>OY744522.1:95017699-96240199 GCA_963556195.1 Sepiola atlantica | reverse complement strand
GCATATGCGTTTGTTCTATTCTTTTCTTGTATATTCTTCTTTTTTTGTAAGGCTATTTGAAATCTCGACGTTTCAACGATGCATCTTATCCAGCTCTAGTCGTAATCAACGCTAGAAGTTTTACTCGCAGCTTGCCTTAGCAGTTGCAGTAGAAGGTGCGTGGGAGAGAGGGGACGCGTGGTAAGGGAGATGAAAATCGTGATTTTGCCGGCGAAGATACGGGATGTAACAACACACAACATGTGGAAGAAGAAGAACGATGAGAACGGGGCGGATAAAGATGAGGAGGCTGGTATGGTGTTCAGCAGTCAGCTGCTGTAGCATAAGAAAGGTCTTATTGTTTGATGATGTGTTCGATGTTACCCCAACTGACGATGAGGACGAAAATGATGATGCTGATGTGTATTGTCGACGGACATCTTGTCTATCGAACAACCTATTGAATGTATACAACCTGCTCCCCCGCTTCTTTGGCTGCCGTTGGGCTTATTGTTATTGATGAGGCAACATACAGTCTACCTATATTCGCACCTATTTCTACGAACGCGTGTGTACGTGTAGATCAGTGAATCCTAATTACTCGTGAGAAGCATGACGAGACGGGGGACTAAAGAAGTAGCAGCAGTCGTGGAAACATCGAATTCTGACTGATAAAGATTAAATGGGATTTAAAGAAAGAAGTAGATAGACTGCCGCTATTTCGTTCAGCGGCGGCCCACACTACGTTTATTCGGCTGGTTTTATTGAGTCTGTTAGACCGTTGCACATGTTTTCTTTGAAGTTAATGATGCTCGAATAAAAATACATTCACGCTTTTTTAAGGCATTTATTTAACAAGATGAATAAGATAACTGGAAATCGAAATACATGAATACAAAGAAGATTTCGGGAAGAAAAAAATTAGATGACAAAAAAGAATAGTGCGGAATCGATAGCAAACGTGAAAAAGTTACAAATGGACAGAAAATATATGAAGTAAACCATGAAATAAAAATCGCAGGAATAAAATATATAAAAATTATATGAGACAAAACATGAATAAAAAATATATTATGTAATAATGAATAGAAAAGTATATACGCCACAAAATGGATGAACACATATTCGAGAAAACATGAATCAAATTATATGAGGCAAAATCTGAAACAAAATCATGAGGCTAGTCTTTCTCTACACTATTTTAATTTCCATTAGGGGTGCTCGACTTGGCTCCAATCACTGGTTCTTCAAGGTTAAATATTAACATCAATGACTCGTTTTAGTAACACCACTGCAAATACTTTTCATGTTTTCTTCTGTGTATAGAAAACAAAACGGAGTTTCCATGAACAGAGTTTATTTTTCACAACTTCCAATATTGTGAAACCATTGCCACGGAACTGCTTCACTGCATACTGAAATAATTTAATTTTTGTTGAGACAATTTTTTAACTAGTTACCTTTCTCTATTCTAGTTATATTTTTATGCCTTTAATAGTATTGTTCATCATCCGACTGACAATGTTATTTTTGCTGATCTTTCAGTGGTAATTGGCGACTCCTTAGTATAAAAAGAAAAAAAAACAGCACAGAAATAATATAAAGTAGAAACTGAATGAAATATATTGGGTAAATAATGAATGAATATGTATCAGGCAATTAAATCAATGAAGATATATAAAGTAAAATATGAACGAAGAGTTATAAGCTAGAAATGAGAAAAATGTATACGACAAAAATTAATAAAATATATTAGGCAAACAATTAGATAAAATGAATGAAGCAAACATCAATCAAAATATATAAAGCAAAAACATATAAAAAATTATAAAGCAAGAAATGAATAGAAACTTTACGTATATATTAAATATATATCAGAAATAATAAGTAAAAAATGCGGTGCACAAATCGAATACGATATGAGTGAGAAAATGAGTTTAAAATATGAGATAAAAAGAAAGTCATGTGAGTCAAAATAATGAAACATCAAAATAAATATTTGGTTAATCAAAGGAGATAAACAAAACGCTAAAAAAGAAAAGACTGAACTATGGGAGGCCGGTTCCCATTAATATGATAAGTGGTCGCGTATCGTTACTTATCAGCTAAAACGATCGGTGATTCCTTTGAGCGGAATTGCGATCTATTCTCGGTTCCACAACGTGATTTGGATATCGTAGGAAAGCAACTCTCCAGCTGAGCGTATTGTTTTTTTCTCTGTAAGGCGCTTAGAGGTTTCGAAGCTCTCATACCTATTTTAGGCGACCTGATATCACTTACACGAGGGAAAAATGAAAAGTAGAACGACTTATCGGAGCTCATCGGAGATTTCATTTTATCTTCAAAGCGAGGGTAAAAATGAGGCAAGTTGGAAAAAAGTAAAACTTCAAATGTGGAGAAACAAAGATTTCACCCGGCTATTGTTTTCTTCTTTGTTAGTTTGCATTTTCTCTTTATTTTTCAGTTTCCCTTTTAAAAATGAGAAAAGGTTTGGATCACAAAGGCGACAGGTTACTTTTAAAAATTTGTTACGTAGGTTGCTGAAGAAATGTAGGCCTTCGGGCTATCTCATTAAAAAACAAACATTTTCTTTAATGGGCTTGACAACACTTCAAATTGACATTTTGACAGTTTTTTCAATCCAGTAGGCATTCAAAACAATTGCTACTATATATATATATATATATATATATATATATATATATATATATATATTGAAGGACGTCGGTGGCATGGAACCTTCAACCCGGACCTCGGTCCTGTGCTCCGAATAGTGGCACTACTTCTTCTCATTAACCCATCATATCAACCCAATATTTTCATGTACTTATATGACATTTTTCTTAAAATTATGATCCTGAGGAAGTCTTACAAATACAGACGAAACGTTGATGAATACATAAAAAAACATCTTTTTGTTTTTTTCTTTTTTCATTTCCTATTACGTCGGATTACCTTCATCCTTCCTTTTTCATATATATATATATATATATATGCTAAACGTACCTGTGAGCCGTTAGGTCTTAACTACTATCACTTTTCATTTTACTTTAGTTAATTCGAAATTTCATCAATTGTGACATATCTTTAAAGACATTATTCTTGCATAACTAGAAATATAAAGTCTGTTTCCTTCTATATCCCCCTGTACTTATTTTTTTCTTGTTTTTAATATTATAATATCATTCTTTACTATACTTATATTGAAGTAAAGGGACTTATTATTTTCTAATTTAATTTAATTTACACACGTGTGACTGGTGTGTATAGAACCACATGTGTAAATTAGGTGGCCAAGACGGTTACTCTTTTCTAATGCTCACAGAGACATTAAGAATAAACAGAGAGTGGTGGATTCATAATTAAGTGAGATAACGCCTGGGAGATACATAGATAGGGATTGTTGACTTTTCCAGTTAATTATAAATTTCCATTAAATTATAAATTACGACTTATTTTAACAATTAAGCAGAATTTTCTTCCAGGATAACTCAATGCTAGAAGTAAGTTAACGTATGTAGTTTCTTTTATTAAAGTGTATAGAAAGAATCATACGAGAAAAAAAAACATTGATGAACTCACATGACTATAATGTGTATGTATATCTATATAAATATATACAAATGTATGTTGTGTGTATTTAGGTAACATATTTTCATTTAGTATAAATATTATTGAATAACACGGAGTTTTTTTTGTTTTTTAGTTTGTTAAACTTTCCGCCTAGTACATTTAGCATTTTAGTCAAAATTTGTGTAACGGCTATTAATGTGTATATGTGCTTCTCTGCATTGTTCTATGTGTGTATGCATGCGTGTATCCGTGTGGGTGTATGTGTGTCTACATGAAATATCTAAGTTTTACAAGTTATAAATCGTATTCCACTTAAATTCGTAATTTCGCTCTTTATATTTGTTCTTAATATTATTCTTATCAGTGTAAACAGCTAAACTGTATAACTACTTTTAATTCTATTGCAATATAAGTTATACTTTCCTGTGTAGCTATAGAGAGTATGTTTTTAGAATTCTGTTTGCTGGCTTGCTCGAAAGAAAAGAACAAAACACATGCATTCCATGTTTCGTATTATAGCAATGCCACCGATTAAATGCTTATTTTTCCTGTATTTTATTCTATAAGCATCATTTCTGACAGTTTATAGTCAACAAATCGGATTAGACTCAGATGTTAGTTGCGGTAAAATATGCAAAAAGTTTGTAGAGGTGCTACATTCCAAAAGTAAGTTGAGGTGTAACATGCAAAAAGATAGTAGAAGTTAAACATGAACAACGTATTTAGAAGTGAAACATGCGAAAAGTAAGTCAAGGTAAAATATGCTAAGAATTTTGTAAAGGTGAAACATTCCAAACGTTAGTAGAGGTTAAACATGCGTAAAGTATGTGAAGGTGAAACATGCCAAAAATTAGTTGTGTAATTATGCAAAAAGTTTTGTAGAGGGAGAAACATTCAGTAAGTTAGTAGATGTGAAACATGCCGAAATATGTAGAGGTTAAACATGCCAAAAGTAAGCAGACGTGAAACATGCCAACAGTTAGTAGACGTTAAAGATGCTGAAAGTATGTAGAAGCTGTAACATGTCAAAAGTTAGTCAAGATTAAATATGCTAACAGTATGTAGTGGTTAAACATTTTTAAAAGTTTGTAAAAGTGATACATGCCAAAAGTGAGTAAAGGTGAAACATGCTTAAAGTAGGTATGGTGAAACATGCTAAAAGCTAGAAGCAAAATTAAGTACATGTGAAACATGCTGAAAGTATATAAATTGCAAAATTTAGTAGATGTGAAACATGCTAAAAGTATGTAAAGGTTAAACATTGCAGAATTAAGTAGATGTTAAACATGCTGACAGTATGTAGGTGTGGAACATTGCCAAATTAAGTTTATGTCAAACATTCTGAAAGTATGAAGGTGAAAAGTTGCAAAATTGTGTAGATGTGTAACATGCTTAAAATCTGTAGAGATGAAACATTGCATAATTAAGTAGATGTGAAACATGCTGAAAGTATGTAGTGGTAAAACATTGCAAACTTAAGTAGATGTGACACATGATGAAGGTATGTAAGGGTGAAACATTGCAAAATTAAGTAGATGTGAAACATGCTGAAAGTATGTAAAGGATAAACATTGCAACATTAAGTAGATGTGAAACATTCTGAAAGTCCTCAGGTAAAACATTGCAAAATTAACTAGATGTGAAACGTGCTTAAATTAAGTAGACGTGAAACATTGCAAAATTAAGTAAATGTGAAACATGCTGAATGTATGTAGTGGCGAAACATTGCAAAATTAAGTAGATGTAGAAACATGATGAAGTATGTAAAGGTTAAACATTGCAAAATTAAGTAGATGTGAAACATGCTCACAGTATGTAGAGGTGAAACATTGCAAAATTAAGTAGATGTGAAACATGCTGAAAGTATGTAGAGGTGAAACATTGCAAACTTAAGTAGATATGAAACAGTCTAGAAGTGTGTATAGGTGAAACATTTCAAAATTAAGTTGATGTATGCATGCTGAAAAAATGTAGAGGTGAGACATTGCAAAATTAAGTAGATGTGAAACGTGCTGAATGTGTGTATATGTGAAACATTTCAAAATTTAGAAGATCTGAAACATGTTGAAAGTATGTAGAGGTGAAACATTGAAAAATTAAGTAGATGTAGAAACATTCTGAAAGTATTGATACATTGCTTAATTAAGTAGACGTAAAACATGCTGAAAGAGGTGAAACATTGCAAAATTAAGTAGATATGAAACATGCGAAAAGTGTGTATAGGTGACACATTTAAAAATTAAGATGATGTATGCATGCTGAAAATATGTAGAGGTTAGACATTGCAAAATTAAGTAGATGTGAAACGTGCTGAATGTGTGTATAGGTGAAACATTGCAAAATTTAGTAGATGTGAAACATGTTGAAAGTATGTAGAGGTGAAACATTGAAAAATTAAGTAGATGTAGAAACATTCTGAAAGTATTGATACATTGCTTAATTAAGTAGACGTAAAACATGCTGAAAGAATGTAGAGGTGAAACATTGCAAAATTTAGTGGATGTGAAACATGCTCAAAGTATATAGAGATAAAACATTGCTAAATTTAGTAAATGTGAAAAATTCTGAAAGTCCTCAGGTGAAACATTGCAAAATTAAGTAGATGTGAAACGTGCTTAAATTAAGTAGACGTGAAACATTGCAAAATTAAGTAAATGTGAAACATGCTGAATGTATGTAGTGGCGAAACATTGCAAAATTAAGTAGATGTGAAACATGATGAAGTATGTAAAGGTTAAACATTGCAAAATTAAGTAGATGTGAAACATGCTCACAGTATGTAGAGGTGAAACATTGCAAAATTAAGTAGATGTGACACATGCTGAAAGTATGTAAAGGTAAAACATTGCAAAATTAAGTAGATATGAAACAGTCTAGAAGTGTGTATAGGTGAAACATTTCAAAATTAAGTTGATGTATGCATGCTGAAAAAATGTAGAGGTGAGACATTGCAAAATTAAGTAGATGTGAAACGTGCTGAATGTGTGTATATGTGAAACATTTCAAAATTTAGAAGATCTGAAACATGTTGAAAGTATGTAGAGGTGAAACATTGAAAAATTAAGTAGATGTAGAAACATTCTGAAAGTATTGATACATTGCTTAATTAAGTAGACGTAAAACATGCTGAAAGAATGTAGAGGTGAAACATTGCAAAATTTAGTGGATGTGAAACATGCTCAAAGTATATAGAGATAAAACATTGCTAAATTTAGTAGATGTGAAACATGCTTCAAGTATGTAGAGGTGAAACATTGCCAAATTTAGTAGATGTGAAACATGCTGAAAGTATGTATAGGTGAAACATTGCAAAATTAAGTAGATGTGAAACATGCTGAACGTATGTAGAGGTGAAACATTGCAAAATTAAGTCGAAGTGAAACATGCTGAAAGTATGTAGAGGTGAAACATTGAAAAATTAAGTAGATGTAGAAACATTCTGAAAGTATTGATACATTGCTTAATTAAGTAGACGTAAAACATGCTGAAAGAATGTAGAGGTGAAACATTGCAAAATTTAGTGGATGTGAAACATGCTCAAAGTATATAGAGATAAAACATTGCTAAATTTAGTAGATGTGAAACATGCTTCAAGTATGTAGAGGTGAAACATTGCCAAATTTAGTAGATGTGAAACATGCTGAAAGTATGTATAGGTGAAACATTGCAAAATTAAGTAGATGTGAAACATGCTGAACGTATGTAGAGGTGAAACATTGCAAAATTAAGTCGAAGTGAAACATGCTGAAAGTATGTAGAGGTGAAACATTGCAAAATTAAGTAGATGTGAAACATGCTGATAGTATGTAGAGGTGAAACATTGCTAAATTAAATAGATTTGAAACATGCTAAATGTGTTTATAGGTGAAGCATTTCAAAACTAAGTTGATGTATACATGCTGAAAATATGTAGAGGTGAATCATTGCAAAATTTAGTAGATGTGAAACAGTCTAGAAGTGTGTATAGGTGAAACATTTCAAAATTAAGTTGATGTATGCATGCTGAAAATATGTAGAGGTGAGACATTGCAAAATTAAGTAGATGTGAAACATGCTGACAGTATGTAGAAGTGAAACATTGCAAAATTAAGTTGATATGAAACATGCTGAAAGTATGTAGAGGTGAAACATTCCAAAAGTTAGTACCGGTAAAACATGCTAAATGTAAGTAAAGGTGAAACATGACAAAAGTTAGTAGGTAGGGGTAAAACATGCTGAAAGTATGTAGAAGTAAAACATGCTAAATGTTTTTAAAAGTGAAACAATCAAAACGTTAGTAGAGGTTAAACATGCGAAAAGTATGTAAAGTTTCATCTATACCAAAATTAGTAATAGTCACATGTGCTATAAGTTAGTAGAAGTAAAACATGCTACAAGTTAGTAGAGGTGAAACATGATGATAGTAGGTTGAGATAAAACATGATACATTTTAATAGAAGTGAAACTTTCCAAAAGTTATTAATAGTGAAATATGCCACAATTTATTAGAGGTGAAACATGCTAAATGTATGTAGAGGTAAAACAGGACAAAAGTTAGTATAGGTAAAACATGCTTAAAAGTAGCAGAGGTAGGACATGCCAAAAGTTAGTAACCGTGAAAATTGCAATAGGTTAGTAAGAGTTAATATGCTAAACTTTAGTAGAAGTGAAACATGCTGAAAGTATGTAAAGGTTAAACATTGCAGAATTAAGTAGATGTGAAACATTCTGAAAGTATGTAGAGGTGAAAGATTGCAAAATTAAGTAGATGTGAAACATGCTGAGTGTATTTAGAGGTGAAACATTACAAAATTAAGTAGATGTGAAAAATGCTCAAAGTATGTAGATGTGAAACATTTCAAAATTTAGTAGATGTGAAACATGCGGAAAGTATGTAAAGGTTAAATATTGCGAAATTAAGTTGATATGAAACATGCTGAAAGTATATAGAGGTGAAAAATGCAAAATTAAGTAGATGTGATGAGTTAATAGAACTGTAACACATTTGCAAAGCTGAAACATACTAAAAGTTAGTAGAGGGTAAACATGCTGAAATTTCGTAGAGGTAAAATATGTTCAAAAGTTTGAAAAGTGACACATGCCCAAAGTTAGTAGAAGTAAAATATGGTGAAATTATGTAGAGATGAAACATGCCGAAATTTAGTAGAGGTGAAACATACCTAAAGTTTATAGACGTTTATCATGCAAGAAGATTGTATAGGTTAACCATGCCAAAAGTTAGTTGAGGTAAAAAATGCAAAACCTTTATAGATGTGAAACATAATAATAGTAAGTAGAGGTAAAAAAATGCTAAATGTTAATAGAAGTGCAATCTTCTAAAAGTTATTTAAGGTGAAACATGTCATAAGTTAGTAGAGGTAAAACATTCTAAAAGTTCGAATAGATAAGAAAATCGGAAAGTTAGTAGAGGTGACATAACAAAAGTTTGTAAAGCTGAAACACACAAGAAGTTAATTGAGCTGAAACATTCTAAAGGTTTGTTGATGTGAAACATGCCAAACGATAGTAGATGTAGAACACTCCAAAAGTTAGTAGAGATAGAACATAACACAAGTATGTAGAAATGAAACATGCAAAAAGTAAGCAGTGGAGAAACATGCCAAACGTATATAGAGGTAAAACATGCTAAAAAGTAAGTAGAGTTGAACAATTAACAAACTTAGTAGAGGTGAAACCTGCCAAAAGTTTGTAACGGTTAAATATGTTAAAATTAGTAGAAGTGAAACATGCAAAAACTTAGTGGAATAGAAACTGACACAAGTAAGTAGAATTAAGTCATGCACAAACGTTAGTAGAAGTGGAACATGCTGTAAATTGTGTAAAGGTGTGAAATGCCTAAAGTTAGAAATAGGAACTACGTTAAAACATTGTACCAGTAAAACATTCTAATAGGTTGTAAAAGTGAAACATTGCAAATATTAGTAAAAGTGAAACATGCGAACATTTATAGATGTTAAAGATTATAAAAGTGAGTTAAGGTGAAACATTCTAATAGGTTGTAAAAGTGAAACATTGCACACATTAGTAAAGGTTAAACATCCCAAAACTTAGTAGAAGTGAAACATACCCATAATTAGTAGTGATTAAACATGATAAAATGTATTGCATGTAAAATAGGGCAAAAGTTTGGTAAGGTGAAACATGCCAAAGGTTAGTGGAAGTAAAATAGTCTAAAAAGGTTTGTTACGGTAAACTATACTAAAGGTTCCTAGAGGTAAAACATTCCAAAAGTTAGTTAAGGTGAAACGTGCCAAAAGTTTGTAGAAGTAAAACATGCTGAGAATAGGTAGACGTTAAACAAGCCTAAAGTAAGAAAAGAGAAATATGCAAAAAGATGGTAGAAGTGAAACATTCTAGAAGTTTTTAAATGTTAGACATCTCAAAATTTTGTAAAAGTAAAACATGCCAAAAGTTAGTGTAGGTGAAACGTGCCAAGATTAAGTAGAACTGAAACATTCCAAACGTGAGGAATAGTGAAATATCCCAAACTTTAATAATGGTAGACTATGCTAAAATTAGTAGAGGTGAACTATGCCAAGTGAAAGTAGAGGTTCAACATGCTAAAAGTGTGCATGGTAAAATATGCAAAATGTTTGTGAAGGTTAAAAAAACCAATAGTTAATAAAGGTTAAACATGCAAAAAGTTAGTAGAAGTGAAACATACCTAATCTAAAGACAGGTAAAACATGGAAAAATTTCTTTAAGGTAAACGATACTTAAACTTAGTAGACGTGTAACATGCTAAAAGTTAGTAATTATAAAATATGCTAAAAGTTAGTAATTATAAAATATGCTAAAAGTTAGTAAAAATGAAATATGCTAAATGTTAGTAAAGATGAAATATGCTAAAAGATAGTAAATATGAAATATGCTAAACGTTAGTAAAGATGAAATATGCTAAAAGTTGGTAAAGATAAAAAATCTTAAAAGTTAGTACAGGTTAAACATTCTGAACGCATGTAGAGGTAAAACATGCTCAAAAGTTACTTAGGTGAAACATGTCAAGATGTTGTAGAAGTTAAACTATCAAAAAGTAAGTAGAAGTGAAACATGCCGAAAGTTTATTGAGGATAAACATGCAAACAGTTAGTAGAAGTAAGATATGCTAAAATTTAGTCGATGTGAAACATGTTGAAAGAATGTAGAGGTGAAACAAAAGTTAGAATAGGGAAATAGGTAATAAAATTAGAGCAGTGAGACATTCTCAACGTTTGTAAAAGTTATACATTGCAAAAGTGTGTATAGGTTAAACATGCCAAAACTTAGTAGTAGTGAAACTTTCCAATAGTTAGTAGAGGTTTAACATGCTAAAATTAGTTGAGGTAAAATATGCTAAAAGTTTGTTGAGGTGGATAAAACCAAACGTTAGTTTATGTGAAACATGCAAAAAGTTAGTAGAAGTAAAATATCTCAAACGTTAGTAGAATTGAAATATGCCAAAAATGAGTAAAGGTAAAACATGCGAAAGGTTCTGAAAAGTGAAAAATGCTAAGAGTTAGTAGATTAGAAACATTCGAAAAGTGAGTCAAAAATGAAACATGCTACAGATTAATTAAGGGGAAACATCCAAAAAGTTAGGAGAGGTAAAACATGTCAATAATTGGTAGATGTTGAAAATGCCAAAAGTAAGTAAAGATGAAACATTTCACAAGTTTGTAGAGGTTTAACAAGCGAAATGTTAGTAGAAGTAAAACATGGCAACAGTAAGTAAAGGTTAAATATGCGAAATATTAGAAGAAGTGAAACATGCAAAAGATTTGTAGAGATAAAACATGCTAATAGTTTGTAAAAGTTCAACATTTCAACAGTTAGTAAAGGATAAACATACCAAACGTTAGTAGAGGAAAAGCATTCCGTAGAATATGTAGAAGTGAACCATTTCCAAAGTTAGTAAAGCTGAAATATGCCAAACGTTACTTTTGGTGGTACATGGGGAAAGTTAGTAGAAATGAAACATGCCAAAAGTTAGTAAAAGTGAAACAGGCTAATAGTTTATATAAGTGGAACATGCAGAAAAGTTAATAGATGTGTAACAGGCTATAAGTTTGTAACTGTGAAACATGCCAAAAGTGAGTAGTTGTAAAACATACTAAATAATAGTAGAGGTAAAACATGCTAAAAGTTAGTAGAGGTGAAACATGCTAAAAGTAAGTAGAAGTGAAAAATTCTAATAGGAAGTGAAGTTAAACATTCCAAACGAAGTAGATGTTAAACATTCCAACAGTTAGTAAAAGTAAATCATTTTAAAGTCTAGTAGAGGTGACACATTCCAAAAGTTAGTAGATCTGAAACATTCCCAAAGTTTGTAAATGTGAAACATTCCTAAAGTTAGTATAAGTGAAACATGCTAACAGTTACTTGGGAAACATGCTGAAAGTCACTAGAAGTGAAACCTTCTTGAGTTAATACAGGTAAAACACGAATAAAAGTTAGTAAAGGTGAAACATGCTAATAGATTGTAAAGGTGAAACACGTCAAAGGTTAATTTAGGTGAAACATGCCAAAAGTTAGCAGAGGTGAAACATGCCGAAAGTATAAAGAGGTAAATCATGCCAAAACTAAGTAGAGGTAAAACGAGCGAAAAGTTAGTAGAAGTAGAACATGTCAAAAGTAAGTAGAAGTGAAACATGCAAAAAGTTAGTAGAAGTTTAATATTCTAAAGTTAGTAAAATTGAAATATGCCAAAAGTTAGTAAAAGTGAAACATGCCAAAGTTAGTAGAGGTAAACCATACCAAAAGTTAATGTGGGTTAAACATGCTGAAAGTTTGTTTAAGTTAAACATTCGCAAATAATTAAATGTAAACGTGCAAAAAGAAAGTTATCTTGAAACATGCCAAACGTGAGTATGGGTGAAAAATACCTAAAGTATGTAGTTGTCAAACATATCAAAAGATAGTAGATGTTAAATATTCAAAAAGTAAGTAGATGGCAACATTTCTAAAAGTTAGTAACGGTTTGTAGAAGGGAAACATGCTAAAACTTAGTATAAGTGAAACATGTTAAAAATTACTTGAATGAAACACGCTACTAGTTTATCGAAGTGAAACATGCCAAATGTTAGTACAAATGATACCTTTTACAAAGTTAGTAAAACATGCTAAAAGTAAGTAGTATGATATAACGTTAATAAAAGTGAAATATGCCAACAGTTTGTAAAAGTGAAACATGCCACAAGTTAGTAAAGGTGAAACATGCCAAAAGTTAGTGGATGTGAAACATACCAAAAGTTTGTTGAAATGAAACATACCAACTGTTTATAGAATATAACATTAACAAAGTTTGTATGAATTAAAAATATTTCACCTTTATTTACATAAATATGAATATGCCAAGAGTAAATATGGGTGCAAAATGAATACAGTATGTAGATCTGAAACATAGTAAAAGATCGTAGAATAGTAAAATATGCTAAAAGTTAGTAGATGTGAAACATTCAAAAAGTTAGTAGAGGTGTTAAATGCCAAAAGTATGGTAGAAGAGAAATATGCCAACGGTTAGTAGAGAAAAACATGCCAAAAGTTAGTAGAAGAGAAATATGCCAAAAGTTAGTAGAAGTAAAACATGTCCAAAATTAAATATGACACAAATTTGTAAAAGTGAAACATCCGAAAAGTTAGTAGAAATGAAACATGCTAAAAGTTTGTAGAAGGGAAACATGAACAAAGTTAGTACAGGTGAAAAATGTCAAAAGTTAGTAAAAGTGAAACATGCCAAAAGTTTATATTGGTTAAAAATGACTTACGTATGTAGAAGATAAACATAGCAAAAGATAGTTGAGGTAAATTATGAAAAAAGTTACTAAATGTAAAACATTCTAAGAGTTAATTAAGGTGAAACATGCCAATAGTTAGTAGAGGTCAAACATGATAAAATTTTGTAGAGTTCAAACTGTCCAAGGTTAGTTAAACATTCCAAACGTTAGTAGAAGTTACACATACCAAAAGTTAGTAGAGGTGAAACATGCTTAAAGTTAGTAGAGGTAAACATACTAAATGTAAGGAGACGTGAAACTTTCCTCTTGTTCGTAAAAGTGTAAATATCCAACTTTCTAAAGTAAGTAAAGCTGAATCATGACAGAAGTTAGCAGAAGGGAAGCGTGCTTAAAGTTAGTACAGGTGAAACATGCCAAAACCTAGTCGAAGTGTAACATGCAAAAAGTTAGTATAGCAATATACTAAAACTTAGTAAAAGTAAAACATTCTAACAAGTAGTAAAAGTGAAATATCCTTAAGTCAATAGACGTGAAACATTTGAAAATTTAGTAGACGTTTAACATGATAAAAGTTACAAGAAGTGAAACATGGTAAAAGTTAGTAGACGTTAAACATGTCAAAAGTTAGTAGAGGTGAACCATGACAAAAGTCAGTAGAGGTTAAATATGCTAATAGGTAGTAGAGGTTAACATGCAAGTAGTCAAAAAGTTTGTGAAAGTGTAACATGCCAAAAGTTAGTAGAGATGAAACATTCTAAAAGTTTTAAGAAGTGAAACATTTTGGCTCCAATTCATGAGTCGCATACAAAGATTCGGAAGCTAGTTTCTTTTGACGTATGCATGACACACAGAATAACACACACGCTATTGTTTTAATATGTTCCCGGTCGTCCCCTCTCTACCTGCATCCCTCCTTCGATGTAGAAACAAATCTTAGAGGTTGGTTGGGATCGAACTATAAACCAGTGTGGCCGACGTCAAAAACCGACGTCAAAATCTTACGTCGCTAAACGGTGCGCCAAGTGACATACTTGAAACATTACGAAAATTTGGTGACTTAATTGCTTTTCCAAAGCTAGGTGCGGAACTCATGCGCAGACCTTTTGATGTAAGCGTGACACACGAACACACACGCTATCGTATTAATATATAGATTAATAAATCAAATACATAGAATGCTATTATCATATATATACAAATACATATAGTGCGAGTTTTTTGAGGGGGCTGAATTGTAACGTTTACAAAAATCGTCATTAGCGTTTCTTTAATTTTACCTGGTTACTGTTGTATACTCGGCTGGTACCTTCTTTTTCAGTGCCGTGTTTATTTTGAAGCCTAGTAGCCCGCGTTCGTTGTGACTGTAATCACGATGTCTTATTTCGTTAGAAAAAAATGAATCAAAATTACAACACAGATTTCGGAGTTTAGAAGCTTATTTAAGAGAGAAATATTCACGTTTTACAAATACAATGTTACTTAAATTTATGCTGGAAAGAGACGGATATACTATTCAACTTGATTATTCAGATAGATAGATAGATAGATAGATAGATAGATAGATAGATAGATAGATAGATAGATAGATAGATAGATAGAGTGAGAGAGATCAGAGTTCTCCTCCTGGCGATTCTCAAAGTATGCTCGTTCCGTGTCCGTTCGCGACGATGTTCCAAGAGAGACTGAATAAACACTAATATTTCTTTGTTTGCCTGATCTCCCTGTCGTAACATTCACGTACGATTACATATCGCTTTAAGTCTGGAAATTTTCTGACCCTCTCGCGTAAAATTTGACGTCATGGATTCACGATTACGTGTGTTTTTGTTTGCCCTTGCCACTGGAACTTATAGTTCGCAAGAAAAAATATTTGGTTAATATTCCTTAAAAGTTAGAAATGGAAAATTTACGTTAAATATATATGAAATCATTCCCCACCCTAAATTCTAAAACAATGTTTTTCTTTCAGTATTTCACAATTGGCGTGTTGACCTTTCCCGTGAAAAATAACTTAATTAAAATTAGCTAATTAAATACGTTATTATGAATTTAATTTATAACTAAAAGACTAAACATTTTCGATGATATTGTTTATAAACAACAACTGCAAGTTATTTGGGTACTTCTGCAGTTTACTGACTGTGCTGAAACCGACGATTCGTCGCCATTTTTTATACGCTTACGAAAACCGCTGTTAGAAGCCGACGAAATGTCGCCCCTCGGAATAATCGTATATAAAATGGGTTTTTAAATAATTACATCATTTTTACATGAGAAGGTGGGTTTTGTTAAGTATTATGAACTTAACAATTAAATAAACAAACGATACGAAAAAAATGTAATTTAACTTGAAAATCCTATCCAAAAAAGAAAAAAAAAGTTTAGACTCACGGGCAACACTAAGTGCATAAAGCTACCAATAAACAGTGAGGTATGTATCATGGGGAAGCATGCTGACAAAACTTTCATTTCAGCACGGTCCGTAAACTACCGAAGTTCCGTTATCTGAGTTACTTAAGACATTGAAGGCAAAATCCGGAAAAGAATTAATGCTGAGAAGAAATCTTTCTAGACTGAGGTTGAGCACATTCGTTACCATAACTTTAATAGTTACCCTTGTCCGGAGGAAATAGACGAGGAAAAAAAACGTACGGGGTTGGGGGATAGAAAAACAAATGAATGTGTATGGTGTTTAAGTTGCGAAAAGGCTAAATGTTGGGTTTGATTGTGAATAGCGACGAAGAAAAAACAAAAACAAAGAAAGAAACAGAGTGTGGGAAATAGTTTAAACAATCAAAGGTTCATTTTCTAAAGTATGAAAGAAAATAATTTGTTAGGAAAGCATTTTACGTATTTACCCTCGTCTGGATTTAACCGACGAATAAAAAGTAATAAAATGGCTTGACAGCAGATTTTCATGTAAGGGAAAATATAGGGTATTTACGTAGAAAAAAGGGTTTATGACAGAAACAGTTTCGGACAGAATTTAAAACTATTTTAAGAAAATCGGATAAAAATCAGAGAAATCACTAATTAAAGAAGACACCAGTTATACTGACAGGTAGTATAGTGCGAGGTGTTTATAGTAGAGATTATAATTCTGGAATGGGAATAACTACAGTAGCGGCGATCAATGTATCGATATCCATTCTGATATTTCTATATTCTGCGAATACAGTCCGGACGAATGGTGGATAGAAAAGGAAAATGGGGGAACGTTTGTTATTTATATATGTAGTGTTATTTAATATGTAAGCACTTTTGAATGAAGAAAGGTTAGAAAATAACGTTGTCTATATGGGAAAGAGATAAATAGGAGTGAGTAAAGAAAGTGTGTACCTTCTATGTTGGAGACGTATTTCTGAGAGTTAGTTTTCGCGGATAAAATGTCACAGTCATTTAAAAGATGTCAAATTAACGGATACCTTTTAGAAACACCCATGGCGACGTATTCTAATTGCTTAGAGGAGTAACAGTTAATCATACGATGTACTCAGTTATTGTCTTATTGCGACTCAATTTACAGGGGAGGATCGAGCTTATTTCATATATATATATATATATATATATATATATATATATATATATATATATATATTAATTTGGCAACTAAATTCGAAACGAAAAGTATTTCGTAATCGATTGCGTTTTCAAGTTTAGAATCTAATTTTTCGAGTATTCTAATTCGAAATGATTTTGTAATCTATGTTTTCTCAAGGTAATTTAAGGTAATTTCTGTTATTTTCAGGTAATTAAAATAGAATATTAATTTTTCTTTGTTGATGTGCACCGGCAAGGCATTCAAAATCGTTTTATATATATATATATATATATATATATATATATATATATATATATATATATATATATATATATATATATATATATATATATGAAACTAAAATATACTTTTAATAGATAGAACCTATAGTGAAATGGTTTAAGCTCAATATACGAGATAGAGTAATTATAAAGATAGATGTAAGAAGGAAGATAAACATGTACGAATGACAAATTTATTTCAACTTCGATTGTTGAAATCAACGTGTACTCGGTAAAAATAAAAATATGTTTATTATTCTTTCCTTTAGCCAAGGCTTTTCAAATATTAAACTCTTATCATCAGAGGAATAACATAGATAGATAAGTTGGCAGTGGAAAAGCCAAAATTCAAAATTTGAAAAAATATTAAGTAATTGAGAGTGAGAAAAGGCGTGTAAAAAGATATAGGGTCTGTCTATTTGGTAAATTTGTGTTGATGAGGTGTCCAGTGAAAGGAGATTTACAGATGGAAAACTAAACATCTCTCTATTGGATTTATTTCATTCTTGAACTTTTTCTATGCTGCCTTCACGAAAACCCGTCTTTTCAATCTGGCCTCATTTTCCAAAGATTCCAGCCTTGTGCGACATCTTCCTAGGGTGAGAAGAAAGTAAATAGCCAGTCTCTCTGCGACTTTTGTTGCTGAGATACTAGTCAAACATCCGTTCTCGACAATCAGTATAGCAGAAACTGTCAGGCAAAGGTATTCGTCCTGGGTTGTCCTAGGAGGTCCACCCTCCCAGGCCTGGCCTCTCCTTTTTGAGGTGGAGTTAGTTTATTACTAACTGCTTGATGCGCCCATACCGGGGAATGCTAACATGGCTGCCAAGACAATTTTAATAGGCCATAGTGGCTAATCCTTAGGAACGCTGGTTTTATTCTCAACACATTCCGCACTTGTACAACATCTTCCTGCGGTGTGAAAGAAAGTAAATACCTAGTCTCAAGGTAGTGTTTCTGTAACATACTATTCTGTACTTTTGTAAATACACACTCTTGCAAAGATACTACCGTGCTGTCTTAATTCATGGTAACAACAAATAACTAAACAGAAGTATTATGTAGTTTTTAACTATGTTGCAGTTCTTGTCCGCTTTCTTTGTTAAGAAACTCGTCTAAGAGGTTTAGAGATAGATCGCAATAATCATACATATTCTTAAACTGCATTACATAGATTATTTGGATTAGTATATTAAATGTTTATCAAATGGGTACAGCATTATTATAGGGGGTGCGTCGTACTTGACATATATAAACAAGTGATATGACGTGTTATTTTATTTTATTAATAACTTGAACGGTTTCGAGATTAAAATATAAGAACATAAAGTTAATTATGGATCCAAGGATTGTGGCAGAAGTACATATGATTCCTAAGAAACGCCGGTGTATTCTGACGCTAGAATACTATGCATTTTGACACATTAATTTGAATTACGGTCACTATACTAACATTACATTGCAACACAATCAATTCTGAGCATATTAGTTAGTCTGATCCAATAATTGGATATCAGAAAATCTAAAAATATGAATAAGAAAGGGAATATAAGGTAATACACTGGGGAAACGAGAACATAGGTGTCTTTCAAAATCGCTGTGGTGTTTAATTTGAAAAGTTCTATTCCTTAAATCAATTGAAAAATTTCAGTATTTTAAAGTGAGTGTTTGTGATAAGAAAATAAATATATTTTTGTTTTTAACGTGTGGTCTCTTAGTTGCAGTTACGTAGTATTGGATGTAGGAATCAGATCCTAGCTTTAGTGTAGTTAATTGTAAAAATGAGCTTAGTATAAAACACAATCATGGTACAGCACCGAAATATTAAACAATATTGGCCCGAGTTAAGTGTCTTGGTGTATTTGTGCCGGGGACGTCCCTGACTGTGAGTGGCACGAAACTCACATACCGTGTGAAACCTCGGTTAGTCATTGTTTCTGCTTGGCCACGTGACTTTTGTTGTCAAAACGGGTAATGCACTGTTGTTGTACAGCGTCATTAATTCTACCCAGAGAATTAATTATCAGGTCTTAGGAACGGGACAGTCATTGCTGAAAATTGAAAACTGTGTTAAAAAGTTACAAAGTATTTTATTTTTAAAATATAGCTTTTATTTTTCATTACGGCATTTATACAAACATAAGACTCTTTTTGTGAGTAGACACGCGATTTATCTGTGTGAAGAAATCCCATCGACTGCTTGTTTTTTCTTCGTGGCAACAATATGAGAGAAAGCAAATTATTCAACAAAATGAAAGAGAAAAACATCATCAACAGCCAGAAAGAGAGAGAGAAACAAAGGACAAGAGTAATTCGTAGTTTATTAACTATACCAGCAACTAACTCTACACCGTAAAGTTATCTTCTTTCGACTCTTAGCAACGGAAAAGAAACAAGGTAGAACCCTAATTATGGTAATAGTTTCGTATTATCCTGCCTGTAAGCTCAGTTCATTCAGTTCATACCATCCCTCTGACTACTAGCAATTACGCGACTAATACATCGACTTTCCAAAGCTACGTTTCAAGATTACAAATAAAACACAAATATCCACAATCTTTTGCAATGACGTTCTAACGATATACATTCAAAAATTGTCCATGCAATTCTTTACTTAGTCTTAACTTCTAAACAGCATGCACTATTCTTAGTATCGATGGTTAAGCATAAGTGCTTAGTCTTTTTGAATACTTAATGCAAGCGGAAGGATACATATTCTTTATGGTAGAAGTTACTTGCGCGCAAGCATTTCTTACGCGCTGGCTGGACCTAGCAAAATTACTCTTATACCTATAAAATATTACATTCCTTCTAGTGCTTGAGTATACATGCAATTATTAAAATTCCTTCCAAAAAGACGTATTTAAATTCGTTGTTTCAACGTAAGTACTTAGCATCGGGGATTATGAAATAATACTAACGTTTAAATGTTCATTATTATTTATACAGGAGTTTACGTCCTCTGTCATAAATGACGGTAAAGAGTACATATATTCATATTTATATAAAATAAAGTTTTCATAGATGAAGTTATAAAGGTTGTCTGAATTTCTATTTGCCCCTCCCCTTAAACACTTGAAATGAATTTGTCCGTAACTTTTTACTGGCTAATTGTTGTGAGACAATGTGAATGTTTATTTAGATACAAATACATACGCATACACATGTGGTTTTATTATAATGGAAAGACATAAATACTTCCAGAACATTTGAGTTAACATTTATAGATAATTAAAAGTAATCGAATACAATTACTCGTTCAAGTACTTTACTGTTGAAACATATTATAACTGTGTTGATGTACTTTGTAGCGTGTGTTGTTTGTGCTCACGCTCTTCGTTCATAAATATAGAATTTAAGAATATGTTTATCATATACCGGTACTTCATGACCTTATGTATGTTTTCAACAATTTTTTAATCATGATAAGTTTCGTGTATATTTCTAGAACCATATCAAATGAATCGGATCAAATTAAGTAGATAGAAATGAAGTATACTCGGCGTTTATTTTGAGCCAAGAATACGTCAGTAATGAAACAGGTATAGGGTAACAAATAAAAAAGGCAAACAACAGACTTTTTCAGTGGCGACCTGCTCTTTTATGTGCTTTTCTTTTAAAGTATTCGAAAGTTGATATTCCATCTGTCAACTCATTGGAAAGGCGCACGAAGACTTCGAAAAAATCTGATAGAATCAGCTCATCAGGCAAAGAAGAATTTTCTGTTTTCTCAACGTCTTATTTCGAACTTTTTCCGTGACGTCATATCCTGAGACGGACTCCTAACTGTAATTGTTGTTTTTAAACTAATTTTCCACTCTCTCACTGTACGTAATCTCAAGTGGAAAATACCATTTTTATATTACTTTTATACACCAGCACGCAATATCGCTACATGTGTATGTATATACAAGTTTTAGGCATGTTTATCTGTCTGTTTGTTATTTATAGGTTTCAAAACTACTTGCATCAGAGTTGGCTTAAAGCATTCTTAACATTCCAATGTAATATGAAGTGAATATTCCTGAACATCTCTTAATTAATATATATTTTTCATTATTATTTTCGAATCGTTTCATGCAGATAAAATTATAGATCAAATAATACATCACCTTTTAATGTGATAAATTCTAATGCTTAATATATGTGGTAATTAAAATTATTCTCAGTTGAACAAGGCCACAAACTATGTTCTTTAAAAGAACATAAATCATTCTAAAGGAAGTATTGAACTCGGAAATAACATCATAATTTTATCATTTTGTGTAATGTATATTTCAACACTCTTGAGCTCTAGCTGTACAAATTGAAAACAACAAATAACGCACGAAACACGGACGTGATGTTAGAATTCTTGCAAACGCGGCACGATTTATGAATAATCGTTTTGTGTGCAATCTTCCGTAAAACAATCAATGTTAATTACTTGGAAAAGTAATTAAAAGTTGTTTTACTTTAAACTAGCAGGGTTACCTGGCGTTACCTGGGGCTATAAAATATAGGATGTTAAAAAGTGAGTAGAATATTTACATTAAATCTTTTACTCTCTACTTCTCTAAATCTGTCTCTCTATCTATTTATTTTTCTCCGTTCGCCGTTTTTCCATATCCCCCTCCCTATCCCTCGTTTCCCTCCGCCCAGTATATTCCTTTTTTGTTTTTACGCATGGAAAATTATAATAATAATGTTAGTAATTTACCTGATCTTTCAGTTGTAAAGTGTAACGGAACGTTAAATAGTTATGGAAAATTCTGAGTTGTAGGAATACAGTGAAATTACAATGATTTCTTACCAAAGCTGAAAATCTGACCCCCACAAACACTTACGAAACTTTTCTATAACCCTCTTAGCGAAGCACTTAGAGATTTGGTAATACTTCTGTTATCTTTTCCGATTTATTTTAGATAAGAATATACTTTTAGATTTTATATAGATTCTAGAACGTTTTTTCTAGTGTTATGTTAAATAATATCTCCCATTCTAACAACAAGACCTTTCTGAAATATTGGTCCGGTCAAAATATTTAATTTTGTATCAACTCGTCAATCGTTATGGTGTTTAATCCTGAAATTGAGTAGTTTATATGATGAAAAAGCTGTAATAATGTGTAGAAGGCATATACGATATTTAATAATTCAAATCGTTAGGTCGAAAACATAGGAGTTTATATATCTTCAATTGACACATACAACACACAGGGAACCCTCGGTCGCTCTCTTCCTGACTCTACCAGCGATGGAACTATGATGTCAATAAGACATAGATAATGTAAGTATATTATATACTCTCTCCATACCTCTTTACTCCCACATCCATTATCACATATACAACAATAATACTGCCAAACATATTCACTAACTCCAAATATAAACTACACCTCCACCCACACAAACCAGAAATATACAAAAATATTTATTAAAACATATATATGAGCCATTTAAAAACACAATTGAAATAATATGCATATATAAAATAATAAAATAATAGATATAAACATAAACAAAAAGAAAAATAACATAAGTAACCCTATATTAAACAAAGAAGATACACTCTCTCGCATACATAGAGTTCAGGTACTCGCTGAATCGGTATAACCCAAAAGTATACACTAAATTCGATAGATTAAGAAGAACAAAATCTAACATATTAGACAACCACAGATAATCCCTCCTTCCAAAACACGCACCATACATCCTCATTTCGATAATGGACGATACCACAACCACCACAACAACCTGGCATTAGCCATTTAACACATTATTAGATAGCTGATTTATTATATAAGATACACAATTTCTGGATAAACCACTTGGATAAACATAAGGATCACGATTTGGCCCAAGATAACAATTTTAGGCCGAACAGATATTTCGGAAAAGTACTTCTTTTATTATATACCGTTTATTTGCAACAGGTACCGAACCAGCCAACCAATATCAGGTTTATTTGCAACAGGTACCCGAACCAGCCAACCAATATCAGGTTTATTTGCAACAGGTACCCGAACCAGCCAACTAATATCAGAAATTATGAGATACGTATAATAAACGTTTTCTAAACAAACGCACTTAAAACAAACTGTAAGCACTAATATTTAAATAAGTTACCGGCTACTGAATGGTGCTGAAGATTCTATCTGAAACAAATAGAAATGTTTTTATCCAGAAACTGTATGTCCAAACCGATGAAACCGCGTTACACCAAACAAAGACTGTAATATATATTTTTAGAATCTAAGTGAGTTATCCATCTAGCTGATTTTATTTTTAGGCGATTCTTTAACAATGTTATATATAATTACTTAAACAATATCAGGCTAACGTCAATCAACTGATGTTTCGACGATACTACTATATCTCTTCAAAGGATCCCCTAATTTGCCCGTCCTAAAATTGAGAAACCATTCGGTTATACATGTCGATTTACAGCTCACTGGGCATGAAGTGGGTGCTTATTACTCGTAAAACTTTTATAAATCATTGATCACCCACATTAAAATATAAAATATATATGTTTTTGTTATTTCCTTTTTTACTGAAATTTTTCAGGCTGTTAACCTGTATTCGCAAATGTGTAGAATTCAATTTTTTTAAGCAGTTAAACTACGTCAGCTGTAATAGTAAACAATACCGTAGATTTATTTCAGGGAACTGTCATTTCTATTTGAGTCAAGCTAGTTTAATGAAAATAAACGTAAAAGTTTAACGACGCTGAAATTGAAAAATAACCAAAACTTTCAAAGAAGCGAGAAACGGAAGAACAAAGGAGGAAGCTAATACATTTTCTGGTATAAATATGTTAATTTTTTCACGAACAATAAGTATCCACTTTTACGAACCAGGCTAATGGCTTGAAAAATGTGATAACGTAAATAGCTCACGAAGCGTTCTCGGTCAATCTTAAAAGAAATGAAATAGTAATAGAATGTTTAAAAAAAGTAAATATCAGATGTTTAATTAAAATATCATGTATTCAATTTCCCCCGATACCCAACCACAATGATGTCGTTTGCACGGCAACTGACAAGGCTGAACTACGTGCCCAGCGTTTAGCCTTAAACTAACCGTTGAACTCCATAAACCACTCTCTCCATAATTTTCCAATGCGGACTGAAGCCACATTTGATGACCTGACCATCACCACATCTAATGCCCGGGACATCATAAAAACTTTGCCACCTCCATAACATGTTGACCTGATCTAATACCAGTAATAGTAATAAAGAAATGCTCTGCTGAACTGGTCTCTGTCTTCTCCTAACTCTAAAACAAATGCCCTGCCAAATCTTGCTCCCCTGATAGTTGTTAGATTGCCTCTGTGGTACCAGTCTTTAAGAATCTTAGAGATAAAACTGACCCTACGAATTATCGCCATATCAACCTACTCCCGGTCTTTGCTAAATCTTTGAATCCTTATCAATCTAGCGATAGTCTGTCACCTGGTTAATGCTAAACTTCTTTCTGACCATCAGGTAACATGAATTTGAACAAATACATAGAAGACATTGCCAAGGCGGATGCATACAAAGTGGGCTTCCTCTACCGTGCGAGATAACTTCTCATACCTGACAGTATCCTATACCTCTACAAAGCCACCATCCGCCGATACATGGAGCATTGTTGTCACATCTGGGTTGGTGCACCATCCACCAGTCTCCCCCTCTTAGCTAAGGTCCAAAAAGAATATATAATATAATAAGTCCCTCACTATCCTCTCAGCTCCAGCCCTGCCTTATCGCCGCAATGTTGCACCCTTATGTTTGTTTTACAAATACTTCAATGGGATGTGCTCCAATGAACATGCTACTTTCGTGCCCCTTCGGCGTAAATACACTCGACCAAGCCGACAATGAGCTAAATCCTATCATTCACTGTAGTTGTCCCAAGATGCCGGAGAGCCTTCTACTTCAATAGCTAATTTCCTCGAGCTGCTGGACTTTGAAACTATCTCCCTGCTCCATGTTTCCTCGACTGTACCGACATGCAGACATTTTAAACAAATGTGAACAATAATTTCGATTCACAGCTCCCAATTTAGAATTAACCCTTAAACGTTCACTCTAATTCTCAGTAAAACCTTACGTCTACAGTTGCACCTCGCCTTGTTTGGGGTTAACTAAGTTTATATATATAATTAAATGTTCATTGTTGATATTTTAAAAATTATTCCTTATAAATAAATTAAATAAAGTTATATCATCTAATAATTTTTGTTCAACTTGTTCGTTAGAAAACATTTCTTTTGTTCTGTAATACATGCATTACGTTTTAATGTGAGCCAAATTCATCTCCCAAGAAGGGTCAGTTCGCATTAGGACAAAAATAAATATTACCGCAGTCTAGAACGATTTATTATTTACTGACCAAAAAGAAAAAAGGATTAAGTATAGTATCAAAACAGATATAACACTTTAACGTGAATTTTATTATAGAAAAGTTAAATAAACAATAAAAAATTAGTTTTAAATAAAAGAAACATTGATTCTATTTTGAAAAATAAAAACCAAGAACAAAACGCAAGAAAACAATTTTTTACCTTAAAATGTAGTTTTTTCTTTCACAAAGCGAACATGTATGTATAATTGTTCCTGTTTTTTTACGAATAATAATGAAAGAAGTGTTTTATACTAAAATCTACCCGGTTTTATTAGAGACTATACGTAGTTTTGAAAAAACATTCCGGTGTAATAGGGCCATTTATATTAAAAGTTTTAAAACTACCGTGAAGAAGAGCATTATTAGATACATTTAATATACTTTTGCATTATTTGTGTACAATAAAAAACATTTAAAAGATCAGTGTCAATTCCATAATGGAAGCATAAAACTCTGGGAAAAAGGAAGTCAGGAGAAAATATGGATACTTATTCGTGGCCCATTTCACTTTGGTAGCCCACCTCCACCACGGGGTATCTTAGTCTAATACATTTTCATTAATACTGCTGCGTATATTGTTTTTTTTAGTATAAACATGTTTATTTATATTTAACGAAACATTTGAACTAATAATGTTCTAGAATACAAAGGGAGGTTCTCACTTTGAAAACGTTGATGTATTTGTATGTAAGTTTTTTGAAGCCAAAGAACAACGTTAAGATTTGTTTTATATTAACATAAACATTTATTTATTTTAATGTCCTGAGACTTTCAATTAATGACATTACCCTTAGTAAAAGTAAATAGGCGTTTAATACCTTTTTTTCATTTTTCTTGTTTTTGTTGTCTCAATCTTTCTTGCCTGATATTGTCACAGGCGAGTAGGATTCCGCGCTCTGTAGTTATCACGGCTAAAGTGTTTAAATGTCTAGGTATGTGTGCGAGTTCACGTTAGCACATGTTTTTGAATTAAAAGTGAGGTTAGCACTTTGAAAACGTTGATGTATTTGTATGCAAGTTTTTTTAAGCCAAAGAACAACGTTAAGAATTTTATTTATACAGGGTGGCGCAAAAGTCACACATTAGTTTGAATCAGTAACAACTTTCACATTTAATCAAATGTTCTCTTATTTTTCAGAATATTACAGATATAAACATTGATAATTTATCATGCAAAAATATAGCACTGAACAACGAACCAAAATTATTGAACTTTACTTTGGAAACCATCGTTCAATATCCTTAATCCAAAGAGCCTATCGTCGGCATTATAATGTCAGACAATCTCACAGTCAGACCACAATTGATCGTTTTGTGGCCCGATTTCGGCAGCAGGGTTCAGTCAGTGATCTTCCACGATCTGGCAGACCACGTTCAGTACGGACAGCGGAAAATGTAGCACTCGTTGAGGATAGAATTGCTGAAAATCTAGACACCTTAACTCGAAGACGAGCCACTCAGATTGGGATGTCCACAAGGTCACTTCAAATAATTTTGCGTGAATTGCATCTGTTTCCATACAAAATTCAATTGGTACAGGCATTACAACCCACATATTTGCAATCACGCGTAGCTTATGCTGTTCACATTCAGCAATTAGCCGTAGAACAGAATGAGTTTATCCATGATAATGAGCGACGAACCCCATTTTCATCTGATCAGGTTCGTAAATAAGCAAAACTGCAGAATATGGGACATTGAAAATCCAAGAACCGTTCATCAGCGTGAATAGCATCCACTAAAATGTACCGTATGGTGTGGTGTTACCTCGGAAACAGTGATCGGTCCATATTTCTTTGAAAACGAAGAAGATGTCGCGGTGACGATAACTGCACAGCGATATCAACAAATGATTGAACATTTTTTAAGGCCATCTGTTCAGGACAACCCGGAAATGTGGTTCCAACAAGATGGGGCTACTGGCCACACTGCCCGACAAAGTATGGCGCTGTTAAGGGGATTGTTTGACGAGCGCTTAATTATCAGATTTTCTGATTTTAACTGACCTTCATGTTCACCGGATTTAACAGCCGCTGACCTTTCCCTTTGGGGTTATCTTAAGGAAAGGGTATATATGAACAAGCCTACAACGATTCAAGAGCTTAAAAACAATATCAGGCATGAAATCCAAGAACTAGACGCAGTTATTCTAAGGACTGTAATGGAAAATGCCCTAACTAGAGCCCGTCTTTGTGAAGCTGAAAATGGATATTATTTTTGAAACCTACTGCAACAAAATTACCAAGTAAATGTATTATTTATCAGAAAAGCCTAGTAAATTACTTAAAATGTTGTAGTTTCTATCACTTAAACAAACAAATGCGCGACTTTTGCACCACCCTGTATATTAAAATAAACATTTCTTTATTTTAAGGTCTACAGACTTTCGGTGATAAAAATTACCTTAAGCATTTAATACCTTTTTTTTCTTCTTAATCTTTCTTGTCCGATGAATATTTTTCACAGGCGAGTAGGATTCCGCGCTCTGTAGTTATCACAGCTGAGGTTTTTAAATGTTTTATTATGTTGTGATGGGATAACCTGACTTCCTCATTTACGAAATAGATGGATTCGTGTCACTATAAGTACAACTACAGCGAGCAGTCAATACATTCGAGTTAAGACACATTCAGTCTTAACATTATGTTTTACGTATTAACTAGTCGGTCTGCCCTATTACATATTCTGTATTCTGTTAATATATCTTGTATGTACAATATATATATATATATATATATATATATATATATATATATATATATATATATATATATATATATATCCGGAACAAAACCTATTATTTTAAAGACCTTCGACTCGTGTTATTTGTCATTATATCTTCAACAAAATATATCAGCTGGCTTCGACGGATTTCGGAAACGAATTCACACTTCAAAGGAGTGATCACGTAAAACAAACCACACTTCAAAAAACGAAGTCAAACGCACGGGGTGGATTGCATTTTTGTACAACTTGAAAGACATCGTTAAAAAATTTGTTCGGAGAGGAAACTTTTTTTAAGTAAGAAAACGTTTACTGTTAAAATTGTCAAATGAAATTATATTAAACCGTGCTTTGAATGCGAACGCGGTCTAGTAACATTACAATCTGTTCAAGTTAAAAGTGCATTTAGTAAGTAATAATATTACGGCTGCTATTTAAAAAATATATATATTTTTTTTTTTTTAATTATTGTTTGTCGTTGTGTGGGTTTAAAAGAAAAGAAAATATCTGTTGTGTGTGTGTCGTATTCCTGAATATTTCAGTATGGAACAATTAGTTGAAATGACAAAAATGATGTGTACGAGTTTGCAACAACAATAACAGCAACTATTACAACAGAAACAACTACAACAACAACAGCCACAACAACAACACCAAGTGCTTCAACGACAAATTCTACAACAACAAAAATGTTTCGAAAATATTCTGAAACAGACTACTGGTGAAAGAAAAAGCAGGTGGTATCGTTATCTGAATTTGTATACACACCTGATTCTGGCATTACATTTCCAGTATATTTTAGACGTTTTGAAACAATATTTACTAAAAGGTGCCAACATTATTCGTATTAAGAACGGTTAATTCTTTTCCTTGCAGAAACTAGGGACAGATTAGTATACTAAATATACGAACTTGATACTGCCCATAAAACCAGAGACATTCTCATTTGATGAAACTATAAATATACTGTCAAAGATAATCGATGAAAGAAATAGGCTTTTCCACACGATATACAAATTTCTACACATCGTTAAAACGGATAACGAGGATTTGTTGGCATACGCAGGAACAGTGAATTTCTGGTTGAGCAATTCAAACTAGATAAAATCCCCAAAGATTTATTCAAGTGCCCAACTGTTTCTCTAAGGACTAACTGCATCTAGGTCTGGAATCTTTACAATTGATAAGCAAGGCACCACAATAACGTTACAAAGTGTGACAGAAGAATTTCAGCGTCTTATAAATGTTAAAAGGAATTATACTAAAATTGGAGAAAAACTGTGTTGTCAAAACCAACAAAACTCTAAATTCACAAAGACAGAACAATGTGAGACGTGCGGAAATAATAAACACACTAAACACTATGTTGGTATAAGAACAGATTCGTTGAATCTTGCGGAAGTAAGCGTTATAAATGATATGTTTACCGCAAGAGAAAAGAAAAGGAATTTTGAAAATTTAAGTCTTCTGTTGTCGAAAAAAGAAATCCAGAATAGTAAAAACCGAAAATATGTAGATGTACGTATAAATGGTCATACAATCACTTTGTAATTACATTCTGATTCAGACATGAGCATTATTGACAAACAAACATCGAAAAAAAAATGGAAAACACAAAATATCTGAAACCAAGAAAATTACTAACAGGGTTTCAGGAAAACAATTAAACTTCAAAGGAGAATAAAATTGCGAGATTACTTTCTGTGGCAAAACTGCAAAACCGAAAGTATATGCGATTCAAATGGTTAATTCACGCCCTTTTTTGTTTGAACTCCCGATGAACTCTTTTTGCAACGAATTAAGCAGTGCAGAAAAGAAAAAAATTATTGAAAATAAAAATTTAATGAATGAGTTGAGAGATGAAAAATTATTGAAAATAAAAATGTAATGAATGAGTTGAGAGATGAAAAATTATTGAAAATAAAAATGTAATGAATGAGTTGAGAGATGAAAAATTATTGAAAATAAAAATTTAATGAATGAGTTGAGAGATGAAAAATTATTGAAAATAAAAATTTAATGAATGAGTTGAGAGATGAAAAATTATTGAAAATAAAAATTTAATGAATGAGTTGAGAGATGAAAAATTATTGAAAATAAAAATTTAATGAATGAGTTGAGAGATGAAAAATTATTGAAAATAAAAATTTAATGAATGAGTTGAGAGATGAATATCCCAAAGTTTTTCTGATGGTTTGGGTTTCTGCACAAAGACTGAAGTCAGGTTTAAACTCAAGGAAAATGTCAGTCCAATTGTTAAACCTAAGGGAAACGTTCCATGTTCCTCCTCAGACGCAATTAACAAGGAACTGGAAATATTAGAAAAATGTGAGTTATATCTAAGGTAGACCATGCGTACTGGGCATCACCTCGGTCTACGTAAAAATAAAAACAGCCGATTCTTCAACGGGTTTAAACGATTGCCTGAAAGATAACAATTATCCACTACCTTCACCAGAATACATTTTTAAAAGCTAAATCGAGGTGAGATTTTTTCAAAAATCGATTTGTCTGACGCATACTTGCAGGTTCAAGTGAGCGAGGAATGCTCAAGGTATTCGTGCATAAATACACATAAGGGAATTTTAAAGCTAAATATGCTCATTTTCGGCTTAAACGTCTCCCGAGCTTTGTTCCAGCAGAGCATGGACACTATGCTGGCGGGTCCTGAGTTTGGTATCGCCTATTTAGACGATATTCTAGTCCAAAGTAAGAATGGGCTCGAACATAAAATGCACATTAGAGCTACATTCAAATGACTAGAAGAATTTGGTTTCAAATAAAGTCCCGAGAAGTGTCAATTCTTCATGGAAAGAATGTAATACCTCGGACAGGTCATAGACAATGAAGTTATAAAACCGGACCCACAGAGGACCGATGCAATTAAGAATATGCCTACACAGTTGATAAACAACAATAGTTTCTTGGGTTGCCCCAATATTATGCAATCTACATTAGAAAAATGTACGATTTGAGAGCCGCTTTAATGAATTATGGAGGAAAGACAAAAAATGGAGTCGGTCAAAAGATTGTGACACGGCTTTCCAGAAAATAAAAAAAATGACTACTCTCATATCTCGCCATATCTCATTATCATCCTGAGAAAGAAATCATCCTTGCGACTGATGCTAGTGAATATAGAGTGGGTGCTGTACTGCTACACAAATATGAAGATCGTACTACTAAACCGATCGCGCACGCAGCGAAGAGTCTCCTACCGGCTGAGAAGAATTATAGCCATATATAGAAAGAGGCATTATCGATTGTGTTATGGGTTAAAGAGTACTATCGCTTTTTACATGATAGATTATTTATACTTCAAACAGACCATAAACCGTTAGTTAGGATATTTGGATAAAAAAGGCATTCCTACCCACACTGCTAACCGTTTACAGCTATGGGTTGTAACACTACTTAACTATCATTTTAGGATGGAATACATTGCATCTGAAAAACATGCGGATGGACTGTCAAAATTAATTCTCAAAAATAAAGAGATTTTAGAAGAGACGGTTATAGCAGCACTAATATAGGAAAAAGATATCTCAGTTCTGTTGTTAAACACTATCAGAGAATTACCTGTAACTTTGCAATAAATAAAAAAGATGATTATATATTAAATATAAAAAACCCAGACGAGTTGAACAAAATAAATAAAAAGGAAATCAGAGTTCACCTTTCTCAATTTGAGACAGCACTCTAATGTACGCAGATAGAATTGTAATACCTTAATCTTTACGTACATTTATGCTGAATCAATTTCATACAGGTCATCATGGCATATCCCGGATGAAATCACTCATCCGATGCTACGTATACTAACCAGGAATTGACAAGGAAATAGAAGGTTTTGTAAAACTGTACAGAGGTTGTCAATTGGCGGCAAATGCGCCTTCGTTCAAAACGAATCCTTGGCCAAAAACAGATTTACCGTGGCACGTCTACATATACACTATGCTGGACCGATTAATGAATATTATTACTTGATCTTCGTGGACTCTTTATCGAAATGACCTGAGGTATTCAAGTGAAATAATTCTATATCTATTACACCATCAGTGCATTAGATGAAATTTCCAGTCGTTTTGGGTCAGCGAAAATAGTACAGCGTTCACATGAAAGGAATTTAAGGGTTTCTGTACTTCCTTGGACATTGAACACATTACTACACCAGTATATCATCCTAGATCGAAAGGTCAAGCCGAAACATTTGTTGACACTTTTAAGCGTGTTTTACGAAAATAACAATATATGAAGAAAAAACTATTCAATTTTTTAGCGATTTATACGGTGACTCCTAATGAAAACTATAACTCGAATTTGTCACCTGCAGAACTTATTTTCGCAAGGAAAATACGATCAATTTTCGATAGATTGGTTCCCGTATCTAAAGAAAAAATGTTGCAAAAATGGAGAAAATGTCAACATAAGAAGATTCTCACTAAGCGATAAAGTATATTTTATAATTTTCCAAGTTAGAAAAAGTTATGTGATGAATGGCCTAATTAAGAAAATGATTGGCAAATTGGTCTACACAATCAAAAGTCAAATATTTGTGTGTAAAAGACACATCAACCAAATTAGACCACGGTATTCTGAAGATAATCGTAAAAAGCGAGGAAGAAGTTCCAATGAAGATTCTATGTAATGTTTATGACAGTCCACTACACACTAGTGTACTCGAACGTATACATACATCCCTTAAGCCAGACTTATGAGCTGTACAAAATTTATGTTCGCCTCAAATTAGAAAGGATCCAATTGTTAAAACTAAATAAAGAATCACACGGGGGAGAAAACAAGTGGAGCGCTTTAGTCCGGATCCTGAAAGGAAAAAGTATTAGAAGCAGAACTTTCAAGGGAGAATTTCAGCTTCGAGAGGAAGTGTTTTGATCGGGTAACCTGACTTCTCCATTCACGAAGTAGATGGACTCGTGGGACTATAAGTGCGACTACAGCGAGCAGTCAAGTCATTCGAGTCAAGACATGCAAGGTTGGTTAGTGTTTTTCTTGGCGAGAGTTATTTTATAAGCTATATTGTCGGTTACCGTTATCGTAATTTATATTGTTATGGTTATATTGTTATATTGTAAACGGACTAACGCTATTTTTATGTAGTACCGGCTTCATTTTATTTTTAAAAGTGACTTTGTTTCCCTAGTATTATCTTTTTTGATAACTTATTTTATTTCCGCGGATGGTGACGCCCTGCAAGCCGGCACAAAATGAAATAGAGACCAACAACAGGTCGGTTAAGGCCTCACCTCCCCCCAAAGTACTGGCTGAACAAAACCCCCAAAAGTCATCGTAAACATTCCAGAGTTTTCGGAACGAGCCAAAAAATGTCAACACCTTATTACGGAGAAAGGACTGTTAATAGATATGCCACGACCGGAAGAAATTAGCAAAAGGACATTACAAATGTTTGTCGTCGAACGCAAAACACAAAAGTAATTAGAACTTCAAGTGCCATTGTCACAAAATTAATACTTACAACCGGTAAAAGACCACTACGAATGATAAAATGTTGAGGTTACCACACCTTGAACACGCTATTTTCAACAACCGGGAATTTTCTGTCGCTGTCCGAGACTGGGATAATTGCTCAGGACTACATTCTGCGGACGGAGTACCTGGGACGCCGATGTACCTCCGTCTCCGTATTTAACGTACAATTTCATGTAGACGAGGAGCATATCGCTGCTTCCCTTATGCAATACGGACACATTACGTCCGTTACCTGCGACGAACACTTATCTATATGGACCTTTGAGATTACACTCGACAAGAATGCATTTGACACGATCCCCTATTACCTGCACAAACTCCCGAAAGTACACCTCCTGGCTCCCTTTCAAAGCCTCATATGCCCCCGTCTTTCCCCTTTGTTAATATAACTCAAAGCAACCTCACCCCACTTCCCAATGAAACGGGCATTGTTCCTCCACTTCCTACTCTTCAAAACAAAGAGACGAGAGCAGACGTTTTAAGAAAAGGAACAAACGCCCCACAGCCTATCTACATGGACCAGACATATGCAGGATCAGTTCAATTACATGCGAACGAGCAAAAAGGCACAAGCTCAGTGACCTGCGAAAAATGCTAGCATTCACAGAGGTGGAGGGAAAGTCAGTGGAATACCCTGACAATTTCACAGAGGCTATCAGGATCTTAACAGTGATCATGCAAAAGCAGCTACGCGGATGCTAGAGGAGGCAAACCTATCATTTGACACAACACCTCCTCTAGCCATATTTAAAAAAAACCGGGGTTCCGAATTTTACGGCAATTTTGTTTTGGGAGGATCCCCATCAAGCTACACCCTCCCTGTATAGGGCAGTAAAGATAACATTCCCCTTGGATGTCGGTGGTGTGCCCCCAGTTGGTCTCATCATTACTCCGATGGGGCAATATTCCATCGGGCGTGCCATCGGCACCCGCTCACCATTAATGTTCGTTGGAGAAACTCAACCCTGAGATAACAACAATGTCACACTTTCTAGCAATCGCGAATGTCCGAAGTTTGAGGGCCGATTCTCGGAAATTGCGATTATGCCTGGACCTTCAAAGTCTTGAAGTGGATGTATGCTGTGTTCAGAAAACTCACTTAATTCAAGGTGATTATTTAAGTGCGCTGTGTGGGGATTTTGATGTCTTTTCAGCGTACTTACATTCTAACTCGAGGAGGGTTTCCTGGCTAGTGAAGCTAACTTTAGATGCGTCATGTTACCCGTGTTTAATGGATTCGGAAGGAAGGCTTTGCGTTCTGGATGTTACCATAAAAGATAAAGCGTTTCTATTGATTGGGGCTGAGCGTGTTTCCTTTTTTCGGCGAATCGAGCAGTTCATGAACACACCTCGTTCAGTTATCTTAGCGGGAGACTGAAACCCGGTCCTGGATCCCGATTTAGATCGCACAGGGATTCCATCTAGGGGTACTGACATAGATTACGATGGTAAAACATTTCGGGACTTTGTCGATAAGTTTTATCTCATCGATAAATTCTGAAATGACAAGCCTCGTGATATAGTATGGACTTGGACAGCTAGACGCGGCTCCGGTCCAGTACCACTTTCGAGTTATATTGACCGGTTGTTAATTAGAAGAGTCGACGTAGGATTATTAGAATGTCCAAGTTTTCATAATATAGTTTACTCGGATCATAGACTTGTTTGTGTCCGTGTAAAATTAGATAGCCGTAAACCTATATTGGCTGAATAGTGGAAACTCAACACCTCGTTGTTCGATGTGAAGAGTTACCAGGAACAGCTAGTACTAACATATCACCGGGTAATGACGGGGCTATAATTGGGAATAAGTTGTGGTTGAAATTTAAGAAAACAATTAGGTCCTATTCTGCTGACTTTAGCGGACAACTCAACCTAGAATTTGGGCAGCAAAAGCGACACTAAAATATATATTAGATTACTATAATCAAGGCGAAGCTCGCCTCTTTGACTATCAAGTAGAACGAACCTACTATAATTAGGGCTAGGTTAAAGAGGATTCCTCAACTGGCGACAAACATGGCCGCTGAATTGTGTGCAGAGGAACGGAGACGCGCTATCGATCGATATATCGCACGTGTCAAATTGCTAAACAGACGTACCGTGACTACAAACGACGGTATTTTGGAGGCGTTCCGGTCTGACTTTCAGGATCTTTTCATCAGAGAGCTTTGTTTGCCTTCAGCACATTTCGACCCCTATTTAGCTGACTGTTCTCGCATCGAGTCGAGCGAAGCGGCTAGGTGCGAAGATTACATAACAGAGGATGAAGTCATGGAAGCCCTAAAAGGAGTCGGCCTGAATAGATCTCCTGGGATCAATTGGTTGCCCGACGAACTGTATTTGAAGTTGTCGGACATTTTTGTACCCTTGCTGACAGTTTTATTTAAGGCTTGGTTTAGGAACGGGTCAATATCTGAGTACTTTACCAAGGGAGTTGTTATATTGTCACGCAAGAGCAAAGATGGTTGTGATGGGATAAATAATTTCCGGCCCTTAACTATGCTAAAAGCAGACTTAAAGATTTTGGCCAATATTTAAAAAAATCGCCTGCAGGCGGTTTTGACTGGTCTGATTAGCCCCGAACAAACTTGTTCTGTGATGGGTAGTACCATTCAAGATAATTTGCACGCGATACGCTTAATCGTTGAGAAGGTCAACACAAAGTCGCGGTGATCAATTTAGATCAGTCCAAATCATTCGATAGCGTGCACCATTGCTACTTGGAGGCTGTTTTGTCATCGGCCGGTTTTGGGCCGCAGTTTCGCTCCTGGATTCGCCTCCTTTATGCAAACCCGGTGCGCTGGTAGAAGTGAATGGTTTGTGGTCAAAGCCCTTCAGATTAGCCAGATCTTTTCGTCAGTGCTGTCCGCTTTCACCGATGCTATATGCGCTTGTGTTGGAACTCTTCCTTCACAGGCTCTGGTTCTACGCGGGGTTACTTTGCCAGGTGCTTGCACCACATTGAAGTACTCTGCCTATGCCGACAACGTAATAGTGCTTATAACCATCAGTGTCGAGATTAGTGTAGTCGACAGAGAAATCAGAATGTATGAAACGATTACATGGGCAAAAATTAACTGCGACAAGTCTGTGGGATTGCGCATCGGTGTCTGGAAGGGTGTATCCCTACAGGGAGCCTTTAGCTGGACTGACATGCCTTGCAAGCTACTCGGTGTCTGGTTTGGTCCTGATCTTCAGCTGGAAAATAATGTGTCGGAAGTATGTAAACCGATTCGGGCTACAGCTGGTCTGTGGATCGGTAGATAGTAAAGGGAAGTCTGGAAATATGTGTTTCACACCTCTACCCGATCATCTTATAGCATCTACTAGTACTTCTACTCCCGTTGGATACACTGCTTGAATTGCAGGTGGCTCTTTTTAAAAATGATGGCTTAATAGATCCGCTAAGGTCCGTCGCGAGATGTGTTATCTACATCATTCTACGGGCGGTCTGGGTATGCCAAGGGTTGCGATTCGTCAACACATGCTTCGGCTATACTACCTGGATCGAATGTGTACACCAGTTGAGGGAAACGGTGGCTTCTGGATGTAAGACACAAAGAAAGCCTTTTCGGCTTTGAAAAGTGTGCACTTGGGTGAGGGGATGGCGCACAGGTTGCTCCGAAGTGAGTGCTCCTTTTGTCGCGAGTGGCGACGGCCCTTGAAGTTCCTTTCATGGGTAAAAGAAAGCCTCTCTGACACCCAGCTGTTGTCTCGAAAGGCATTGCATCGGGTTATGGTAAGGGGATTTGTTCGAGATGAAAAGATTGAGGGGTTCGGTTTGACGAGGGGAGAGCTACGCTCATCTAGTCTTGGGCACCTGGGCTAAAAGTCTAATGACGAGGCATCTCTGGCCTAGCTGATTATTAGAAATGCTCTCTGGGTCGGCAAAAAGTTTCATTCAGCTGGCATTAAGAATTGACCTATTTGCCTTCGTTGCGGTGACGAAGATGAGACTGTTAGTCACGCCTTTGTTTATTGCCGCATCGTTGTGCCGTTGATTAATTTAGTTGCATGTCTCATGGTCCGTATACTGAACGTAACGTCTGTCGACCTGGAACCTATTAATGCATGTAGGAATTGGGCCTCGACAAATGATAGGCAAATAGGTTTTGTGTTTTATCGCTTACTAGAATTGTTAAGAAGTTCGATATGGCAGACACGTACGAAAGTTGTCTACGAAGGTGAGACCTTCGCTGCTCACGACTTTATTCGAATTTTCAAATATCGTCTGAAGATTCGCATTAGGACCGGAAAGGCGAAACTCCCTTCGGCAGATTTTGGTTAAAGGTGGGTGACAATTGTTCGATTGTGTCCATTGAGAGGGGCTAGACTTGAGTGGTATTTGGACGTGCCTTAGCCAAAGGATATTGGCTTGCTCCAACGAACATTGATCCTGTCCCGTTTAAGGCTAGATTAGGAGACCTGTTTTTTTTAATTATTATTTAGTTCATAACTTAGCTAGTGCATGAAGGATTTCATTAGGCTCCTGCTTTATTTTCGTGTCCCCCTCCCCCGTTTCTCTTCTCCAATTAGGCGACAGATAGCCTAAGTTGCCAGAGATGCAGGTCACCTTTCGAGCTTTTTGAAAGAGGTGATGCCAATAAAACGTTCGTCCTGCATCACGTGTCGACTGGACAAATCTGCATATCTGCCACAATTTAGAAATGGGGAATCCTTATACTAAAACTGGGTGTTTTATTCATTCTTCATTATTACCATTCTCTTTTTTTGTATATAAAATGTTTATTTCCCAAATCCCTCATTACATATTAAAAGCGAGTTTCAATCCACGACGCCATTTTAAACACTGAGATAGTGATACAACTAAAAAAAAGCTTTAAAGCGCTGACGGGGATTCGGAAGTAAATACCACCGGCCATGGACACACATTGCTTTCCTTAATAGCTAAAATAGATTTTTCGATAAATCCGGAAAGACATTTACCTTTCAGGAAGACGATGCGTATTTATAAATCTGGCAACCTAAAGCATCATCACGAAAGGATTTGCTTGGTCAGTTTTCGCCATTTGGCAACAGCGCAAAACGTGATTATGTCTGCGTTCTTTCAAAGCACTGTGACATTGTGTAATATCTAAATAATCTTTGAATGGAAATGAATTGTCCTTTACAATGATGACTGCAAATGATAATTGCTTCTTAATCCGACGAAATAGTGACAATATCAAACAGTGTATTCATCTGCAAAACGTAATAACATCTGTCGAGTATTATGTTTTTCAAATCTTAGACACAGCGTTTATACTTTCGAGAATCGTTATTAACATTCTAAATGGTATAAAAATTACTAGCTAGACCCGTGGAAATACCACAGTGGTATTTTTATATGTTGTATATTGTTGTCGTAATGAAAACGTTTTTGGTTCTATCGACGTTTGCGAGAACACAGAACCCACAATAGAATTTACTACCGTTGTTTAAACTGAAACATATACACTTTGATTAATGTAGTTTAAGAACTTATTCTATCATGGAAGTCTATCTTTATAACCCTTAACATATTTTGCAGTATAGTTCCATTTTATGGACGTTCAGCGCTAACGCAGACTTCAAATTCGGCACAACACAGGGACCTAGATAAAATCTAAAGACTTACTTTTTTGCATTGCATCTACGACAATCGGACGATGCCATCTAAAACAAAGGGTTGAACGTTATATGGTGTGTATGAACAGAAAATTGACTCAGTTTATTATTATAATATGGCACTCTCGGGGCTGTTAGATATAAACTATCTAACAGCTATAAAGTTTCAAATACGTTCATCGAGCACTCTCGATTACTCTTCTGTATGCTACCCACTTCTAGGTACATATAATTCTTAATTTCCCGAGGATAGGGCAACTGTTCACAGATTCTAGGCTGACTCTGTGAATTGGATTAGCGCCTCCAGACCATCTGAAAGTGTTTCTTTCCTGCACTGACGAGAGCTATAAGCTTGAAACGTTCGCGTCTATGGGTAAAAATAATGTAATATTTATTTATAAAATAGCGTTATATTTGTTGTAGACCTAGGTAAGGCCGAATGAATGACACAGGAACACATGGTTTAAATGAACAAAGGTATATATTATATAATAGAAAGAAAGAGATACAAGGTGCTCTCAACCGCCATTGCCGGTTTGCCGGGGAAGAAGAGAACAAGTGTAACGTGCTTCCCGTATTTATAAGGTGGACGAGTCCATTAGTTCTCCGTAGGTAGGTACGGCACCATAACACCCCCTTCCAAGCCTTACCTCCTCAGGAGTCTTAATAACGTTTCCTTTTCGGATCTATCTCTAGGTAGTCCGGAGCCATTCGTTTTGTTTTTGGTTGTCGTTTATGTGTGACTACCTGGGGTGCTGGTAAGTTGAAGGTGTCATATATCACGTCCATCACGTCTTCTCGTTGTGGGGCGCTGTCAGTGCCATCTGACAGTCTTTTTCTGATCTGATTTAGATGTCTCTTATGCAAGAACCGTGGTCCTTTTATGATATAGACCATCGATCCGATCCTCTTTTCAATTGTACCGGGTTCCCAGAACGATGCATTGTTTTTGAACATCTTAAAATATACCCTATCTCCTGGGTTGTATTTTTTCTTTCGGTACCGTAGAGAGTCGGTCATAATTATTATGTTTAGGTAATAATTTATCAAACACGGACTTCACATTCCGCGCAAACATCATCTCTGCGAGGGATAATGATGATGCTATGTTCATGTTTTTTGTAATTCTATATACTTGTAAGAATTGTTGTAACGCCTTCTCCTTAGGAGTATCACCGGCCTTTTTTAATGCTCTTTTTAATGTGTCTACAAAGCGTTCCGCTTGGCCGTTTGACCTAGAATGATACGGGGGCGTCGTTATATGTCTGATTTGAAACGTCGCGCAGAACTCCTCAAAATCTGATGAAGTGAACTGCGTCCCATTATCACTCACCAAACAATCCACTACCCCAAAACGGGCAAATAGTTCATGTAGGAATCTTATCGTAACCTCTGACGTGGGACTCTTGCAACGTAGTACCTCGGACCACTTTGAAAAACTGTCGACTACGATTAAGTAGTAAAATCCTTCCAATGGTCCCGCGAAATCCACGTGAATTCTTTCCCACGGACGGTCGGTCTTTGGCCATGGGCTATGCTTTATATGCGGTGCTTTTGCCGCTAAGGCACAGCCTTTACACAGCTTTACTGCTTTTTCAATGTTGTTGTCCATACCTGGCCAGTACACAAAACTCATCATTAACCCCTTCATCCTGGTTATCCCTGTATGGCCAACATGAAAATCTTTCAGAATTTGCTTTCGTAGTTTTTCTGGGATGACCACCCTTTCGTTATGCATGAGTACGTCATCACAGAGTAAGAAACTCTTTGCCGCATGTAAATCCTTATCTGCCAATTTCATTTTTGTTCTGGTGATAAATTCATCCTCTTGAGCTTCTTTTTTATCTCGTATAGTGTCACCGGGAGCTCTCTCACTGCGTTGCACAACATCTCTTTAAAATCTCCTTCTGTTTGAAGAGACGCAATCACTGTGTCTTCTAGAGTCTCTCTCTGTTTTGGCACTAATCTCGACAATCCATCTGCATGATAGATTTTATTTGAATGCAAATGTTGCATTTTAAAGTTGTAGTTTAATAAGATAGTTCCCCATCTTTGTAGCTGTATATACAGGTAGGCCTTTTTTAGATCCATAAATTGTAATTAGCGGCTTATGGTCTGTCTGTAAGGTAAATTGTCTACCATGTATGTATCGGTGAAACTTTGTTACTGCAAATATTATTGCTAGGGCTTCTTTCTCGATTTAAGAATACTGTTTTTCTGCTGGGAGCAAGGTCCTTGATGCATGTGCAATGGGTTTATGGGTTCCATCAGGCATTTTGTGTAGGATACATGCTCCTAAACCATATGAACTAGCGTCGCCAGCTACGATTATGTCCAATTCTGGGTTGTAATGTGTTAGAAATAACTCTGACGTAAGTCTTTCTATGATTTTATTAAATGCATCCTGACATTCAGGTGTCCATACCCAGGCTTTACCTTTTTTTAATAGCTCATTTAATGGAGCACGCAAATTATGCATTTCTGGGATAAAAGCCTGGTAGTAATTTGCTAGGCCCAGAAAACTCTGTAATGTCATGACGTTTTCTGGCGCCGGCATGTTTTTTTATTGCGGTAGCCCTTTCTTGGTCTGGTCTCCTGCCGTCCTTGTCGATCACATGACCCAGATATTTTATTTTCTCCAGGAAAAAATCACATTTTTCTTCTTTTACTTTGAACCCATAATCTTGGATTCTCGCAAACACTTGATTTACATGTTTTTGGTGTTGTTCGATATCTTTGCTGTTAATCAAGATGTCATCAAGATACGCTATTGCGAAATCCAGTCCGTCCAGCATTGTGTCCATTACTTGTTGGAAAATGGCTGGCGCGACCTTAACTCCGAACGCTAATCTTTCGAATTTATATAAACCACGATGTGTGTTTATACATAACAGCTTAGAAAAATCTTTATCCACCGGTATTTGTAGGTATGCCTCACTTAGGTCTATTTTTGAAAAAAATCTTCCTCCATTTAAGCTTGCAAACACTTCTTCCGGGGTATGGAGTGGGTAGTGATAGTCCGCGAGGGCAGTATTCAGTCCTGTTGAAAAATCTGCACATAGACGAATCTCATTAGATTTTTTCTTTACATAAACCGTGGTTGCTGCCCACTGGCTGTGTTGTACTTTTGATAAAATACCCATCTTTACCAGTCGGTCTAATTCAGCGTTTATTTTTTCAATCGAGGCGAAGGGTACTTTCCTTTCTTTTTTAAATAGCGGCAGTACATTTTCTTTTAGACGGAATTTTGCAGTCATTTTAGTGCAGCATCCAAGACCGCCAGAAAAAACCTCTGGAAACGATTTTTTTAATTCTCGTTGTAGTTTTTCCGATTCTGCTGCGCGACTACTTATTTTTTTCAAAATGTATTTATCGGCAACTTCCATAAATCAAATGCCTGCATAAAATCTGAACCAAAAAGATTATTCGAATCCCTCAGTACCAGTAGTTTGAGTTTTTTAGTATTCCCCATTAGGGACACATTTGTGATTAATTCTCCTTCAAATGTAATTCTTTCACCAGTAACTGTGCTTTCCAGCTTGTTTGTTCTTGATAGAGTAGGTTTATTTAATCTCTTCCATGTATGTAAATTTATAATGGAAACGTCTGAACCAGAATCCAATTGCAATTTTATATTTTTATCCAGGATTTTCACCTGTACATATTTTCTTATGTTCATGCATTTTTCCTTCTTTGTCCTAGTGGCTTGAATCCGTATTTTATTTCCTCTGCCCGTTCTGCAGTGCGAACTTTTATGTCCAACTTTTTTGCATTTCATACAGGTTTTAAAACGGAATGGGCACTCATTGTACCAATGTGGATTACCACAGCGTGAACAAGGGCTTGGTGGCAATTTATTTATTTTTTTACTGGTTTGGTTTGTCTTTGTTACATCAAAATTATTATTTCTTATTTTTCTATAAGGTTGAGCTTTTGTTTTTTGATGTACCTTTTTTATATGCGCAATGCCGGACAATTTAATGTATTTTGAGTCCTGTTTTACATTTACAAATCTTTGACAGTCCTCAGCCAACTTTTGCAGCGTAAGGCTTGGTTCATTCTCTAATTTATTTAGAACTCTACGCCTTATCTCCGTGTCATTTCCTGGGATTAAACCTTGTACAAAAATTAGACACTTGAAATTATCTGCACTTAATTCAGCTAGTTTAAAATCGTCACAATGCTTGTTTACTATCGATGCAAAAGTAGCGTAGTCTTCCTCGTCTTTCTTTACCAGGTTCATGCACTTCCATCGTTTGTGGAATAGTGTAGTTCTTGGACTAAACAGTTCTGTCAATAAACCAACCGCTTCTATGAAAGTTAGCTCGCTAGTTTTCCGAGGCAAAATGAAATCCACGAATTTCGTATGTTCTGTGGTATTTACTTTTCTAAGAAGGAGGCGTAGCTTCTTCGCATCACTCCAACTACCGCAGTCAATTTTATATAGGTCTTCATATCTTCGGAAATATTCTTCAAATGTATTATTTTCCGTGTATGAGTAATTATCAATACTGTTCCAAATTGTGTTCTGCGAAAACGTGTCGTCTTTTTCATTTTTTTGGTCACTGCGCGATATTGTTTGTATCAGAAATTCCAATCTTTCATCATACCACTTTTTGTGTAATAAAACATTTTGGTTCTGTTCTAATAAAAGCTTTTGAAATCTTTCCTCAGTTTGTTGTTGCTGGGAGATTTGGAATTTCGCTAGTTCGGCGATTATCGACTTAATATCTTCCATATTCAACCATTTAGTTTCTGATTTTATTTAGAAAATTAATATTTTCTCATTATCTTATGATTTTATAAGAGTTCTTTTCTTTAAATTAGCGTTTGCTAGGCGCCGTTTTAATTATGAAAAGATTATGAAACTTTTCCTTTTCTCTATATACGCGTATATTCACTTATTTTTTTTTTTATTATTTTGAAAATTAATATTTTCTCGATTTAATGAATTTACAAGAAGTTCTTTTCTTTAAATTAGCGCTGGCAATACGCCCTTTTAGTTATGAAAAGATTATGTAATGTTCTTTTCTTATACACGTTTTTAATTTTAACGAAGAGAAAACAAAATCTGTTTCACAATTAATTCTTTCTGCATTTTAAAATATTTCAGTACAAGTCGGAAAAGAGAGAGAGGAAATAAAACTGACCTTTTTTTATCGTGCGTCTTTTTTTTATGGAGTAGCGCACGTGTGATTCATTTCATGTTTTGTTTCTTTTATCTGCTTTTTTAAAATGAAGCACGTGGTGTCGGTTTCATTTTTTTTTTTTGTGTGTGCTCGTCAAAAAAAAACTCGCTGTGACGTTCGTCTCAAAAACACAATGCTCGCTTCCTTCGTGTTCGGTATTCTTTTTTTTTTTTTTTTTTAGTTTTCCAAACCAGAGAAAAAAAAACGCGCATTCAATTTCAGTTGTTTTTTTGTTTTTTTCGATAAGCAGTTTTCAAAATTAGAGCACAACATGTCCATTTCAGTTTTCTTTTTCTTAAAAGAAAACAATTTTCTCGCACTTAAGAATTCAACGTGTTTTTTTGTTTTTTTTTGTTTTTTTTGTTTTGTTTCAGTTGAGTTCCCTTTTCTTCTCTCGACCGTTCAGCAAAAACCTTTGTTTTTCATGCGTGCGGCTTCCTGCATTAACCGTGTGAGTGCATTTTCACGTGGTATTTTCAGTTTTTTTACCCAAGAGTTCGAATTCCTTCGTCGCCATTTGTTGTGGACCTAGGTAAGGCCGAATGAATGACACAGGAACACATGGTTTAAATGAACAAAGGTATATATTAAATAATAGAAAGAATGAGATACAAGGAGATGGTGCTGTCAACCGCCATTGCCGGTTTGCCGGGGAAGAAGAGAACAAGTGTCACGTGCTTCCCGTATTTATAAGGTGGACGAGTCCATTAGTTCTCCGTAGGTAGGTACGGCACCATAACAATATATATACATATATATATATATATATATATATATATATATATATATATATATATATATATATATATATATATATGAGTTTTCAGTGATTACTTACTAGCAATAAGTAGGGGTTTACTCTAGAGTCTAAGTAACAACAATTCTCCTCAGATTTCTAAAACTTACCTACTCTTTCGATAACCGTTGCAAATCATTTTTTCCTTATTACAAAAGTAGTTTAATATATATTTCGCGCTGGAAACGATCGCTTGTTTTCTCTGGGCTTTGAGTGGAAATAAGCCTCCAAAAGTTTCCAGTATTCTCCGTACTATTCCAATTGAGTATAGTCGGTGCTATGCTTCCTCGGTTTTACCATCCTTCCTTACCTTTCACATATTTTGTGTTATTCTAAACCTGTGCTGATGTCATAACGTGTGTGCACATATGGGTTTTTAGGAGAATTTCTTTTAATCTTGTTTATTATTATTCCCATTATTATATTATCATATTATTATTATTACTATTACTATTATTAATATTACTATTACTATTATTATTACAATTATTAATATTATTATTGTTGTTATTATTATTATTATTATAATTATGATTATTATTATTAGTAGTAGTAGTAGTAGTAGTAGTAGTAGTAGTAGTAGTAGTAGTAGTAGTATTTACTCACTAGGGGTCTTCACACGAATTATTACCAGTGAATGCTCACTATGAATAACAGTTTGTTTTCTCGGGAGTTTGACACAAAATCTCTCCAAATTTCCAGTATTATTTGACTATTTATGACGGTTGCAAATCCCTTTGTCTTATGGTAATAACCGTTTATCATTACTTTATAGCTGTAATTTAAGTGACAATAAACATTACAAGCTGCTAGTACGCTTCGCACACTTCCAAAAGAGATCAGGAGTGTGCTCTTCTCCATCGGTCTTTTCATTTTCTGTGATTGTTTACGACCATTTTTTGGGGGGGGGGTTAGGTCTCAGATTATGGAGCACCTGGTAGTTTTAGACCTCTTGAACTCTTGTAATGACATTTCTATATTTATTTCTCTATTTCTACTTACCTCAAGCTAGTCGACGTATACTTGTTATGTGGGTTACTTTCCGCACCAACCTAATATTCCACTGTTTTTATCCGTGCTGTGCGTTACGTAGTGTCGATCCTCTCTTTGTTTTATATTTTGTCCTAGTCTTTTTTGCGCGGGTTTTTCCGAACTGAATCTTGTGCTCTGGTTCAAGAATAAATATCTTTCTTCATGTTCCATATCCTTTTTGCTCTCTGCCAACTTCCATGTATTATTATTATTAGTAGTAGTAGTAAATCTGCACACACCCACACACAGGAAGTACCATTATTGAATATGTATGATTCCAGAATGAAAACCTATTTTTGATGCTAACAGGCATTAATTTAACTATATACGTTTACACTGTTTTTAGTAGACAATAGTTAGAAAAATGTGATAATAATCTTATATATAATTAGTGTTTGAATTTAATTCTTTAAATGTAATCTTTATGTAAAATAAGTAAAAGATCTGAATAAATAGGTACTTACTTAAATTTTCTATTTATAACAAACAATATTTTCATTGGATAATCCAATAAAAATAGTAAATTTTAGTGTATGCTACTGAAAGAATTATGGGCTGGATACAATATTTAACCAATGAAATCAACTAGAATATTTCTTTCATAGACTGAAAATGTATTTAAATGACTGGCTATGTCATAAAACCTTTGTTAATTTAGGGAACACATTTTTATATACTTATCTAAAAACATTTTTATAAGCATATAATTGTTTGTGCGTTTGTCAATAACATACATTTTCATGGTATACAAAATATCAAGGATTTTTTCTTGAGGAGGCTTAGTCAGTGCATAAAATTTCAGCTGTCTAACTGAAAAAAAAAGGAAAATTGCTTAATTTTAGTTAAACAGATAGAAAAACAAACAAACAAATTAAATGCACTTCACAAAAATTACCTTTTTTATCATTGACGTCTCCTCCTTTTTACCTTTTCTCTTAATTTATTTTAAAAGAAAATTTACATATTTAGAAAGATAATTCAAAGAAAGAATATGCCATTAAAAACCCGTTAGACTACTTCAGAAATATTGAAATTGGAAACCCATAACAAAATGTTTACTTTAAAATTTATAAATAATATGAAGCTCAGAGCTCAGAGCCCAGAGATGTATGCCATTTTATTTTAAATTAAGCAAATTATTATTTTTTTAAATAGTACTTTTGTTTAATAATTATAAAGATATCGTTTGATCATTAAATTAATTGAATAATTATTTAAAATATTTTGTAATTTTAAATTTATAAATTTATATTCCTGTTAGCGGTTGGCACAACAGATGAACATTTGGACGTGTGTAGATATTAAAAGTTTTTGCTCAATCCTAAGATAAGTTTAAAAAATAACTTGACAAATATTTTGGTGGTAATTATAGAAGTTAAAAAAACAAACCAGTTAGCATGTGACTTAGTTTGTGATTATTCAATTTAAAATTCCATATAGAACGTGTTCGAAAAAGAATGGTATAACTTTGAAAGTATGTTCTCTGTGTACATAATGAAAAGGTTCCCACAAACATCTTTTTTATCTTAACATAGATAACTCCAAACAATACAGACCGCCACTGTAGACGTAAGGATTTCTGAGAAAAAAAGGATGAAGGGTTGGAGGGTTCAACCTAATTTAGGAACTACACAGCGAGATGTTTGTTTACATTAGTTTTAAATATCTGCATGTCAGTACCGCCAGGATAGCAGGGAGCAGGGAGTTCCAGAATCCACGTGGAAATAAGCTTTTGAAGTAGAAAACTCTTCGGCATCTGGGGACCTCCAGAGTATATGGATGGGAATTGGCAGATTGTCGGGTTGGTCTGATGAATCTACGCTCATCCGAGCACAATCCATTGAAGTACTTGTAAAACAGGCGCAAGAAATCAGGGGCTGGTGCTTTGCGACTCTTTTTTGGACCGTGTCTAAGAGGGAGAGACTAACAGATGATGCACCAGTCCAGATGCGGCAACAGTACTCCATGCATGTGCGGATGGTGGCTTTGTAGAGATATAGGATAATGCCAGGTGTGAGAAGTTTACTGGCACGGTAGTGGGAGCCCACTTTCTTTGCAGCAATGTGTTCAATGTATCTATTCCAATTCATGTAATCTATGAAAGTTAGGCCGAAGAGTTTGAATGATGAACTCTCAGCCAGGGTGCTATTTGGCATAACATTCGGTGGTTGAAAAAGTCTCTTGTAGTTATTGAAAGAAAGTAGCCTTGTGTTGGCGGCATTAAAAGTTACCATCCATTTTTGACCCCATTCCACTACAGACTGGAGGTCATTTTCTAAGTATTCAGCAATTGCCTCAGATATGTGCGCGTCGGTTTTGCCCACATGACGAGAGTAAAGCGTAGTGTCGTCAGGAAAAATTCTTATCTCAGTCGCAATAGCATCAGGGAGGTCATTTATGAAAAACAGGAACAATAGTGGTCCAAGAATAGGTCCCTAGGGTACTCCAGCATTTATGCCATGCTGCTTAGAAGAACGGCCATCGAGTATAACTTGGATCTTTCGTTCTGTTAGGAAGGATTTGTCCAGTAATACAATATGGGTGCAGTTTCAAGAGAATCCTTCCATGCCAGACGTTGTCAAAGGTCTTGGATATATCGAGCGCTATATGTCTGGGAATGCTTGGTTTCTGAGTTATAAACAATTGAAATGAATGTTCTTGTAGGTAAATGTGAAAAACGAAGAATAGATAGCCAAACATGCTAGAATAAAAAAATCCAACAATCCTCGACATACACCCCCTCTCACCTCCCATCACCTTCTTCTTAGATGTACTAGGTATCATTGTCTTGAAGGGATCATTAGCAAAGTAGCCTACCTTCAATTAATGACGGACACATTTCTGGTGAAATGAAAAAGACTAAAGTGTTAAACTGTGTTTCTGTTCGTGTTAACTATCTTTAATGTATTTGGCATTTTTTACTAATTTCTAAGCATGTTACCAAATTTACTAGTATTTAACTTGTGTTTTTTACCATTTTTATTTATTCAATTTTATTTTATTTGTTTTAATCGTGAGTTTCAATTTACTTTATCTTCTCCGTAGCCTTTTATTTTATAAATAGTAAACTAGTATCTGCTTACAGGCTGTAAAATTCTATATTCTTGTAGCTAAATGTAAAAAAATAGAAAAATGGATAACCAAATATGTTAGAAAAAAAAAGTTCCAGCAACCCTCGACATACACCACCTCCCACCTCCCATAACCTCCCTCTAAGATGTACTGGTATCATTCTCTTGAAGAAATCATTAGAAAAGTAGCCGGCTTTTAATTAATGCTAGGCACATGTTTGTTGAAATGAAATAGACTCACCAAAGTGTTAAGCTGCGTTTATGTTCTTTTCAAATACCTTAAATGTATTTGGCATTTTTTACTAATTTCTAAGCATGTTACCAAATTTACTAGTGTTTACTTTGTCTTTTTACATTTTATTTTGAGTTTCAATGTACTCCATTTTCTCCGTAGCCGTCATGGTATAAATAGTTAACTAGTTTTTCTCAGTATTTACTCTGCTGGCTGTCTATCTCTTATCTGTACAAACATGTGAGAGGGAAACATATCTCCAAATGTCTGTTCCCTCTATTAAGAGTGTAGCAAACTTATTCTATCTATCTATTTATCTATCTATCTATATATATATACACACACACACACACACACACATATATATATATATATATATATATATATATATATATATATATATATATGCATATGTGGATAAACATTTTTTTACCTGCGAGGACTCCTAAATACCTGACTAGTACATGGGCGCAGGCTATCTTCTCTCAGAGTGTTGGACCCGTAGACCGTGTAAGGTCATTTATTTAACAGAAGGAAAACTCTGATAATAAAAAAAAACTTGATACTAAATCTTACATCTTGGCTGAAAACCGTTGGGAAGAGAGGCCTCTGTAGTCTTGATCGACAACTTTCCTAGACCCGGAATCTCGTACAAAGTATCGAATTTGCAAACCTATAATTGCTTAAAAAGTAGATGGGCTATGAATATCGCCCGAACTTCGCACTCCTTCTCTGTCTATAAGCAAGGCGCAGAGGTACCAGGATTGGGTCGCTCTTGTTCCGACAGGTTGAGAGTGCAGGTTAGGTAGTGCTAAGAACGGCTGCTCCTTAAACAGTTGCATAGTATCATGGGTAACTGTACGTGCCATGTTGCGCATGGAAGGGAACCCTACAGTTATCCCCGGTGGGCTTTGTGGAGGTCAGAACCCCCATGGACCAAGTCACAGCTAATGGACTGGTTGTGTGAGCTTATTGGCACCAAACAAGAACTTACTTAGCTCTCCCCACTTTATCTCAAAACAAACATGAATTTATAAAATAAAATTTAAAAAACCTAAACTAGACACCCAACAAAAAACAAGCTCGCCTCCGCCCTTGAGGCTCGCATTCACAAATATCCGGGGACTTAGAAACAATATTAACGACGTAGAAACGTTAATATCCTAGCATTAAGTGAAACGAACCTTTAATCTTGAATCTCCCCTCACCACTTTGACATGACTGATTACCATCCACTCTACCGTAAGGATTCTGACAAACATATGCACGGGCTAGGTGTTGATGTTCGGAATATTTTCCCCTTGACTAGAGAACATAGGTTAGAATCAGATGACCAAGCATACATGTGCTTTAGAGTGACCTAACATCACAGAGTTAGTTACTTATATTTCTTATACCGTTCTCCTTCGACCAGGACTGTACCTAGTTTGACTCTATCTCTGAAAGCTTAAATAGAGCACTCTCACCCGACTTGAATGCCTAAATACATGTATGTTAGGATGTTAATGAACACCACCGTGACAGGTAGGGGTTCTCTAGCGTTACTGACGCAACAGGGAACTCTACGTTTAATTTCTCCTCAGCTCACGACATATCACAGATTGTCACTTTTCTGGCCCGCTTTCCTTATATGGCGGACCAGCAAGCCTCATTTTTCGACCTGGCAATGACCGTACTATCCGAGGCTCGTGTGGCAAATGCCCATAGACCGCTCGGAAACTCTGATCTAGTTGTGGTAATGATACTTATCACCTATAAAACTTGTCCAAACGCTGAAGAGCCGTTACTCAAAACGACGGGAAACTATGAGCAGGCTGATTTTGAATCTCTCAGGGATCACATCAGCAACGCTTCATAGAGGTTGAAACCTTCTAACTTCCTGCTGATCAGTGTGCAAATGAGCTAGCTAATGGGTCAAAGCAGGCATTGATGCTCATTTCCCAACCCGAAAATTATTCCGTAAACCCCACTCTCTTCAATGGTTCAACTCAGAATGTGCAGCTACTATTGCTGAGAGACAGAAGACATTCAAAAATTTCGGTCGCCAAAGGTCAACTACGAATAGACAGAAATCTATAGAGTTAAGAAATGATTGCAAAGTAGTGATAGATGTAGCAAAGAGAAGGTATACAAATATAACCAAAAACGCATTCAGTCACAGAAACTAGATACTCGTCATTTCTGGAAAATCTTCAATAGTGTGGTGAACAATGGACAATCGACAATTCCCTGCTATCAAATCACAACGATGTTGTTTGCACGGCTACTGATAAGGCTGAACTACTTGTCCAGCATTTCGTCTTAAACTCCACTTTGCACTCAGCAAACCACCCCTCCCTAAATTCCCGTTGCGGACTGAAGCCATACTTAACAACCTGGGCATCACTCCATCTCAGGTCAAAGACATCATAAAAAACTATGACACCTCCAAAGCCTGTGGGGCTGATCCTATACCAGTAATAGTAATAAATAAATGCTCTGCTTGTCTAGCCCCTATCCTCTCCAAACTATACAACAAACGCTTTGCTGAATCTTGTTTCCCTGATAGTTGGAAAATTCCCTCTGGTGTACTAGTCTTCAAAAACCTATTAACTTATAGTTCTAACACAAACTTTACCAATGATTTATCCTAATAATGACCGATGTCTTTCCATTGTGTTTGAGTGCGATCAAGTATACTCAATATTGCAAAATGCTTCATTCCATTCATTCATTCATCGAAGAGCGAAATTATTTGGAGCTGTCTGTAGACATATACCCCGGCTGCTGGCAATTCTAATAATAGGGTCTCCAACTATCGACGATCACACTCATCGTCCAAGTAGTGCACGTAAGCGAAGACGGGATTTTCTTAAAATATGTTTGGTCCATGCTTATCTTTATCTGGTTGTCTCCTACCATCTTTGTTACTTGGACCCCAGACCAGAATTACTGCTTCGACGTATTTATATTGACTCATATTACCTCAAGTTCTTTGGAGCCGATGTAGCAGAGGACGCCGAGGACGGAGATCGTGATTCTGTTTTTTCTTAGGTACTCCGGCTTGAGGCATAGATGTTTCCACTTCAAGTCTGAACTCGACAATATTTCTACTTTATGACGTTTGGGAGCAGAATCTCTCACCGGGCGTAGCTTCTTCGACAGATGTACGACGCTAGCATCATCAGATCCCATCTGGGCGGACAAGTATTGCCACTTGATTCCGGCGTTTTTTGCGTGAGAGGTGAGGACGACCAGTCTGCTGGAGACACCGCTGTAGGTTACCGGTTGTGATGCTGATTTTGTTGGTTGCATAGTCCCACCTCCAAGATTGCTGGCTGCACCAACTGCTCCACTTTTTATTTTGTCCGGTCAAGATACCCCCTTCTTTTGTCTGGTTCTGGACTGCCTAGTTGTTGCTTTCACACAGACAGGACTGAACGGAGAATGTGGTGATGGTCTGTTGCTACTGCTACTGTTACTGCTGCTATTCTTTGTCTTTTGTAAATCTAAGCTGTAGTTCAGTTATTTTAAGTATAGCGGCTTCCCGGTCGCAGGATCCGTATTTCTCTTCGCGTCTGATCTGGATCAGTGGCTCTCTTATTTTGGAGCTCCACCGATCTGGCTGGTCTTACTCCTGCAGGCAGTAAACCTTACCTCCTGTGAGCAGGAGGGCTGACAGTTAAAGCCCGTCCAGTAACTTGTGGAGTTGCGACTCTATCTTAACGACCCAGATAACCTCTCTCAGCTGGACTACCTACACTGCGGGGTCTGCAGCATTAAATCTATATCCAGAGCTGCCGCATGAAGCGGCAAGGGTTGACCTACTTTCAGTGTTGGGGGTGGTACTGGCAGAAGTACTGGGTATGGCGCTTAAGTGTTCATGCTCGTGTCGCAGTTATTTGCCTGCTTCGGTCGCCAGATGCTTGTTAGGCATCTGGAAACCAGAGCCCGAGCAAGCACTAAGATGGACCCGAGCCCGAACCAGTCGTCCCCTCTTCATTCATTTTACCGCCGATGCGGAGACGAAGAGACGTTTACCGTTTGACGGGTTCGTGAGTCTCACTTAAACTTGCGAGCCTAGAGGTTGAATACATGCAAAAAAATCAAAAAGCAAAAACGATTAGTTGCCAAAAGGGGCTTCAAAACGATCTCCCAAAAGAGTGGAAAAACCAATTGCCTTATAGGGGCAAGACAAAAGGGAAAAAGAGAGTCCCCCAGAAGGAAAGTAAACGATGTTTAAACTTAGAGAGGGCCAAGTAGCTTGATCTTCCTCTAAGAAAATAACAAGTGATTGCCTAAGAGTGACATGCCAAGATCAAGGTAAGAACAGTACAACATTTTGATCATAGCGAAAAGGCCGAGAAATGTTTTTTATGAACTGAGCTTGACAATTTCTAATAGTCCTAAAGTGTCGAGCTGCTATAGGATTTTAATTTAAAAAAAAATCTTAGTGCATTGTCGTCAAACTTCTTGTTCTTGTTCTTCTTGTTCTTGTTCTTCTTTTTCTATATCTTCTTCTTCTTCTTCTTCTTCTTCTTCTTTTTCTTCTTCTTGGCTCTTGTTCTTGTTCTTGTTCTTCTTCTTCTTTATAACCCCGAATGAATAATATCGAAAAAATGAAAAATAAATTACTTTGGCGGTCAAATTGGCATTTTTCGTTTAATGTTATCAATAATAAAACACTGCTTTTAATGTAATCATGCAATACAGACTAGGAAATGAGTCAGTATTTTTTACGTTAAAATTTAACAATTATTAGGTGCAAACTTCGTATTTTTTTATCGTTTTTGTTATTATTGTCTTCGAAGACACATGGTTTATTATTCGATCTCCTTAATTTTTCTTTTTTACTTTCGTCACTAACAAAAAAGGGAATTTCTCTACAAAGATAACGGGGGAACTTGGTTTTAATAGTGATTTGTAGGCCTCCTTTATTTTTAAAGTGTTCATTATCCAAGATAGAGCGGATGTCTAATGAAAAAGTGCTCAATATCTTAGATAGAGCGGGTGTGTTTAAACGCAGCATTATCCGCGATAAAAAAACTGATGTTCGGGAAAGAGTCAGAGTCGTATGTTTGGGAAACAGTCAAAGCTTGAGGTTAGGGTAGAAGAGGCTTGAGTTCAGCACGAAATCAGAGCCAGATCGTATGGGAAGTAGTCCGAGTCGCATGGTATCGTAAAGGGCCAGGCTCAGATTGTCTGAATCAGCAGGTATGGGAATGATTCAAAATCGGTTGATATGGAAAGTAGTCTTAGTCAGATTGCATGTGAAAAAGTCAGAGTCGGGTGGTATGAGAAGAAGTCGGATAGTATGATAAGGAGTGGTATGGTATGAGAATAAGTCAGATGGTATGATTAAGTAGTCACACAGTATGAGAACGAGGTTGAATCGCATGGTATGGGAAAGAGGTCGAGTCGGATTGTATGGGAACAAATCGGAGTCGGGTAGAAAGTAGTCAGATGGCCAGAATGTATGGGAAGAGGTTTTAGTCGTATAGTATGGTAAGGAGTCAGAATGTATGGGAAGGAATACAATTGGTGTGGAAGGAGTCCGAGCTGAATGTAGTGGAAAGAGTCCGAGTCAGATGGCATTTGTAAGAGTCTGTGTCGGATGGTATGGGAAGGAGTCTACGTACGGTTGTATGAGAAGGAGTCAGAGTAAGGTGATATGGGAATGAGTCCGAGTTGGATAGTATAGGGAAGTAGTCGGATGGTATGAGAATACGTCCGGATTGAGTAGTATGGGAAGTACTCAGTTACATGGCATGGGCAGGAGTCCCGGATGGATGGTATGGGAAGGAATCTGATGGTATATGATCGAGTCAGATTGTATAGTAAGTAGTCTGAGTTGTATAGTATAGGAAGCGTTGGATGGTATTTGAAGATGTCAGAGTCGTATTATATGGAAGGAGTCAGAGTTGTATGCGAAATAATCAGATGGTATGGAAACGGGTCGGATGACATAAGAAGGAGTCCTAGGGCATAGGAAAATATCAGCGTCGGATGGTATGCGAAGGATGTTGGAGTATTTGAAGGATTCGTATAACAAGGGAAGAAGTGGGCACAAAAATAGGAATCAACCTTGATCATTTGTTCTGCTGGGCGTTGTTCGTCATAAAAATTGTAAGATTTCAGTATTACTTTTATTAATGGGTATATAGTAAATCTTTTCGGACTACTTACTTCATCAACATTACGTATCTTCTTAATTTCGTTAAATGGAGTTGGCTGACGAGCAGTTAGGAATTGATCCGGATCATGTGGACACTGACTAATGAATGCGGTTTCACACTGGGGCCTCCAGGTTCACTAAATATATTTCCACTGATCATTATATGTTTGATGACATAATAGGTTAGATATAATGATGTTAATTATATTACAATATAACAATAACGAAGGTTATATTGTTCGTTTTTACTAATGTTATGAATATGAAATGAAATAAAATGCTAAAGTGTATTAGCTTATCATAGTTATATTGGCGGAACCCTTATACACTTTTTGCGGAACCGTAATATTCTGTGAGGATCTGGTTGAGAAACGCCGGTCTTGAATAATGCGTTTTAGATTATATTTTTATTTGTTTACCGTACAGTTTCTGTTTAAGCTATGGTCGATGTACAATGTATAGAAAGAAAGAATGATGTAATCATTCAACTGTGAAAGTGATTGTAAATTATACCGAGGTAAACAATTTTAAGTTTTATAGATTTCTTTTTGTTTGTATTACTTATTTCCTGCTTTCCAAAAACATTATTGATGCAAAATATAGGTTACATTTTATTTTCGTTCAATTTAATTTACTAGAATGTCTGTGTATACACCAGTATGTACATGATGCTAAAATGTGATGTTAACATCTGTTGGAGGCAACGGAGCAACTCATTTTATGGACCCATTCCTCAGATTTCAGCCTTGATCAGACAAGTAAGAACCAGATTTGCTGGTCACTGTAAGAAGGCTGAGGATATAATCATAAGTGATGTACTTCTGTGGATGTCAAAAAGGAACCTAAGTCAGTAAGGAGACATCAACGAACTTACGTCAAGCAACTAGCAAAAATCCCATATTAAGTACTATCTGGTGCAATGGGAGACAGGGCGAGATGGTGTGAGAGAGTCACGAAGATCCGTTATCTAGCACTACTGTCGGATTATAATGATGAATTTATCGGTCATCTTAGAAATACGACTGTATTAAGATAATTGTAATTTAAATTATTTATGTACGATAGGATTTTTAATTTTTTTTACGGCGGGCATATTTTTATGTATTATTATTTTTTAAATTCAGAATAACAGAACACAACAATTATTAAAGTTTATCAAAATGAAATATCATCACCACTGTTTTAAACGTATATGTATTTTTTCGGCCATGTACATACTCTGTAGAACTTCGCTGCATGCTTGATAATAAAATTTCACTTAGTTGTCAGTTATTATTGTGTAATCGCATCGATGGTTAAACAGATAATACAGAAGTACTGGCTGAAAGCATAAACCTGTACACTTTCATGGTTCTCGGCATAATAGAGCAGGGTACGTTCCCGTTGACAAAAAGGCTATTTCACAAAGCTGAGAATTTTTCTTCGCGATGTATGTGTTTGTCGACGGTTGATATATGAAACCCAACTACCCGCAAATAATTTGTTGTGTTAAAGTTATACTATATGCACATGCATTTTAAGGGGCTTAGCTCGTGAAAGATGTGCCCATTCACGACGGTTTTAGACATGCAGTATTTTACGCATCACATAATGATGGAATAAATAGACACCAGTCAGGAATATCACGAATAGACCATCTCAGAAAGGTGCTACTCATCTACAAATTCGTAAGCCTGTATATTTTAAAAGTTACTAATGTAGAATAACATCAATAAAAGAAAGATTCTAAACGTGATATCATCAGTATCAGTTTCGTTTTAGTGATAAAAGATGTGCATATTATCGTGATTTATAATCGATATCCGATATGTCAGCAGCAAATTGATACCAAAACAATATTCCTTGAGTAACATTTATCTGTTTTAAACGATTACAACATCGTACAAGGAAGTGTCAAGTCTCGTCTGAATGACTTTTAATGTGCTATTTTGATGACGTTTTACATCAGAAGCATTATTGCATAAAGCGATAACTTGGGTCTAAAATATGCCAGCGCATCACAAGTAAGCGCCTTACCCTGAATAGTCGTTCGTCTGGTTCATCTTCGTCAGGATTTTCGCGTATTTGATAATTTTCAGAAATTATAACAACAGATACATACACAGATATTATGTTTAATAGTCAGGTTTTCTTTCGTTATCTGTTTTTAATTAAATCAGATGATATTACTTTATTCTAGAATAAGAAAATATCGAGAAGTAAACGTAAACAAAAAAGCCTAAAAACTATTTAATGTGACGTAGTCATGTCATTTTTGTTTAGTTATGAATTATATCAGGTTAGCAATGTGAAAAAGATATTAGCATGAAACGACCTCCCTAGTAAAGTCTGTTTTATCTTACGAAGAAAAAATGTAAGATGTCTTGAATGGAAACAAAACGAATGCATATTTTCTAGAAACACGCATGCTGAATACGCCGAGGTGAGTGATGGAACGGATTAGCATATAAACATTTTGATTCGAAACTATAATAGCTAATGAAATAAGGTAAAATCGATTTTACATTATTGCGTAGAATAGTAACACAATGAATACACGACTGTCGGAAATCCAACCTTCGTAACGGTTGTGTTTTTCATCTCTATGTTTAAGATAACTCAGAATAAACGGAGAATAGACGATGTCATGTCTTACTTTTATTGTAAACAAAGTAAGAACCAGCCTGGGCATTTTAAAAAGAAAGTTAATATATACTTTTCAATTTAAACCAAAATCTGCTTTGATGATCGATATGAAGAAAAATAACATCAGGAAGAAAAACAACTTTGATTTTAAATATATTTGTAATATTAAAACAACAAAACCGTAGGCAAATATGGTTGCAACAGAAGTTATTAAAGCAACACCTCAGGGTAAAGTTATTCTAGAGAGAAAAATCCTTCACACTTAGAAAGTAATAATTTTTAAAACAATATCTATGATACAGTTGTGGTAGCAGAATAAACCAGACAACATTTAACTGCCAAAATTACCTGTAAAGTTTTTTCAAAATTTTCGAAATTGCATGCGCAGATATTCGCTTTCTATTTAGGTATGCCTACTAAAGTAAATTCATTCGTTTCTTAATATGCTTGCTTCATATTAAAAAAAATCCGTTTACACACGAAAGCAGAAAATCTGGTGAGCAGTTTGGAATACACAGGAGTCGTCTTATTAAGAAACTTGTACCCGAATAACTTTTCCCCAAAACATAGGTAATAAGTTTTTAACGATTTCTCATTTCTGAAACTACATTGAAACATAATTAAAACCGTTATATATATATATATATATATATATATATATATATATATATATATATATATATATATAAACATTTAACATCCTATTTATTATGATTTGAAATATCTGAAATATTATCTGGAAACCAATCCTCCAAATGTTTCAGATATCTGAAATCATGAAAAATGTTTTGATCATTTGAAATATACACTATGTATATACAAAATTCTGATTGATATGAAGCTTACATTTTACTGCACCTTTGAAGTATATCCCCGGGACTTTATAATATATGTTTTCTAATTTTTATAAATAGTATACGGGTATTAATTTCAACCAGGATAATAATTTAATTGGTTTAGTTCAGTAAATAAAACATAAATAAAATTGTTACTATATATAGTCTCTACATACAGACTGTTTTGCTGTTTCACAGCTCATCAGTGCGGCTAGACCAGTTAGTGCCTTAAGCCGGGATCGAAACGCAACCGTCGAGCTGACAGTCGGCGATGTTAATCCCTACGCCATCATGCGACACTGACTGAATGTAAGTTGTATCTCAATGTAAACATTACAATTGCCGGAGCTCGAATTAGTGTTTACCTAATGAGCATTGCCTTTTTTAAGCTAATGGCAGTTGGCGATACCCTTACAAACATAAACTCTATCCGGGGGGAGCTTTATATAGTCATCCACATACAGACTGTTTCGCTGTTTCACAGCTCATCAGTGCGGCTAGACCATATATATATATATATATATATATATATATATATATATATGTATATATATATGTATATAGAAAATGTTTACACTCTATTTCTATCTCTCTCTTTATATATATATACATATATATATATATATATATATATATATATATATATATATATATATATATATATAGTGAGAGATACACAGATAGATAGATAGAGAGATAGAGAGCGAGAGAGAGACAGAGATAAAGAAAAAGAATATGAGCGAAGATACATGTGTCTTCATTTAAGAAATAAATATTTTGCATTTGGCCTATCGGAATGCTATTTCCGTTATTAGATACAGTGACTAAAAAAGCTTCTTCTTGATATTATTTACTTTTTCATTTTTTTGCTATACTAACTGCAATTGGAAAATGTATGCATCTATTGCATTGAAAGAAGTTAATTAAATATTTCAATGGAAAGGCGTTACTGTCTTTATCGCATAACTCTCGATTGTTTCGCTGCTTTGCAACTTCACAGTTATAGCAAGTCGAACGCGTATATATCTAAGTATGTCCGTAAATCGAGTTTAATAATGCTATTTATGCCTCTCGGCATTGACCGGAAATTTAACATAATGGTCCGGCCTGTACCTTTCAATTGGTTTGGCAAAATTATTAACTCCGCCTCTTAAAACTACTGCAACTATAAGATTATATACGGAAATGTGCAGTTTTTCACACGTTCAACGAACGTGCTGCATTCGCTCAAACCTATGACTTATTGAAATGTGTCTAATATGTTGTCAAACCTTCAACTGAACTAATATTTTATATTTCAGATGAAACGAACAGATACACCCTACAATTTAATACGCACTTTCGCTACCCGTTATTGATACCCAATTGAGTCTAACCACCTGCACGTGTTGAACACTCTATATGTATTATCTCATTAACGAACTAGCAGCCATTACTGATTCCAAATGCGCACCTATTTCATGAAACAACCTACGCATCTTTGGTTTTGCACGTTCCAATAAGCGCATTTAAACATGTTTGAAATCTGATAACTGAAATGTAAGAATGCAACACGTTTTAAAGGTCGAACATGCCATCGATTTGACTTTTCTAATATCAAAGTTTTCTATTACGCAACCAAGAGAAATTGGTGCATGTCTTACATTTACAACTTGGCTTATTGAGGGTGTGTATGTCAGAAGTTTTTTTATTTATTTTCATAATATGACTGCGAAAACCTTAGCATAAATAACTTGGGTTATTGAGGGAGTGTAAGTCAGTAGTTTTAAAATTTATTTTTATAATATGACTGCGAAAACCTTAGCATAAATAACTTGGGTTATTGAGGGTGTGTATGTCAGAAGTTTTTAAATTTATTTTCATAATATGACTGCGAAAACCTTAGCATAAATAACTTGGGTTATTGAGGGTGTGTATGTCAGAAGTTTTTAAATTTATTTTCATAATATGACTGCGAAAACCTTAGCATAAATAACTTGGGTTATTGAGGGTGTGTATGTCAGAAGTTTTTAAATTTATTTTCATAATATGACTGCGAAAACCTTAGCATAAATAACTTGGGTTATTGAGGGTGTGTATGTCAGAAGTTTTTAAATTTATTTTCATAATATGACTGCGAAAACCTTAGCATAAATAACTTGGGTTATTGAGGGTGTGTATGTCAGAAGTTTTTTTATTTATTTTCATAATATGACTGCGAAAACCTCAGCGTAAATAACTTGGGTTATTGAGGGAGTGTAAGTCAGTAGTTTTAAAATTTATTTTTATAATACGACTGCGAAAACCTTAGCGTAAATAACTTTCGAAAACGCTGCTAAACTCAGCATTTCGACTCGATTTCCAGTTAGTTGCCATTTTAAGAAGTTATCTTCCGCATTTATACATAAAATACATCATGATGATAATAAAAGGTCGAATAGCTACTTTATCCCTATGATAAAGAATCATCTTTTTAAGATTAAGAATGACTAAACTAAAAGTAATGGTAATCTTGTTGTCTGTTTTTTTGTGACATTTTAAAAAAAATTTATTTATGTTTTTGATCTTGTTACCTTCCATTGTTGGTTCCTTTAAAATATATTGGGATTTATTTTCGATTTGGATATTTATCTTTATATTTGTTTTGCTTTCATGTTCATATTTTTATTCTTTTGCAATTTCTGTTTTTGTTATATTATTTTTTTTAGTATTACATATCAACAGTAGCAGTTTAGAAATAGTTGTATTACTGATTGTATTTTAAGTACTTTGTTTTGCGGTCACTTTACACGTATTTTATTGGTAGTGTTATTGAAATATTTTATCATGAAAACATATGTAATTGAAAGACAAGTGAATTCTACTCTGCGTATGATTAAGTGTTGGCAAGTCACCCGATTCGATTGACTAATTACTGGATTACTCGAAATGTCGCCAAAAGATAACTGTATTCCAAAATCCACACATCAACAGATCTTGAATACTGAAGATGCGGTTTCCTCCGTTGCTCCGAGCAGCAACGAAAAAAGAAAGGCTATCTTCAATTAAATTAAATTAGATTTTCACTGTAATTCCTAGAGACATTTTTACAACTAAGTGGAATTAGTTTCTAGTTAAGCCACAAACAAGTCATTTTGTTTGCAAGCAATTATTTCATCTATTGACAATATCTATGGCTGTAAATGTCAAAATTAGTCTTACCCCTCTTATGTTTTGTTATTTATTCGTCTGTGTTTGTTATTTTCGTGCAGCTGTTAAAGTTTAGATTAAATACTGTAAAACCCTAAACGTGGTTGGAATGAAGAGACACCTGTGGATATAATAGACTTTTGCCGGATTTTTCTCATGATTTCTTTCATGTATGTGACGTGTCTTTCTGAAGAAATAATATAGCAGTCGAGTAATTTTTCTTCTTTTATGCGTTTCTCAAACATATTGCAGTACAGAATGAGGAGTTTTTTATACAATCTTCTAAGGGTAAAGTAGCTCCACTGAAAACTAAATGCTAGTGATAGATGGAGTTACTACAATTTAAAGTACAAACATTATTCCTGACATAAATATTGAGTGCAGTACTACTAAACATTTGGTTCTATTTTTCGAGTCAAAAAACAATATAAACTGCCAAGTATACGTTGTAGCATGAGTGCGAAAAAGTGTTATGTTTAACATAATACATCGGTTAAAATGTTAAATAGCCAATGATTGCATTTTGCAGGTTATCTGACTCCTACAAGTATTACAACTCTATGATTGACGTAAAAGTTCGTCTGGTTATGTTAGTTTGATTTATTAAAATTAGAGAAAAATTAATTCTGGAAAACGTAATGCAGTAATAGACCGAAACGTTAAAGTATTGCTAATCTTATTCTTGACAATTATAGACCGAAACGTTAAAGTATTGCTAATCTTATTCTTGACAATTATAGACCGAAACGTTAATGTATTGCTAATTTTATTCTTGACAATTATAGACCGAAACGTTAATGTATTGCTAATTTTATTCTTAACAATTATAGACCGAAACGTTAAAGTATTGCTAATTTTATTCTTGACAATTATAGACTGAAACGTTAAAGTATTGCTAATCCTATTCTTGACAATTATAGACCGAAACGTTAAAGTATTGCTAATCTTATTCTTGACAATTATAGACCGAAACGTTAAAGTATTGCTAATCTTATTCTTAACAATTATAGACCGAAACGTTAAAGTATTGCTAATCTTATTCTTGACAATTATAGACCGAAACGTTAAAGTATTGCTAATCTTATTCTTGACAATTATAGACCGAAACGTTAAAGTATTGCTAATTTTATTCTTGACAATTATAGACCGAAACGTTAAAGTATTGCTAATCTTATTCTTGACAATTATAGACCGAAACGTTAAAGTATTGCTAATCTTATTCTTGACAATTATAGACCGAAACGTTAAAGTATTGCTAATCTTATTCTTGACAATTATAGACCGAAACGTTAAAGTATTGCTAATCTTATTCTTAACAATTATAGACCGAAACGTTAAAGTATTGCTAATCTTATTCTTAACAATTATAGACCGAAACGTTAAAGTATTGCTAATCTTATTCTTGACAATTATAGACCGAAACGTTAAAGTATTGCTAATCTTATTCTTGACAATTATAGACCGAAACGTTAAAGTATTGCTAATTTTATTCTTGACAATTATAGACCGAAACGTTAAAGTATTGCTAATCTTATTCTTGACAATTATAGACTGAAACGTTAAAGTATTGCTGATCTTATTCTTGACAATTATAGACCGAAACGTTAAAGTATTGCTAATCTTATTCTTGACAATTATAGACCGAAACGTTAAAGTATTGCTAATCTTATTCTTAACAATTATAGACCGAAACGTTAAAGTATTGCTAATCTTATTCTTAACAATTATAGACCGAAACGTTAAAGTATTGCTAATCTTATTCTTGACAATTATAGACCGAAACGTTAAAGTATTGCTAATCTTATTCTTGACAATTATAGACCGAAACGTTAAAGTATTGCTAATTTTATTCTTGACAATTATAGACCGAAACGTTAAAGTATTGCTAATCTTATTCTTGACAATTATAGACTGAAACGTTAAAGTATTGCTGATCTTATTCTTGACAATTATAGACCGAAACGTTAAAGTATTGCTAATCTTATTCTTGACAATTATAGACGGAAACGTTTAAGTATTGCTAATCTTATTCTTGACAATTATAGAGTTGACAGATGTCATTTTGTTTTTTAAACTTTAAAACATCTTGAGTAGTCGTGTAATAAATAATTGTCGTTTGGTGTATAACGATTGGAAGTAAGAATCATTTATACAGTTATCTACTAAAATCGTAACAGATCATTGGTGATAGGCTAAGCAATCATGAAAAAGGGAATTAAACTTTTGCCCGTACCCACAATGTAAATCTGTTTATAGTAACTACTCGGTCCTGGGTATTACCTTAAAAGAATCCGGTGGTGAGGCTTCCATTTGGGAGCTGTGGGGAATGTGGAGTTGCCTCTTAGTTGTCATAGCTCCCAGGTCCACTCTGGCCCGGAGTGGTAGTACTTGTAAGGGTCTCAGCTATGGGTCAAATAGAACCTATTGGTGCTACAACATCAGGCTGTCTGAAGTTATTGACTTCCTGACTCAAAATGTACCAAACATTGATGTTTTATTTTTTTTCATTTGCAAAACTCAATCATGTTCTGCAAAATCCAAAACAAAAACAACAATTTCCCTCCCTCCCATCTTCTTACCTCTCTATCCTCTGACCCACCCCCCCGCCTTTCACTAAACCAAACACCGTGAATAAATACTTAAACATATAAAGAACTTGAAGCATAAAAACCTTCACCAAAATAGCCGGATTTAGTATTATATGACCTGAAAAGGCTCTATATACCGTGAAACAAAAACAACCAAACTAAAAACCATGATTAAACATTTGAAGATATAAAGAACTTGAAGCATAAAAACCTTCACCAAAATGACCAGATTCAGCATTAAATAACCCAAAAAGGATTAATATGCCATAAATCAAAAGTTCCTATAGTAACTACATCTTCGTTTCATGTATGTGAACATTTGTTCCAGCCTGTCCGCCCGTCAACAAGTATGATACAAGATCAATGAAACAGTTTATCTCAATGTTGTCTTGGATTACGAAAGATGTAAAGGATCAAGTATTACAGTAAATGCTAAATCTAACACGCGGGAAAAATGTTCGAATAATATTTTGTCCGTCACCAAAGTTCATGGCTATATAAGAGCCATAAAAAATGTATGGTCACGTTGAGGTGACCAACATATTATGTTTCAAAAGCGTTGTTACATGGTCTTATAACATTAAGCATTATATGCTTCCATAAGGCTTCATCAAAATGAGGTCAAACATTTCGTATGAAACTGCCTGCTTATAGGATTCTATCAACATATAAAAGTTCTTACTAGATAAGTATATTCTTCTCGTTAAGTGATGACATTTTGAAAGGAGATGGCGGAAGTAAACGCCGTGTAAAATGTAATGGATCTATCCAATGTTAATTGTCAAGCAACATCCTATCCCAAGATTGCTAATATAGTCTAGCCATCCACAGTGTAAAGATGTGGGTATTGCCTCGACAGTGATCAGGTAGTAATTATTTTAATATTTTTTCTACTTACTGATACTCAAATGCTAGGATGTTATATACTATTTCATAATCTGGCATTAAACTTAGCTAACAACAAAGTGAAATTAATAAATTCATTTTAATATAATAAAATACACAGGTAATATGTTGGGTACACATAGAATGAAGATCTAACGAAATGTATTAATTTATATCCATATGTTTGAGTGTGATACTCATTTACATTGAGTTAATACCTTGATTCGCTTTTGTATTGTTATTATTTACCTCTATATATATACAGTGATAAAGCACGTTCGGTCATGCAGCTTTAAGTGGTGACGTAATTTAAAATTACATGACATAAAGAACGATGTAATACGTACATAGATACGGTCATTAAACATCTAAAACTACAAATATATACCCCACGGATTACAAGTACTCGATAAAGGATTACTAAATGAATAAAATCAGTTATTTTTTATCTTTTAAGTAAGGTAAGTAAAAAACAGACTTACACGTTGGTGGTCTTTTAATTGACGAGTTGCAAAGTCAAAGCTGAAAATCCTCAAGCTACATTCTGAACTAAAAACTCCCTCTATTTACGAAATAAGTTTAGTTTTGTAAATTCCAGTTTTGAGGAAAAATGCATTACTTATCTAAAAACAAAATTAAGAATATTATTGTGTTGGTAATACTATTACTGCCTGTTCGAATTTCTGTTCAATTAACATGTCTCATACATATTTTCGTTTGTAAGCTGCCACGAAGGCAACAAGACTGTATGTCCCGACCAATTAAACACAACGTTGTACTCTCCAGTCTAGGAAGACGTTTCAAAGTATCGAACTACTTCAACAGGGTTGAGTTCATCCGGTGGAGACAGCCAGAAGTCGGCGACGCCACATCTACCATCGCAAAGACACCAGACAGGGACACAACAGAAAGTGTACGAGCTTAAAGGTGACAGTAACTGGATGCTGATTGTGAGGAGTGGGTCACATCACAATGTTTTACATATATTGATCTACTTTCTTTAACACTTAATTATTTTATTCTTGCAAATGTAAACTATAAACTTTCTTTCAAATCTGACAAACTTGTTTAGTTGAGGAAGAACCTATCAGTAGTTTTACTTTCTTGTGGGTCAGTTGGAAATTAAAGGGAAATTACCGCCAATATTTATAAATACATTTCATCAAGGTTTCTAGCAAACATTGGCATAAAATTGGATTGTGCGACTGTTATAGTGTGAACTGATCTACATATTTCAGGAACAAATGGACTTACCCAGACACAATCAATACAGTAACATCTGAGAGTTATTGGCAGATTACTGTGCCATTTATGGTTACATGCTCATGACGCGTACTTCTGTAACATAAGTCTGTTAATACACTTTGTAAATTTTACCACGGTGTAAACCTTTATTATTACCTGTGGCGGAATTGCTGATCTTGATCCAGAATCGAGCGATAGAGGTGACCCGGACGTAATTATTCCACGCGGTAAGAGGGTCCGCCTTTGCCTGGCTTGCAGATGGAAATGGAAATAAGTGTTGGCTTACTAGTCTTCTAGTGAGGATTGAACTTACAACCTCGAAGTAACAAATCTACTGGTTGCTGCGCAATAATGGGTGTAATTATCATGACAAATAGTGAGCCAGCGGATTATATCTCTTCTGATTGGGTAAGCGGAATTAACTGAGGGAAAATCTACTAATACAAAGACAAGAAAATCAGAGGAAAAGGGAACGAGAAACGTGAGTGTCGAATGAGAGTGTCGTGGTCTGACAAACCCTTTTCAACCGAGCGTTACTTGAGTATCTTTTTTGAAATCTTTTTGTTGCCTTTTACCATTGTTGATTTGTTATTATTGTTATTGCCTTGTTGGAACTTTGTTATTGAACATTATTTTTTTACGTCGGTTTTTTATGCGTCTAGTTCTCCAACTTTTTGATTACTAGATGGCGACCAACATTACCGAGACTATGAATATTACTGACAAATCAGAATGGTGTAATCCACCGAAATTATCTATAAATGTAAACGAATTTCTAGAAGAAGCAAGAAAATGTGAACATATGGCAACGGAGAACGGATTAATTGTTGATTTACCCAAACTGGATGAAATAAGAAAAAGGAGTGTAACAATGTTTGTTATTGATAAAAAAAAATTAAAAATTCTATCAGGGCTTCTCCTGATTTAATAACTAAACTTTTAGCAACTGCAGGCTTCACACCTCAAAGACTTATAAAATGTAAAGGTTTTAACAACTGGAACGCCCTATTCCAAAATGAGGTAAATTGTGCAAAACTCTCTCTCAGGCAAATTATTACTCAAGATTATATACTACGCACAAAGTATATGGGAAGATGACGCTCTTCTATTTCAATATTTAACGTGCCTTTTCATATCAAAGGTAAACACATTGGTGTTTGGAGAAATAACAGATGTTAATTTCGACGAATTTCCAGGTACCTGGAACTTTGAGCTATTTTAGACAAAAAAAGCTTATGACAACATCCCCTACTATCTACAAGTAGGAGAGAATAAACTACCGATAATTCTAGCAGGCCGAGGACCGGTTTGTTTGTTCTGTGGACAACTTGAACACCTCACACTGGATTGCCCTCAGAAGAAACCAATCCCGAAGACAACCACCCCGAATACCAAAACGTCCAAGGCTGGCCCTCACCTCGATCCTCCAGCTACGTTGGGATATCAAATTGATGCGCTTTCTGACGTCTCTGACGATGATTTTCCGGCACTTACTAACTCCAAAGACGAGAATGAATGGATTATAGTGCCGGGTAAGAAAACCCCGGGTCTCGTATCTCTTGAAGAAATGAAAGAGTAAGAAATGCTAAAAAACGACCCGTGGAAAGACAGTTATAAAAAAGCTAAGGAACTTAAAACAAACTCGAGAAAAATTCGTCCATTCTAAGTAAGACTCCCACTCCCAAACCAAGTCCCCAGCCTGCCGCCAAACCAATAACACAGAAAAGTTCTCATTCTCCCAAAAAATGCCACCCCCAATCACAGGTCCAATTCCTAATAAATCGTACAAATTCCTTCCCCTAAGCCCTGTCAAAATGTCTAAACAAGTCAACTTACCCAAACATTCTCCCTTTGTTTCCCCAATAAATACCCCCCAAAATACTCCTCCTGCATCTCCCACAAAACAGCCCCTCTTCGCCTTCTCTAGAATCTGCATAGGGCCTAGCTCTCCTCCCTTACCAATGGATGACAGCGGAGTCCTTCAATAGAAAGAAAGAATAAAGAATCCGCCTTCCTTTATGTGGAAGATATTTGTACAACTACAAGCTCGTAAGAAGAGACGATAAAATACTTCTATCTAACAAACATGCATGATCTATTTAAATTTAAAGAAGTTGGAGGAAAATCTATCGAATATCTTACAAATTTCCCCAACGCCCCAAGAATCTTAACAGTGGTAAGGAAGAAATCCGAAGCGAAGGCTTTATGGCAGATGATATATCATCTGGTTTAAGAAAAGAATGTGTTGGGAGGGTCCCCTATACGGTTACACCCCTCCAGTACAGGATAGTCAAATTAACTTATCCTTTGGATGTTGGCGACATCTCCCACGATAGTCAAATTAATGATCAGATGGGTAGACAATCTTTTGGGAGAGCCGTCGGCATCCTGACCACTTATATGTTCGTTTCTTGAACCCAACCCTAAGGCATCCTTATGGCTCTCTTACTAGCGAGTTTGAATGTCCGGGGCCTGAGGGCCGACGCTCGTAAATTCCGAGTCGCTACTGACCTTCAGCGCCTCGGAGTGAATATATGTTGTGTTCAGGAAACCCACTTGATTTCAGGGGACTATTTGGGTCGCGCTGGCTAAGGGTTTTCTACGTTTATTCAGCGTACTTTAATTCTTCCGCAAGGGGGGGGGGTGTTCTTGGCTGGTAAGCAAATCTTTAGATGCGTCGTGTGACCCTTGCTACATGGATCCGGAATGGTGACTATGCGTTTTGGACATTACCATAAAGGAGAAAGCATTTCGGTTCGTTGGGGTGTATGCTCCCAATAGCCATTCTGAGCTCGGTTCTTTCTTTCGGCGAATCGAGTAGTTCTGGAATACTACTCAGACGGTCATTTTAGCGGGAGACTGGAACGCGGTCCTGGATCCCGATTTAGATCGTAATAAGCCTAGGGGTACTAACACTGATCGGGATGCTAGGTTATTTTGGGACTTCCTCGATAAGTTTGACCTTATCGATAAGTACTGGAATGAAAAGCCCCGAGATAGGGTATGGACTTGGACAGGTAGACGCGTCTCCGATTCGGTACACTCTTCGAGTTATATCGATCGGTTCTTAATTAGGAGAGTCGACGTAGGATTATTTGATTGTCCAAGTTTTCATAACATAGTTTACTCGGATCAAAGACTTGTTAGGGTGCGTGTAAACTTAGATAGACCTAAGCCTTGATTAGCTGGGTACTGGAAGCTCAACACTTCGTTGTTCGATGTGAAGGGCTACCAGGAACAGCTATTACTAACCTTACAGTGAGAATTGACGAGAGCTGTAATTGGGAATAGGAAGTGGGTTCATTTTAAGGAGGTTATTAGGTTCTTTACTCCGATTTTAGCAAACGACTCAACCTAGTAACTAGGTCAGCTAAAGTGGCACAAGAGTCTAGATTAGATCTGGCGGTGAAGGTGGGACATAGCTCTAGTGTTACTATAATTGAGGCCAAGCTGGATTCTTTTGCTAACAAAGAACACCAGGCTTTAGTGATTAGGGCTAGGGTAAAAAGGAAGCAACAAACATGGCGACTGAACTGCGTGCAGAGGAACGTCGACATGCAACTGATCGACATATCGCTCGTGTCTCATTGCCGGATGGGCAGGTCGTGACCACAAACGAAGGTATTTTGGAGACATTTCGTTCTCATTTCCAAGATCTTTTTACGGGAACCCGGTTTGTCTTTAGCACAATTCGACCCTATTTAGCCAACTTTTCTTGTCTTGAGGCGACCGTAGCGGCTAGGTGCGAAGGTTGCATGACAGAGGATGAAGTCCGAGAAGCCTTGGGGAGGTTCCGTCTTAACAAGTCTCCGAGGATTGATGGTTTGCCCTACGAGGTGTATTTGAGAATGTCGCACATTTTTGTTCCCTTGCTGACAGTTGTGTTTAACTTGTGGGTTAGGAACGGGACTCTTACTCAGTATTTAACCATGGCTGTGGTGAAATAGTTACGTAAAAGCAAAAATGGTAGGGGATGGGTTAGATAATTTTCGTCCTCTAACAATGCTTAATGCGGAGGTAAAGATTTTGACCAAGATCTTAGCCAACCGTCTGCAACTTGTTTTGCCTGGTCTAATTAGCCCTGAACAGACTTGTTCTGTAATATACCAGACCATTCGGGATAACTTGCCCTAAATACGCTTGAGTATAGATAAAGTCGACACTGAAGCCACGCTGATCAATTTAGATCAGTCCAAAGCTTTCGATAGGGTGGACCATTGATATTTGGAGGCTGTTTTGTCTGCGACCGGTGTAGGCCCGCAATTTCGCTCTTGGATTCGCCTCTTGTATGCGAACCCCGGTGTTAGGGTTGAAGTGAATGGTATGAGGTTTGGGCCCTTCAGTTTATTCAGATCTCGTCGTCAGGGGTGCCCTTTTTCACCGATGCTTTATGTGCTTGTTTTGGAATCTTTCCTTAACGGGCTAAGGGTGAATCCCGTCCTGCGTGGAATTGCTTTGGCAGGTTCTTGCACCACGCTGAAGTACTCCGCCTATGTCGACGACTTGACTGTGCTTGTAACGAGCAATGCCGAGATTAGTGTCGTCGACAGCGAAATCAGAATGTATAAAACGGTGACAGGGGACAAAATCAACTGCGATAAGTCTGTTGGCTTGCGCATTGGTGCCTGGAAGGGTGTTTCCTTGCAGGGACCCTTTGGCTGAACGGATGGGCCTTGCAAGCTACTCAGCGTCTGGTTTGGTCCTTATCTTCAGCTGGAGAAAAATTGGTCGGAAGTCCTGAAAGCGGTAAAAGCAGAAGCTGGTCTGTGGTCCCGCAGAATTCTTTCGATTAAGGGGAGAGAAGAGGTGTGTACTTCACACATTTATCCGATCATCCTACATCGCTATTCAGTTCTCCTACTCCCATCGGATACGCTGCTGGAGTTGCAACGGGCTCTGTTCAAGTTTTTGTGGCTTGAAAGAGCCCCTATGATCCGCCGCGAGATTTGTTACCTTCATTCTTCTGAGGGCGGTCTGGGTATGCTGAGCATCGAACTTCTATGCCACACACTTCGGCTGTTATATCTAGACCGAATGAGTACACAATCTGAGGGAAACGGTGTCTTCTGGAATGAAGACACTAAGAAAGCCTTCCCGACTTTGAGAAGTGTGCACTTGGATGAGGGAGAGGCACACAGGTTGCCCCGAAACCAGTGCTCCTTCTATCGCGAATGTAGACATGCGTTGAAGTTTCTTTTAAGGGTGGCAGAAGCCCTCTCTGGAACCCTGCTGTTGTCTCGAAAGGCATTATATCGATGAATTGTGAGGGTGACTGTTCGAGATGATAGGCTTGTGAGGCTCGCTTTGACGAGGGGGGAGCTCCGCTCAATCTGGCCTTGGGCGCCTGGGTTAAGGTGCTTTGACAATGACGAGGCATCGCTGACCTGGCTGACGATTAGAAATGCGGTCTGGGTCGGTAAAAGGCTTCATTCAGCGCGCTTGAGCAATTCTGCGACGTGTGTCAGATACAGCGACGAGGACGAGACCGTAAGTCACGCCTTCGTTTCTTGCCGCATCGTCGTGCCACTGATTAGGCTTGTTGCAGGCTACATGGTCCGTATTCTTAATGTATCGTCTTTCAACCTGGAACCCATTAATGTATGTAGCAACTGGGTTCCGACAACCGATAGACAAAAACGGTTTACGTTCTTAAGCTTACTAGCCATTATGAGAGTAACGATTTGGATTACTAGGTGCAAGATAGTCTACGGAGCTTAGACCTTCGCTTCTCTCGACCTGTTTGCGATTGTCAAATATTACCTGAAGGCTCGCATTAGGGCCGAGAGGGTGAGACTCTCTTCGGCAGATTTTGATGAAAAGTGTGTAACTGGTGCGCGACTGTGTAGAGTGGCTGGCGCTAGATTAGAGTGGTATCTAGACGTGCCTTAGGCAGAAAATATTGGGTTCAGGAAACGAACATTGATTTCACGTTAAGTTAGATTATGTCTTATTTTAAGTTATTTTCTGTTTATTTTTCTGTTGAATTTTAAGTTCATGAACTTAGCTATGATTGATTCCATTACATCCCCTTTTATGTTGTCCTCATCCCACTGCCTTTTATTTTCTGCCCCTATGTTAAATTCCCCTTCCCTCCCCATTTAGGTGACAGAGCGTCAGATTTGTCAAGATGCAGGTCACCCTTCGAGATTTTCGAAGGTGGTGTTCGGGAATAAAGCGTTGGGGCCTGCATCAAACCATTTTTTTCGAATTTTTGATTTCGACCGGCAAATCGGCATCTCTGCCACATTTCTAGTAACGGGTGGACTTTTTACTAACCTCAATTTTTTCATTTATTTATAGCATTATATTTTGTACATATTTATTAATTTTTTTAATTCCCACTCCCCCGTTGCATATTTTTCATATGGGTTTAAAGTAGGATTTCATGGTACAAATTCTTATGGTCAGTAACGATAGTGCGAATATTGTATTTTGGGGAATGATGGTCATGATTGGAACTAGCTAAGTTGAGTTTTCATAAGTTAGAGTTGTCCCTCTCCCTTTCTTGGCCTTGTGCCGCATTCTGTATAATTTTGTATTTTATATAATGTTATGCAAACAAATAATAACGAGAAACGTGAGTGACGAGTGCGATTCTGCGGTGAGCCGACTTGTTTTCGTTCATTGGAATTGAACCGAACTGAGTTTTTTTGTTTGTTTAACGTGTGAAGTCTAGTAATAGACTTCTGAATTTATATTTATATTACCGGCCTGCCAGGCCACAAGACTAGCGGTGCGGTATTCGCGACTTACATTGCTATAATAACGATAAAACAAACATCAATACTGTCGTACTGATCAGAAATCTAGCCAACATTATCGCCTTATGAAAGCTAAGCAGAGTTGATGAACTATTCAGATAACGCGATGATATGGTGTATTTGTTTTTTTTACATTTAAAGAGGTGATTGATTGCTGGAAATAAACAACCTCGTCCATTTATATGCATTAGAGTTATAGTACTCCAGCAGATGATGGGGTTAATGAATATATTTCATCTCTTATATAAGATTATAGGGGACATAACTTTATGGAACCACAAAAATCATGAACTAAAATAAGTAGATCTAAAAAAGATAAATGAAATCAAGAGTTGATCCAGGATGGTTTAATGAGTAATAATGAACGAACTGAATAATGGCAAAAACATAAGGCTGCTAGTAAATACTCTAATTAAACTATAATCCTCAGTGAAATATAATATTCTACATTTTAATAACGGGAATAAACTAATTCGATTGTCCTATCACTGAATTAGCGGATCTTGAACATATAAGACGTAATTTATCTGGTGTTACTAAGAAGAAGAAACGAAACTTATGGACGTAATTTACGTAAGTTGAAGTGTATCTTCGCATTCAATTAATTACAGATTAGTGATTGTTCTAGTCAAGACACAACAAACATATTTTGTGTGTAAGGAATTATTTTTGTATTTATTTAATATATATATATATATATATATATATATATATATATATATATATATATATATATGAATTGTTACCACTTTTTTCATGTAACTTAGCTGCTGAAGTTCACTCAAATCTCACGTTTTATTAGGGTAGTATTTTAAGTATTTTATCGTGTTCATTTTATATGTTAATGCGCTTTTTAAAAAATATTACGAGTTAAATTTGTATTTTACGTAGTTTGAATTTTAATTTAAGTATTTTTGATATTCGTGTTTTATTAAAGTATTTTATATTTAGTTTGTTGTTAAGTATTTTATATTGGGAGTGTATATCTAATATTTTTACTGGTATTCAATTTTAAGTATTATTTTAGATTTAATTTTAGGTTTTTTGTTTAAATGGTAGTATTTAAAGAATAATAATATTAGGAATAATACTGTCATTATGTTAATTCGGGCTGCATACTAGGAACGTTAATATTATATATTATATTGCATTTTCAGTATGTGGTACTGGTGTTTTCTTTTAATATAAACACATGTGAATTTTATTTTACGCCATTTTATATTGATATTTTAATCATATTATGTTTGTATTACAACTGTATTTTAACTATTTTATATTATAAGTTGTATAATAAGTATTTTAAGTACTTTTGTATTTGGTGGTAACTTATATATATTTATATAGCATATAAAGTATATAGTTTACATATGTTTTATTGGTGTTTGTATTGTAAGTATTTTATCTAAAGTATTTATTTAGGTTTGCATAGTTTATTAAATGCTTGCTCAAAAAGGTTATTTATAGGATAAAATACCCATTATATTTCCAATATGGAAATACTTTAGATTGCATTATGAGACGGTGAACATACGTCTCGGGTTTATATGTTGATATTTTTCTTTTTTTATTGGAATATTTAAATATTAAAATTAATGAGAATTCCTGATGCCAATTTGATTTTGTTTATTTTTATAATTGGAAATAAACACTGACAGTATATTTCAATTCCGAAGAATCTGTTTTAAAATCTTTTATTTTTTATTTCTTTAACTGCTTCCAATCGCCTACCTAATATATTTGACGATCTTAGTACAATATCGATACAGAAGTCGCCGATGACGTATACCAGCATTGTGTGTATATTAGTAAGACAAGCGGGGTATGATGCAGTGTAGCTGAACACAAGTTTTTAAATAAGAATTGCATGGCTTGCTTAATTAATATGAATCGCTGATCGAATTTTCAAGAAACGGCTTTCAGGAAATCAGGGATAAATGATGTGTCGTCTATAAACTCTGCTATGTCGTGTTAAATCCTATCAGATCTATTAGGGTCATTTGCAATAATTTTTCCAATAAGCATTATGTAACAGTATGTTGGTGAGATTCTGCGGACAGCGGCTCATCATGTGGAAAGCTTGAGTGTCATTGTTTTTATGACACGTAACAATAGTTCGATTTCATCTTTTTCCCGTTTGTTGCCGCCTTTGTCTTTCTATGCGAATAGCGGTTGTAAAGGTTTTTTTTATAATGACGCTTTATTCGATGCGTAGAAAAGCTTTCGGATTTTTTCTCCAGTATACATTATACAAACATTCTCATGGTAAGGAGTAGTTGTCCAAAACCACGTCCGCTCCTTCGTGCGTTTTTCTCAAAAAGCAAAAGATTTGATCAACTGATCATCTCCATGTCACTAACAATTTCCAGTCTAACACAATGATCTGGCATGCAGCCTTTATATGATTTTGACTTTCCTAATTGTATAATCCTTCTAGCCAAAAGGTTTTGCATATATCTATGTATATATACACAGTACCGTCCAAAATTAAGGAACAAACATTAAATCTTCTGAATTTAAACAAAATAATATATTATTTTTTTGTTAAAATTTCACTGAATATACACATTATGTAGTTGAACTTTTACCGAAGTTTTCAGATGAATCAAAATAATATATTTTAAGTTATCCATCATTTTACAAAATGTACAAAATAAAAGAACAAAATATAATTTTTAACTAAATCATATTAAACAGGGAAAAGAGATTTAATATTTGGTACTTCCACCTTTGTGTTCAATAACTGCTGCGCATCTACGACTGCAGGATTTCACAGTTGTCTTGGGCCATTCATTTTTCAGTTACAGCCACAGGTCTTCGATGTTTTCCGGATTCTTTATCATAACATTCTGTCCTAGAGTCTTCCATAAGTTTTCAGGACTCTGAGCAGGCCAATCCATTACCTCTACTTCTTGATCAGCTTTGTCTTATGGCAGGGAGCATTATCTTGTCTAAAATCAGTCTTTTCGATACCAGAATTGTGCAGAACTGGCAAGACATACTGTTCTAAAGCATTATTGTATACAGTGGCATTTACTCTAGTATTTAAGTCTACAAGTGGCGATGTACCCTGCCATGATATCATGTAGAAACCATCGCGCTATTTCCACCAAATTTAACAGTTTTTTTTTATGCAGCTATGATCCAAACTTTCGCTTTTTCTTCTTCTTACAAATTGTTTTCCATCACTGCCAAATACATTAAATTTTGATTCATCACTAAAATAAACATTTTTCCAATTTTCTTCTGACCATATAACATTTTTTTTACGAACGCCAATCAAGCTGCTTTGTTTTTTTTACTTATCAGCGGCTTTTTTTCGGGGAGATCTTGCTAAAATACCTATTTCGTGGAACGTCCTGGACACAGTTTGTCGTGAAAAATCTGTGACACTTTCCATTTGTTTAGAAATTATGCCAGCTGTAAGGCAACGGTCTTTTAACACTAGGCGTTGTATAACTCTGTCCTCTTTTGCCGTCGTCCTTCTTGGTCTACCAAGTGTATTTGTGTTACATAACCTTCCAGTTGCTTTATAGAGTTTAAGAACTCGACTTACAACACTTTTCGAACGTTTTACACGTTTTCCGATTTCTTCTATTGTCAACTTTTCCTTTCTAATTTGACGATTTTTGCTTTGTCGCTTTAATCAGTTTTATTTCTTTTTGACATGATTGATATTGCGTGATTTGCAGCAGTGATGATAATTAGAGTTTAGAATATCTATGTTCATCCTTTTATACAAAAAACCTTACTGTTTTAAACTTTAAACAATTATTATTCCCTAATGTTTCTTAATTTTGGACACTTGAAATATGTAAAATGGTGGATAACTTTAATAATATTATTTTAATTCATCTGAAAATCCCGGTACAAGTCCAACTACATCATTTACATATGTAGTGAAAATTTTACAAATATTAAAATATAATTTGTTTGATATTAGGTAAGTTTTATTATTGTTCTTTATATTTGAAATGTACTGTATATATATATATATATATATATATATATATATATTTTTTGATTTTATTCCATTAGTTGCGACAAAACAAGTTTTGTTTCATTGGCGCGAATAGCGACCAACTCATCGGGCTAGCGATGGAATTCAAATGGCATACGTTTTAACTTCACCTTAACGGGAGATTGAAAATTGAAAATACATCGGAGGGGGAGGGGGACAGAGTTGGAGCTTTGTCTATAACGGTGACATGGGACATGAGAGGGGAGGGAGAGGGCCCCAACAAGTCGTGTTTCAAATTATTGCGTAGGAGGTTTTTACGTGTTTGTGCTGTGATGATCTCAATTTCGGCCGGGGTGGGAGGAAGGGAGATGGGGCGACGGCCAGAGTGAGTTAAATTTAAAATGAGAATAAAATTATGATTATAACCGTCATTCCTATTTTATTTTAATTCTAATAAGTAATTATCATGTGGATAAAAATGTTTGATAATTTTAATTTAAGGTATTAATTGCTACTTCTGCGTTTTATTTATTTTATTTTAATGTTTTGTTTATTATTTGTAGTGAATTTTGTTGTGATTATATATTTTTTTAAATTGTGATTATATTATACTGAGAGCAATACTAGTGGAATCATTTCATAAGAGAAGTTTCATGGTGTTACCAGTTTTAGCATTAACAAAACCGATTATGATAACAATGATAACGCCTGCCAATCCTACCTACGATAGTCGCAGTGATAATAGCCTTAATAAAAATATAAATTAAGATAAATATAAATAAAATTAGAATAAAAATAGAAATAACAAGTTTGTAAGAATATTAATGATAATAACAATAATAATAATAATAGTATTAAATAATAATAATAATAATAATAATAATAATAATAATAATAATAATAATAATAATAAATATCACCATCATTACCATCTTGCTACTTGTGAAGTCATTGGGCGAAATAAGTCGACAAGTGATGGTAGGCTTTTTTGTTCTACTACCAATGACAAGGACTACGTACCAGTTAATAATTAAGTGTTCAAGATAGTGATCGAAGAGTTAAGTAATTGAGATTAGATTAGTCCAAGTGATATCAGTGTTAATAGCTGTCCCAGTTATGGGTTTATGTTAGAATTGGTAGTATGGCTGAGAGGCTATTGAGGTTGTGCATTATAGGTAATACGTAGAGATTTGATGTTTTTGGTAGTTTAGAGGGGCGGTTATATATTTGTAGAAGGATTAGCGACAACTCCTCCAATATAGATATCTTCAATAAACATAAGAACTTTTATAATAAAGCACTAAAGGAGAGTGGATACAAAAATACCAAAATAGAGTATATTCCAACTATACAAAATAACCCTAATAGGAACAAAAATAGAAATAGGAAAATTATCTGGTATACACCTCCATTTAACAACTCAACTAAAACCAAATTAGGGAATAAATTCCTGAACTTAATAAACACTCATTTCCCGAATAACAACATACTCCATAAATTTTTTAATAAGAATACACTAAAACTCAGCTATTGTTGTGGTGACAACTTAGAAAAACTCATAAAAAAGCACAACATGAAAATACTAAACACCTCAGTAACCTCAAATTCTAAAAGAACATGCAACTGTAATAACAAATCAAACTGCCCCCTAAATCAAAAGTGCCTATCAACCCAAGTGGTCTATGAGCCATCTATCTCCTCAACTGAAAACCCATCCCAGACTAACTATTATATTGGTCTGGCAGGCAACAAATTCAAGGAAAGATTCTACAATCATAAACTCTCCTTCAACAACCCAGACCATCCTGGCCAAACTGGACTTTCACTACACTACCACAAAATAAAAACCAAAAAAGAAACTCCCATAATAAAGTGGAAAATCTTGAAAAAATCCAGCACCTGCAAATCAATAAACTCTCCATGTAGATTATGCTTAAATGAAAAACTGGAAATTATCCGCTTTAAGGACAAAAACAAACTCCTAAAAAGAAAACAAGAGACATCTATCAACTGTAAACATAGTATACTCTACCTCCTTAGCAACCCACATACCCCACCTTAACCCCACACAATCCCCACATAACTTAAAAATAAAATTAAAAGTTTTTTTGTTTTTTTACAAAAATGAATGATAACATTAACCCCCCACTATACACTACCCTAAGACACACTATAACCCCCTTCCCACCCACCCAAATTTACCACCCAATCCCACCCCAACACGTCCTGATGAATCTATAAATATATAACCACCCCTCTAAACTACCAATAACATCAAATCTCTACGAATTACCTATACTGCACAGCCTCAATAGCCTCTCAGCCATACTACCAATTCTAACATAAACCCATAACTGGGACAGCTATTAACACTGATATCACTTGGACTAATCTAATCTCAATTACTTAACCCTTCGATCACTATTTTGAACACTTAATTATTAACTGGTACTAAGTCCTTGTCATTGGTAGTAGAACAAAAAAGCCTACCATCACTTGTCGACTTATTTCGCCCAATAACTTCACAAGTAGCAAGATGGTAATGATGGTGATATTTATCATTATTATTATTATTATTATTATTATTATTATTATTATTATTATTATTATTATTATTATTATTTTTTAATACTATTATTATTATTATTATTATTATTATCATTAATATGCTTACAAACTTGTTATTTCTATTTTTATTCTAATTTTATTTATATTTATATTTATTTTTATTTTTATTAAGGCTTTTATTAAGGCTATTATCACTGCGACTATCGTAGGTAGGATTGGCAGGCGTTATCATTGTTATCATAATCGGTTTTGTTAATGCTAACACTGGTAACACCATGAAACTTCTCTTATAAAATGATTCCACTAGTATTGATCTCAATATAATATAATCACAATTTTTAAAAAATATATAATCACAACAAAATTCACTACAAATAATAAACAAAACATTAAAATAAAATAAATAAAACGCAAAAGTAGCAATTAATACCCTAAATTAAAATTATCAAACATTTTTATCCACATGATAATTACTTATTAGAATTAAAATAAAATAGGAATGACGGTTATAATCATAATTTTATTCTCATTTTAAATTGAACTCACTCTGGCCGTCGCCCCATCTCCCTTCCTCCCACCCCGGCCGAAATTGAGATCATCACAGCACAAACACGTGAAAACCTCCTACGCAATAATTTGAAACACGACTTGTTGGGGTCCTCCCCTCTCCCCTCTCATGTCCCATCACACCGTTATAGACAAAGCCCCAACTCTGTCCCCCTCCCCCTCCAATGTATTTTCAATTTTCAATCTCTCGTTAAGGTGAAGTTAAAACGTATGCTATTTGAATTCCATCGCTAGCCTGATGAGTTGGTCGCTATTCGCGCCAATGAAACAAAACTTGTTTTGTCGCAACTAATGGAATAAAATCAAAAAATATATATTTTGCTCTGAATTTTCATTGAGCACTCTCATAAACCCGGTTTCAACTTCCTTCGGATTCATACCCCCTGGATATTTGTAACAAGTTAATTATATATATATATATATATATATATATATATATATATATATATATATATATATATATTAATTTTCAAGGTCTGATGTTACCGATAATATTTACATTACAGATTTTACTCCCCTGGTGAAAAGAATAGATCTTCGAAAAAACTATAGATTAGGGATAACGGGATTCCTCCTTAATTTTGAACTTCTGGTGTTTTAATAAATATTGTGTGTGTACAACTTTTATTTCCATCACTCATTTTCTGAATTTAATTCTCTATCCAAAGTATTGAACTTTTTCTATCACGATAGATTATAGTTTAAGACTACATAATTTATCTTTAAATTCTCATTCAACAACATATATATATATATATATATATATATATATATATATATATATATGGATTTGGGTTTAGAACATGACTTGTGTTCCGGGGTTCGAGTCCTGCGACCGGTATTAGCCGTTATCCTTGCATTAATGCATGCTCCTTCAGCAATTGAACATTCTCTTGGTGGCCTCCTTTAATAGGCATAATTTCCGGCTGATTTATCGGGTTGTCAATAGTGATCGTGTGGGCTAAAGCGTCGGGATTTGGGTTGGCGACTGGTATGAATAATCATCTCTATACTGACGATTCCCGTAAGGATGAAACGTATACTTATGTAGACGAAAATAAATATTTGTAACTATATATATGTATATATAAATATATATATATATATATATATATATATATATATATATATATGTATATATAGTTACAAATATTTATATAGTTACAAATATTTATTTTCGTCCCGTTTGATTGTTTTATCCTTTTATCTACTTATATATATATATATATATATATATATATATATATATATATATATATATATATATATATATATATTAATTTAGGTAGGGTAAAAATCCACCGAGTAGAAATCCAAAGGGAATCAAACCGGGCTTATTAGTCTTATCACCTTCTTTACCTCTCTTTCTTTATCTTCTCTTTCCCTCTTGTTTCCTTTCCACCGGCCCCTCTTCTCCAGCTCAGCGTTGGATAAAATAAAAATATGAATTTAAATTAAATCCTACATTAACCCTTCTCAGCCCCCGACAAATCCTAAATGGCTATAGACACTCACCCCTAACCCCTCACTACCCCCTCTTCTTTTATCTTTCTTTCCCCTTTCTTTTTCTTTTCTTTCGACCCCCACTACCCCAGCTCAGCGTTGAATAAAAATAAAAATACGAATAGTTGAAAATAAAACTTCTCTAACGGCCAAAATATTTTTCTTTTTTTTTCTTTTTCCTTTCCTCGCCCCCCCCCCCCTCTACCCCAGCTATGCGTTGGATAAAAAAATGAAAATATGAATTTCTAACGGCAAATATATTTTAAAAATCGGTCACATGACTTTTATTTCTTTTGCCTCTTCTTCTTTGCTTGACTCCATTCTTCCTGGAATTCAACGACCGGATTGGATCACAAACAACTTTCTGCCTGATGAGACATCAGCTCTTGATAGCTGTAGATCGATAACATCGACATGCCAGTGTAGCAGACCTTATACATGTTTGAATAAAACGATTCACTATATATATATATATATATATATATATATATAAGAAGGAATAGGTAAAATAAATACCTTTTGAAGCATTAAGATTCGATATCAATTTTTTTATAAAAAAGAAAAATAATAAATCGAAACCGATTTTTTTTCTCTTTTTTTTATTATAAACTAGCATTTTTTTTGTTAGTTTAAACTAACAACAAAAAATGCTAGTTCATAATAAGAAAAAGAGAAAAAAAATCGATTTCGATTTATTATTTTTCCTTTTTATAAAAAAATTGATATTGCATCTTAATGCTTCAAAAGTATTTATTTTACCTATTCCTTCTTAAATTTAACAATAGATGCTTTTTTAAAAAAAAATATGAACCTTAAAACACTTATATATATATATATATAAAAGGAGATTGTAGTTTGCTTGAAGCATTGCTGGTAAATGTAAGTGCAGATTAGTCGTCCGAGGCTATAGCAATGCGATGTGGTTGCCGTAAGATGGAAAAGTGAAAAGAAATAAACGCAGGGAGAAAGTGAAACTCAAAACGATTTATTAATAATTTCACGAAAACTGATTAAATACCAAATAGTAAATACTGTCCGGTAAGTAACAGTTCGGCAAAGGGTAATCTTAAATTTTCGAAAGAAAAACTTTCATTATCAGAAGACAACAATAAAAGACCGAATGGGTCGAAGAAAAACGGGAAATAACCAGTGTCAGATTATCGAAATACGGCAGAAACAATTGGAAGTAGGAACGCAAAATATGTCAAAATTCTATTAAGCAATTATATAACTAAAGTTAAAATATTATAAACATTTGTTTAATAATATACTAATTTTTATTATGTTTTATTTTATATGATTCATTAATTAATTTTGTTTCCCTTTTATTCTCTTTATTCAATTCAAATTTAAATTTACGTGTGGGCTGTTATTGTCAAAGGGGGATAACTTATTTAAAAAATATATTTAGAAATGAGATTTGAAATTTGAGAAGGAATTTGAATTGTGAAATGGATCAAAGCCAAGGAGGGGACCGTTGTAACAGGGGAAGGGGGGAATAAGAAGAGATTATGGGGAAGGGGGGGACTATGGAAAAAAATATATATAAATAAGATAAAAAATAAACAAATAAATAAATAAACACACAAAAATCAAGATAAACAAATAAAAATAAAAATAAAAATAAAATAAAAATAAAATGTACTATTTATTCATACATTAACTCTTTCTTTCTTCTTTCTTTCTTTTTAATTTTTAATAGTTAATTTAAGAGGAAAATATTCCTAGAAGTAAATTTGTATAAATGTATTCTATCTTAATTAATATATTTAATTTATTCTTTTATTACTATAATTTATTTTTCATTTTCTTCTTTTATTTTCTTTATCTTGCTTTTTGTGTGTTTATTTATTTATGTGTTTATTTTTTATCTTATTTATTTATATTTTTTCCATAGTCCCCCCTTCCCCATAATCTCTTCTTATTCCCCCCTTCCCCTGTTACAACGGTCCCCTCCTTGGCTTTGATCCATTTCACAATTCAAATTCCTTCTCAAATTTCAAATAGATTCATCTATTTTACATTTATTATTATTTTTTTTAATTTTCTTCTTCCTCAATTCTCCCTCGTTATTATGATCTATTAATATATTTAATTTATTCTTTTATTACTATAATTTATTTTTCACTTTCTTCTTTTATTTTCTTTATCTTGCTTTTTGTGTGTTTATTTATTTATGTGTTTATTTTTTATCTTATTTATTTATATTTTTTCCATAGTCCCCCCTTCCCCATAATCTCTTCTTATTCCCCCCTTCCCCTGTTACAACGGTCCCCTCCTTGGCTTTGATCCATTTCACAATTCAAATTCCTTCTCAAATTTCAAATCTCATTTCTAAATATATTTTTTAAATAAGTTATCCCCCTTTGACAATAACAGCCCACACGTAAATTTAAATTTGAATTGAATAAAGAGAATAAAAGGGAAAAAATTAATTAATGAATCATATAAAATAAAACATAATAAAAATTAGTACATTATTAAACAAATGTTTATAATATTTTAACTTTAGTTATATAATTGCTTAATAGAATTTTGACATTTTCTGCGTTCCTACTTCCAATTGTTTCTGCCGTATTTCGATGATCTGACACCGGTTATTTCCCGTTTTTCTTCGACCCATTCGGTCTTTTATTGTTGTCTTCTGATAATGAAAGTTTTTCTTTCGAAAATTTAAGATTACCCTTTGCCGAACTGTTACTTACCGGACAGTATTTACTATTTGGTATTTAATCAGTTTTCGTGAAATTATTAATAAATCGTTTTGAGTTTCACTTTCTCCCTGCGTTTATTTCTTTTCACTTTTCCATCTTACGGTAACCACATCGCATTGCTATAGCCTCGGACGACTAATCTGCACTTATATATATATATATATATATATATATATATATATATATATATATATATATATATATATATATATATATATATATATATATAATAATCCAGGTAAAACATCCGCAAGGTAGTAATCCAAATAATTTAAACCGGGTTCATAAAAAGTGCTCAATATGAAATAGAGCTTTTATATATGATTATTTACACAGACATGTACAAAATTTGCGACACTGGCATGTCGATGTTATCGATCAACAGTAATTATAAACTGAGATCTCATCAGGCAGAGTTAGAATCCGATCTTAACATTAGATCATATTTGGAACGAATGAAATGGGGAGAAAAAGAAGAGGAAAAGAAATTTAAAATTTCAAAATTTGGGAAGTCACGTGGTTGAGACCGTTAAGAATCAAAATGTTAAAATCAGAATCAAAATCCAAATATAAAATATAGAATAAAATAAAATTAAATTAAATCAAATCAAATCAAATAAAATAAAATAAAATAAATTAAATTGGAAAGAGATATAATAAAAAGGGTAGAAAAAAAGATAGATAGATAGGTAAATAGAAAGCTAGATAGGTAGATAGATAGAAAAAATGAAATCATCTGTTGATTCGGACGGAAATACTGGAAAGGGGGAGAGAATTGCTTGAAAATTGGCATGTGGAATACTGACCTCTCAGTGAAGGTCATAGGCGATACAAAAAATATATCATTTAAACGCTGGTGTCCCTGGCAGGGATCCTTACTGAAAACTGGTTTCCCTTAGATTAAAATTAAATTCAAACCATAGGTAAATGCCCCAAAATTATGTATATTCCCAAAATTTCACCAAATTCTGATAACATTAAGAAGGATTCCGCCCCACCTATCCCCACTGAAAACTATTTGTCTGTTTTATTCAAATGAAATTAAAACCGGAAATGGTCTTCGGGGGCACAACCCCTCAATTGAAAACTGTTTTCCCTTTAATTCAAATTATATATATATATATATATATATATATATATATATATATATATATATATATATATATATATATATATATATATATATATATATAATCAAGGAGAGAACACCTCTCTGTACATGACTGTCTCTAAAACGAAAACATACTAGGAAGTGTACTTTAAATATAATTGTATTCACATGCACAATTTGCATGTGAACATAATCGAAGTATTTAGGGGTATCTGGCTGCCCCTTAAAGAAGCTAATGATATTTTTAAACATGTAACACAATGAAATTAACCTATTTATTGGCGTTAGTTTAAGAGTATTAACATACGTATGAATAGCTTGGTAAGTAAGATATCTTGCTTACAGCATCAATGTTGCAGTTTAAGTAAACTCTCTCTCTACCATGTTGTTGCATATGATGCTCTCTCACATTCTAACCTGGGCAACATCGGGTAGCTCTACGAATCGCTTGTGACCAGCGAGGGTTCAGCGTCGAAAGACTAGACACATACTTCATTGTACGCTAATGTTCTTGAAGGAAGGGGTGCTCGTGACAGAAAACTACCCTGTCCACTCAGCCATACATGACCAACCGCGTGTGGAATACGTTCTAGTACCTAGCAATCTCAGTCAGAGCCATGGAGTAAATGTAATCTTTAGCTTTCGTTAAGACACGCATCAAGGATAAATAAAACTAAGATATAACACCTGCGGTTGAAGTGATCGGACTTTTTGTCTGTCACCGGGTTCATAGTTACTAATAGTTAAAGAGCAGTAGCGATGTTGCAAAAGCGGGTGTCACAATTATCCTGTTGATGTGTTGGTACTTTTGGAGTATGCGATCTTCATGTAAGTACAATCTATGTATACACCTTGCTGTATTATAAATATCTTGAGACGTACGACTGTGGTTGGGTGGTAATTAAAGCTAACATGCAAAGCTTACAATTTTGGTAACCATGTAAACTTCCGGTTTTAGGAATCACCAACGAGTGCATGTGCAGCAGAATCAAGCGCAAACAAAACGTGGCTGGAATTATTGCATCACATCAGATCATCAAAACACCTGCCACATATGTAGTATGTTCTGTAAAAAAATCTAGCAGGCGAAAAAATCTATATATGCACCCCTCATCGGGGATCTGTACATAAATATATTTTAAAAACTACCAAACACCATATTAATTAGCTTTACTACGCGTTCCAGAGAATATGTAGTTCTGCTATGATTGAAATGAAGAAGAAAAGGTACAAAAATAAACATCAATTACTTTTACAATCCGTTTCAGGCTAGGCGGTTGTCTTCCATTAAGCTCTACTATGTTTGTGAATTATATCTGCAAGCGTGAGTGGGTTTCAAAGAAAAAGAGTTCAGCTATGGAAAAAGCGTCACCGTCTCATGAAATGATTTCAATTCAAATTCAAAATGGCTACCAGATTTAATTATATAATGCTAACTTAACATTAATACAAATTATACATCAGCGTAAGCTGAGGATTTGTTTGTAGCAACGAGAAGCCACGAGAGAAAATGACACCTGTGTACTCCTTGGTCAGTTATAGATTAAAACATCGGATCTTGATTTTAGTAACATTACGTAATAGTACAAAGATAATGTTTTATTATTTTTATTTAGTATATACAATTAGAAATGTTGACATTTCTCAGAACATTCTGATCTCTTTTCAACTCAGAAATATTGTAAAAGTCATACGAAATAAACACATCCACTAGACATATCTAAACAAGTTCAAAATTCCACAAAAAAATTACAAATACAAGATATTTATATATATATATATATATATATATATATATATATATATATATATATATATATATATATGTATATATATATAAAAACGTAAAGAAAAATAGAACAAGAAATCTACGGAACTAACATACACCCATTTAAACTATTTGCGTTTCAGAGAACATGTAGTCCTGATATTGTTAAGATGATTAAAAGGCACAAAAGTAAACAATCTCAATCGGTTTCAAGCTAGATATTTGTCTGCACAGATGAGTGGGTTTAAATGAAAAAGATCCACCTATGGAAAAAGGCTCATCATCTCATTAAATGATTTCAATTCAAATCCAAAATGACTACCAGTTTTAATGATATAATGCAAACGTAAAACCAATATGGTTGCCACTTGTCGTCGTATTGATCATTATTCACATTAAAACCTAGGATATTGACATTAGTAACGTTACGTAATAATAATAAAATGAAGTTTATGTATTTTCTATTTAGTAAATACTCCATTATTCATATTCAAATGTCTGTTTTATTGGAACAACTAACATTTACAAATATCCACCCCTTTTGTTACCGATATACGTTGTATGCTACTTTTTTGTGTAAGTGAAATGAAAAAAATGTTTACATGATCAATAAATCGTATTTAATTTTGTTATACTAATGCGTCACATCTAACACTCAGTCATAAGGTTTAATGAGACATTTGTCTACAGGATAACAGCCGCAACACAACCTGTTCCAAAGATAAGAAGTTCTTAGAAAGAAACTTTGCTCATTGATGTTTGGTTTTATGTATACATAAGAAGAAACGAACATTTTTCACAGTGATAGTAAAAGACGAATTTTTGTGAATCGTTTAGTGGAAAGCACGAGACATTAAAGTTTAGTAGGGCCCATTCGGTGGAAATAATGACAAAGTACAGAAAAAAACTAACGACGTCTATTTTGTTAGATATTAGAGTTACTAATCATTGTTTCTATTTTGATAAAACTGCCGATTAAAGGTTTGAAACACTCGATGTCGAACAGTATTTCATGGAGTCTATTAACATTGGACCAATACTTTCTTTTTCAAGATTAGGTTGACGATTTTCCTGTGTGTGTGTTTTAGATCCGTTTTAAATGCGCCGTGACGTCGGTTTTTTTTTAAAGTAATTTTATCGGCTTGTTAAGCTGAAGTTTCAAATAACATTTACTGTCACCCGTACGTGTGAACTAAACATGTTTACTGTCACCAGTACGTGTGAACTAAACATGTTACTTGCGGCGGACATCCGGACGGTCTGCCACATTAATATTTGTAATAACATCTTCATGGCAACGCTTACAGATTGGATGGCCTCATCTTAAGAATATCCGTTCCACTCTTTCCTAATATCATTCATCCTCTCGTTATTACAATATTCTTTCTTCATTTCTCGCTCTATATCTTTCTCTCTCCCCCTTTCTCTCCCTTTCTACTCAATCTTTCACACGTCACGTTTCCTTATTTCTCTTTGTCTCTGTTTTGCTGTGCCATATTTCATAATTAGTATATATTGAAATACAGAGTAAATAAGAGGATCCAACCATGGCATCTGGTTGTTACAAATGACTATAGCAGAAGCCAATAGATTATACGACCAGTTTTACAATACAGATTGATCTGGAATCCAAACAAGTTATAGTCTCCGTAATTCCTTAATTATGATCTGTATTATAATATTATAGTAAATATGGTATGTTATGGATGGGGCTCGATATTTTTGGAAACGATTAAGTTAGCTAGTAGGAATTATGGTTGGTGTCAGTTGAGACAATAAGTCCGGATTAAGCTGACATGATTGTTGTGGGTGAATCATTTTTGTCAGACCATAACAAAGTGACAAATTCAGCACCGAAAAGTATGAATGAGACGAATGGTAGAGACGAATGGATGAAAATCCCTCCACAACAAGGACAGATGAATAAATGTATTGAATATCTATCTGAAAAATAACTGTCTACGAGTTTTGTCTCCTGCCTGAAAACAAATTTGCCCACAGAACAAAGACCACTAGAACTGATCACGGCCAGAGACGCAATAACACCCACGACACGAATAGCGATCACGACCAGTGGACGAATTGATAAATGATAAGGTAACTTTTTGTGTAAAATTTTCGGGTACTAATTTGATAAAGTGTTAAAAAAAAAAGTGTTAAAAAAGAAAGAAAAGTTTGTTTAAAAAGAACAATGTATTAAAAATGTAGTTGTCTAAAAAGAAATGTTTAAAAAGAAAAGTGGGTTATGTAATTTAAAGTATGAACAAAGAAAAGTAAAAATTGTTAGTTATTCATGCAGCTGTGAAAGATAGTAAGAACTTTGTATCGATTGTATGAGACGAGTTTTGGTCGGCGCTTCCGAAAAACTTTCGTATGCTTCCGAGAAACTTTTCGTATTATCCCGAAAAACTTTTCGTATTATTTCGACTTTCGTATTGAAATGTTGCGGGAAGCGTTGGCCTCGAAGTTTCGTCAGTGCAAACTATACTAATCAATAAGTGCAACGTATATTATATCATCACTTATAAAAAAATAGTAGCATAATGTAACAAATGCGTTTTTGAAAAAAGGGCCATAATGTAACAAATGTCTAATTGGTGCTGTGTAATGTAACAAATATGCTGAGAAACCTCATGTTATATAAAAGTTATTTTTCAGATAGATATTCAATACATTTATTCATCTATCCACGGTATCATTTTTAACACACATACAAAAAATGAGATCACCCGATTAGCAAATATGTTGATTAGTTATTAATCTGATATCGCTAAAATAAAACAATTTTACCTTACCCATTTGAAAATCAACTATTCCATAGTAACATTACGTATCTTCGTCGACTAAAAAAAACAAAAGTTCAATAAATACATTTGAAAAAGTGGCGAAAAGTGTTTGATTGATTTAAGATTATATAGCTAACAATTATATTTTCGGTAAGAAGACATTTATTGTTTAAAGAATTCAATTGCTATAATTGTAAATAAATAATAAAGAACATTCGTTTTATTTTTTACAGAATATGTAGCTTACAATAACAATTATTTTAGGGAAAAACAAAAAAAAATCGTTTTCTTTTTAATACTATTGACTAATTAGTATTTGTAAATTATAGAAATGAATTTAGAAAGAAGCGAGGAATTTCCACGGGGTAATTTTAGTATAACAGCATCTGCTCATTTCTCACATATATATTCTCACATGAACTGTTTTAATATCGTTTGCTGTATTACTTAAAATAAGATTTAGTTTTTTTAGGAGGGGGTCAATCTAAAAAAATTTGCACAAGACTTCGCATTCAAATTCACGAATATTTCATTGAATATATGTCTGTACCGAAATACGAATAATTTAATAATACAATGTTCAACTGCCAGCAAATATTGTAATGTCTCTACATCATAATTATTGTTATGCATCTAGACACGAAGTCTCTTATGAAGATTACTCGAGGGAAAATATCAGTATGAAAGCAACATCTGAAAGATTGTATTGTATTATGAATAGAAAATATATATAGAAAAAGCTGTAAGAGTCGTTTACCATTGCAGCCCGAGAAAAGTCCTTAAAATAGTATTATTTATGTTTATTTTTTTGAAAATCATGTAGATTTTCTTACAATGAAATATTAAAATAAAATATATATATATATATATATATATATATATATATATATGTGTGTGTGTGTGTATATATATATTTGATAGTTTTTACTATTAAATATATTTAAGAACATACTCTTTATAATATAGGAAAATGTTTTAAATTACACGCTCAATGAGGTTGTATTGAGGACATATATACGTTTAAGTTTCGTTCCAATGACCATAGGAAAATTCATTTGACATTTATTGTGTTAAATTGAGTTTTTCTATGGTTATTGAAATGCAACTAAAAATGTATATATATACATACATATATATATATATATATATATATATATATATATATATATATATATTTGTTATTGTTTATTTATCTATGGACGTATACGTTTCGCATCAGCATAGAAGTACGACTATTCACCACCGGTCACACGATTCGAAACCCTGGATTACAAGTATTTTTCAACCCCAATCCAACGTCGCTAACCGATAGGCCAGTTCTGAACAGCTTATAAACAATGATAATTTTAACACTTTTAGAGGCGGCGAAACGTACAGGCATACAACTTCTATAAGTGAAGGAATGATGCATATAAAACAAGTGACGTCACGCTGTGTTATTACTACCACTTACAGTGCTCTACTTTTTAACGAGGAGCTTCAAATAGAAATATTTGTTATTGTTTATTTATCTATGGACGTATACGTTTCGTCTTTTTTCAATCAAGACTCATCAGCATAGAAGTACGACTATTCACCACCGGTCACACGATTCGAAACCCTGGATTACAAGTATTTTTCAACCCCAATACAACGTCGCTAACCGATAGGCCAGTTCTGAACAGCTTATAAACAATGATAATTTTAACACTTTTAGAGGCGGCGAAACGTACAGGCATACAACTTCTATAAGTGAAGGAATGATGCATATAAAGCAAGTGACGTCACGCTGTGTTATTACTACCATTTACAGTGCTCTACTTTTTAACGAGGAACTTATACATAGATAGATAGAGAGAGAGAAAAAGAAAGAAAGAGCAAGAGAAAGATACGTTCTTGTCTGTGGCGTGATTGCTCAGCTGGTAGAGTATTCGAATTCAAATGACTCGGGGTTTTAATTCAAAGTTTGGATGAGCCCAAAGGCATACCAAACTCGAGTTTAAGGATTCCGTTCTGTGGCTTTCATGGTTTGTGTGGCACGGTGTCGTTGTGTCTGACTGTATAAATAATAATATAATATCGCACATTAAAAATAAATATTAATTTTCTAGAATTGTTTTTTTGCTAGATTACCTTGTCCCAGTGAGTGCAAAATTCCATTCTCCCTTTTAAGCCGATCACTCATGAAATCATTAGATACCCCATCACATTTTAAAATATCTAACATGATGAATACAAGAATCTCTCTAACTTAATACCTTGAAACATAACTATCAGGCAAAAGTGATAAGAATTAAAGATGGCTAAAACATAACACACTCCGTCTCACGCAAACCCTATAATAGACTCATGAACATCATTAGACAAAGCCAACACAATTAACTAAACACAAAAAACCAACAGGAATGCATATTGCAATGATAGTTAATATATTAGATATCGCTTAGATAAACCATTTTACTGATAAAAAGAGCCACCACAAAACAATAAATCTACTCAAATATAGACTCCCATGGATATACTTTAAAAATGCAAAACTATAAATAAATACGCAAATAAGAAATAAAATAAAATAAAACGTCGAATAAAATAAAATTAAAACACTTAAAAAGATACTAAACTATAAATAAATAAACAAATAAAACATAAATCAAGTAAAAAACTTAATAAATCTTACGCACACATTTACCTCTAAAAATTAACACAGATTTGCAGCAGTATAACGGACAATATCCATCATCAATAATTAAATTATTTAAAATTAAAGTAAATATCGATTAGAACCCATATAGTAATACATAACCATGACCCCGACACTTCCTTCAAAAGGGGTACTTCATCAATGCACAGTTAAACGGTGAATTCAAACGGACTTTGTTGTCGTTAGGAGACGCTGAAGATTTCTTATGGGTTATAGACGAATTTTTAAATACATGTTTTTAAATGCAACCCTTAAAAATGCAAAACTATAACTAAATAAATAAATAATACGATAAAACATTAAACACAAATACAAAACAATAATTAAATAAAAAATAAAATTAAACACTTTATAAGTCACACCCAGCAAATATATAACTCGACCCCTGATACTTTCTTCAAAAGTGACGGTTAAACAATGCACCGATTAACGGTGAATCAAAACGCCATTTTATCATTTAGAGAGGCTGAGAATTTCTTATGGATAATAGATGATTTTTGTAAATTTAAATAGCCAGTTTATATGGATGAAACCGTGGTACGGCTCTGAAATATGCAACGTATATTTTTTGTAATAAATTATCTGTATCCTTAAAATAAATTATCTGTATCTTTCTTTTTTTGCTTTCTAGAACTCTATCGATTTCTTTTCAACATAAACTTACACACTAAATATATATATATATATATATATATATATATATATATATATATATATATATATATATATATATATATACTTACTCATTTCAATGATACACTAATTTGCGACACTATTAGTAGTCTAGGAATTCCCAACATACTAACCCCATCACAAACCATAGCACAAATAATAAACTTTGCAAAACACCTCCGTAAAGAATCTACATCCAACACCAATATAGATTCCATCCTATGTTATAAGTGTCATCAAATATACATAGGGGAAACTCAACGGGAACTGAAAAAGGCTAGCTGAACCCAAAATAGACATTAGAAATAGCAATTCTCTTAACGCGCTTTTCACGCCTTTAGATTCAAATAAAAAAAATATGCTCATAAGTATATTAACGCTACTTGGTTGATTAGTAATACACTAATAATAAAGCAAACAGGAACAAAAAGAAGACATTCACAGACAATTCAAAATACTATGAATATGATATCCTCACACTTTTACTTATATGAAACATATTGCATATACACACACTTGTATAATCATAAATACTTCCAAAGTATTACGGATAAATAAATAACGCACAAATAGTTAAATAAATTAGCATGAATGAACACAATCATACATAAATAAATTAAAGAGCTATATTATTTCCAACCCACTTGTATACATACTCCAACACATCACAAGAAATTAATTAATTAATTAATGAAACACAAATAAAGTCATCAAATGAATAGAAATAAATCAATGCACCCAGTTTCAATATTTAAACTAATAGGAATGATAATTTTCACTCTCTTCATGCCAAAATGATTTTATACATATCCCCACAGATTACAGGACACTTATTTAATTAATTAATGAGACACAAATAAAATAATCAAATAAATAAGATTACATTAATAAACCCATTTTAGATATTTAAATATGTGTTCAAATCAGTTCAATAATTATCATGTCTCTACTTCCTTATTATATTTTTATTCTTCCCCTCTCAGTTTAGAATAAACGGCAGTTTCACACTTCCGCCTCCCGTCCCCCACATCAAGCTAAGGTTTGACATATTTTGATCCCGACAACTTTCCTAGCTAAAATAGCCATAAACTAATGAGTCGAAGACATCAATCCCATTTATCTCGCGCCCTTTGTAGGAGACAGGCGACTGCTGACAATGTTATAATTAAAATCATGTTTTTCAGTGTCTGTTTGTTCACGTCAACAACCATGCCGAAGTCTGGACACTTTCTGACAAGTCAAAATAAATATTCCGTATGATTTTACTACATTGTTTATTTCATCCTGAGGAAATCATTCAATCAAGACGATACGTTGATAAATCACAAAGTGTTGGCTTTCCTTTTTTTATTTTACATATATATGTAAAATGAAAAAAAGAAAAGACAAAATATATGTGATTTATGTGTTCATCAACGATTCGTTTTGATTTAAAGACTTATTCAGGAAGCGCTAACTCTCTTTGGGGAACCTTTACAAACCCACCATTTATTTGTTTTTTTTATCCCACGCTGCGCCGTTTTAAACAGCTACTAAATTAAATTCATTTGAATCGTATTTTATTATTCGTTGGCACTGCAATTTCCCCCCTTGCTATTCTGTTTTCGTTTATATATTTGATTGATTATACTATCGGTTTCTCCTGACGAGATGATAGTCGAAAGAGCTCTAGAGAGTTTCCGCAAATCAGATTCAAAAGCATATATACATTTTGTATCTCCAAACATTTGTTTATATATATATATATATATATATATATATATATATATATATATATATATATATATATATATATATTAATAGAGGATGTTCGAGTCAAATTTGATATTTTTATATCTATTATTTAAGAAACATTTAAACTATTGAATAAAAAATCTACCAGATAGATGTTTATGTGTGATATTGGTGAGTTTTAGAGCACGTGACAACTGACGCATGAAAATCACCAGAATATATTAAGAGTGGTACATGAGGAAATGTGACGAAGTTGTGGAAAAGATACGCTGGCAGAAAGGTTGATATGAGCTGTTATGACTGTCGTCGCATTTCGACGAAAAGCTGCCGAAAATGTGTGGCAATGTCCAAACAAGGCAAAGCGATCTTAGCGAGAGTGATTTGCGACTTTGAAGAAAGCGCTGAACAGAAAGCTTCGTAACACTTCATACAAAATTCACAAGGACACACTACTCACCGTCAGAGCTAATGAGAAACTTCTTGCAAAATAAACTTTTCAACAACGTCAAACACAAAGTCAAACCGAGGATGCTCTTACTCTTTTCATGTCCATGAACGTCCGGGGCAAAAAGTGCTTAACTTACAGTCAATCTGAAGTTCCACGCATCATAAAGACAATTTTTCTCAAACGATGATTAGTTTTGAGTATGTTTCAAGTAAACGCTACACGATGCCACCCCACATCGTTCCAAAGGCGCTACAGATGGATGCAGGAATGCCACACCTGTGAAGCAGGACACTCCCCGGAAAAACACTACTGTGACTTTTTGAGAACTTACAGGACTGCTCCAGCTCAAACATCTGACACTCTAACTGACCTGACTGCAAAGGCACGGACTATTATGTGTGAGTCGCAGATGAGAAAGATATAAGCATCAGAAGCGAACTGATAAACACTGGTGTCACTGCATCCTGTAGAGCGCACAATAACGATCCCGTGCTCATATTTAAGGTCTCATCTGGAGGTCGTAGAGGAAGCTAAAGACGATGTTTTGAAGTTAGATTTTTTTACTGAGAGATGACCGATTATGTATCAAAATTATGCACCTTTGATTATGAGAATACAGCAATTATAATTAACTGACCTTTTGTTGTTTCTCTTTCCAAAAAGTGTCAAATATGTAAAACATTTGCATATATATATATATATATATATATATATATATATATATATATATATATATATAAAGATAGAGAAAGAAAGAGAGAGAGAGCTGAAAGATTGATGAAAATAAATTACAAATCTTATTAACACATTAAATAGTTTGAAAACAAAGAGTAATCTCAAATCCTTAATCCATGAAGTTTCACAGATACATTCATCTCATCAGAGGATAAAGACCAGTATTGTATGTATTACTAGTAAGATAGAAGCTTTGAAAATATGAAAATATAAACATATAGATTAAGGCATTTTGGCTAAAAATATCCTAATACCCTAATAAATTATGTTAAATTAAAAATAAATAAATATGAATAAATATACTCAAATGTTTAAATTTTATCAAAAATGTTTCATAACCCCTCGCTTAATTTGATTTAACTCACCTCCCATCCAGCTAGCTTTCTCTATCCGCATAATGCCCTACCCTACCGTCATTTTATATTGTCTGGCATACTTCCGTTTTTGCGTAATTCAGCTACACGGTTTATATTAGATATAAGAGATTAATACTTTTACACTATAGAATCCATTTATTCTTCATCTATCATCGTCTTTTCTTTTTTTCCTTCTTTTTACTCCGTGTATTGTCTACTCTCCTTCTTACCACCTTTGTAACATTTTCTCTCTTATATATTCTTAATTCTCATTTTCCCTGTCTCTTTTCCACTCCCTTCTCTCCCTTATTTAACATTATAATTATGATGTAAATGTTTTCTAGCCCCTCTTCATTTTTATTTTGTCTGTCTTTTTCTTTTCCACTTTTTACTTTTTCATTTTTTAAACGATATATTTCTGTTCTTATTGCAATTGTACTATTGACACCTACTTTTGAACTCTTTATGTTTACATCTTTTAATTCTTTTGAACTTTACTGCTATGCCTATGAGCCGGAATTGGCAATGGGTATTCTTACAAGAATTTGGACCTGTTAACTTTCATTTTGAATTCTTCGATATCTAGATATTTCGGTTTTCACTGTTCGCGTTCTCTACGGATCTCGACACATTCAGATTGCATGGATCTGTCTCAGTGCTATTGCCCTAAATACCCGGACTTTATGCATGACATTTAAACATTTGAGTATATTAAATATTTCCATATTTCCATTTTTTTATTTAACATAATTTATTGGGGTTGATTGCCCTAACTAGGATTCTTTTCAACCACAAAGGCTTGATCTATATGCATATATTTTCATATTTGCAAAGCTTATATGTTAGCTGCAATACATATATTATCGGTCTTTATCCTATGATTAGAAGAATTTATCTCTGAAAATCCATGGATTTTAAGTTTGTCTTTGTTTTCAAAATATTAATGAGTTAATAAAATTTATAATTCTTCCCATTCGTATCCTTTTTGTTATAATTTATTTGTCTTGATTGACCGGACACCGATTTTTGACAGTTTCTTTATAGAGTATCTATGGAGAAAAGTTACGAATTAACCTTCTGGTTGGGTTGAGTATGGGTTGGGGTTCCTAAGACTTACCCAGAGCCTCCGTATATATATATATATATATATATATATATATATATCAACTTTCCCTCCCGAGCCCCATGTTACTCGTATTGTAAGAGTAAGTTTGTAATTGGCTTTCAATATTTTTTAATCGTACAATAGTGGATATTTATTTGCTTATGCCGTCGTATCTGAAATCAGAATTTGCAAACTGGTGTTAATAAAAAAAAAAACATTTTTTTTATAATATTTTAGGCTGGATATTTTTTGGAAAATAAAAATTCGTTTTCAATCATTTTTAGGGGGTAAAATAGAAGATATCCACTTGTCCATTGCCGCTATACAGGGTCGGGCAGCTAAATTGGTACTTTTTTTATTTTTACAAAATTCATAATTTAAAGGATTAAATATGGAAAGATATCATTTTAACATTTATTTATTTAATTATTACAGTCTATTGAACAAAAAAATTCAATATGAGCACCCTTTGCATCAATTATTTTGGAGATTCTTTGACGAAACCGTGAACAGCTCCTCTTTATTTTATTGGGATCGAGATTGCGAAATGCTCGTTGAATGGCTGTCTTCAATGAGTTTGTATTTGGTTGTGGATTGACATTAGTCTGTCCCTCGACGACACCGAATAGATAATAGTCGCAAACATTTAGATCTGGAGAGCTGCTGGGCCAAATATCCTTCGGAACAAACAAGGGAAGATTCTCCTTCATGAAATCTTGGACTTTCCTGTATCCATGCACTGGTGCCGAGTCTTGGATGAGCATGACTTTCGTAGGGTTGTAGTTTCTATGGATCCAAGGCAATAAAACATTATTAAGAATGTTCAAATACTCCGCTGTGTTGATTTTAAGACCCGCTTCGATGAAATGAGGAGGCTTCACCTTTCCATCACTTGCCACGGCGGCAAAAACCATCACAGAAGCAGGATTTTTGCTCTGCATCACAGGAGGAACTTCCGAAGGGTCACGGGCAATAACTCGAGTGTTCTGGCGATTTGGAACCTCATCCACGATGAACCTTTTCTTATCAATAAAAATGCGCACATGTCCTCGTTTGTGTTTCAGATGGTTGATAAGCTTGGGGCATCTTTCAACTCTGATAGCTTTTGAACGGGCAGTGAGGAGATTATGGCGTCTCCTAACGTAGGACTTCATCCCAAGATCTTCGTTGATTGCTCTGCTGATAGTTCTGCGACTCACATTGCGTTTTTTTGCCAGTTTCGACATCGACTGACTTGGGTCTGCCTTTATCGACCTTTTTAGCCCCACCAGGAAAGTGTTTGCACGCTTTCGATCACTACGAGTACTGTGCCGACTTCTCTCAACCTTACACTCGACATCGAAATTAGCCACAACCCGATAGACAGTCGTTTTTGCATAGCCAGTGCTCTTAACAATGTCCGAAGGAGAACTACCGGCGGGTCTCATTTCGCATATAGTTATTCTTCGTGCTAATTCCGCCATATTAAAACAAATTTGAGTAAATATAATTATGCTATCTTACAATAAAGTGTTTAAGGATCCTTAGTAAAAAAAACCGTAATCATATGATCAAAAATAAAAAAGATATTAGCATTTTAAATTAGTTCCAATTTATCTGCCCGACCCTGTATATAAAATCAGTAATTGCAAACCGGTATTAACTATAAGAACAGTCCAGCATTATATTTTAGGCCCGATTTTTGTTTTTCGCAAATAATAATTTGTATTCCATAATTTGCTTAATGGTAAAATAAAACATATCTACTTACCCATGTCCGCCCTATTTTAAATCAGAAATTGCAAATCGGTGGTAATCAAAAGAAAAATCACATTATATTTCAAGTCTAATTTATTTCTCAAATGATAATTTGTTTGAAATAATTTGTTCAATAGTAAAATTAAAATATATCCATTAGCCATTGTTGAAATTGGAAATTTGAAACCGTTGTTGATCCGTAAAAAATCACACGTTATTATTATTATAATTATCATTATCATTATTATTATTATTAGTAGTAGTAGTAGTAGTAGTAGTAGTAGTAGCAGTAGTAGTAGTAGTAGTAGTAGTAGTAGTAGTAGTAGTAGTAGTAGTAGTAGTAGTAGTTTTGTTTGTTATGCCTCCTTGGGTATCTCCCCTATAACCACTTTTTCAATTCAACTGTTTAAAAAATAAAGTTATAGTACAGTATCGATATCCAGATCAAATTTTGTCAAATATTTTATTTGACAACACCGAAAAGTGTCCCCTCTATTTCTCCCCCTACCACTATCTCTGAATTTATCCAACGTTACTGCTCGTCTAAATATGATCCGACCGTTCATTCCAAAAACATATTACTCTGTGAGCAAAAAAACTTAACTGGTTTACAGATATAGTTTTTGAAAACTGCCATCCGGATTTAGGAGAAATACTTAAAAAATACCAACCATAGTTAGAAATACCATTAATTATCTTGAAAGTTTCAATCAAATAACCTCTCATTCTTCTCTCCAGCAAAGTAGTCAATCCCAATTTGTCCAATCTCTTCCTGTAACTGCACTCATTTACTCATTAGTGTTGTCCCCCTTCTTTGTACGCCTTCCGGTTTCAATGATACATTCCAATTTTTATGTCAAGTCGCTAAGCCCAGGCGTGGGTGCAGTATTCTATATGGGGTCTTATTAGAGCTTTATACATCCTGAACACAACATTTGTCTCCTACGAAATAATATTCCTAAACATCCACCTGATCATTCTATTTCCCTCGATACAATGGTCAAATATGATTATTTGCCATAAATGTATTATCAAACCCCACTCCCAAATCGTACTCTCCATCTACTTCTTTGATGTTTCTGTTGTTTAGTACATATTACACTCCCACATTTCTGGATCCTACATGTAGTACTTTACATTTGTCTAGGTTGAATCCCAATTTCGAAATGTCCTCCGTATGTGATAATTTGTTTAGATCCATCTTTGATATTTCCTTGGATAAAGGTCTCACAAGTAGTTCAACATCATCAACAAACAGTTCTATTTCTGAATTCATATTATTAGGTATGTCCTTTATGAATATAAAAACAACAAAGGAACTTATACTGAATCCTGCGGAACACTGGAGGGTATGTACTGTGATTCAGAATAATTGTTACCAACCTTTACATCCACAGTTCTATCCTTCAAAACTCCCTCACAATATTTACCATTTTGTCAATAATACCAACATTTTCATTTTCATTTTCACTAGTAAACAATAATGAGATACCGTATCAAATGCCTTGCAAGAATTCAAGTATATTATATCCGCACTATGCTCCTCCATCAAATAGTAATTTATGATGTCAATACTCTCCAAAATATTAGGTAATGTTGATATACAATGGACAAAGCCATGTCGGTTACAATTTACATCATTCTTTTATTATATTTAATATGTTGTTTCTAGTTATTTTTTCAAATACCTTACATGTTACTAAAACTGGTCTCTAATTACTTTTTAAATGTATCGAACCTGTTTTCATGTAGCGGTATTACTATAGCTGTTTTCCAAATATATGGAATCTCTTCATATTCCATACATTTCCTAAACGATTTGGTTATTGCATTGATAAGCCTTCATTTGATGATAAGTATTTCAATATTTTAGGATGAATTTTATTACTAACATCCAATTTGTATAGTAATAGTGTTATGTCTTTAAGTTCTATTTTTAGTTAATTCATATTTTTTGTTGTACCTTCCCCATAACAACTCTCCTGTAGTTGACCAAATTCTTCAAAAGAATGAACAGATTGAAAAAAACTTGCTAGTACACCAGCTGTTTTTACTGGCGTGTCTGTTAAATCCCCTGTCTCATCATCTCTTACTGTACACACGCTTTTTGAATGTTAGTTTTTGCTTTAACATATTTGAACAATGAGTTACAGTTGTATTTAATATTTCTTACAATCTTATTTTCGTGTTTCAACTTTTCTTTTACGTCTAGTGTTTCATATTCATTTTGTTTACTTACAGCATTTTGATAATATTCCATACTTTGTATAATTCCAAATTTCCTCCAATCTATATTTTTTCTTTTGTTTTACGAGATAGACTATTACTACCCCGATGTAATTTTTCTAATAGATCCCCTTGTTAGGAGAATTTTATAACTTCTGGAATATTTTCTATTACAGATTTTTTCCTTTCCATTTAATTCCGTCCACATTTCATTAACATCAGTTGTTTTTAGCTATAATTCCAATCGATATGTTCTCCTTTCTATGACACAAAATCTTCTGTAATCTTAGACCAGTTCCTCTGTTTTATGTTTATATAATCAAACTCTGTCTTCATTTTAAATTTGATTTCAATACATGCATGATCATATTTACCTAACGGTCCTGTCAAATATACATGTCTCATTATGCATTGATTATTTGAAAGAATCTGATCCAATATACCTTTTCCTAATCTATTTCCCACTAGTTTATATATAGTATCCTCTTCTATATATCAATGCAAACCGTTTGTTGTAAATAACTTTGAATATTCGTTCTGCATCCTAAAGTGTTGACTAATTTATAAGAGCCATAACTAAACCCTTTGTCCAATTTACATTTGACAAATTGAAATCCCCGACCATTATAATATCTTCAGATTCTTCCGACGTTAATGGTATCTCACTCATTTGTTCTTTTAATATAATCGTCATCTATGGACGAATTCGGAGATCTGTACATTCATACTTTGACGAAAACTGTTATTAGCATCGATTATTCTTAACGCACGTTATCGAGTCTTATCAAACCAATCCAATCTAGAAGTATTTAACGCATTATGTACATAAATAGCAGACCCCAAACTTAGTATTATTTATCCTATTTTCCCGTATTAATCTTATATTAGGTTTTGCCTTAGACAAATGGGTTTCTGTAACACAAATAATTGTATATTTGTTAGCTATCAATTTTTGTTCAGCTATTTTGTTTTCAAATGAGTTTGCTTTGTATACATTATTTTCAAATATTTACTATTTTTCTTCACTCGTTTAAATTGATTTTCTCTCACACTTTTTCGTTGTGTTTTTGATTTTAAGTGGTTTTACTTTTACGATTTTCTTTTCTTTCTCTTATCTTTTATTCTTTTTTTGAAAGGAGCTTCCCTTACTGTTGTCAAATCTAGATTTATCCATATACGTTATTCACTTTTATTTTGTATCTTTCTACCAAATTTGTAGTCGTACAACCACGTTGCATCTTCCTCATGTCTTAGTGTGATTATTATCAATCGGTCTTTGTTATTAACTTGTTTTCCAATTCTAACCGTTCTGATTATGTATTTTTGTCGTATTTCCTTCTCTTTATTTATTAAACAGAAAAATATTTCATTTAGGCTTTCTTCTTTTTCTTCTTTCATGTTAGAAATTATTACGTTGTTAGTACGTTTTTGTTTGCTATCGTCAGAAAAAAATTGAGATGTCTCTAGCAAACAGTTTGTTGGAACAAAAAAAAGTAATCAAACTTCGGATTGTTTCTATTGTGTTTATACTTTTTTAAATGCCATTTCCGATGTACTTTCTATTATTTCTTTTTTACCCTTTTTTTGCTATATCAGTCCAAGTTTTATTCATTTTTGTTGTTCCAACAAATTGTTTGTTAAAGACAACTAAATCTTTTTCTTATCTCTGGTATGAAGTTTGTAATGTCTTTTTTATTACGTTCTTCATACCTGTTCATCCTTTCCTGTCCCAGTCATTTTTAAATCTTATTTTTCTCGAAATTCAAAACAACTTTGAAATTTCCATTCCTTTATTTTTTCACATATCGACTTTGTGAGTCCATCGAAACAGACACACTTAGGATGATATCATTTCTCGCAACATCAACAATTTATTAGATTTTTTTCAAATGTCGGTCTGTCTTTGCACGGAAAAGGTGTCACTCCATTTTTTCCATGTGTGTTGATGGCTATTAAAGTTCAAAGAGAGTGGAAACCGAAGACACTTGTCACAAATAAAATGATGAACGCACTTTCAAGACAAATTAATTTGTTTGTTTTCGTCTTTTGCTGTTGTTTTTTTACGATAAATTAAACGACCTGCATCACCAATCGATAAATCCAACGAAAATAAAATGATATTATATTCCTCGAAATTTTCCGGAAATTACATCATTTTACTTAGGAGGGGGGGGGGAGATAAAATTCCAACACATTTCTATACCACAAATGAGTCTGCATTTTTATTTCAAAATTAATAGACGCTGATTCTAGATTTAATTCATCGCTTCTTCACGATCTATTCAAAAGTGAAGGGTGTGGCCCAAACCCGGAAAATATGTTTAGGTGGTGCTCTTGAGGTATCCTTAAGTTTAAAAACGATATATGCGACATACGTACGAAATTGTAGAATTTATTTTAATATATAATATTATAGCAGTACTCTGGAGAGGTCTTAAATTTTACTAGGTAGATTCAGTACCTATCTGCAGGCCTCTTAAATTTTCTTTTTTTATTCTACACTTAAAAGATAGGAGGTGAGGAAATAAACTTTTCTTTCAGTAGTGCTTTGGATGTATCCTTTATTTCAAAAGTGCTCAATATCCAACATAGAGCAAGTATGTTTAAACGAAGTATTGCCCGGGATAAATAACTTCACTTGTCTTTTTTTTAATATTGTCGTATACCCTTGGAGCAATAATTCAAAGTGCTTAAGATGTCCATTACAGTTATCAATATTTAAGATAGAACGGGTCTGACTAAACGAAGTTTGACCCAGTATGAAGATCTTCTCTGTCTTATTTATAATGTTGTTGCCCGGGGGCCATAATCTAAAGTGCTCAATATTTTGGATAGGGCAGGTAGTAACCTAAAAGGGGTCAATATCCTAGATAGAGCAGGTGTGTTTAATGCAGCATTGTGTTGCCCGGAAGCAATAATAGTAATAATACATTCAAATATCTGGTAAGTGGTATAACTTAGTCAATCAAAAGTGATCAATATCCTGGAAAGAGCAAGTTGCTCAATCACCGCACCTCTTCTCAACATGAGTCTGTAGTGATGCGAACCTATCCTTTTCTGAAAATAAGTATGTATAACTTGGGTTGCAAAGCTGCAACTTTTCTGAACATGAGTCTGTAGTGAAGCCAGGGTAGTTCAATCCCAACTGAACCTTTCTGAGCATAGCTCTGTCGTGAAGCAATCGTGTCTTAATTTCCAGTCGTACCTCTTCTGGACATGATTTTGTAGTGAAGCAAGGGTTTCTCAATACCGAACAGACACTTTTCTGAATATAAGTGTTACTAAGCCGCAACTCTTCTGAACATAAGTCTGTTGTGAAACAAGAGTTGCTTAATCTAGCCGAACCTCTTCTGAACATGAGTCTGTCGTGAAGCAATAGTGTCTCGATTCGAGCCGCACCTTTTCTCAACATAAGTCTAGTGAATCAAAAGTGGCTCAATCTGCATGAATATATATATATATATATATATATATATATATATATATATAATATATATATATATATATATTATGTCTATAGTGAAGCAAGGGTTGCAAAATATCAGACGCATCTCTTCTGAAAATTAGTATGTAGTGAAGCTCAATCATCAGCCACACCTCTTCTGCACATGAGCCTGTAGAAAAGGAGTCAGAGTCGGAGGTTTGGGGAAGAGTAATTTTTTCATTCATTTCATTTTTAATTCATTTTTATTCTCTTATTTTCATTCATTTTTTAAATGTATTTTCATCTATTTTTCGTTCATTTTTTTCATTAGTTTTTGTTTCAATTTTTCATACGTTTCTTATTCATTTTCCATTTTTTTTCATTTACTGATTTTGATCTATCTTTTAATTAATTTATTTAATAATTTTCTTTTCATTCATTTTCCATTCATTTTTTTCAATTTATTATTTTTCAATTATTTATTTTTGATTCAATTTTCATTATTTTTCTTTCATACGTTTTGTTCATTCAATTTTTTCATTCATTGTGTTTATTCAATTTGCATGTATTTCTTTTCATTCATTTTGTGATTTATTTTTAGATATATTTCACTTCAATTGTTTTCCTTCAACTTTCATCATTGATTTTTGTAATTTAATTATTTAATTCTCATTATTGTTATCCATTGTTTATTAAATTTTAACATTCATTATTTTTTTATTAATTTCAATTAATTTTTTGTATACATTTTTTCATTCATTTTGTATTCATTTTTCATTCAATTTTTTCAGTTACTTTTCAAAAAAAAATTTCTATTCATTTTATTTCATTCATTTTTCATTCATTTTTGATTCATTTTGTACATTCAGGTTTTACTTCATATTTTGATTAATATTTCCATTTATTTGTTAAAATGTATAATACATTCATTTTTTACTCATTGAAGATTTTTCATTCATTCTTTCATTCATATGAATATATTGGCTAAAGCAGGTAGTAACCCAGTAGTGCTCTAACAGTGCTCAATATCCTAGATAGAGATGTTTTCTTTAAACGCAGAGTTGCCCGGTAAAAAGAATTTCTCTGTATTTTTAAAGAATGGGAGTCATTATCCGAAGTGTTTAAAATCGTTTATCTTCATATTATTGGGAAATTGGAGGGACAAAAGATTAGCAATTTACCGGGACAATTGTTCTACTCAACATTGCTCGCGTTCAACAATTGTAAGATTACAATATTACTTCTGGTAATGGATATATAGTAAATATATTAATACTACTGAATTCATCACCATTGTGTGTTTTCTTAGTATGTTGAAATGGGTGGAGTAAGAAATTAAGAATAGACCGTGACCATTTGTTAAGGATCAATAATTGTAAAATTTCAGTATAACTTTTGTTAACTGGTATATATTAACTCTGAAAAATTGTAAGAAAACAGTATTTCTTTTGGTAAGGGATATATAGTAAATCTCGTCGAATTAGCAACTCTATCAACATGACTATCTTCTAAATATGCTTAAATTGAAATAGGGGGAGAAGTTAGGAATGTACCTGTACCATTTGTTCTATACGGCATTTTCATTGTAAAAAATGTAATATTACAGCATTACTATTGGTAACTGGCATATATAAAATCTCTTCGGGCTATTGTTTTTTCAACATCATTTATCTACGTATTATTGAAAAAAGGGTGGAAGCAATAAATTAGGAATTCACCGGGACTATTTGTTTTACTCGACGTTGTCTGGAATCAATAATTATGATCAACATTATTTCTGTTCATACATTAATTTTAACGATACTTTTGGCAGTTCTGCGAAGGCCTCCTTACTAAAATTACCGTATTATATAAATGTTCTACTCAGTGGTGTCCAGGAGCAAATAAATTGCCATCATCAACATCATTGTTCTTCATACTTTGATTTTAACTTTACTATTGGCAGTGCTGTGAAAGCCTCTTTACTAACATTATCAGTGTTGTATTTAATAAGTGAGATAAGAGGGGAACCAAAAAGTGTTGTTCTTAATGGCGTTGTTCGAGGGCAATAACATTGTCACTATCCACATTACAATATTATATTTCGTAAACGAAAGAGGTAATAGAATCTTTCTTTTTTTAACATAGTTCACCTCAAACAAGGCAGGCCGCATCTCTAGACATAAGGGGCTACTGAGAAAAAGAGTGAACGTTTTTTTTTGTGGGAGGTCAACCTTAATTTGAAGCTGTGCACGGACATGTCTGTTTACATTAGTTTTAAATTTCTGCATGTCAGTACCATCAGGAAAACAGGGAGCAGAGAGGGAGTTCCCGAATTCAACAGCAGACGGAAAGAAGCTTTTGGAGTAGAAAGCTCTTCGGCATCTGGGGACTTCCACAGTGAATGAATGGGATTTGGCAGATTGTCGGGTTGGTCTAGTGAATTTACGTCGTGGGGGCACCAGAGCTACAAGTTTCTGAGCACAATCCATTGAAGTACTTGTAAATCAGGCACAATGGTACAGGGACTGGAGCTTGGTTGATAGTGAGGGGCCCATTAAGTTGGTGACTCGTTTTTGGACCTTGTCTAAGAGGGAGAGTTTAGTGGATGATTTCCGATCCCAGATGTGGCAATAATACTCCATGCGTGGACGGATGGTGGTTTTGTACAGATATAAGATAATGTCAGTAGTGAGAAGTTTACTAGCACAGTAGAGGGAGTCCACTCTCTTTGCAGCATCCATGTCAATGTCTTGAATGTATTTATTCCAATTTATCTTATCTGTTAAAGTTAGGTCGAGAGGTTTGAATGATGAACTCTCAGGTAAGGTGTTATTTGCCATGACAATTGTTGGTTGAAGAGTTTACTTGTAGTTATTGAAAAAAGTAGCTTTGTCTTTGAGGCATTAAAAGTTACCGTCCATTTTTGCCACAATCCACTTTTGATTGGAGGTCATTTTCTAAGGAGTCAGCAATTGGCTCAGATATGTGCGCGTCGGTTTTGCCCACATTACGAGATTAGAGCGTGGTGTCGTCAGCAAATATACCTATCTCAGTCTTAATGACATCAGGGAGGTCATTTATGAAATCCAGGAACAGTAGAGGTCCAAAGATAGATACCTGTGGTACACTAGCATTTATGTCATGTTGCTTAGATGAACGGCCATCGATGACAACCTGGATCTTTCTTTTTTGTTAGGAATGATTTAATTATATTAAATATTTGTCCAGTAATACCATATGACTGGGGGTTTAAGAGAGACCATTCATGCCAGACCTTGTTAAAGACCTCAGATATACTGAACGCTTTCGCCCTAGCTTCACATGCCTTGTCTAGCGTATGATATATGCATCCAGAGATGACCGTTAGAATATCTCCGCTAGATACTGCTTGTCTAGATCCGTATTGATGATCAGAAAGAAGTTTAGCATTAATTAGGTACCGGACTATCGCTAGATTGATTAATGATTCAAAGATTTTAGCAACGATTGGGAGTAGACTGATTAAGCGGTAGTTTAGAAGACCAGTTCTATCTTCAGAATTCTTGAAGACTGGCAATTTTTCAACTATCAGGGAAACAAGAGTCAGCAAGGCATTTGTTGTATACTCTGGAGAGGACAGGGACCAGCTCATCAAGGCATTTTATATTATTATTGTTGTTATAAGATCCGGCCCACAGGCTTTAGACGGTGTCAAGGTTTTTTTATGATGTATTTAACTTGAGATGGGGTAATGACTAGGTTCTCAAGTGTGGCTTCAGTCCGCAATGGGAATTTAGGGAGGGAGTGGTTTGCTGAGTCCAAAGTGGTGTTTAAGGCGAAACGCTGGGCAAGTAGTTCAGCCTTATCAGTTGCCGTGCAAACAACATCCTTGTGAGTCGATAGCGGGGGAATTGTCGATTGTCCATTGTTAATCACATTATTGTAGATTTTCCAGAAATCACGAGTACCTAGTTTCTGTGACTGCATACGTTTTTTTGTTATATCTGTATACCTTCCCTTTGCTTCATATATCACTACTTTGAAACCATTTCTTGCTTCTATAAATGTATGTCTATTTTGTTTTACTTGGAGTTGTTTGGGGGCATTAAATATGAATTACAGTATACCATTTAAATGTCTTTGGACGATTTTCATTGTCAACACGTTCTTTTAATATTATTGTAAAAGCGGGTGGGGAACCGAATTACCCAGTATCAAAAGTTTAATTGGGTGTTGTTCCAGAAGGAGCAATAAATGTAATATTATAGTTATACATTTAAAAAAGATAATTATTTTTCTTTATTTCCCTTTTATATAATAGGGAACCTGAATGTGTGTGTGTATGTTCAGCTAAGGGTCCAAAACTACTAAGTAAACCTTCATAAAGTATGTTCTTGTTCAGCATTCACTAAAATTGTTATTCTTTGAGTGTCAACTGGGACGAACTGCGTAAGGAGGGTTACGTTTTTGCAGGTTCTAATGAAATATTGTACTAATGTTGAATAAAAATAATGTAAATATGCAGTAATTTTGAAAAAACTGCTGGGTCATACTTCGAAATCTTTAGGAAATGACATCATGCTTCTTTAAGGTGAAGGGTTGATAGAAAATGCTATACCGCACCTCTTCTGAAGTAAGGTGTCTAGTGAGGCAAGGGTTGCTCAATTCTCAGTTGACTATTTTCTTAACAAGAGTGTGTAGTGAAGCAAAGGTTGCTCAATAACAGATACACTTCTGAACTCGTCTCTAGTAAAGCAAGGGGTACTCAATCACAGCTGTACCTCTTCTGAACAGGACTACGATGTGATGCAAAGATTACACGATTCCAGACTCACTTATTATGAACAAGAGTGCATAGTAAAGTAAGGAGTTTTCAATCCTGAGCCGCAGCTCTTCCAAACAAGACTCTGTAATAAGGCAAAGGTTGCTCAATCCCGATACACCTTCTCTTAACAAAAGTGCGAAGTGATGCAATTGTTGCTAATTCACAGCTACACCTCGTGTGAACGAGAGTATGTAGTGAGGCAAAGGTTGCTCTATCACATCCAATGATCTTCTAAAAAAGAGTATGTGGTTAGAAGTATCACAGTCATAGTAATAGTTAAAGGATTTTGAAGGAGCCATTTTCATTCAATTTTACAGATTCATTTTTAATTTTTTTCTCATTCATTTTTTCATCCATTTATTTATTCATTTTCTCATTCAGTTTTATTTCACTTTTTCATACGGTGTTCATTCATTTTTTTCCATTCACTAAATTATTAATGTTTTATTAAATTATATCTATTCCTTTTTTCATTCGTTATTTGTCATTCATTTTTTATTTATTTTAATACATTCAATGTCTATTCATTTTTTCATTCATGTTTTTTTTCATTTATTTTTTAAATTCAATTGTTTTCATTCATTTGTTATTCTTTTTTAATTCATTAATTAAATTCATTCAATCTTTCATTCACTTGATTTTCCTTCATTTATTTTCTTACATTTTTCTTTAGTCCTTTTTCGGTTTTATCCATTTTTTCATTCTTTTTTCATTCATTTTAATTCATTCATTTTTTTTCATTCATTTTTTCTTTCATTTCATTTTTTAAAGTCATTTTTTCACATTCAGTTTTTAAATTCATTTTGCATTTATTTTTTACTTTTTTTTCATTCACTATTAAATTCATGTTTTCATTCATATTTTAATTAATTTTTATTTCATTTTACATTTATATATTTTTCATATATATTTTACATTCATATGAATACTCTTGGCAGTTCATGTAGTAACCCAAAAGTGTACACAACAGTTCTCAATAACGATAGATTAAGCAGGTTTGTTTAAACTTCGTGTCGCCCGGGATAAAAAAAACGTATCTGTCTTTTTTATATGGAAATCGCTCCAGATATGGCATGAAGTCACTTGATATAAACGGGATAAAAATACTACTTCGAGCCAAAGATAAGTGTTAGATGGATATAATCTGACTCAGAAAAAAGCAATTCTTTCCCCATGTAAGAAAAATCGCTCATGGAGTGTGAAGAATAAAGTACAAAATAAAGGTAAGCGAGAGTTACGAGACTGCAGAAAGTAAATCCAATATCACCTTTCTACTATATTAATATGTTTTATACTCTAGGAGACATAATCCAAAGTGTTTAAAATATTGTATCTTTATATTATTGTGAAATGTGAGTGGGGACAAGGAATTAGTAATTTACCTAGACCATTTGGTCGGGACCCAACATTGTAAGATTACAGTATTACTTTTGGTAAGGTATATATAGTAAATCTCTTCACAGTATTGAATTAATCAGCAATATGTATCTTCTTAATATCTTAAAATAGAGAGGATAAGAAATTAAAAATTGACCATGACAATTTTTTCTTCTCGGCGTTGTCCGAGATCAATACTGATATATATCAAATCGCTTCGGACTATTAACTTCATCAACCTTACTATCTTCTTAATATGTTAAACTAGGGAGGCAGTTAAGAACTCGGGAATAAACCAGTATCATTTGTTTAACTCGATGCTGTCAGGGATAAAACATTGTAAGATTACAGTATTACTTTTGGAAAGAGGTATAGAGTGAATCTTTTCAGACGATTGACTTCAATGAACATTACGTATTTTAATAAGTTTAAATGGATAGAGGAGAGTAAATAGGAATAGATCAGGACCGGTTGTTCTACTTGGCGTTGTGGATGCTGGAAATTGTAAGATTACAATATTACGTTTGGTAACTGGTTAGTTTGCCCGATATTTAAAAGTACTGGTGATCAGTCCTCTACATATAAATACAGGCAGATGAATTTACTAAACGTCATTCGTAAGCAGCTTTATTTTGCATTAAAAAAAGAAATTGCTAAAAACCTCAGAAAACACAACATAATTAGCAGCATGCTGATGTGCTAATTGTAATATCGCATACGATCAGCGAATCTATCGACAAGGGGTTTTGTTTTAAAGTAATAGTCTTTGATATATCAAAGGCTTTCGATATGGTTTTGCACAAAGGGTTGCTTCACTAACATCCCAACTGTGGAATATCTGCCAATCATTGAATCCTGCTTCTTAGATAAGTCGATAAAACTAAGTGTTTATGGGTGGAGGTCATGTAAACACATAAAACCAATATCGGCAAGCTGTAATGATTTATTCTGTGACGAACATTCATCCTGATTTTCACTAATGATCCGCTAAACATGAGATCATACTGAGAACACTTACTCAAATGATACAACTGTCTATAAATACACATTGAAGAAAACTGCAGGTCAATATCTCGCTGATACCTTCTACTCGGACCTAGAGCATGTTTCGAAGTGAAAGAAAAGTGGTGTGATTCTCTTAACACCTCTAAAACCACGCTGTTCTCCTTACGCCACAAATGCTCGATTCTCCATTTTACCTCAGTCGAAATGAATGACCCCTATTGAATGAATGTTCACTCCAGATCTACAACGAAAGACGAATATCCATTCTGTTTCTGGAAAAATGATGTTTGTATCATTCAACAGCGTGCGAACGTACTTAACTCTGGATGCAATCTTCGAACGATATGAAAGTCAGACGCGTCCCAATAGATAGTAAAACATAGTTTTCGTCTCATAGTACTGCTAATCATCCAGCTGATATGCGTATAGGGTGAATCATTTGTAAATAAAATCACAGACAAATTAATGTTACATTTAAAGAAATCTTAAGCAGACCGACTTCAGCCAAAAATGTGCATAGATTAAGGGAAAAGACACAATGAAAAGATACAAAAAAGATGGCAGGAAAATATATGTTATAACTACAAAAAGATTGGAATGCTCATTACAATAGCGTCGATTTGTATGAGAAATATAACAGTAATAAACGACGTAGAAAGAAATATGAACGCAGGAACCAGATGCATTCAGTTCTAAATCTTTTACAATAAATCGAATAGAACATCAGATTTATGACGATTATGATTTTCAACAGAGAAAATATTATTGATTAATTGTTCGATCTCCATCGTTAATGAAATACAATAAATGGTTTCAATTTAATAGTTGCAAGCAAATTTTCGAAGATTGTATTCAAACATTTTCAATGTAATTGTATTATTCCATTAGAGTAATTAAGCATTGTATAACATTATATTTCTACGAGAAGCAATTCAGGAAATATAGCTTGTATTATAGAAACCCGTTAAACTCTGTCTTCATGTGATTTAATTTTTTAAAAACACCTACACAAGCATATGCATAGTAAATCTTTTATATAAAGATTGATAATGTTTATTACATGGAGTATTTGGACTACTGTTTGTGGATGTTATTATCAAAACGTTTCGGCTGATGTAACGTCCGATCTTTTTTGCGTGATTTTTTTCGAACTCGTGAATCAATGGGGTAAAACAGTGTAATGGAAGAAATTGTTAAGTCATTAGATATTTTGAACGACAGTCTTCTGGAGAGTGAAGGTTCAATCCTCACTACCAGCGATGCTAACTAAGAATAAGAATTTTTTTTAAATACTTATATCCGATCATAGCTGACAGAACGAGAACAATCGTCCCCCTATATGCGAGTTCGGCAAAACGCACTTGAATTAGGTCGGAGGTTTCATTGGCCGAAACGTTGTGTGAATAACACCAAAGATAAAAACATTTTCTCAAATCATGAAAATAATACTAATCCAAATTAGTCACCATTTAAAAAAGGAGATTTAACAACTATTATTGGAATTACATTTTAATCGAATATTTTATCTTCAGACCAAAAAAAAACTGGCAAATGCAATATTTACAAAAATGAAATCCTTCATCGTGATTATTAATATTGTTATTATTATTATTATTATGATTATTAATTTGTTTTATATGATTACTAGCGGGGATACCCGGCGTTGCTCGGGGTCATAAAAACATATAATTGAAGAGAAATCGCAGGTGTAACATCCTTATATTCAAACTTCTTTATCTTTATCTTTCTACCTTTCTCTTCCCTGGTCGACCCATTTAACCGCTACTTTCTAATTTTGCTTTTTGTGAAAGCTGCTTCTTCCCCACCATTTCTCCTACGTTGCCCAGGGCAATAGTATGACATATTTCTATAAAAAGTACCACCCTTATCTGCGCTTTCTATATAGGTACTTATCTCCGCTCTGGTATTCATACTATATACGTATGTATCGCTACCGTGGTGCGCAAACTATATACTTACCTATCGTCGCCCCAGTGCATATACTATATACGTACCTATTGCCGCCCCGGTGCATATACTATATAAGTACCTATTGCCGCCCCAGTATGCATGCTATATACGTACCTATCGCTGCCCCGGTGTGAATGCTACATACGTACATATCGCTGCCACAGTGCAATGCTACATATGTACCTATCTCAGCCCCGGTGCGAATGCGAAATACGTACCTATCACCGGGCCACTACGAATACTATACCGCAGAAGCCTCGTGGTCCTATACCGCAGAAGCACCCCACCCCTTGTTGCTATACCGCAGAAGCCTCGTGATTCTATACCGCAAAAGCACCCCCCTAGGTGCTATACCGCAGAAGCAGCCCCCTGGGTGCCATACAACAGAAGCAGCCACCTGGTACCATACTGCAGAAGCCTCAGGTTCCTATACTGCAAAAACACCCACCGGGTGTCATACCACAGAAGCACCCCCCCCGTTTCTATACCGAAGAAGCAACCCCCAGTTGCTATACTGCAGAAGCCTCGTGGTCCTATACCGCAGAAGCCTCGTGGTCCTATACCGCAGAAGCACCCCTTCCCGGTTGCTATACCGCAGAAGCCTTGTGGCCCTATACTGCAGAAGCCCCCCCGGTGCCATACCGCAGAAGCCCCCCACGGTATGCCGCAGAAGCCTCAGGTTCCTATACCGCAGAAGCACCACCCGGGTGCCATACCAGAGAAGCACCCCCTATACCGCAGAAGCACCCCCGGGTGCTATCTGCAGAAGCCCCCCCCCACCCCAGTTGCAATACCGTAGAAGCACCCCCCCCCCGGGTGTCATACCGCTGAAACCTCAGGTTCCTATACCGCAGAAGCATTCCCCCGGGTGCCATACCATAGAAGCACCCCCTATACCGCAGAAGCACCCCCCCCCGGGGCCATACTGCAGAAGCCCCACCCCCCAGTTGCTATACCGCAGAAGCCTCCTGGTCCTATACCGCAGAAGCACCCCCGATTGCTATACCGCAGAAGCCTCATGGTCCTATACCACAGGAGCAACCCCTGGTTGCTATACCGCAGAAGCAGTAGTAGTGGTAGTAGTAGTAGTATGCTTTACCCATTATTATTATTTGAACTCATTAGGAGTTCTTACAAACGTTATCGTCAGTGACTGCTCACCGACAACTACCAGTGGTGTTTTATGTAGTCTGAGTGACAACAAGCCTCCCCAGAGTTCCAATACTCTCCACCTCTGTTCTATGACCATCGCAAATGATCTTGCGGTATCGCTGGAAACGACCATTAGAATCCCCTGAGATTTCGGTGGCAATAAGCCTCTCCAACGTTCCAACACTCTCCGCACTCTTCCAATGGAGGTCTGGTTAGTGATGTCTCTCCTCGGTCTTCCCATTCTCCTTGACTATTTACGACTATTTTGTGTGGTTTCAGCCGAGGCCGGTGCTATTTGAGCAGGCCAGCTTATGATGTCTCTTGTGGTTCTGTGTTCTTTCTGTTGTAACTTTCATGTGGCTGGTTACCATTCGTAGCTTCTGCAGGGTGGGTTTTGCATTCAGGGATTGTTGCCTATTATTATTATTATTATTATTATTATTATTATTATTATTATTATTATTATCATTGTTATTATTGTTATTATTATTATTATTATTATTATTATTATTATTATTATTATTATTATTATTATTATTATTATTATTATTATTAGTTACTCGTTAGAAGTTATTACACGAGTCATTTTCAGTGATCGGTCACTACCAAAATCAGATGGTGTTCTCTTCAGTTTCAAAGACGACAGGCTTTCCCAGATTTCCAGCGCTTTACCATTCTTTTTTATTCCATTTAGCGATCCCGCAACATCTGTTTACCATTGAACTTTTGATGAATTTCTCTGGGAATTAAGACTCTCCGTATCCTTTCACTAGCGATCTGTATTATGATATGTTTTCCCTCTTCATCCTTTCCATCTTTCATGAACATTCATGGGAATTTTCATTGGCATCAATTGATGCCGAACTAATACATTGTAAGTTATGGTCGGCTATCGTCTCATGCGTATTTTTTATTTTATTTACTTACATATCCATCCTCGCGAGTTCAATTAATTTTGTTTCGTGTTTTATATTTTTTCGATGTTTCTACTTGTGTTTACTCGATGTTATTGAATTCTAGTTTGTCTGTAATTAATTAGTGTCATATGGTCATATGAGTTGGTTACTGCACTCGAATATTTTTTTAATATTTTCTCATCAGTGCTCTGCTTGGTATTGTGTCCATCTTCTCTTTGATTTCAATTTCTCCTCGTCTTTTCCAAGTGTTTCCGGACTGTTACTATTATCGATACAACAGTGTTTCCGTTAATCTTATATATTCGATTCAGCTCTCTTGCAAGCTCTATACATTTGTCTAACTTTTATTCATCTTTTAATTTCACGTTGTCCATCGATGGTACGGCGAAATGAACTATTTATGTTTTTCTCCTTCGTTGGATAAGTTGATTAGTTTGTATTTCCAATGGTTAAATCACCTGCATTTTCAAAAGTCTCTCGTGTTCAAAGTGCATTCAGACATGTTTGCTGCATTCACTCATGATGTGACTAACAGTTTTGTCTCTTTTTTCACAAGTATATATTTACTGTTTTCCTATTTCTTGTATATCTTAGCTTTTATGAAGTTTGTTCTGATCATGTTATTTTCTGCACCTGGCCATAGCGATTCCGTTTATCCTACCAAGTATCATTTCATATAGCCATGTCTATTAGGGTAAGTCCATTTTAGATTATAATAAGCAGTACGTTGCAAAAGCTGCACATTCTCATAAAGAATCACCACACAAAGCATGATCTCAAAATGCTGTTTTTTGAGAAAATGGATTTAAAGATTAAAATCACAATACATTATCTTATTGTTTCGGTGTTACCCGAAAATATACATTATTAAAATTACGAATTGGCTTTGAAGGAAATAAATGTAAAAAAAACTAGAATAATATTTTTTTATTTGAAATATCCATTCTGCACCCAATAGATCGAATACAAATTAATAACAAGATTAAATACGTCAAATGTAAAATACAAATACGTTCTTACGATTCCGATCTGACCTTATTTTTTCATGAACACCGTAACTACTGTCTTGTTTTTTATGGTAGGTTCATTTCACCTGTTTATGTGCATCATAAAACTTGCTTATTTATACGCTCAATTCACAATACAAAAATTATTTAATCTATTGTATATAATTTATATTTAAATATGCTTACTTATTAAAACAATTACAATTAATGTGTGATTATGTTTTGATTCTTAAAGTAAGTAGTTTAATTCACAAAACTTTTTACAAGCAATACCCCGTTTTCAGACCTGATAGCGTTTATAAGAAATATAATCAAATAGATTTTAAAGATAGGAATGAATTAAATACTGGCTCAACCCCAGTTCGTATGTCTTTCCGTAACGTCAGTTGCTGAAGTACTCCAGACAGGTAAATACTAGTCGAGGAGGTCGACCCTACCAGGCCTTGCCACCCTTCTTCGGGATAGAGTAAGTTTGTCGCTTACTGCCGGGGACTGCAGACGATGCTGTCCATGCAATTTTTGATAGGCCAGAGTGCTTACTCTGTAGTGGCGCTGGCTTAACTCTCCCACACATCCCGTTTTTTTGCCAAATATCCCTGTTGTGGGAAGGAATTAAATACTTGAGTCCACATCAGCCCGTCGGTCTTTTTTAACGTAAGTTACATAGAGACGGCGGACTAGTCAATACCAGTCAAGGATTGTTCTCGACAATTAGTCCGACCAGAACTGGGACATTTCAGTAACTTTTTATACGTAAAGCCTAGGTATTATTTCTGGGTAGTCCTAGGATGTGCACACTCTCAGGTCTAGTCTCTGCTCTTTAGGATGGAGTAAGTTTAGTGCTTACTGACTGGGGAATCCCGACTGGCTGCGCAGGCAATATTTTTATAGGCCAGAGTACACCTTCTTTACGGGCGCTGACTTCCCAGTTCCCCACCACCCGGCTTTGTGCTACATATTTCTGCGGTGGGAAGAAATGAAACACCTAGATCCACACCAGGCCGTGAGGTATTTTTGTAACATCAGTTGCTTAGAGACTTCGGACTGGTCACTACCAGTCGGGAATTCGTCTATAAATCATGGTGCTCTTTATTTACGGACGCTGGCTAGACTCTAACCTACCTTGTTGCTTTGTGCTACATATTCATGCCGTTGAATGAATATTAAATACCTGGGGGCACACAATCCCGTAGTTATCTTTCTGTTATGTCAACTTCGTTCAAGATTTCGGACTGGTCAATACCAGTCGATGATTCGTTTTCGACAATCAGTCCGGTAGAAACTGGTTCATTTCAGTGACCTTTTATCTGTCGGGCTAAGCTATTAGTCCTAGGCAACTCCATGAGGTCAACTCTTCCATTGGGATGGAGTACGTTTGTTGCTTACTGCATGAGGCGTGCTGACCGGTGAGTTAGGACAGCGCTCACCAGGAAATTGTTTATATGCCAGAGTGCTCTTTCGTTAGGGGCGCATGCTTTACTCTCTCCCACATTCCGGCTTTGTGCCACATATTTCTGCGGTAGGAAGGAAGTAAACACCTGAGCCGACACCAGACTGTGTGGCATTTCTGTAACGTCAGTTGCTGAGAACTGACGGTCAGTCGATGATTCGTTCTCAACTATCATTTTGATGTCTTTCTATTTGTCGGACTGAGGTATAGGTCCTAGGTAGTCTTAAGGCGTCCACCTTCACAGGCCTTGTTTTCCCTCTTCTTTGGTGACTTCAAACTGGTCGATAACAGTTACGGATTCGTTCTCGACAATCAGTCAGGCAGAAACTGTGCCATTTCGGTGGCCTTTTATCTGTCGGGCTAAGGTATTAGTCCTGGGATGTCCTCGGAGTTCCTTCATCTCAGGCCTGTCTTTCTTCTTTGGGATGGAGTCAGTTTATTGCTTACTGCCTGAGGCGCCCTGGCCGGGGGATGCTATATAAATCTATCAATAGTAAAGATCAACTACGTATACATATATTGGATACTATGCAGGGCATTTTTTCTTAAATAGATTTCAGTGAGATTTCCGATAGGAAGGATCTTAAGTTGTCCCAATCAGCCCTTAAATATTGATAAATTCTGCGATGGGAAAAGTTTTTAGAGGACCTGCTTAACTTTGTTTTGATATTAATTAATACAACTAAGTGATCGGATACACCCTGAAGATACACCACAGTATATGCGCTATGTTCAGGGTAAGTTGTTATAAAAAGTTCAAGAAGGCTTGCCAAATATCTAGTAGCATCGGGTACGCATGTGGGCTTGTCAATAGTTTGAGTTATCCCATATTAATGGGAAAAGTCGTGACAAAACATCCCTTTATCATCAGTCTTCTTTTAGTGGACTAGCAACTAAACATTGTAGATATTAAAGTCATCACAGACATGAATGTTAGCAGGGAGGTGATCAAACAGGACCTTTTCAAGATTGTTAGAAATAAGCTCATAAACAGGAACTCAATTTGTGAGAGCACGGTAGAAGTAAAAGATGAAAGTGGTGCTGTGAGCAAGTTCAACACAGAGAACACATATAAAAAAGAAGTGCCTTCATTGGAAGTGCCCAGACTGCATGGAAAACCGATGTAGACGCAGATTATGACCATAGCGATTTGGCGGTGTGAACATGTTAAACGGACCTACGGAAGATCAAAACCAAAATACACACTAGTGTGAACCTGAAGTGAGCTTACGAAGGTCGACAGTCAGAGTATCGCGCAGAGAATAACATTTATATTTCAATTAAACTCAAAACTAATCAAAGCAGATAATGGCGCCGACCGGTCTAGGACAGTCAGCACTAGATATCAATATAGAAAAGGCGGGCAGGGAAAATAAGATTGAATACGAACAGAACGATTTTTTAGACAAGCGCCGCAATGTATGACTTGGTTGGAAAGAATGTTATTTTATTTATAAATCATATATTATTGCTATTATTATGGTGATCTACCCTATTGATTTACTACATGACCTCTTCTCGACACTATAAATACTGGTGGTAACATGGCGAATCCATAAGCAGTCTCTGGCAAGACATCACTTCTGTAATTTCTGTAAATGCTCACTACCTCGTGGTTGTCTTATTTCTTTTCGGGCCTTTTAGGCCAAAACATATATATGTTGCATAAACTGTAATATCATACACACCACATTTTCTTGCACGCTTTTCGCACACGTTCGTTCATGAAATTTAAATTCAAGGCCGTACCCAAGTTGAGTTTCGTGTTTATCATTCACCGTATTTTCGTTGTATTCATCGTGATTAATGTACATCCATGGATCGTAACATTATAGTTTTACGATTGGCTACACATTAAATTAGATCGTGTTAATAGCGATCAGTCCGCTCAAGAGGTTATGGTTCAGTTACATGAATAGGCGCAACTTATATCGTTTAGGACTGGATGTTTTGTTCCGCCAACACGGGGATGGATCTCTATATTTTATTGACCTTATCTCAAACGTTACGTGTGTTTGTGAAAATAGCTTTACGTGGTGAAATTCTAATTTACATTTATTTAACGATCAGATATATTCTTATGACGGGTCCAGTCAATCTCATCTTTTTCTGATGCAATCATCATGATCATCATGATCATCATGATCATCATGATGATCATCATGATCATGATCATCATCGTCGTCGTCGGTTTGACGTTTGTTTTGATTGCTAGAGTGTGTGGGACGCCTTTTCGAACTTGACTTCCAAACTAACCCATTTTGAGCAAGGTCTTTATCCCTCTTTCTCTCCAGACCATCTGTATCACTATTCCTTATGGTCACCTTCGACTGTCTGCTGCCAACTGACTCTGCTACCTAACATGGTCTACATTTATAAGCCCCAGCACTCTCAGCAATATTTTTCGACGCGGCTATAACATTAAAATCTCCCCCTCTGCACACATATCTCTATACTGCCCAGATTTGATCTTTTTCTGATGTCATCAGATGTAAGAATGCCATTACACATATAATACTATTTTAAACATAAGCGTTTAAATACGGGCAATTAATTGATGTGTCATCCTGAATTATTATGAACTTCTTGCAAGGATACAGCTTCAAAATAGGCACTTGATTGATATCAAGTTTACTTCTGACGTTTTTCTTTTATTGAGAGCCGTATTTTAGGAGAATGTTAACAATGCTATCTAATTCAACAAATGAATATCGTGTCAACTTTAGCATAAACTATTGATCTATATTACTTTTTGAAAGGATTGTTGAATTAAAAGCGTCTAACAGAAAGGGGCCGCATTATATAGTTAAACAACTATATAATGCGGCCCCTTTCTGTTATACGCTTTTAATTCAACGATCCTTTCAAAAAGTAATATAGATCAATAGTTTATGCTAAAGTTGATATTGAGCAATTCAAGTCATATAAAGTGATTGGGTCTATTATGATTGGGAAATAATCAGGATCTGGCCCAATCATTATCTTAATTAAGAACGGAGTTTTTTCTAATTTTTTAGCATTCGAAGTATTAGAATGAATAAGTACTCTGAGTGTGTAGACCATTGTATTGCATCTATTAGTTATTTCATTTTTTAATTCTATTTCGTTTTCTCTTTAATATATTTATCTCCTGGTGTTTGGTAAATTACGCCATTTCTCTCTAAAACACGTAGAGTTGCTCTATCTTGCTTATTTCAGAATCCCATATCTGCTTATAAAATATCTTTATTATGATATAATATTTGCTGTATATATATGCTATCGTGTGCCAGTTCCAAAACTAATATGCTTATTGCTCTTTTCTTATTAGTGGGTTACCACTTATCAAGGCCTAAAGGCCACTCGAGAGTACGAGTTAATAAAGCTGTCAGTTGGCTATCAACAACACCTTGAGGGATTTGCAACGATCGGGAGAATTGATTATGTAAGTAGATGTCTTAACAAGAATTTGTTAACATTAAACTTGAAAACGACCATGGCGTTGTCAACATGCAAACAGTCCCATGCTATTATATTCCTCAGATATTATGTTCTTGGTCAGAAACTTTGTTCATAGAAGTTCCCTTATTTCTGGGTACAGAGAGAAAGAAGATAAACTTTTTACAGTGGTGTTTAGCTAGAAGAGTTTGTTCTGCGAATGTTTTAAGGGGAAACCAGACATTAGAGCTCAGTAAACTATCTACCATTATAACTAAGACAAGGTAGAGAAATGTCTTTAATCTGAGTAAGGGTGTGTAGAATAGAGACGATATAATCATCCACTAGATTTCAAAGTGATTTTGTACTCTGTATAGGCAGAAAATAATTGTATGGTTGCTACCTCCCCACATGTGACCACAAAACTTTATCAGACGTATCTGATACAGGTAGCAGAGTGCATCTGGAGTCCGGAAGTTAAGAGTGATGTACATTCTGGAGCGATAGAATTATCCAACTATTTTTCTTTCAGTGTATTTGATAAAAGTTTTCAATTTCTGCTCTGCAATGAAGGTCAATCCAAGGAGCTTTTCCAACCATAAGATTTCCTCAACTATAGCGCAATTTATTCCAATTCGGATAAAATGAGGACCGGGCGATAGTCTTAAAGGAGAAAGGCTTGGTTTTAGAGGTATTAAAGTAACACGCCACATTTTCAACTATTATTATGAGTCAGCCTTTGCATACTGTATGTGACGCGATGGTGAAAATTATAGTTTCTACTACTTTTACTGCTGATAATAATTTATTATGCAAAATTATGTAAAACGTTGCAATAATACAATTGTTATGTCAGTAAATCTTAATCTCACACCGCTTAATAAAGCAATAATGATTACTACTACGCCTCATAATTATAAATGAAAACAATATTTTCAAAATATTAAAGAGAATGTTTATAACATTAGCATGAACCACACTTGCCATTCCCGACTAAATCAAAATTATAATAGCATTATTTTCTTGTTTTATATATATAACTAGAGTTATAGTCCTTACAGGTCCAAATCTTAACATATATTAAATTATTTTTACGCGAATACGTAGTTAAAGAAAAAATAAAATATGTTAGACAATTAAAATAATTTATAACGCTATTGATAATGTTAACTAATTTGTTTAATTATCTCTTATATTTGAATTCATGTTTTGAAAGATGACATGAATCATACATCTATGATGTCACGCGAAAGCTATAATTATTTTGTAGGTTTATGTTTAAACTCTCTATATAGAAAGTCCAAATAGGTCAGTTGGTACAACCTAAGACTTGACATCTCAAGAACTCAGTTTCGATTTTCAATCATGGCATCTGCTTCATTTGTTGGAAATTTATTATCTACTAGGAATGCAATATTTTTCATTTTTAAAGTAGTTGAGATATCTAATATTTTGAAATGAAATACATTCCGCAATATATTTATTACGGTTAAAAAATTGTGACTGACGGAAAAATTGGGACTGAGAGATAGACAGAATTTATTTGTATAAGAAGTAAATTTCATATATATATTTGTACTTACCGTATTCCTTCCTTAATAATAAACCGATCATCACGAATGTTGTAACTAAAGCTGCTTTGCGTAAGAGATCGTAATCTGGGATATATTTAGTCTAATTTACTTGTATGAAAAGTGGGTAAAAAGAAACGTGAAAGCTTTCTGTGAAAATTCCTAACACTCCGATTTTGTGAAGTGTGTAAAATAGGTATTCGACATTAATGATTAAATATTCCCCAAATTTCAGTTTTTGTTGGTGTATTTTTTTGATATTATATTGAAAGCAACCTCTAATTTTAAATTTCTTTCAAAACACCCTAAGCTGAAGTTGTAAATTTTAAAGCATACATATATAGTAATGTCTATTTTCTAAACCGACCTTAGTCATTTTACTCAAACATTTTCTTGCAATACTGTTCGAATTAAAAAGATTCAGACCACCAACCCAATGCTACTTGCAAAGGTTTAATCCACATGCGGAATTTTACTGTTAACGTCAGCGTTTGACTATATGGTACAATTAATACCGAAATAATTTTGTGTGATTTTATATTGATCTTGTATATCTACAAAAGAGAAACCAGATCTCGTGAATTACGTCACAGTAACTGTTCCAGCATCAATCATCTGGGGTAAACATTATTTGGGTGTGTGCCAGTCTTCACTTACCTCCTAAACACAGCATTGGAGAGGCGTTGAAGGACATTTAATGTCGGTCGATTTGAAAATACGGATCTGCGATATCCTGGTCAGTGAGTTATAACAAATAAATCGTAAATTAGAGATAACTAACGTAAATGTCTTCTTCCTAAGATGTTGGGTTAGTTGACGCACGTGCGTTTTTATAAATGGGATAAGTAATGCGGCCCTTCCGATGTATCAATTGTGGGTGCCTGTTGTAACGGCAAGGCACAAATGAACAAAGATGACAACCTCCCTCTATCAGAAACAAGACTACTAGTAAGCATCAGACCAACACATTTTGTTATCCACTCTATGTAACACTAGCGGGGCTACCCGGCGTTGCTCGGGGTCATAAAGACATGTAATTGAAGAAAAATCGCGTGTGTAACATCTTTATATTCAAACTTCTATTTCTCCCCCTCCTCTATAGATGTCTCTTTATCTTTCTACCTTTCTCTTCTCTGGTCGCCCCATTTCACCGCTACTTACTCATGCTATATAGTACCTATCGCCACCTCTATGCACTACTATACACGTACCTATTGCGAACCCGGTGCACATACTATATATATACCTATCGCCGCCCCGGTGCGCATACTATATTCGTATCTATCGCCGCCCCGGTGTGCATACTATATAATTACCTACGAAATATTTAAAGTTAAAAAAAAAAAAAAGATTTCGCCCGACCCCCTAAAAAGTTTGGCCCGACCCCTAAATGTTTCACCCGACCCCTAATATCTCAAGCCGCACCCTCCAATTTTGTTTTACTCTCCCCCAACCCTGAGAAATATTTTGAGTTCAAAACAAAAAAAAACAAAAAAAATTGGCATGACCCCTAAAAAGTTCGGCCTGACCCCTAAAATTTTCCCACACCTCTCAATCTCTCTAGCTACCCATCCTAACTTGTTTTCACTCACCCCCAACCCTGAGAAATATTTTGAGTTCAAAACAAGAAAAGAGGAAAAAAATTGGCCTGACCCCTAAAAAGTTCGGCCTGACCCCCCAAATTTTCCCGGACCCCTCAATCTTCCCAGCCCCCTCTCCACCATAACTTGTTTTTAACTTTCCTCCAACCCTGAGAAATATTTTGAGTTCAAAACAAAAAAAGCAAACAATATGGCCTGAATCCTAAAAAGTTCGGCCTAACCACTAAAATTTTCCCCGACCCCTCAATCTCTCCAGCCACCCATCCCAACAAATTTTTCACTCTCCCCCAACCCTGAGAAATATTTTGAGTTCAAAACAAAAAAAAAGAAAACAATTTGGCCTGACCCCTAAAAAGTTCGGCCTGACCCCTAAAATGTTCCCGACCCCTCAATCTCTCCAGCCCCCCATCCCAATTAATTTTTCACTCTCCCCAAACCCTGAGAAATATTTTGAGTTCAAAACAAAAAAAAGAACAAAATTTGGCCTGACCCCTAAAAAGTTCGGCCTGACCCCTAAAATTTTCCCCGACCCTTCAATATCTGCAGCCCTCCTCTCCCAACTTGTTTTTCACTCTCCCCAACCCTGAGAAATATTTTGAGTTCAAAACAAAAAAAAAACAAAAAAATTTGGCCTGACCCTATTTTTTATCGCCAATAGACAGTTATGGTTTATTTTCATTTAATCTTTTATTTGTCTTGCTGGTCTTAGGACAAGGATTCATCTGGTATGGTGGAACATAAAGCGTTCGTACTCGTGATAGCATCACTAGAAGAATGTGCTCTATTATTCGTATTAGCTAGTTCGTTAGTATGTTAAGGAGATCATGAATACTATGTTACTTTGAATAGTTGGCCAGGGTGTTGTAGGGGAAAGTATCCTAATGCCACCATGTTTTTATAAACCTTTCGACAAAGAGACCGAATACCCTCGAGGATGGTGTCTAGTAGGCATGGATAAACATTGTCAAATAAGGTTTACATTCCTGGTCTTTATATGTTTTATCACTAAATTTAGTTCCATAATGTTAGAAAGTTACATGTGGATTCCTTTCAATTGAATTTACTATGTTTTCACAAGAAAAACACCCAGCTAGAAACATGTAAAATGAGTTATAAAATAGACGGATGGATTATGTGAAAAGGGTAATTATCCCAAAATTGGCAGCCACAATGCACCAAGCGCCGCCTTGAACTATTTGAACGTCTGTAGGCTGATTACAAATCTGGAGGTTTCACAACAACAAAGAAAAATTCTTTTTGGACTGCGGCTATGGAAATAATAAGAAACGCTGGTTTACTTCGGCATGTCATCCAACTCCAGTGGCGTTGCTTGGTAACCACCCATGAGTAAGAAGGGACAAACTCAAAGAAGATAACAAAACAAATTGATGTATAAAACATGATTAAGCCTCTCAGTGAATGAAGTGTAAATGTCCCATAATTCACTGGCACGAAATCTCAAAACGAACTGAAGAGGCGCTAAAAGCAAATCAAAAGAAAATATGAGGATCGATAAGCCTCGCCCATGAATATTTCAGGTAAGAAAAGAAAAGAAAACCTAGGATCTCATCATTTTATGCACAAACTGATTTCTATATATCAAAACGCTATATTATCTATTTCGTAGACAAGGTTAAGGGATTGAAGAGTCACATACAAATAAACGCCATAAAATAAAATTACATATGAAGCACACCTTCCTTTGTACTAACACTAACGTGATTATATGAAAAGTATTTTTCTGGCTGGTGTATCTGCAACTGAGACAACGTGGGTTGATTCGATGGTCATTATCAGAGACGCACCATCAACCTGAAATATAGAGAATTAGTGTTTTACTAGTGAGACCCGTGGAGATTCTACAATTGTATTATTGATATGTTGTATATTGCTGACGTGCTTTAAATATTTTCATTCTATGGCCGTCTGGCGCAAACGCAGCCAATACAATATTATTATACCATTTATTTTTAAACTGAAATATAAGTATCTAAGTCGCCTGGTTAATAGAGTTTCGGAATATACCTAGTTATTTGTCTAAACAAAACTTGTAGTAGTTTGTGACATATTTCTATTCCAGTGGACGTTCAGCCCGAACACAGACCCACCAATATTATTGTACCATATTTGAACAGAACAGAATTTACTCCTTCACTTGAACTCAAAAGACAAGAAAGTTTATTTCGCGTTTCACGTTCGACACCGGAGCGACATCAGATTAAATTTTCATCGTTTTAAAAAAGAAATTGTCTTATCATATTATAATATAAATTGTCTTATCATATTATAATATAAATTGTCTTAGAATATTATAATATAAATTGTCTTAGCATATTATAATATAAATTATAAACTAATGCTAGTTTAACGAGCGTTGTAGATTGAGCTAACTCTTCTTTTATAACAAACTAGCGGGGCTACCAGGCGTTGCTCGTGGTCATAAACATATAATTGAAGAAAAATCGCGTGGGTAACATCTTTATATTCAAACTTCTATTTCTCTCCCCTTCTTTATAGCCGTCTCTTTATCTTTCTACCTTTCTCTTCCCTGGTCGCTCTATTTCACCGCTACTTACTCATTTTGCCTTTTGCAAAAGCTGTTTCTTCCCCACCATTTCTCTTACGTTGCCCAGGGCAAACGTATGACATATTTCTATAAAATTACCACCGCTGTCTGCGTCTTCTATATAGGTACATATATCCGCCCCACTATCCATACTATATAGGTATATATCTCCGCCCTGGTGTTCATACTAAATACGTACCTATCGCCGCCCCGGTGCGCATACTATATACGTACCGCCCGGGTGCAGATACTATATAAGTACCTATTGCCGCCCCGGTGTGCATACTACATAAATACCTGTTGCCACCCCGGTATGCATACAACATAAGTACCTATAGCTTCCCCAGTGCGAATGCTAAATACGTACTTATCTCCGCCCCGGTGCGAATGCTAAATACGTACTTATCGTCGGCCCGGTGCGAATGCTAAATATGTACCTATCACCGGCCCGGTGCGAATGCTAAATACGTACTTATCGTCGGCCCGGTGCGAATGCTAAATATGTACCTATCACCGGCCCGGTGCGAATGCTTAACATGTACCTATCGCTGCCGCGGTGCGCATGCTATATACGTACTGATCGCCGCCCCAAAGCGCATGCTAAATATATACCTATCACCGCCCTGCTGCGCATTCTATATACGTACTTATTGCCGCCCCTGTGCACATGCTATATACGTACCTATCGCCACACCTATGCACTACTATACACGTACCTATTGCAACCCCGGTGCACTTACTATATATATACCTATCGCCGCCACAGTGCGCATACTATATTGTAGCTATCGCCGCCCCTGTGTGCATACTATATACTTACCTATCTCTGCAAGGGTGCACATACTATATATGTACCTATCTCCAGCCCAGTTGGCCTACGTAAAAACTCATATTAATGCGCCCCTGTTGTATCTAAGAACAAAAATCAAGTTCATTTATGTAGTATCACTATCATAAATAAAGAACTCATATTAATAAGCCCTGTTCAAGTTCAAGAAAAAAATTCCCCGACCCCCCAAAAAAATTTGCTTACCCTTCAGCCCCACCCCCAAAAAAAGATTTTACTCTCCCTCAACCCTAAAGTATATTTTAAATTAAAAAATAAAAAATGTGGCCCCATCACCCCCCAAAAATTTCCCCGACCCCCCAAAATGTTTTAACTTCCACCCCCAACCGCCCCCAACCCTCGGAAATATTTTCAGTCAAAAAACATGTGGACCCCCCAGAAAAACATTTAGCCGTTTCGCCCCCCAATTGTTCCCCTTCAACACCAACGCTGCAAAAATGTGTTTTACTCTCCCCAACCCTGAGAAATATTTCAAGTTAAAAAAAAAATGTTGGCCTGACTCCCTAAAAAGTTTGGCGTGAACTCTAAAATTTTCCCCGACTCTTCAATCTCTCCAGCCCCGTCACCAACTTTTTTTCACTCTCCCCCAACCCTGAGAAATATTTTAAGTTCAAAAAATAAAAAATAAAAAATTTACCGACCCCTAAAAAGTTTGGCCCGACCCTTAAAATATTCCCCGACCCCCCCAAATCTATCCAGCCCCAAACTTTTTTTCACTCTCCCCAACTCTGAGAAATATTTTAAGTTAAAAGAAAAGAAAAAAATTTTTGGTCCGACCCCCTAAAAATTTCTCCCGACCCCTCAATGTCTCCAGGCTCTCCCCTCAACATTTTTGTACTCTCCCCCAACCCTGAGAAATATCTTAAGTTAAAAAATATTTTAAGTTAAAAAAAAAATATTTGCCCGACCCTCTAAAAAGTTTGGCCCGACCCCTAAAACTTCCCAAACCCCGCAACCCGGAGCACTACTGAAATCACTCTTACTTATCCCACCTCTTTTTGATCTGCAAATTAGTCCGAAGAGAAACGTTGATGGCGTTAAGATATTATTACAAACTTATCACTACAGTAGGCCTATCTAGGATATTGATCACTTTTATCCCGGATAACGCCGAGTATTTAGAAAATCACGAAGGCCTCCAGAGCACTGCTGAAATCACTGTTACCGATTCCCCTCCTATTCATCTGCAAAATAGTCCAAAGGGGAACGAAGATGGTGTTAAAATATTATCCAAACCTATCACTACAGTAGCTCTATCTAGGATATTGAGCACTTTTCTCCCGGATAACGCCGAGTATTTAGAAAATAACGAAGGCCTCCAGAGCACTGCTGAAATCACTGTTACCGATTCCCCTCCTATTCATCTGCAAAATAGTCCAAAGGGGAACGAAGATGGTGTTAAAATATTATCCAAACCTATCACTACAGTAGCTCTATCTAGGATATTGTGCACATTTCTCCCGGACAACGCCGAGTACTTAGAAAATCAAGGAGGCATACAAAGCACTACTAAAATCACTATTAGCAATTCCTCCTCCTTTTCAGCGTAGATGCTGTTAAAATATTATCCAAACCTATCACTACAGTAGCTCTATCTAGGACATTGAGCACTTTTCTCTCGGACAACGCCGAGTACGTTGAAAATCAAGGAATCTTGCTGAGCACTACTGAAAGCACTCTTACCGATTGCCAGGTGCGGATGTGATTGAGCATCCCTTGTTTCACTACACACTGTTAACGTAGCCTTCCTATGATGTTATTGATGCATCCGAACAGAAGTTACGGGATGACCTGATACAACCGGACAACATTTAAAGCAAGACCGGGTACATCCGGCAAGGTATTATGGGACATGTTCAGTGAGTCAGCACTTTTATAAAGTTATTACATTAGATAATTTCCAAATTACTACTAATTAACATTGAAAAAATCTGAAAAATACGGAAAAATGCGACCCTATGTCGGAAACTGGTCTGGTTGAATCGATTTTTGCGATTTTTAAATATTATGATCCTAGGATATGTGCGGTCCTAAAGATGTCTACTTCAGGAGAAGCTTCACATACAAACAGATATACATACATACAGACAACTGCCCTTTATATAAGAGACTAGTGGTAGCAAACACTTTTCCCGCTAATACTTTAGTATTAACACTCTCTTCATCGACACCGAGAACTAATAAACCACATCTAATTTTCAAAAACTTTCCGGTTAATATTTACTATTTTTCTGCTATAAATTTACTACATAATATTCAACTGATTTTCGAGAATATCGGATTACGTTATTTCTACATTACTATGCAGTTATACTCATTCCGGTTTTTAGAGAAGGCAATGAACAAACATAGTGTGTCATTATTCAACATGGCGATTACAATTTCTTCAGCGACTAGACTTCAGAATTAAGTCTATATACGCCAAGATACTCGCTGACAACCATACAGTCAACATTTTCTGAATCCTAAATCTTTCACACACATAATATCCAACAATTGAAAAATACATCGATTTAATTGTATAGAAATTACCAAAATCGTGTGAAATTAAACCTTAAATTTGATCGCCTTCTGGTGGATAGTAAAATAAAACACATACCAGCTATAGACTAAGTTTAAGAGATTTTCCACACGCTTTTGTAGCTACGAGATTTTCGACGTAAATCTAAAACCGAGATGTTTATGGTTCGATCCTAGTCTACTCCAACAATTGTTTTTTACATTGTTAAACTTCTGCCTACGAGGAAGGGTCCGGATGTTTTTAATTCAACTTTATTATTTAGTAATTTGAAAAGAAATCAATGAAATATGAAGTACTTTAACTATTGTGAATCAATTTTATCTTCGAGCAAACATGGTTTATTAGTACTCTGCCGGCTTATTTAATTATAATTTTTTGTTTCAGTAATGCTCAGGAGGCATACTCATTTGTTTTCTAACCTCACAAAAAGGACATTTTTATACAAAGATAACAAGGGGGTTGGTTTTAATGGGGCTATGTAGGTATGTTTCATTTCAAAAGTGTCCATTATCATAGAAAGAGCGGGCGTTTAATAAAAAAGAAAGATTCCGGGGATATACCGGTACCATGGGATTGGCACGAACACTCCTACAACCGCGTCTACTTCCTTCCTTCACTCCATCCTTCCTTTGTTCACCCTTTAACAATATAAAACCGACAATTATACTAAACATTAAAATTGTCCGGTGTGAACAATTTGCGTTTTGTGGGATGATGACAAATTTTAATTCATTATTTTATATTTCTCCCGGACAACGCCGGGAACATGTCCAGCTAGTTAATAGTAAAGGCGAAAAACGCAAAGTAACAATTTGAAATCACTAATGGAATATATAATTGTCTTTTTTTTACCAATTCACGTTCCGCATTACGGGATTGTCAAAATTAACCAAAAAAGATGAAAAAGTGCGATAAAAAGTAATTTGTTTATAACTGTTACCAAAGGCAATAAAAGTTACTTTTCTACTTACCTGCTTATTTTTATGGTTTTCATTGAAGTACTTTAAAGCGGTAATCTATTATATAAACGTCACCTGTCTGTATGGATGTATGTATGTATGTATGTATGTATGTATGTATGTATGTATGTATGTATGTATGTATGTATGTATGTTGGTCTTCTCCTCCGATACTACCCAACAGACACTTACGCAGATGACATTATTAAAACCAGCCAGCCCCCAGACGTGCAATCTCTGAAAATTGGGGGGAAACGTTCATATTTTCGTATAGAAATGGCTCGAAACGTTGAGGGGGGGGAGGATGTTTTAAAAAATCAAGACATAGTACAAAAACGATTTGCGCATGCGTGAAATATATGTCAAGACCATTTTGAACGCGCCAAATATGAAAAACGTAAGTTTACGTACTTTTTTTATTTGTTTCTGTAATCAACAATTATAAACAACTTAATTTTTATTTAAACAAAAAAATTCGCTAATATTATTTGTTTATTAAACGTATCGTAAAAAATATATATATATATGAGTTTATTATGCATTCTGTCCTCGTGGGGAGACAAGTAAATACTGATACAAAAACATGTTTGTTTAGTTTCGCAACGTGAAACGCAATATATTTTAATAAATAAACAAAATAAATACATTTTAAAACATAACCGTACATTGGCCTCACCATCCATAATCAACAATTAAGATCGATAATTTTATTTACAAATATTTCTATAACTTAATTTTTTTGTTTATTAAACGTATCGTAAAAAAAAAAACACGATATGACTTTATTATGCAATCTCCCTTCGTGGGGACGCAAGTAAATATTTACATTTCTCTTCGTAAGCGAAATAAAACGGTATTTTCACACTTAAATAAAAACATTTGACTGACAAGTGTTCATTCCCCCCCCAAAAAAAACACAACAAATTAAAATATATTTATTGCTAATATTATTTGTTTATTAAACGTATCGTAAAAAAAATATATATATATGAGTTTATTATGCATTCTGTCCTCGTGGGGAGACAAGTAAATACTGATACAAAAACATGTTTGTTTAGTTTCGCAACGTGAAACGCAATATATTTTAATAAATAAACTAAATGTATACATTTTAAAACATAACCGTACATTAGGCATAATCAACAATTAAGATCGCTAATTTTATTTACAAATATTTCTATAACTTAATTTTTTTGTTTATTAAACGTATCGTAAGAAAAAAAAACACTATATCATTTTTTTTTTTTTTTGGTAAATTTATAGAAGTGCACCTTTCGTATTTCGACCCCTAAAAAAAAAAGTTTCTACTTTTTTTGGCAAATTACATGTAAACAGCCTAAAAAAATATCTGCTAAGAAAAAAATTTATGAAAATTGTTATTATTTTATAATTTAGGAGGGGGGTATTTTCCTATATAAGTTATACGTAAAGTGTGCACGCATTTCTGGTCCACCGAATCTCAACTCTCGTATGAATAATCCGATATTTCATATTATAATAATTTTAAAAAAAAATCACCTCTAACAATTAATATAAAAATTTTACGTTTTACTTATTTACATGAAGTTTATTAAAACAACTGTTACTTATACAGAATTTGAACTTTCTTAAAATCGTTTTAAACGATCACTATTGACAAAATAGTCAATAGAATTTGAATTCTTACAATGAAAAAAATCACTAACTACTCATTTCATTGATAAATTTTCACTTCAGACATTACTGTTGCCTACTTTCAGAAACTTTTCATTCATACAATAAGATAAATCGATGACTTTACATTCAGTCTGGCACTTCCGGTTGACTCGGTGGAATGAATGGAACTCTTCAATTATTAAGTCCAAGTGACGTTTGAAATGCAGAACTACCCTTACTTATTACAATAAAATATCAGAATTTGTTAAAGTTTTTGTATTGTTTTTTTTCTTATTTTTTAGAGTTTAAAGTTTTATTTTTATTTTATTTTTTAAAATGAAAAATCCGTGTAAACTGATTAAATGTTCCCCCACCCACCCCCACCTAAATACATTTGACTGACAAGTGTTCATCCCCCCCCCCCCAAAAAAAACACAACAAATTAAAATATATTTATTGCTAATATTATTTGTTTATTAAACGTATCGTAAAAAAAAAATATATATATGAGTTTATTATGCATTCTGTCCTCGTGGGGAGACAAGTAAATACTGATACAAAAACATGTTTGTTTAGTTTCGCAACGTGAAACGCAATATATTTTAATAAATAAACTAAATGTATACATTTTAAAACATAACCGTACATTAGGCATAATCAACAATTAAGATCGCTAATTTTATTTACAAATATTTCTATAACTTAATTTTTTTGTTTATTAAACGTATCGTAAGAAAAAAAAACACTATATCATTTTTTTTTTTTTTTGGGTAAATTTATAGAAGTGCACCTTTCGTATTTCGACCCCTAAAAAAAAAAGTTTCTACTTTTTTTGGCAAATTACATGTAAACAGCCTAAAAAAATATCTGCTAAGAAAAAAATTTATGAAAATTGTTATTATTTTATAATTTAGGAGGGGGGTATTTTCCTATATAAGTTATACGTAAAGTGTGCACGCATTTCTGGTCCACCGAATCTCAACTCTCGTATGAATAATCCGATATTTCATATTATAATAATTTTAAAAAAAAATCACCTAACAATTAATATAATAATTTTACGTTTTACTTATTTACATGAAGTTAAAACAACTGTTACTTATACAGAATTTGAACTTTCTTAAAATCGTTTTAAACGATCACTATTGACAAAATAGTCAATAGAATTTGAATTCTTACAATGAAAAAAATCACTAACTACTCATTTCATTGATAAATTTTCACTTCAGACATTACTGTTGCCTACTTTCAGAAACTTTTCATTCATACAATAAGATAAATCGATGACTTTACATTCAGTCTGGCACTTCCGGTTGACTCGGTGGAATGAATGGAACTCTTCAATTATTAAGTCCAAGTGACGTTTGAAATGCAGAACTACCCTTACTTATTACAATAAAATATCAGAATTTGTTAAAGTTTTTGTATTGTTTTTTTTCTTATTTTTTAGAGTTTAAAGTTTTATTTTTATTTTATTTTTTAAAATGAAAAATCCGTGTAAACTGATTAAATGTTCCCCCACCCACCCCCACCTAAATATATAAGAGACAGCGACTACATAATAACGTGCCACCCATTATAAATAATATTACAATATTTTTATAAATAATATTACAATATTTTTAAGTATAAAAACTCATCCGACATAATCACATATGCATTCGTAAACGTCGATAATTAAATATGATACACTTCTTTTAAAGGCATTAGAACTTTACACGATAAAAAAACAATTGACAAATTCGGATATTTTCCATTATAATAAATTAAAAAAAAAAAAAATTAAACTCACAAAAAAAAAATAAAAAAACAATTGCTGAAATTTTTTAATAAACACTTACGACAATTAAGAGAAATTCAGACTAACACAGGACTCACTGCTTCAGTTATTTTTTTTGTGTGTGTGTAATCATTATGAACAATTTCTTTTTAATACATGACTTTAGTTTGATGTATGATTAGTAAAAAAAAAAAAGATCACTGATCATCACAAACGAAGGACTCTATAATAATAACTCTATTGCAATAATAACTACGTCATAGCTCTCATGTTTTTAATTACCTATTCCTCAAAATCATAAAAGAAAGAACATTCTTTGGGGTGGATTCTTGATGATAGCAAGTCACTAATAAGAACTTAACACAAACATTTCAGTACTTTCATATTTTGAGTTTTAAAAAGTGATTATTAATGATGTACATTTTTAGCCACATCATTTTGATTACTGTACTCATTCAATTGAATAATATATTTTCTAATTTCATCTTCCATTTCAGACAATTTGGTTGTTTTTCCCAATTACATCTTTCATTTAAGTGAATTTGCCTACTTAGTTTCATTAACCACACAATCAACCTGGAGATTTCGATGATGACAATGTAGCTTGAAATTTATTTTTATATTCTTTTATATAAAATAAAATGAAGACTATAGCAAAAATCTTATTACAAATAATCAAAATGAGGACGGTTAAAAAAACGTTTTATTACTAAAACATCACGGTTGAACAATGTGTTTCTGTGATTGATATCATTAAGTGCTGCAGTTCCTTTTTTAAATTTGTGTTTTTATCTTTTGACACAATTACACATTCTCAAAAGACACATTAAAATAAAAATCACCCATTTAAATATAAAATTGTTTTTGTTTTTTTTTCATTATATTCTTGCTTGAAAGTGGTGAACAAACTTAAAATAAATGTGTTTCAATATATTGAGCAATAAACTAATAATTTTTCTTAAATATGTTAAGCACATTTTTTTACTATTGTTTTGTTGTTCATGCCTAGGTTTATAATCTGAAACAAACTCAGGAGCAATACATTATTACTGCACTAGGACACTTTCTAAATGTTGTATTTTGTAGAAAACACTGATCAGTTCCCTAGATGCAACAGATGTGTGCAATAATGCAGTAGGACACTCAAAACATAGTAAATGCTGCATTCGGATGTACTTAATACTCTAGATAGAGCAAGTATGTGTTATAATATAGTGTGACTCTTAGTATGTCTTATGGTGAATCTAACAGTGCACAATATCATAGAGATAGCATGTGTGTAATTTACTAATGGATATATACTAAATCAGTAACTGTTCAATATGTTTGATAGAACAGTGTAACACTTGGTAAGGTGTACCTGCTTAATCTGTCGGTGTTCTTTACCCTAAATACAGCAGCTTTCTGTAAATTCGGTCTATTCTACTTTTAACTAGAATGATCAGTCACCACAATACCACATTTACTCATAACCTTATATTTGCTTTTTGCTTTATTGAACAAGTTGTAAACTTTCATTCTTTTTAGTTTTTACGTACGTTAACCAAACACTTAAACTGGTACCGACTTCAGTTACCAATTAAGGGTTGTAGCATCCATCTGAACAAATACTAAACTTTGAATTATTTACTTGCAGAAAATATGAAAAAATTACATTCAAAACAAGGCTTTCAAAAGTGTTCTAAAGTAATAAAAATGTATATCCTACTATAACTAGAATGTTAGTCACCACAATACCACATTTACTCATAACACAAATTAGACACAAGACAGTCAGAAGTGTGGGAAAGAGTGTCGTCGGTCATCATTGTTCTAACATATGAAAAAAAAAATATATATATATGTTAAATAACCCAGCTAAGACATTTGTTGCTGAGCAAGGTTAGTGGAAGGTTAACATAAAATAGTAAATTCTTTACAGTAAGGTAACATTGGCATTTTCCCTTTAATGTTATCAATAATTAAACACTGCTTTTAATGTTATCCAGTAAAAGAGAATAGCAAATCAGTCAGCATTTTTTTACATTGAAATTTAACAAGATCTAGGCGCTTGATTGTGATAGTGCTCTCTTGGCCTCCTTATTTTAAAAGTGCTCATTATCCTACATAGAACGAGTGTTTAATTAAATAGAGTTCAATATCCTAGATAGAGCAGGTGTGTTTATTATACACACCATAGCACAGGATTAAAAAAAAAAAAAATGATGTTCGGGGAGCAGTGAAACAGTGAAACAGTCAAAGCTGGAGGTTTGGGAAAAGATTCAGAGCTTGCAGTATATGAAAGAGTCACCCTGATGTTTAAGGAGTCGGAGCCAGCTCTTCAGGAAGTAGTCAGGTCCTAATTGTTCGGGTAGGAGTCAGAGCCTGATGTTCAGGAAAGAGTCAAGGCCTGGAGTTCAACCCGAATGGTATATTACGGAGTCTGAGTAGAATGTAATAGGAAGGGTCCCCATTGTTAGCACTATTATTTATATTCATATAAAATAATGTCTCGATCGGTGAATTTAAAAGAAAAAATTATTCTTCCCCATTGATACCATTTATTATATTCATATAAAATATTTAATCGGTGATCAACCTAGGTTATTTAATCTAACATACACAAACATGAAAGAAGTAAATAGACACCATTATTATCATTAACAAAGACTGCTGTCAGAGGGGCCTGATCGACCTAGGTTATTTTATCTAACATACACGGACATGAAGAAGTAAATAAACAAACACCCTTATTAACAATACTAATGAAGACAAATATGGTACTTTTAATAGAAATGTTACATTTTTACTCCAGGGAATGGAGAGGTAGTGCAGAGTTTTGGGGAGGCCGGAGATAGTGTAGCCAGGGTGAATTGGCAACCATGTACGTGACATCTTTTACTCCTGGCAACTGTGGAAGGAGGCGACTGGAGAAGTGATCGCCGTGCAACGCCAATAGGTACGTATATAGTATGCGCACCGGGGCTGTAATAGGTACGTAAGAATCTAAAACAAACGAATAAACAAAACAAAATTGACAACTGAAATGTGTAGAACACAATAAAAATACCAATATTCATTGTCATCATGTTCTTTTTCAGTAAGTCACCAATTTCAAACTCCTCAAGAGTTTTCAGAATTCTAAATTCATTTTAACTCCCAACATGACCTAAAGTCTAAATAGGTAAGAATCTAAAATCAACAGATAAACAAAAAAAAATTGACAACTGAAATGTGTAGAACACAATAAAAATTCCAATATTCATTGTCATCATGTTTTTTTTCAGTAAGTCACCAATTTCAAACTCCTCAAGAGTTTTCAGAATTCTAAATTCATTTTAACTACATTTTGTTTATACAAATTACCAATTCTAAAATGACAACTCTCCCAGAGTTTAGAATAATTAAATAATGAATGATGCCCCCCCCCTGAGTTGAGAATAATTAGAAAATGAATGACACATCCACCAGAGTTGAGAATGACTTAAAAATGAATGACACCTCTCCAGAGTTGAGAATAACTTAAAAATGAATGACAGTTGTGAATTGACTAAAAGAACATGGTTTTGGTTGTTTAACATCCAAACATGCTTCCCAAAATCCAACCTCTGGTCCCCGTTCTGGGAGGTGGTAACAGGGTAAAACAGTGTAAATGCTTAGGAGGTTATGGATGTAACTTTACACCAGTTATTATAGCCCGTTTCACTCTGTATAACCCTGGCTAACAAGGCTCTGGTAATGTATTCTTCAACTATTTTGTTTCAAACAAGTATTTTTATTTGCTTGCTATTTAATCTATTAGTCTGTCGATGTTACATTCAATAAACAGCATGTGTATTATTCTATTAACTATGCAACACCATATAAATACTGCTACATGATATAAACCAAACCATGCACACAGATGAAGCAAGGGAGACAGTCGGACAGATAGGGGAAAACAGTCATTATCAGAGAAAATATTTTTGTTTACTTTTTTGGTGCACATTCTTTTTTTTATAATTATTTTCACTTTCTAAGTAAATGTTTGAAAACTATTAGCACTGAAACTTAGTGAAAACAATGGCACTTTGGTGAGAAGTGAAATGACTGTATAGTCCCATTGAGACTCCCTCGTGAATATAGTAAAGCACCTCACCCAACAGGCAATAGTAAATACATCTCCTATTAGAAAGTTACACAAAGGAAAACGTCAACACAAATTTACACTAGAGTATTGATTTACTCCTCTCCAGGAGTTAGGCACAAGGCCAGTTTTTATCTTACTCCCACAAGTCGGGTTGGGAAAGTGGGGTTTAAAAATTGCCTGGGCAGCCCCGTCGGCATTCCCCGGTAGGGGCGCCTCAGGCAGTAAGCAATAAACTTACTCCTCCCCAAAGAGGGGAGGCAAAGCCTGGGAAGGTGGACCTACTAGAACTGCACAGGACAGACCCATAGACCGGCGTAAATCAAGCCCCGAAGGCCAAGACGATACCAGTTTATGGGGTGCAGTATCCATCGGAACAGATACTACACTTTGATCTTAGCCAAAAGGCGTTATTTAACCCCCACCCACAATAGGAATATGTGACAGAAGGACTGAAAGTGGGATTTGAAAAGCCAGCGCTCGAGAAGGTGAGCACTCTGGCCATTAAAAATTGCCTGGGCAGCCCCGTCGGCATTCCCCGGTAGGGGCGCCTCAGGCAGTAAGCAATTAACTTACTCCTCCCCAAAGAGGGGAGGTAAAACCTGGGAGGGTGGACCTCCTAGAACTGCACAGGACAGATCAGACCCACAGACCGGCGGAAACCAAGCCCCAGAAGGCCAAGACAATACCGATCTATGACGTGCAGTATCCATCGGAACAGATACTACACTTTGATCTTAGCCAAAAGGCGTTATTTAACCCCCACCCACAATAGGAATATGTGACACAAGGTCGGAAAGTGGGATTTGAAAAGCCAGCGCTCGAGAAGATGAGCACTCTGGCCATTAAAAATTGCCTGGGCAGCCCTGTCGGCATTCCCCGGCAGGGGCGCCTCAGGCAGCAAGCAATTAACTTACTCCTCCCTAAAGAGGGGAGGTAAAGCCTGGGAGGGTGGACCTCCTAGAACTGCACAGGACAGATCAGACCCACAGACCGGCGGAAACCAAGCCCCGAAGGCCAAAACAACACCGATCCATGAAGTGCAGCACCCATCGGAACAGATATTACACTTTGATCTTAGCAAAATGGCCAAGCTATTTTACTACTAAACAATATCTTAGTTCTGTTTCAGTTTGGAATTGCTTAACAGCCTGAGACCCCCCAGTACCAGAAAATCTCAATTGAAGCAGCCTTTTTCAATAGAGTACAGCATTTGTTCTTTGTAATTATATATCTTTTACTACAAAACTATCTATTTTTAAACAAACTGCATTTTATCCTTTTCTATTCACAATTCAGAACACCTTTGAAATAGATTCCTTTATGTTCTATATATTTGATGCTTTCTTTCCTTCAGATTTGATTATCAGAGTCCGGCTTTACCACAATTTGAATTAAGAGAAATTCAGACTACCCATTATCTTATGCATGGATTAATAGACACCATTTATTCTTATAAACACAGGACTCACTGCTTCAGTTATTTTTTGTGTTTGTGTGTAATCGTTATGAACAATTTCTTTTTAATACATGACTTTAGTTTGATGTATGATTAGTAAAAAAAAAATTTAAAAAAAAGATCAGTGATCATCACAAACGAAGGACTCTGTTCTTGCAATAATAACTACGTCATAGCTCTCATGTTTTTAATTATCTATTCCTCAAAATCATAAAAGAAAGAACATTCTTTGGGGTGGATTCTTGATGATAGCAAGTCACTAATAAGAACTTAACACAAACATTTCAGTACTTTCATATTTTGAGTTTTAAAAAGTGATTATTAATGATGTACATTTTTAGCCACATCATTTTGATTACTGTACTCATTCAATTGAATAGTATATTTTCTAATTTCATCTTCCATTTCAGACAATTTGGTTGTTTTTCCCAATTACATATTTCATTTAAGTGAATTTGCCTACTTAGTTTCATTAACCACACAATCAACCTGGAGATTTCGATGATGACAATGTAGCTTGAAATTTATTTTTATATTCTTTTATATAAAATGAAGACTATAGCAAAAATCTTATTACAAATAATCAAAATGAGGACGGTTAAAAAAACGTTTTATTACTAAAACATCACGGTTGAACAATGTGTTTCTGTGATTGATATCATTAAGTGCTGCAGTTCCTTTTTTAAATTTGTGTTTTTATCTTTTGACACAATTACACATTCTCAAAAGACACATTAAAATAAAAATCACCCATTTAAATATAAAATTGTTTTTGTTTTTTTCATTATATTCTTGCTTGAAAGTGGTGAACAAACTTAAAATAAATGTGTTTCAATATATTGAGCAATAAACTAATCATTTTTCATAAATATGTTAAGCACATTTTTTTACTATTGTTTTGTTGTTCATGCCTAGGTTTATAATCTGAAACAAACTCAGGAGCAATACATTATTACTGCACTAGGACACTTTCTAAATGTTATATTTTGTAGAAAACACTGATCAGTTCCCTAGATGCAACAGATGTGTGCAATAATGCAGTAGGACACTCAAAACATAGTAAATGCTGCATTCGGATGTACTTAATACTCTAGATAGAGCAAGTATGTGTTATAATATAGTGTGACTCTTAGTATGTCTTATGGTGAATCTAACAGTGCACAATATCATAGAGATAGCATGTGTGTAATTTACAAATGGATATATACTAAATCAGTAACTGTTCAATATGTTAGATAGAACAGTGTAACACTTGGTAAGGTGTACCTGCTTAATCTGTCGGTGTTCTTTACCCTAAATACAGCAGCTTTCTGTAAATTCGGTCTATTCTACTTTTAACTAGAATGATCAGTCACCACAATACCACATTTACTCATAACCTTATATTTGCTTTTTGCTTTATTGAACAAGTTGTAAACTTTCATTCTTTTTAGTTTTTATGGACGTTAACCAAACACTTAGACTGGTACCGACTTCAGTTACCAATTAAGGGTTGTAGCATCCATCTGAACAAATACTAAACTTTGAATTATTTACTTGCAGAAAATATGAAAAAATTACATTCAAAACAAGGCTTTCAAAAGTGTTCTAAAGTAATAAAAATGTATATCCTACTATAACTAGAATGTTAGTCACCACAATACCACATTTACTCATAACACAAATTAGACACAAGACCATCAGAAGTGTGGGAAAGAGTGTCGTCGGTCATCATTGTTCTAACATATGAAAAAAAATTAATATTTCTATGTTTCCCCAGCTAAGACATTTTTTGCTGAGCAAGGTTAGTGGAAGGTTAACATAAAATAGTAAATTCTTTACAGTAAGGTAACATTGGCATTTTCCCTTTAATGTTATCAATAATTAAACACTGCTTTTAATGTTATCCAGTAAAAGAGAATAGCAAATCAGTCATCATTTTTTTACATTGAAATTTAACAAGTTCTAGGCGCTTGATTGTGATAGTGCTCTCTTGACCTCCTTATTTTACAAGTGCTCATTATCCTACATAGAACGAGTGTTTAATTAAATAGAGTTCAATATCCTAGATAGAGCAGATGTGTTTATTATACACACCATAGCACAGGATTAAAAAAAAACAAACTGATGTTCGGGGAGCAGTGAAACAGTGAAACAGTCAAAGCTGGAGGTTCGGGAAAAGATTCAGAGCTTGCAGTATATGAAAGAGTCACCCTGATGTTTAAGGAGTCGGAGCCAGCTCTTCAGGAAGTAGTCAGGTCCTAATTGTTCGGGTAGGAGTCAGAGCCTGATGTTCAGGAAAGAGTCAAGGCCTGGAGTTCAACCCGAATGGTATATTACGGAGTCTGAGTAGAATGTAATAGGAAGGGTCCCCATTGTTAGCACTATTATTTATATTCATATAAAATAATGTCTCGATCGGTGAATTTAAAAGAAAAAATTATTCTTCCCCATTGATACCATTTATTATATTCATATAAAATATTTAATCGGTGATCAACCTAGGTTATTTAATCTAACATACACAAACATGAAAGAAGTAAATAGACACCATTATTATCATTAACAAAGACTGCTGTCAGAGGGGCCTGATCAACCTAGGTTATTTTATCTAACATACACGGACATGAAGAAGTAAATAAACAAACACCCTTAGTAACAATACTAATGAAGACAAATATGGTACTTTTAATAGAAATGTTACATTTTTACTCCAGGGAATGGAGAGGTAGTGCAGAGTTTTGGGGAGGCCTGAAAATAGTGTAGCCAGGGTGAATTGGCAACCATGTACGTGACATCTTTTACTCCTGGCAACTGTGGAAGGAGGGCGACTGGAGAAGTGATCCCCGTGCAACGCCAATAGGTACGTATATAGTATGCGCACCGAGTCTGTAATAGGTACGTAAGAATCTAAAACAAACAGATAAACAAAACAAAATTGACAACTGAAATGTGTAGAACACAATAAAAATTCCAATATTAATTGTCATCATGTTCTTTTCCAGTAAGTCACCAATTTCAAACTCCTCAAGAGTTTTCAGAATTCTAAACTCATTTTAACTACATTTTGTTTATACAAATTACCAATTCTAAAATGACAACTCTCCCAGAGTTTAGAATAATTAAATAATGAATGATGCCCCCCCCTGAGTTGAGAATAATTAGAAAATGAATGACACATCCACCAGAGTTGAGAATGACTTAAAAATGAATGACACCTCTCCAGAGTTGAGAATAACTTAAAAATGAATGACAGTTGAGAATTGACTAAAAGAACATGGTTTTGGTTGTTTAACATCCAAACATGCCTCCCAAAATCCAACCTCTGGTCCCCGTTCTGGGAGGTGGTAACAGGGTAAAACAGTGTAAATGCTTAGGAGGTTATGGATGTAACTTTACACCAGTTATTATAGCCCGTTTCACTCTGTATAACCCTGGCTAACAAGGCTCTGGTAATGTATTCTTCAACTATTTTGTTTCAAACAAGTATTTTTATTTGCTTGCTATTTAATCTATTAGTCTGTCGATGTTACATTCAATAAACAGCATGTGTATTATTCTATTAACTATGCAACACCATATAAATACTGCTACATGATATAAACCAAACCATGCACACAGATGAAGCAAGGGAGACAGTCAGACAGATAGGGGAAAACAGTCATTATCAGAGAAAATATTTTTGTTTACTTTTTTGGTGCACATTCTTTTTTTTATAATTATTTTCACTTTCTAAGTAAATGTTTGAAAACTATTAGCACTGAAACTTAGTGAAAACAATGGCACTTTGGTGAGAAGTGAAATGACTGTATAGTCCCATTGAGACTCCCTCGTGAATATAGTAAAGCACCTCACCCAACAGGCAATAGTAAATACATCTCCTATTAGAAAGTTACACAAAGGAAAACGTCAACACAAATTTACACTAGAGTATTGATTTACTCCTCTCCAGGAGTTAGGCACAAGGCCAGTTTTTATCTTACTCCCACAAGTCGGGTTGGGAAAATGGGGTTTAAAAATTGCCTGGGCAGCCCCGTCGGCATTCCCCGGTAGGGGCGCCTCAGGCAGTAAGCAATAAACTTACTCCTCCCCAAAGAGGGGAGGCAAAGCCTGGGAAGGTGGACCTACTAGAACTGCACAGGACAGACCCATAGACCGGCGTAAATCAAGCCCCGAAGGCCAAGACGATACCAGTTTATGGGGTGCAGTATCAATCGGAACAGATACTACACTTTAATCTTAGCCAAAAGGCGTTATTTAACCCCCACCCACAATAGGAATATGTGACAGAAGGACTGAAAGTGGGATTTGAAAAGCCAGCGCTCGAGAAGGTGAGCACTCTGGCCATTAAAAATTGCTTGGGCAGCCCTGTCGGCATTCCCCGGTAGGGGCGCCTCAGGCAGTAAGCAATTAACTTACTCCTTCCCAAAGAGGGGAGGTAAAACCTGGGAGGGTGGACCTCCTAGAACTGCACAGGACAGATCAGACCCACAGACCGGCGGAAACCAAGCCCCAGAAGGCCAAGACAATACCGATCTATGAAGTGCAGTATCCATCGGAACAGATACTACACTTTGATCTTAGCCAAAAGGCGTTATTTAACCCCCACCCACAATAGGAATATGTGACACAAGGACTGACAGTGGGATTTGAAAAGCCAGCGCTCGAGAAGGTGAGCACTCTGGCCATTAAAAATTGCCTGGGCAACCCTGTCGACATTCCCCGGCAGGGGCGTTTCAGGCAGCAAGCAATTAACTTACTCCTCCCCAAAGAGGGGAGGTAAAGCCTGGGAGGGTGGACCTCCTAGAACTGCACAGGACAGATCAGACCCACAGACCGGCGGAAACCAAGCCCCGAAGGCCAAAACAACACCGATCCATGAAGTGCAGCACCCATCGGAACAGATATTACACTTTGATCTTAGCAAAATGGCCAAGCTATTTTACTACTAAACAATATCTTAGTTCTGTTTCAGTTTGGAATTGCTTAACAGCCTGAGACCCCCCAGTACCAGAAAATCTCAATTGAAGCAGCCTTTTTCAATAGAGTACAGCATTTGTTCTTTGTAATTATATATCTTTTACTACAAAACTATCTATTTTTAAACAAACTGCATTTTATCCTTTTCTATTCACAATTCAGAACACCTTTGAAATAGATTCCTTTATGTTCTATATATTTGATGCTTTCTTTCCTTCAGATTTGATTATCAGAGTCCGGCTTTACCACAATTTGAATTAAGAGAAATTCAGACTACCCATTATCTTATGCATGGATTAATAGACACCATTTATTCTTATAAACACAGGACTCACTGCTTCAGTTATTTTTTGTGTTTGTGTGTAATCGTTATGAACAATTTCTTTTTAATACATGACTTTAGTTTGATGTATGATTAGTAAAAAAAAAATTTAAAAAAAAGATCAGTGATCATCACAAACGAAGGACTCTGTTCTTGCAATAATAACTACGTCATAGCTCTCATGTTTTTAATTATCTATTCCTCAAAATCATAAAAGAAAGAACATTCTTTGGGGTGGATTCTTGATGATAGCAAGTCACTAATAAGAACTTAACACAAACATTTCAGTACTTTCATATTTTGAGTTTTAAAAAGTGATTATTAATGATGTACATTTTTAGCCACATCATTTTGATTACTGTACTCATTCAATTGAATAGTATATTTTCTAATTTCATCTTCCATTTCAGACAATTTGGTTGTTTTTCCCAATTACATCTTTCATTTAAGTGAATTTGCCTACTTAGTTTCATTAACCACACAAGCTACATTGTCATCATCGAAATCTCCAGGTTGATTGAAATTTATTTTTATATTCTTTTATATAAAATGAAGACTATAGCAAAAATCTTATTACAAATAATCAAACGGTTAAAAAAACGTTTTATTACTAAAACATCACGGTTGAACAATGTGTTTCTGTGATTGATATCATTAAGTGCTGCAGTTCCTTTTTTAAATTTGTGTTTTTATCTTTTGACACAATTACACATTCTCAAAAGACACATTAAAATAAAAATCACCCATTTAAATATAAAATTGTTTTTGTTTTTTTACAATATATTCTTGCTTGAAAGTGGTGAACAAACTTAAAATAAATGCGTTTCAATATATTGAGCAATAAACTAATCATTTTTCATAAATATGTTAAGCACATTTTTTTACTATTGTTTTGTTGTTCATGCCTAGGTTTATAATCTGAAACAAACTCAGGAGCAATACATTATTACTGCACTAGGACACTTTCTAAATGTTATATTTTGTAGAAAACACTGATCAGTTCCCTAGATGCAACAGATGTGTGCAATAATGCAGTAGGACACTCAAAACATAGTAAATGCTGCATTCGGATGTATTTAATACTCTAGATAGAGCAAGTATGTGTTATAATATAGTGTGACTCTTAGTATGTCTTATGGTGAATCTAACAGTGCACAATATCATAGAGATAGCATGTGTGTAATTTACTAATGGATATATACTAAATCAGTAACTGTTCAATATGTTAGATAGAACAGTGTAAAACTTGGTAAGGTGTACCTGCTTAATCTGTCGGTGTTCTTTACCCTAAATACAGCAGCTTTCTGTAAATTCGGTCTATTCTACTTTTAACTAGAATGATCAGTCACCACAATACCACATTTACTCATAACCGTATATTTGCTTTTTGCTTTATTGAACAAGTTGTAAACTTTCATTCTTTTTAGTTTTTACGGACGTTAACCATCCATCTGAACAAATACTAAACTTTGAATTATTTACTTGCAGAAAATATGAAAAAATTACATTCAAAACAAGGCTTTCAAAAGTGTTCTAAAGTAATAAAAATGTATATCCTACTATAACTAGAATGTTAGTCACCACAATACCACATTTACTCATAACACAAATTAGACACAAGACCATCAGAAGTGTGGGAAAGAGTGTCGTCGGTCATCATTGTTCTAACATATGAAAAAAAATTAATATTTCTATGTTTCTCCAGCTAAGACATTTGTTTAAAAGAAAAAATTATTCTTCCCCATTGATACCATTTATTATATTCATATAAAATATTTAATCGGTGATCAACCTAGGTTATTTAATCTAACATACACAAACATGAAAGAAGTAAATAGACACCATTATTATCATTAACAAAGACTGCTGTCAGAGGGGCCTGATCAACCTAGGTTATTTTATCTAACATACACGGACATGAAGAAGTAAATAAACAAACACCCTTATTAACAATACTAATGAAGACAAATATGGTACTTTTAATAGAAATGTTACATTTTTACTCCAGAGAATGGAGAGGTAGTGCAGAGTTTTGGGGAGGCCTGAAAATAGTGGAAGGTTAACATAAAATAGTAAATTCTTTACAGTAAGGTAACATTGGCATTTTCCCTTTAATGTTATAATTAAACACTGCTTTTAATGTTATCCAGTAAAAGAGAATAGCAAATCAGTCATCATTTTTTTACATTGAAATTTAACAAGTTCTAGGCGCTTGATTGTGATAGTGCTCTCTTGGCCTCCTTATTTTAAAAGTGCTCATTATCCTACATAGAACGAGTGTTTAATTAAATAGAGTTCAATATCCTAGATAGAGCAGATGTGTTTATTATACACACCATAGCACAGGATTAAAAAAAACAAACTGATGTTCGGGGAGCAGTGAAACAGTGAAACAGTCAAAGCTGGAAGTTCGGGAAAAGATTCAGAGCTTGCAGTATATGAAAGAGTCACCCTGATGTTTAAGGAGTCGGAGCCAGCTCTTCAGGAAGTAGTCAGGTCCTAATTGTTCGGGTAGGAGTCAGAGCCTGATGTTCAGGAAAGAGTCAAGGCCTGGAGTTCAACCCGAATGGTATATTACGGAGTCTGAGTAGAATGTAATAGGAAGGGTCCCCATTGTTAGCACTATTATTTATATTCATATAAAATAATGTCTCGATCGGTGAATTTAAAAGAAAAAATTATTCTTCCCCATTGATACCATTTATTATATTCATATAAAATATTTAATCGGTGATCAACCTAGGTTATTTAATCTAACATACACAAACATGAAAGAAGTAAATAGACACCATTATTATCATTAACAAAGACTGCTGTCAGAGGGGCCTGATTGACCTAGGTTATTTTATCTAACATACACGGACATGAAGAAGTAAATAAACAAACACCCTTATTAACATTAATAATGAAGACAAATATGGTACTTTTAATAGAAATATTACATTTTTACTCAAGGGAATGGAGAGGTAGTGCAGAGTTTTGGGGAGGCCGGAGATAGTGTAGCCAGGGTGAATTGGCAACCATGTACGTGACATCTTTTACTCCTGGCAACTGTGGAAGGAGGGCGACTGGAGAAGTGATCCCCGTGCAACGCCAATAGGTACGTATATAGTATGCGCACCGGGGCTGTAATAGGTACGTATATAGCATGTGAACAGGGATGGTGATAAGTAAGTACATACCATGCGCACCTGGGCGACAATAGATACGGATTTAGCATTCACACCAGAGTGGCGATAGGTACTTATATATTATGTACCTATATAGAAGGCACAGACAGAGGTGGTACTTTTTATAGAAATATGTCATACTTTTGCCCTGGCCAACGTAAGAGGAATGGTGGAGAAGAAACAGCTTTCGCAAAAGGCAAAATGAGAAAGTAGCTGTGAAATTGGGCGACCAGAGAAGAGAAAAGTAGAAAGATAAAGAGACGGCTATAGAGAAAGGGAGAGAAATAGAAGTTTGAATATAAAGATGTTACACACGCGATTTTTCTTCTATTCTATAACCTGAGCAACGCCGGGTAGCCCTGCTAGTCTATTATATAAACGTCACCTGTCTGTATGGATGTATGTATGTATGTATGTATGTATGTATGTATGTATGTATGTATGTATGTAAAGCTTCTCCTCCGAAAGTACCCAACACACGGTCACACGGGTGACATCATTCCGACCGGCCAGCCCAGACGCGTGTAATATCTCGGAACCGGAAAAAAAAAATTGACTCTTCCGGGGTCGACTGAGCACTTTTCTCCAATGGGGGGTGGCTTTTAACTCCATTTTTCAACGTTATTTATACTAATTTGAGAAGAAAAATAATGCAAAGTCACGATAAACCAGATATGACGTCAGAGTAAGGGAGTGGCGGGTAGAAATTCACTCACACTACAACCATTTTTTTTCTTTCTTTCTTCTTTCCCTCTCACTCCCACACTTTCTTTCTTAATTATTAATAGACGCTAATATTCCTTCCCCCCTCCCTTCCTCACTATGGCCGTTCTGTTATACTTCCAGGCATTACCTCCTCCTTTCAGGCCAAATAGGGGGGGGGGGAAATGTCGGCATTCACCGATGTGAGCGCTACAGGCCAAATCTGGGGAGAGGGAGTGTCAGCATTCGGCGGTGGGGCGCCTCAGGCCAAATCTGAGGAGGGGGAATGTCGGCATTCGCTGGTATGAGCGCCTCAGGCCAAATCTGGGGATGGGGGAGTGTCGGCATTCGGCGATAGGGAGCCTCACGCCAAATTTGGGGGGAGGGAGAGTGTCGGTATTCGGTGGCGGGGCTCCTCAGGCCAAATTTGGGGGAGGGGGTGTGTCGGCATTCGGCAGTATGAGCGCCTAAAGCGAAATTTGGGGATGGGGGAGTGTCGGCATTCGGTGGTGGGGCGCCTCAGGCCAAATCTGGGGAGGGGAAATGTCGGCGGTGGGGTTCTTCAGGCCAAATCTGGGAAGGGGGAGTGTCGGCATCAGGCCAAATCTGGGGAGGGGGAATGTCAGCATTCTCCGGTATGAGCGCCTCAGGCCAAATCTGGGGAGGGGGGTGTCGGCATTTGCCGGTATGAGCGCCTCAGCCGAAATTTAGGGGAAGAGGAGTGTCGACATTCGCCGTTGGGGCGCATCAGGCCAAATCTGGGGAGGGGGAGTGTCGACATTCGCCGGTGTGAGCGCCTCAGGCCAAATTGGGGGGGGAGTGTCGGCATTCGCCGGTATGAGCGCCTCAGGCCTAATTTGGGGATGGGGAATGTCGGCATTCGCCGGTATGAGCGTCTCCGGCCAAATCTGGGGGAGTATCGGTATTCGCCGGTGGGGCGCCTTAGGAAACATTTGGGGAGGGGGGGTATCGGTATTCGACGGTGGGGCGCCTCAGGCGAAATAGCCCGATGCTTGGGAGCGTATTAACCTGTACTTTAGGGGAGAATAAATGCCCAAAAGGAAAAGGGATTAAAAAATAAAATGATAATCTGATTTTTGATTCGAGAGTGTAAAACCGACACCTATCGGATAGGACTAGATAATACACTTTATCTCAAGGCAAAAATGCCGAGAACAGATACTACACTTTGATCTTAGCCAAAAGGCCAACAAAGGATCCGAAATTCCAAAATTTTACTGAGGTATTCATAACCAATCTACACCTGAACAGCGGTCTATCCACTAGACACTGTTTAAATTACATTATTAAATTAACAAGTAATAATAACTATGATTTTCTTTCAACAAACATTGTATAATACTATTTAACAACTTATTACATGAGTTTTGAATATCAACAAATAATTTTAAACTCCCCCCGACCGTTTTTCTCTAATTCAACATAGCTTTTAGACGCCATTTTTTTTTTTTACCGAAAATGACATTAATTCACTTCTTTTGGCTAAGATCAAGGTGTAGTATCTTCCGATGGATACTGCACCCCATGAACTGGAATCGTCTTGGCCATCGGGGCTTCATTCCGCCGGTCTATGAGTTTGTCATGTGCAGTTCTAGGAGGTCCACACTCCCAGGCTTTGCCTCCCCTCTTTGGGGAGGAGTAAGTTTATTGCTTACTGCGCCTGAGGCGCCCCTACCGAGGAATGCCGAATAACCTCATCTACGTTTCTCTTTGGACTATTTTGCAAATGAAAAGCGGGGGGGGGGGGATCGGTTAGAGTGATTTCATTAGTGCTCAAGAAGCCTCCTTGATTTTTTAAATACTCGGCGTTGTCTGGGAGAAAACTGCTCAATATCCTAGATAGAGCTACTGTAGTGATAGGTTTGGAAAATATTTTAACGCCATCTTCGTTCCCCTTTGAACTATTTGGCAGATCAGAAGGAGAGAGGATACCTAAGGGATTTCAGGAGTGCTCATGAAGCCTCCTCGATTTTCAAAGTACTCGGCGTTGTCCGGGAGAAAAGTGCTCAATATCCTAGATAGAGCTACTGTAGTGATAGGTTTGGAAAATATTTTAACGCCATCTTCGTTCCCCTTTGGACATTTTTGCAGATGAAAAGGAGGGAGGATACCTAACTAATTTCAGTTGTCCCCAGGAGGCCTCTTTGATTTTCAAAGTACTCGGCGTTGTCCGGGAAAAAAGTGCTCAATGTCCTAGATAGAGCTACTGTAGTGATAGGTTTGGATAATATTTTAACAGCATCTACGCTGAAAAGGATGAGGGAATGGATAAGAATTATTTCAGTAGTCCCCAGGAGGCCTCTTTGATTTTGAAATACTCGGCGTTGTCCGGGAGAAAAGTGCTCAATATCCTAGATAGAGCTACTGGGGTGATAGGTTTGGAAAATATTTTAACGCCATCTTCGTTCCCCTTTGGACTACTTCGCAGATCCGAAGGAGAGAGGATACCTAAGGGATTTCAGGAGTGCTCATGAAGCCTCCTCGATTTTCAAAGTACTCGGCGTTGTCCGGGAAAAAAAAGTTCTCAATGTCCTAGATAGAGCTACTGTAGTGATAGGTTTGGATAATATGTTAACAGCGTCTACGTTGAAAAGGATCGGGAATCGATAAGAGTTATTTCAGTAGTCCCCAGGAGGCCTCTTTGATTTTACAATACTCGGCGTTGTCCGGGAGAAAAGTGCTCAATATCCTAGATAGAGCTACTGTAGTGATAGGTTTGGAAAATATTTTGACGCCATCTTCGTTCCAATTTGGACTCTTTCGCAGATCAGAAGGAGAGAATGATACCTAAGTGATTTCAGTAGTCCCCAGGAGGCCTCTTTGATTTTCAAAGTACTCGGCGTTGTCCGGGAAAAAAGTGCTCAATGTCCTAGATAGAGCTACTGTAGTGATAGGTTTGGATAATATGTTAACAGCGTCTACGCTGAAAAGGATGGGGAATCGATAAGAGTTATTTCAGTAGTGCTCAGGAGGCCTCTTTGATTTTGAAATACTCGGCGTTGTCCGGGAGAAAAGTGCTCAATATCCTAGATAGAGCTACTGTAGTGATAGGTTTGGAAAATATTTTAACGCCATCTTCGTTCTTCTTTGGACTATTTCGCAGATCAGAAGGAGAGAGGATACCTAAGTGATTTCAGTAGTCCCCAGGAGGCGTCCTTTATTATCAAAGTACTCGGCGTTGTCCGGGAGAAAAGTGCTCAATGTCCTAGATAGAGCTACTGTAGTGATAGGTTTGGAAAATATTTAAACGCCATCTTCGTTCCCCTTTGGACTATTTCGCAGATCAGAAGGAGAGAGGATACCTAAGGGATTTCAGGAGTGCTCATGAAGCCTCCTCGATTTTCAAAGTACTCGGCGTTGTCCGGGAGAAAAGTGCTCAATATCCTAGATAGAGCTACTGTAGTGATAGGTTTGGAAAATATTTTAACGCCATCTTCGTTCCCCTTTGGACTATTTCGCAGATCCGAAGGAGAGAGGATACCTAAGGGGATTTCAGGAGTGCTCATGAAGCCTCCTCGATTTTCAAAGTACTTGGCGTTGTCCGGGAGAAAAGTGGTCAATATCCTAGATAGAGCTACTGTAGTGATAAGTTTAGAAAATATTTTAACGCCATCTTCGTTCTCCTTTGGACAATTTTGCAGATGAAAAGGAGGGAGGATACCTAACTGATTGCAGTTGTCCCCAGGAGGCCTCTTTGATTTTCAAAGTACTCGGCGTTGTCCGGGAAAAAAGTGCTCAATGTCCTAGATAGAGCTACTGTAGTGATAGGTTTGGATAATATTTTAACAGCATCTACGCTGAAAAGGATAGGGGAATTAATAAGAATTATTTCAGTAGTCCCCAGGAGGCCTCTTTGATTTTGAAATACTCGGCGTTGTCCGGGAGAAAAGTGCTCAATATCCTAGATAGAGCTACTGTAGTGATAGGTTTGGAAAATATTTTAACGCCATCTTCGTTCCCCTTTGGACTATTTCGCAGATCCGAAGGAGAGAGGATACCTAAGGGATTTCAGGTGTGCTCATGAAGCCTCCTCGATTTTCAAAGTAGTCGGCGTTGTCCGGGAGAAAAGTGCTCAATATCCTAGATAGAGCTACTGTAGTGATAGGTTTAGAAAATATTTTAACGCCATCTTCGTTCCCCTTTGGACAATTTTGCAGATGAAAAGGAGGGAGGATACCTAACTGATTTCAGTTGTCCCCAGGAGGCCTCTTTGATTTTCAAAGTACTCGGCGTTGTCCGGGAAAAAAGTGCTCAATGTCCTAGATAGAGCTACTGTAGTGATAGGTTTGGATAATATTTTAACAGCATCTACACTGAAAAGGATGGGGGAATGGATAAGAATTATTTCAGTAGTCCCCAGGAGGCCTCTTTGATTTTGAAATACTCGGCGTTGTCCGGGAGAAAAGTGCTCAATATCCTAGATAGAGCTACTGTAGTGATAGGTTTGGAAAATATTTTAACGCCATCTTCGTTCCCCTTTGGACTATTTCGCAGATCCGAAGGAGAGAGGATACCTAAGGGGATTTCAGTAGTCCTCAGGAGGCCTCCTTTATTATTAAAGTACTCGGCGTTGTCCGGGAGAAAGGTGCTCAATGTACTAGATAGAGCTATAGTAGTGATAGGTTTGGAAAATATTTAAACGCCATCTTCGTTCCCCTTTGGACTATTTCGCAGATCAGAAGGAGAGAGGATACCTAAGTGATTTCAGTAGTCCTCAGGAGGCATCCTTGATTATCAAAGTACTCGGCGTTGGCCGGGAGAAAAGTGCTCAATGTCCTAGATAGAGCTACTGTAGTGATAGGTTTGGAAAATATTTTAACGCCATCTTTGTTCCCCTTTGGACTATTTCGCAGATCAGAAGGAGAGAGGATACCTAAGTGATTTCAGTAGTACTCATGAGGCCTCCTTGATTTTCAAAGTACTCGGCGTTGTCCGGGAGAAAAGTGCTCAATATCCTGGATAGAGCTACTGTAGTGATAGGTTTGGAAAATATTTTAACGCCATCTTCGTTACCCTTTGGACTATTTTGCAGATAAAAAGGAGGGAGGATACCTAAGTAATTTCATTAGTGCTTAGGAGGCCTCTTTGATCTTCAAAGTACTCGGCGTTCTCCGAGAGAAAAGTGCTCAATATCCTAGATAGAGCTACTGTAGTGATAGGTTTGGAAAATATTTTAACGCCATCTTCGTTACCCTTTGGACTATTTTGCAGATAAAAAAGAGGGACGATACCTAAGTAATTTCAGTAGTGCTCAGGAGGCCTCCTTGATTTTCAAAGTACTCGGCGTTGTCCGGGAGAAAAGTGCTCAATATCCTAGATAGAGCTACTGTAGTGATAGGTTTGGAAAATATTTTAACGCCATCTTCGATCCCCTTTAGACTATTTTGCAGATAAAAAAGAGGGAGGATACCTAAGTAATTTCAGTAGTGCTCAGGAGGCCTCCTTGATTTTCAAAGTACTCGGCGTTGTCCGGGAGAAAAGTGCTCAATATCCTAGATAGAGCTACTGTAGTGATAGGTTTGGAAAATATTTTAACGCCATCTTCGATCCATTTTAGACTATTTTGCAGATGAAAAGGAGGGAGGATACCTAAGTAATTTACGTAGTGCTCAGGAGGCCTCCTTGATTTTCAAAGTATTCGGCGTTGTCCGGGAGAAAAGCGCTCAATATCCTAGATAGAGCTACTGTAGTGATAGGTTTGGAAAATATTTTAACGCCATCTTCGTTCCCCTTTGGACTATTTTGCAGATGAAAAGGAGGGAGGATACCTAAGTAATTTCATTAGTGCTTAGGAGGCCTCTTTGATCTTCAAAGTACTCGGCGTTGTCCGAGAGAAAAGTGCTCAATATCCTAGATAGAGCTACTGTAGTGATAGGTTTGGAAAATATTTTAACGCCATCTTCGTTACCCTTTGAACTATTTGGCAGATAAAAAGGAGGGACGATACCTAAGTAATTTCAGTAGTGCTCAAGAGGCCTCCTTGATTTTCAAAGTACTCGGCGTTGTCCGGGAGAAAAGTGCTCAATATCCTAGATAGAGCTACTGTAGTGATAGGTTTGGAAAATATTTTAACGCCATCTTCGATCCCCTTTAGACTATTTTGCAGATAAAAAAGAGGGAGGATACCTAAGTAATTTCAGTAGTGCTCAGGAGGCCTCCTTGATTTTCAAAATACTCGGCGTTGTCCGGGAGAAAAGTGCTCAATATCCTAGATAGAGCTACTGTAGTGATAGGTTTGGAAAATATTTTAACGCCATCTTAGATCCCTTTTAGACTATTTTGCAGATGAAAAGGAGGGAGGATACCTAAGTAATTTACGTAGTGCTCAGGAGGCCTCCTTGATTTTCAAAGTATTCGGCGTTGTCCGGGAGAAAAGCGCTCAATATCCTAGATAGAGCTACTGTAGTGATAGGTTTGGAAAATATTTTAACGCCATCTTCGTTCCCCTTTGGACTATTTTGCAGATGAAAAGGAGGGAGGATACCTAAGTAATTTCAGTAGTGCTCATGAGGCCTCCTTGATTTTCAAAGTACTCGGCGTTGTCCGGGAGAAAAGTGCTCAATATCCTAGAAAGAGCTACTGTAGTGATAGGTTTGGAAAATATTTTAACGCCATCTTCGTTCCCCTTTGGACTATTTTGCAGATGAAAAGGAGGGAGGATACCTAAGTAATTTCAGTAGTGCCCAGAAGGCCTACTTGATTTTCTAAAGTACTCGGCGTTGTCCGGGAGAAAAGTGCTCAATATCCTAGATAGAGCTACTGTAGTGATAGGTTTGGAAAATATTTTAACGCCATCTTCGTTACCCTTTGGACTATTTTGCAGATAAAAAGGAGGGAGGATACATAAGTAATTTCATTAGTGCTCAGGGGGCCTCCTTGATTTTCAAAGTACTCGGCGCTGTAGAGATAGGTTTGGAAAATATTTTAACGCCATCTTCGTTACCCTTTGAACTATTTTGCAGATAAAAAGGAGGGAGGATACCTAAGTAATTTCAGTAGTGCTCAGGAGGCCTCCTTGATTTTCAAAGTACTCGGCGTTGTCCGGGAGAAAAGTGCTCAATATCTTAGATAGAGCTACTGTAGTGATAGGTTTGGAAAATATTTTAACGCCATCTTCGTTACCCTTTGGACTATTTTGCAGATAAAAAAGAGGGAGGATACCTAAGTAATTTCAGTAGTGCTCAGGAGGCCTCCTTGATTTTCAAAGTACTCGGCGTTGTCCGGGAGAAAAGTGCTCAATATCCTAGATAGAGCTACTGTAGTGATAGGTTTGGAAAATATTTTAACGCCATCTTAGATCCCTTTTAGACTATTTTGCAGCTGAAAAGGAGGGAGGATACCTAAGTAATTTACGTAGTGCTCAGGAGGCCTCCTTGATTTTCAAAGTATTCGGCGTTGTCCGGGAGAAAAGCGCTCAATATCCTAGATACAGCTACTGTAGTGATAGGTTTGGAAAATATTTTAACGCCATCTTCGTTCCCCTTTGGACTATTTTGCAGATGAAAAGGAGGGAGGATACCTAAGTAATTTCAGTAGTGCTCATGAGGCCTCCTTGATTTTCAAAGTACTCGGCGTTGTCCGGGAGAAAAGTGCTCAATATCCTAGATAGAGCTACTGTAGTGATAGGTTTGGAAAATATTTTAACGCCATCTTCGTTCCCCTTTGGACTATTTTGCAGATGAAAAGGAGGGAGGATACCTAAGTAATTTCAGTAGTGCCCAGAAGGCCTACTTGATTTTCTAAAGTACTCGGCGTTGTCCGGGAGAAAAGTGCTCAATATCCTAGATAGAGCTACTGTAGTGATAGGTTTGGAAAATATTTTAACGCCATCTTCGTTACCCTTTGGACTATTTTGCAGATAAAAAGGAGGGAGGATACATAAGTAATTTCATTAGTGCTCAGGGGGCCTCCTTGATTTTCAAAGTACTCGGCGCTGTAGAGATAGGTTTGGAAAATATTTTAACGCCATCTTCGTTACCCTTTGAACTATTTTGCAGATAAAAAGGAGGGACGATACCTAAGTAATTTCAGTAGTGCTCAGGAGGCCTCCTTGATTTTCAAAGTACTCGGCGTTGTCCGGGAGAAAAGTGCTCAATATCTTAGATAGAGCTACTGTAGTGATAGGTTTGGAAAATATTTTAACGCCATCTTCGTTACCCTTTGGACTATTTTGCAGATAAAAAAGAGGGAGGATACCTAAGTAATTTCAGTAGTGCTCAGGAGGCCTCCTTGATTTTCAAAGTACTCGGCGTTGTCCGAGAGAAAAGTGCTCAATATCCTAGATAGAGCTACTGTAGTGATAGGTTTGGAAAATATTTTAACGCCATCTTCGTTACCCTTTGAACTATTTTGCAGATAAAAAGGAGGGACGATACCTAAGTAATTTCAGTAGTGCTCAAGAGGCCTCCTTGATTTTCAAAGTACTCGGCGTTGTCCGGGAGAAAAGTGCTCAATATCTTAGATAGAGCTACTGTAGCGATAGGTTTGGAAAATATTTTAACGCCATCTTCGTTACCCTTTAGACTATTTTGCAGATAAAAAAGAGGGAGGATACCTAAGTAATTTCAGTAGTGCTCAGAAGGCCTACTTGATTTTCAAAGTACTCGGCGTTGTCCGGGAGAAAAGTGCTCAATATCCTAGATAGAGCTACTGTAGTGATAGGTTTGGAAAATATTTTAACGCCATCTTCGTTACCCTTTGGACTATTTTGCAGATAAAAAGGAGGGAGGATACCTAAGTAATTTCATTAGTGCTTAGGAGGCCTCTTTGATCTTCAAAGTACTCGGCGTTGTCCGAGAGAAAAGTGCTCAATATCCTAGATACAGCTACTGTAGTGATAGGTTTGGAAAATATTTTAACGCCATCTTCGTTACCCTTTGGACTATTTTGCAGATAAAAAGGAGGGACGATACCTAAGTAATTTCAGTAGTGCTCAGGAGGCCTCCTTGATTTTCAAAGTACTTGGCGTTGTCCGGGAGAAAAGTGCTCAATATCCTAGATAGAGCTACTGTAGTGATAGGTTTGGAAAATATTTTAACGCCATCTTCGTTACCCTTTGGACTATTTTGCAGATAAAAAGGAGGGACGATACCTAAGTAATTTCAGTAGTGCTCAGGAGGCCTCCTTGATTTTCAAAGTACTTGGCGTTGTCCGGGAGAAAAGTGCTCAATATCCTAGATAGAGCTACTGTAGTGATAGGTTTGGAAAATATTTTAACGCCATCTTAGATCCCTTTTAGACTATTTTGCAGATGAAAAGGAGGGAGGATACCTAAGTAATTTACGTAGTGCTCAGGAGGCCTCCTTGATTTTCAAAGTATTCGGCGTTGTCCGGGAGAAAAGCGCTCAATATCCTAGATAGAGCTACTGTAGTGATAGGTTTGGAAAATATTTTAACGCCATCTTCGTTCCCCTTTGGACTATTTTGCAGATGAAAAGGAGGGAGGATACCTAAGTAATTTCAGTAGTGCTCATGAGGCCTCCTTGATTTTCAAAGTACTCGGCGTTGTCCGGGAGAAAAGTGCTCAATATCCTAGAAAGAGCTACTGTAGTGATAGGTTTGGAAAATATTTTAACGCCATCTTCGTTCCCCTTTGGACTATTTTGCAGATGAAAAGGAGGGAGGATACCTAAGTAATTTCAGTAGTGCCCAGAAGGCCTACTTGATTTTCTAAAGTACTCGGCGTTGTCCGGGAGAAAAGTGCTCAATATCCTAGATAGAGCTACTGTAGTGATAGGTTTGGAAAATATTTTAACGCCATCTTCGTTACCCTTTGGACTATTTTGCAGATAAAAAGGAGGGAGGATACATAAGTAATTTCATTAGTGCTCAGGGGGCCTCCTTGATTTTCAAAGTACTCGGCGCTGTAGAGATAGGTTTGGAAAATATTTTAACGCCATCTTCGTTACCCTTTGAACTATTTTGCAGATAAAAAGGAGGGAGGATACCTAAGTAATTTCAGTAGTGCTCAGGAGGCCTCCTTGATTTTCAAAGTACTCGGCGTTGTCCGGGAGAAAAGTGCTCAATATCTTAGATAGAGCTACTGTAGTGATAGGTTTGGAAAATATTTTAACGCCATCTTCGTTACCCTTTGGACTATTTTGCAGATAAAAAAGAGGGAGGATACCTAAGTAATTTCAGTAGTGCTCAGGAGGCCTCCTTGATTTTCAAAGTACTCGGCGTTGTCCGGGAGAAAAGTGCTCAATATCCTAGATAGAGCTACTGTAGTGATAGGTTTGGAAAATATTTTAACGCCATCTTAGATCCCTTTTAGACTATTTTGCAGCTGAAAAGGAGGGAGGATACCTAAGTAATTTACGTAGTGCTCAGGAGGCCTCCTTGATTTTCAAAGTATTCGGCGTTGTCCGGGAGAAAAGCGCTCAATATCCTAGATACAGCTACTGTAGTGATAGGTTTGGAAAATATTTTAACGCCATCTTCGTTCCCCTTTGGACTATTTTGCAGATGAAAAGGAGGGAGGATACCTAAGTAATTTCAGTAGTGCTCATGAGGCCTCCTTGATTTTCAAAGTACTCGGCGTTGTCCGGGAGAAAAGTGCTCAATATCCTAGATAGAGCTACTGTAGTGATAGGTTTGGAAAATATTTTAACGCCATCTTCGTTCCCCTTTGGACTATTTTGCAGATGAAAAGGAGGGAGGATACCTAAGTAATTTCAGTAGTGCCCAGAAGGCCTACTTGATTTTCTAAAGTACTCGGCGTTGTCCGGGAGAAAAGTGCTCAATATCCTAGATAGAGCTACTGTAGTGATAGGTTTGGAAAATATTTTAACGCCATCTTCGTTACCCTTTGGACTATTTTGCAGATAAAAAGGAGGGAGGATACATAAGTAATTTCATTAGTGCTCAGGGGGCCTCCTTGATTTTCAAAGTACTCGGCGCTGTAGAGATAGGTTTGGAAAATATTTTAACGCCATCTTCGTTACCCTTTGAACTATTTTGCAGATAAAAAGGAGGGACGATACCTAAGTAATTTCAGTAGTTCTCAGGAGGCCTCCTTGATTTTCAAAGTACTCGGCGTTGTCCGGGAGAAAAGTGCTCAATATCTTAGATAGAGCTACTGTAGTGATAGGTTTGGAAAATATTTTAACGCCATCTTCGTTACCCTTTGGACTATTTTGCAGATAAAAAAGAGGGAGGATACCTAAGTAATTTCAGTAGTGCTCAGGAGGCCTCCTTGATTTTCAAAGTACTCGGCGTTGTCCGGGAGAAAAGTGCTCAATATCCTAGATAGAGCTACTGTAGTGATAGGTTTGGAAAATATTTTAACGCCATCTTCGATCCCCTTTAGACTATTTTGCAGATGAAAAGGAGGGAGGATACCTAAGTTATTTCAGTAGTGCTCAGGAGGCCTCCTTGATTTTCAAAGTATTCGGCGTTGTCCGGGAGACAAGCGCTCAATATCCTATATAGAGCTACTGTAGTGATAGGTTTGGAAAATATTTTAACGCCATCTTCGTTCCCCTTTGGACTATTTTGCAGATAAAAAGGAGGGAGGATACATAAGTAATTTCATTAGTGCTCAGGGGGCCTCCTTGATTTTCAAAGTACTCGGCGTTGTCCGGGAGAAAAGTGCTCAATATCCTAGATAGAGCTACTGTAGTGATAGGTTTGGAAAATATTTTAACGCCATCTTCGTTACCCTTTGAACTATTTTGCAGATAAAAAGGAGGGACGATACCTAAGTAATTTCAGTAGTGCTCAGGAGGCCTCCTTGATTTTCAAAGTACTCGGCGTTGTCCGGGAGAAAAGTGCTCAATATCTTAGATAGAGCTACTGTAGTGATAGGTTTGGAAAATATTTTAACGCCATCTTCGTTACCCTTTGGACTATTTTGCAGATAAAAAAGAGGGAGGATACCTAAGTAATTTCAGTAGTGCTCAGGAGGCCTCCTTGATTTTCAAAGTACTCGGCGTTGTCCGGGAGAAAAGTGCTCAATATCCTAGATAGAGCTACTGTAGTGATAGGTTTGGAAAATATTTTAACGCCATCTTCGATCCCCTTTAGACTATTTTGCAGATGAAAAGGAGGGAGGATACCTAAGTTATTTACGTAGTGCTCAGGAGGCCTCCTTGATTTTCAAAGTATTCGGCGTTGTCCGGGAGACAAGCGCTCAATATCCTAGATAGAGCTACTGTAGTGATAGGTTTGGAAAATATTTTAACGCCATCTTCGTTCCCCTTTGGACTATTTTGCAGATGAAAAGGAGGGAGGATACCTAAGTAATTTCAGTAGTGCTCAGGAGGCCTCCTTGATTTTTAAAGTACTCGGCGTTGTCCGGGAGAAAAGTGCTCAATATCCTAGATAGAGCTACTGCAGTGATAGGTTTGGAAAATATTTTAACGCCATCTTCGTTACCCTTTGGACTATTTTGCAGATAAAAAGGAGGGAGGATACCTAAGTAATTTCATTAGTGCTCAGGGGGCCTCCTTGATTTTCAAAGAACTCGGCGTTGTCCGGGAGAAAAGTGCTCAATATCCTAGATAGAGCTACTGTAGTGATAGGTTTGGAAAATATTTTAACGCCATCTTCGTTACCCTTTGAACTATTTTGCAGATAAAAAAGAGGGACGATACCAAAGTAATTTCATTAGTGCTCAGGAGGCCTCCTTGATTTTCAAAGTACTCGGCGTTGTCCGGGAGAAAAGTGCTCAATATCTTAGATAGAGCTACTGTAGTGATAGGTTTGGAAAATATTTTAACGCCATCTTCGTTACCCTTTGGACTATTTTGCAGATAAAAAAGAGGGAGGATACCTAAGTAATTTCAGTAGTGCTCAGGAGGCCTCCTTGATTTTCAAAGTACTCGGCGTTGTCCGGGAGAAAAGTGCTCAATATCCTAGATAGAGCTACTGTAGTGATAGGTTTGGAAAATATTTTAACGCCATCTTCAATCCCTTTTAGACTTCTTTGCAGATGAAAAGGAGGGAGGATACCTAAGTTATTTACGTAGTGCTCAGGAGGGCTGCTTGATTTTCAAAGTACTCGGCGTTGTCCGGGAGAAAAGTGCTCAATATCTTAGATAGAGCTACTGTAGTGATAGGTTTGGAAAATATTTTAACGCCATCTTCGTTCCCCTTTGGACTATTTTGCAGATAAAAAGGAGGGAGGATACATAAGTAATTTCATTAGTGCTCAGGGGGCCTCCTTGATTTTCAAAGTACTCGGCGTTGTCCGGGAGAAAAGTGCTCAATATCCTAGATAGAGCTACTGTAGTGATAGGTTTGGAAAATATTTTAACGCCATCTTCGTTACCCTTTGAACTATTTTGCAGATAAAAAGGAGGGACGATACCTAAGTAATTTCAGTAGTGCTCAGGAGGCCTCCTTGATTTTCAAAGTACTCGGCGTTGTCCGAGAGAAAAGTGCTCAATATCTTAGATAGAGCTACTGTAGTGATAGGTTTGGAAAATATTTTAACGCCATCTTTGTTACCCTTTGGACTATTTTGCAGATAAAAAAGAGGGAGGATACCTAAGTAATTTCAGTAGTGCTCAGGAGGCCTCCTTGATTTTCAAAGTACTCGGCGTTGTCCGGGAGAAAAGTGCTCAATATCCTAGATAGAGCTACTGTAGTGATAGGTTTGGAAAATATTTTAACGCCATCTTCGATCCCCTTTAGACTATTTTGCAGATGAAAAGGAGGGAGGATACCTAAGTTATTTACGTAGTGCTCAGGAGGCCTCCTTGATTTTCAAAGTATTCGGCGTTGTCCGGGAGACAAGCGCTCAATATCCTAGATAGAGCTACTGTAGTGATAGGTTTGGAAAATATTTTAACGCCATCTTCGTTCCCCTTTGGACTATTTTGCAGATGAAAAGGAGGGAGGATACCTAAGTAATTTCAGTAGTGCTCAGGAGGCCTCCTTGATTTTTAAAGTACTCGGCGTTGTCCGGGAGAAAAGTGCTCAATATCCTAGATAGAGCTACTGCAGTGATAGGTTTGGAAAATATTTTAACGCCATCTTCGTTACCCTTTGAACTATTTTGCAGATAAAAAAGAAGGGACGATACCTAAGTAATTTCAGTAGTGCTCAGGAGGCCTCCTTGATTTTCAAAGTACTCGGCGTTGTCCGGGAGAAAAGTGCTCAATATCCTAGATAGAGCTACTGCAGTGATAGGTTTGGAAAATATTTTAACGCCATCTTCGTTCCCCTTTGGACTATTTTGCAGATGAAAAGGAGGGAGGATACCTAAGTAATTTCAGTAGTGCTCAGAAGGCCTACTTGATTTTCAAAGTACTCGGCGTTGTCCAGGAGAAAAGTGCTCAATATCCTAGATAGAGCTACTGTAGTGATAGGTTTGGAAAATATTTTAACGCCATCTTCGTTACCCTTTGGACTATTTTGCAGATAAAAAGGAGGGAGGATACATAAGTAATTTCATTAGTGCTCAGGGGGCCTCCTTGATTTTCAAAGAACTCGGCGTTGTCCGGGAGAAAAGTGCTCAATATCCTAGATAGAGCTACTGTAGTGATAGGTTTGGAAAATATTTTAACGCCATCTTCGTTACCCTTTGAACTATTTTGCAGATAAAAAAGAGGGACGATACCAAAGTAATTTCATTAGTGCTCAGGAGGCCTCCTTGATTTTCAAAGTACTCGGCGTTGTCCGGGAGAAAAGTGCTCAATATCTTAGATAGAGCTACTGTAGTGATAGGTTTGGAAAATATTTTAACGCCATCTTCGTTACCCTTTGGACTATTTTGCAGATAAAAAAGAGGGAGGATACCTAAGTAATTTCAGTAGTGCTCAGGAGGCCTCCTTGATTTTCAAAGTACTCGGCGTTGTCCGGGAGAAAAGTGCTCAATATCCTAGATAGAGCTACTGTAGTGATAGGTTTGGAAAATATTTTAACGCCATCTTCAATCCCTTTTAGACTTCTTTGCAGATGAAAAGGAGGGAGGATACCTAAGTTATTTACGTAGTGCTCAGGAGGGCTCCTTGATTTTCAAAGTATTCGGCGTTGTCCGGGAGACAAGCGCTCAATATCCTAGATAGAGCCACTGTAGTGATAGGTTTGGAAAATATTTTAACGCCATCTTCGTTCCCCTTTGGACTATTTTGCAGATGAAAAGGAGGGAGGATAACTAAGTAATTTCAGTAGTGCTCAGGAGGCCTCCTTGATTTTCAAAGTACTCGGCGTTGTCCGGGAGAAAAGTGCTCACAATCCTAGATAGAGCTACTGCAGTGATAGGTTTGGAAAATATTTTAACGCCATCTTCGTTACCCTTTGAACTATTTTGCAGATAAAAAGGAGGGACGATACCTAAGTAATTTCAGTAGTGCTCAGGAGGCCTCATTGATTTTCAAAGTACTCGGCGTTGTCCGGGAGAAAAGTGCTCAATATCCTAGATAGAGCTACTGTAGTGATAGGTTTGGAAAATATTTTAACGCCATCTTCGTTCCCCTTTGGACTATTTTGCAGATAAAAAAGAGGTAGGATACCTAAGTAATTTCAGTAGTGCTCAGGAGGACTCCTATTTTTTTCACAGTACTCGGCGTTGTCCGGGAGAAAAGTGCTCAATATCTTAGATACAGCTACTGTAGTGATAGGTTTGGAAAATATTTTGACGCCATCTTCGTTCCAATTTGGACTATTTTGCAGATAAAAAGGAGGGAGGATACCTAAGTGATTTCAGTAGTGCTCAGGAGGCGTTCTCGATTTTGAAAGTACTGGGGCTGCGATAGGAACATATGTAGCATTGCACCGGGGCAGCAATAGGTACGTATGTAGCATTTACACCATGGCAGCAATGGGTACTTATATAGTATATGCACCGGGGCGGCAATAGGTACGTATATAGTCTGCACACCACGGTGGCGATACATACGTATATAGTATGAATACCAGAGCGGAGATAAGTACCTATATAGAAAGCGCAGATAGAGGTGGTACTTTTTATAGAAATATGTCATACTATTGCCCTGGGCAACGTAGGAGAAATGGTGGGGAAGAAGCAGCCTTCCCAAAAGGCAAAAATAAAAAGAAGCGGTGAAATGGGGCGACCAGGGAAGAGAAAGGTAGAAAGATAAATAGACGGCTATAGAGGAGGGGGGGAATAGAAGTTTGAATATAAAGATGTTACACACGCGATTTCTCCTCAATTTTATGTTTTCATGACCCCGAGCAACGCCGGGTAGCCCCGCTAGTCTATTATATAAACGTCACCTGTCTGTATGGATGTATGTATGTATGGATGTATGTATGTATGTATGTATGTATGTATGTATGTAAAGCTTCTCCTCCGAAAGTACCCAACACACGGTCACACGGGTGACATCATTCCGACCGGCCAGCCCAGACGCGTGTAATATCTCGGAACCGGAAAAAAAAAATTGACTCTTCCGGGGTCGACTGAGCACTTTTCTCCAATGGGGGGTGGCTTTTAACTCCATTTTTCAACGTTATTTATACTAATTTGAGAAGAAAAATAATGCAAAGTCACGATAAACCAGATATGACGTCAGAGTAAGGGAGTGGCGGGTAGAAATTCACTCACACTACAACCATTTTTTTTCTTTCTTTCTTCTTTCTCTCTCACTCCCACACTTTCTTTCTTAATTATTAATAGACGCTAATATTCCTTCCCCCCTCCCTTCCTCACTATGGCCGTTCTGTTATACTTCCAGGCATTACCTCCTCCTTTCAGGCCAAATGGGGGGGGGGGGGAAATGTCGGCATTCACCGATGTGAGCGCTACAGGCCAAATCTGGGGAGAGGGAGTGTCAGCATTCGGCGGTGGGGCGCCTCAGGCCAAATCTGAGGAGGGGGAATGTCGGCATTCGCTGGTATGAGCGCCTCAGGCCAAATCTGGGGATGGGGGAGTGTCGGCATTCGGCGATAGGGACCCTCACGCCAAATTTGGGGGGAGGGAGAGTGTCGGTATTCGGTGGCGGGGCTCCTCAGGCCAAATTTGGGGGAGGGGGTGTGTCGGCATTCGCCGGTATGAGCGCCTCAGGCCAAATTTGGGGAGGGGACTGTCGGCATTCGGCAGTATGAGCGCCTAAAGCGAAATTTGGGGATGGGGGAGTGTCGGCATTCGGTGGTGGGGCGCCTCAGGCCAAATCTGGGGAGGGGAAATGTCGGCGGTGGGGTTCTTCAGGCCAAATCTGGGAAGGGGGAGTGTCGGCATCAGGCCAAATCTGGGGAGGGGGAATGTCAGCATTCTCCGGTATGAGCGCCTCAGGCCAAATCTGGGGAGGGGGGTGTCGGCATTTGCCGGTATGAGCGCCTCAGGCGAAATTTAGGGGAAGAGGAGTGTCGACATTCGCCGTTGGGGCGCATCAGGCCAAATCTGGGGAGGGGGAGTGTCGACATTCGCCGGTGTGAGCGCCTCAGGCCAAATTGGGGGGGAGTGTCGGCATTCGCCGGTATGAGACCCTCAGGCCTAATTTGGGGATGGGGAATGTCGGCATTCGCCGGTATGAGCGGTATTCGCCGGTGGGGCGCCTTAGGAAACATTTGGGGAGGGGGGGTATCGGTATTCGACGGTGGGGCGCCTCAGGCGAAATAGCCCGATCCTTGGGAGCGTATTAACCTGTACTTTAGGGGAGAATAAATGCCCAAAAGGAAAAGGGATTAAAAAATAAAATGATAATCTGATTTTTGATTCGAGAGTGTAAAACCGACACCTACTGGATAGGACTAGATAATACACTTTATCTCAAGGCAAAATGCCGAGAACAGATACTACACTTTGATCTTAGCCAAAAGGCCAATTTATTTAGGCAGGTGAGTTCCTTCGGACAACCCTCATCTTTATCTACAGATGAAGATTTTACAAACCTTGGGAACTCACCAGACCTTAGGCATAGTGCCCGTTATGTAGGGGGAGGGGGGGTCGGGGATAAGTGAGACAAGCTGTTCAATGTTTTTTATTTCACAAAATTTTACAAACAACATAAAAAAGAACATTTGCTGACTCCAAACTAGATTCTTGCACCAAAATACCGCATTCACTCTGTGGGTGGATCCCTACTTAAAATATCCCCAAAAAACATCGATGTAAAAAAGAATTATCGTGGGAGTGGGAAAAAATATTAAAAACACCCAAAAAGAAAGAAAAATAAAGAACGAAATAAAATGGTAGAAAAGTTAGGATCCGAAATTCCAAAATTTTACTGAGGTATTCATAACCAATCTACACCTGAACAGCGGTCTATCCACTAGACACTGTTTAAATTACATTATTAAATTAACAAGTAATAATAACTATGATTTTCTTTCAACAAACATTGTATAATACTATTTAACAACTTATTACATGAGTTTTGAATATCAACAAATAATTTTAAACTCCCCCCGACCGTTTTTCTCTAATTCAACATAGCTTTTAGACGCCACTTTTTTTTTTTACCGAAAATGACATTAATTCATTTCTTTTGGCTAAGATCAAGGTGTAGTATCTTCCGATGGATACTGCACCCCATGAACTGGAATCGTCTTGGCCATCGGGGCTTCATTCCGCCGGTCTATGAGTTTGTCATGTGCAGTTCTAGGAGGTCCACACTCCCAGGCTTTGCCTCCCCTCTTTGGGGAGGAGTAAATTTATTGCTTACTGCGCCTGAGGCGCCCCTACCGAGGAATGCCGAATAACCTCATCTACGTTTCTCTTTGGACTATTTTGCAAATGAAAAGCAGGGGGGGGGGGATCGGTTAGAGTGATTTCATTAGTGCTCAAGAAGCCTCCTTGATTTTTTAAATACTCGGCGTTGTCTGGGAGAAAACTGCTCAATATCCTAGATAGAGCTACTGTAGTGATAGGTTTGGAAAATATTTTAACGCCATCTTCGTTCCCCTTTGAACTATTTGGCAGATCAGAAGGAGAGAGGATACCTAAGGGATTTCAGGAGTGCTCATGAAGCCTCCTCGATTTTCAAAGTACTCGGCGTTGTCCGGGAGAAAAGTGCTCAATATCCAGATAGAGCTACTGTAGTGATAGGTTTAGAAAATATTTTAACGCCATCTTCGTTCCCCTTTGGACATTTTTGCAGATGAAAAGGAGGGAGGATACCTAACTAATTTCAGTTGTCCCCAGGAGGCCTCTTTGATTTTCAAAGTACTCGGCGTTGTCCGGGAAAAAGTGCTCAATGTCCTAGATAGAGCTACTGTAGTGATAGGTTTGGATAATATTTTAACAGCATCTACGCTGAAAAGGATGAGGGAATGGATAAGAATTATTTCAGTAGTCCCCAGGAGGCCTCTTTGATTTTGAAATACTCGGCGTTGTCCGGGAGAAAAGTGCTCAATATCCTAGATAGAGCTACTGGGGTGATAGGTTTGGAAAATATTTTAACGCCATCTTCGTTCCCCTTTGGACTACTTCGCAGATCCGAAGGAGAGAGGATACCTAAGGGATTTCAGGAGTGCTCATGAAGCCTCCTCGATTTTCAAAGTACTCGGCGTTGTCCGGGAAAAAAAGTTCTCAATGTCCTAGATAGAGCTACTGTAGTGATAGGTTTGGATAATATGTTAACAGCGTCTACGTTGAAAAGGATGGGGAATCGATAAGAGTTATTTCAGTAGTCCCCAGGAGGCCTCTTTGATTTTACAATACTCGGCGTTGTCCGGGAGAAAAGTGCTCAATATCCTAGATAGAGCTACTGTAGTGATAGGTTTGGAAAATATTTTGACGCCATCTTCGTTCCCATTTGGACTATTTCGCAGATCAGAAGGAGAGAATGATACCTAAGTGATTTCAGTAGTCCCCAGGAGGCCTCTTTGATTTTCAAAGTACTCGGCGTTGTCCGGGAAAAAAGTGCTCAATGTCCTAGATAGAGCTACTGTAGTGATAGGTTTGGATAATATGTTAACAGCGTCTACGCTGAAAAGGATGGGGAATCGATAAGAGTTATTTCAGTAGTGCTCAGGAGGCCTCTTTGATTTTGAAATACTCGGCGTTGTCCGGGAGAAAAGTGCTCAATATCCTAGATAGAGCTACTGTAGTGATAGGTTTGGAAAATATTTTAACGCCATCTTCGTTCTTCTTTGGACTATTTCGCAGATCAGAAGGAGAGAGGATACCTAAGTGATTTCAGTAGTCCCCAGGAGGCGTCCTTTATTATCAAAGTACTCGGCGTTGTCCGGGAGAAAAGTGCTCAATGTCCTAGATAGAGCTACTGTAGTGATAGGTTTGGAAAATATTTAAACGCCATCTTCGTTCCCCTTTGGACTATTTCGCAGATCAGAAGGAGAGAGGATACCTAAGGGATTTCAGGTGTGCTCATGAAGCCTCCTCGATTTTCAAAGTACTCGGCGTTGTCCGGGAGAAAAGTGCTCAATATCCTAGATAGAGCTACTGTAGTGATAGGTTTGGAAAATATTTTAACGCCATCTTCGTTCCCCTTTGGACTATTTGGCAGATCAGAAGGAGAGAGGATACCTAAGGGATTTCAGGAGTGCTCATGAAGCCTCCTCGATTTTCAAAGTACTTGGCGTTGTCCGGGAGAAAAGTGGTCAATATCCTAGATAGAGCTACTGTAGTGATAAGTTTAGAAAATATTTTAACGCCATCTTCGTTCTCCTTTGGACAATTTTGCAGATGAAAAGGAGGGAGGATACCTAACTGATTGCAGTTGTCCCCAGGAGGCCTCTTTGATTTTCAAAGTACTCGGCGTTGTCCGGGAAAAAAGTGCTCAATGTCCTAGATAGAGATACTGTAGTGATAGGTTTGGATAAAATTTTAACAGCATCTACGCTGAAAAGGATGGGGGAATTAATAAGAATTATTTCAGTAGTCCCCAGGAGGCCTCTTTGATTTTGAAATACTCGGCGTTGTCCGGGAGAAAAGTGCTCAATATCCTAGATAGAGCTACTGTAGTGATAGGTTTGGAAAATATTTTAACGCCATCTTCGTTCCCCTTTGGACTATTTCGCAGATCCGAAGGAGAGAGGATACCTAAGGGATTTCAGGTGTGCTCATGAAGCCTCCTCGATTTTCAAAGTACTCGGCGTTGTCCGGGAGAAAAGTGCTCAATATCCTAGATAAAGCTACTGTAGTGATAGGTTTAGAAAATATTTTAACGCCATCTTCGTTCCCCTTTGGACAATTTTGCAGATGAAAAGGAGGGAGGATACCTAACTGATTTCAGTTGTCCCCAGGAGGCCTCTTTGATTTTCAAAGTACTCGGCGTTGTCCGGGAAAAAAGTGCTCAATGTCCTAGATAGAGCTACTGTAGTGATAGGTTTGGATAATATTTTAACAGCATCTACACTGAAAAGGATGGGGGAATGGATAAGAATTATTTCAGTAGTCCCCAGGAGGCCTCTTTGAGATTGAAATACTCGGCGTTGTCCGGGAGAAAAGTGCTCAATATCCTAGATAGAGCTACTGTAGTGATAGGTTTGGAAAATATTTTAACGCCATCTTCGTTCCCCTTTGGACTATTTCGCAGATCCGAAGGAGAGAGGATACCTAAGGGGATTTCAGGAGTGCTCATGAAGCCTCCTCGATTTTCAAAGTACTCGGCGTTGTTCGGGAGAAAAGTGCTCAATATCCTAGATAGAGCTACTGTAGTGATAGGTTTGGAAAATATTTTAACGCCATCTTCGTTCCCCTTTGGACTATTTCGCAGATCCGAAGGAGAGAGGATACCTAAGGGATTTCAGGTGTGCTCATGAAGCCTCCTCGATTTTCAAAGTACTCGGCGTTGTCCGGGAGAAAAGTGCTCAATATCCTAGATAGAGCTACTGTAGTGATAGGTTTAGAAAATATTTTAACGCCATCTTCGTTCCCCTTTGGACAATTTTGCAGATGAAAAGGAGGGAGGATACCTAACTGATTTCAGTTGTCCCCAGGAGGCCTCTTTGATTTTCAAAGTACTCGGCGTTGTCCGGGAAAAAAGTGCTCAATGTCCTAGATAGAGCTACTGTAGTGATAGGTTTGGATAATATTTTAACAGCATCTACACTGAAAAGGATGGGGGAATGGATAAGAATTATTTCAGTAGTCCCCAGGAGGCCTCTTTGATTTTGAAATACTCGGCGTTGTCCGGGAGAAAAGTGCTCAATATCCTAGATAGAGCTACTGTAGTGATAGGTTTGGAAAATATTTTAACGCCATCTTCGTTCCCCTTTGGACTATTTCGCAGATCCGAAGGAGAGAGGATACCTAAGGGGATTTCAGGAGTGCTCATGAAGCCTCCTCGATTTTCAAAGTACTCGGCGTTGTCCGGGAGAAAAGTGCTCAATATCCTAGATAGAGCTACTGTAGTGATAGGTTTAGAAAATATTTTAACGCCATCTTATTTCCCCTTTGGACAATTTTGCAGATGAAAAGGAGGGAGGATACCTAACTGATTTCAGTTGTCCCCAGGAGGCCTCTTTGATTTTCAAAGTACTCGGCGCTGTCCGGGAAAAAAAGTGCTCAATGTCCTATATAGAGCTACTGTAGTGATAGTTTGGATAATATTTTAACGCCATATTCGTTCCCCTTTGGACTATTTCGCAGATCAGTAGGAGAGAGGACACCTATATGATTTCAGTAGTCCTCAGGAGGCCTCCTTTATTATTAAAGTACTCGGCGTTGTCCGGGAGAAAAGTGCTCAATGTACTAGATAGAGCTATAGTAGTGATAGGTTTGGAAAATATTTAAACGCCATCTTCGTTCCCCTTTGGACTATTTCGCAGATCAGAAGGAGAGAGGATACCTAAGTGATTTCAGTAGTCCTCAGGAGGCATCCTTGATTATCAAAGTCCTCGGCGTTGGCCGGGAGAAAAGTGCTCAATGTCCTAGATAGAGCTACTGTAGTGATAGGTTTGGAAAATATTTTAACGCCATCTTTGTTCCCCTTTGGACTATTTCGCAGATCAGAAGGAGAGAGGATACCTAAGTGATTTCAGTAGTACTCATGAGGCCTCCTTGATTTTCAAAGTACTCGGTGTTGTCCGAGAGAAAAGTGCTCAATATCCTAGATAGAGCTATGATAAAGACTATCATGAGAGGATTGAAAATGATGAAGACTATCATGAGAGGATTGAAAATGATGAAGACTATCATGAGAGGATTGAAAATGATGAAGACTATCATGAGAGGATTGAAAATGATGAAGACTGTCATGAGGGGATTGAAAATGATGAAGACTGTCATGAGGGGATTGAAAATGATGAAGACTGTCATGAGGGGATTGAAAATGATGAAGACTGTCATGAGGGGATTGAAAATGATGAAGACTGTCATGAGGGGATTGAAAATGATGAAGACTGTCATGAGGGGATTGAAAATGATGAAGACTGTCATGAGGGGATTGAAAATGATGAAGACTGTCATGAGGGGATTGAAAATGATGAAGACTGTCATGAGGGGATTGAAAATGATGAAGACTGTCATGAGGGGATTGAAAATGATGAAGACTGTCATGAGGGGATTGAAAATGATGAAGACTGTCATGAGGGGATTGAAAATGATGAAGACTGTCATGAGGGGATTAGAAAATGATGAAGACTGTCATGAGAGGATTGAAAATGATGAAGAATGTCATGAGTAGATTGAAAATGATGAAGAATGTCATGAGAGGATTGAAAATGATGAAGAATGTCATGAGAGGATTGAAAATGATGAAGAATGTCATGAGAGGATTGAAAATGATGAAGAATGTCATGAGAGGATTGAAAATGATGAAGACTGTCATGAGAGGATTGAAAATGATGAAGACTGTCATGAGAGGATTGAAAATGATGAAGACTGTCATGAGGGGATTAGAAAATGATGAAGACTGTCATGAGAGGATTGAAAATGATGAAGAATGTCATGAGTAGATTGAAAATGATGAAGAATGTCATGAGAGGATTGAAAATGATGAAGAATGTCATGAGAGGATTGAAAATGATGAAGAATGTCATGAGAGGATTGAAAATGATGAAGAATGTCATGAGAGGATTGAAAATGATGAAGAATGTCATGAGAGGATTGAAAATGATGAAGAATGTCATGAGAGGATTGGAAATGATGAAGAATAGACTGACAGGATTGGAAATGATGAAGAATACCATGAGGGGATTGAAAATAATGAATAATATCATGAGGGGAGTTAAAATGAGAAGAATATCATGAGGGGATCGAAAATGATGAAATATACCATGAGAGGATCGAAAATGATGAAATATACCATGAGAGGATTGAAAATGATGAAGAATATCATGAGGCGATTGAAAATGATGAAGAATATCATGAGGGGATTGAAAATAATGAAGAATATCATGAGAGGATTGAAAAAATGAAGAATATCATGAGAGGATTGAAAATTATTAAGAATATCATGAGCGGATTGAAAATGATGAGGAATATTACGAGAGGATTGAAAATGATGAAGAATATTATGAGGGGAATGAAAATGATTAATAGTATGAGGAGATTGAAAATGATGAAGAATATTATGAGGGGTTTGAAAATGATTAATAGTATGAGGAGATCGAAAATGATGAATACAACGAGGGGAGTTAAAATGATGAAGGATATCATGAGGGGATTCAAAATATATAGTATAAACACCGGTGCGGTTATAAGTACCTATATAGAAGGCGCAGACAGTGGTGGTACTTTTTATAGAAATAAGTCATACTATTGCCCTGTGAAACGTAGAATGAAATGGTGGGAAAGAAACAGCTTTCACAAAAGGCAAAATTTAAAAGTAGCGACCAGGGTAGATAAAAGTAGAAAGATAAAGAGACAGCTATAGAGAGAGAGGGAGAGAAATAAAGTTTTAATATAAAGATGTTACACACGCGATTTTTCTTCAATTATGTTTTTATGACCCCGAGCAACGCCGGGTAGCCCCGCTAGTCTATTATATAAATCCCACCTGTCTGTATGGATGTATGTATGTATGGATGTATGTATGTATGTATGTATGTATGTATGTATGTATGTAAAGCTTCTCCTCCGAAAGTACCCAACACACGGTCACACGGGTGACATCATTCCGACCGGCCAGCCCAGACGCGTGTAATATCTCGGAACCGGAAAAAAAAAATTGACTCTGCCGGGGTCGACTGAGCACTTTATTCCAATGGGGGGTGGCTTTTAACTCCACTTTTCAACGTTATTTATACTAATTTGAGAAGAAAAATAATGCAAAGTCACGATAAACTAGATATGACGTCAGAGTAAGGGAGTGGCGGGTAGAAATTCACTCACACTACAACCATTTTTTTTCTTTCTTTCTTCTTCCCCTCTCACTCCCACACTTTCTTTCTTAATTATTATTAGACGCTAATATTCCTTCCCCCCTCCCTTCCTCACTATGGCCGTTCTGTTATCCTGATATAATACTTCCAGGCATTACCTCCTCCTTTCAGGCCAAATAGGGGGGGGGAGGGGGAATGACGGCATTCACCGATGTGAGCGCCACAGGCCAAATCTGGGGAGAGGGAGTGTCGGCATTCGGCGGTGGGGCGCCTCAGGCCAAATCTGGGGAGGGGGAATGTCGGTATTCGCCGGTATGAGCGCCCCAGGCCAAATTTGGGGAGGGGGAGTGTCGACATTCGCCGGTGTGAGCGCCTCAGGCCAAATTTGGGGGATAGGAGAGTATCGGTATTCGCCGGTGGGGCGCCAGGCTAAATCTGGGGAGGGGGAATGTCGGCATTCGCCGGTATGAGCGCCTCAGGCCAAATCTGGGGAGGGGGAGCGCCTCAGGCCAAATCTGGGGAGGGGGGGTGTCGGCATTCGCCGGTGTGAGCGCCTCAGGCCAAATTTGGGGCAGAGGAGAGTATCGGTATTCGCCGGTGGGGCGCCAGGCTAAATCTGGGGAGGGGGAATGTCGGCATTCGCCGGTATGAGCGCCTCAGGCCAAATCTGGGGAGGGGGAGCGCCTCAGGCCAAATCTGGGGAGGGGGGGGTGTCGGCATTCGCCGGTGTGAGCGCCTCAGGCCAAATTTGGGGCAGAAGAGAGTATCGGTATTCGCCGGTGGGGCGCCAGGCTAAATCTGGGGAGGGGGAATGTCGGCATTCGCCGGTATGAGCGCCTCAGGCCAAATCTGGGGAGGGGGAGCGCCTCAGGCCAAATCTGGGGAGGGGGGAATGTCGGCATTCGCCGGTATGAGCGCCTCAGGCCAAATCTGGGGAGGGGGAGCGCCTCAGGCCAAATCTGGGGAGGGGGGGGTGTCGGCATTCGCCGGTGTGAGCGCCTCAGGCCAAATTTGGGGCAGAGGAGAGTATCGGTATTCGCCGGTGGGGCGCCAGGCTAAATCTGGGGAGGGGGAATGTCGGCATTCGCCGGTATGAGCTATGAGCGCCTCAGGCAAAATCTGGGGAGGGGGAGCGCCTCAGGCCAAATCTGGGCAGGGGGGAATTCGCCGGTATGAGCGCCTCAGGCAAAATCTGGGGAGGGGGAGCGCCTCAGGCCAAATCTGGGGAGGGGGAGTGTCGGCATTCGCCGGTATGAGCGCCTCAGGCCAAATCGGGGGGGAAATCGGTATTCGCCAGTGGGGCCTCAGGCGAAACTTGAGGAGGTGGAGTTCCAGCATTCGCAGGTGTGAACGCCTCAGGTGAAATTCAGGGGAGGGGGGGTGGAGTATGAGTAATCGTCGGTGAGATCACGACCTCAGACTGTACTTTAGGGGAGAAGAAATGCCCAAAAGGAAAAGGGATTAAAAAAAAAATGATAATCTGATTTTTGATTCGACAGTGTAAAACCGACACCTACTGGATAGGACTAGATAATAAACTTGATCTCAAGGCAAAAATGCCGAGAACAGATACTACACTTTGATCTTAGCCAAAAGGCCAGGAAAGCATCCGAAATTAAAATTTTGGGCACGATTTCTATCAGTATTTATAACGAATCTACCACAGTACAGCGGTCTATCCACTATACACTGTTTAAATTACGTTAATAAATTAACAAGTAATAATAACTATGATTTTCTTTCAAAAAACATTGTATCATACTATTTAACAACTTATTACATGAGTTTTGAATATCAACAAATAATTTTAAACTCCCCCAGACCGTTTTTCTCTAATTCGACATAGCTTTTAGACGCCATTTTTTTTTTTTACCGAAAATTACATTAATTCACTTCTTTTGGCTAATATCAAGGTGTAGTATCTTCCGATGGATACTGCACCCCATAAACTGGAATCGTCTTGGCCAGCGGGGCTTCATTCCGCCGGTCTATGAGTTTGTCATGTGCAGTTCTAGGAGGTCCACACTCCCAGGATTTGCCTCCCCTCTTTGGGGAGGAATAAGTTTATTGCTTACTGCCTGAGGCGCCCCTACCGGGGAATGCCGAATAACAGCTTCTACGTTTCTCTTTGGACTATTTTGCAGATGAAAAGCGGGGTGGGGGGATCGGTAAGAGTGATTTCATTACTGCTCCAGAAGCCTCCTTGATTTTTTTAAATACTCGGCGTTGTCCGGGAGAAAAGTGCTCAATATCCTAGATAGAGCTACTGTAGTGATAGGTTTGGAAAATATTTTAACGCCATCTTCGTTACCCTTTGGACTATTTTGCAGATGAAAAGGAGGGAGGATACCTAAGTAATTTACGTAGTGCTCATGAGGCCTCCTTGATTTTCAAAGTACTCGGCGTTGTCCGGGAGAAAAGTGCTCAATATCCTAGATAGAGCTACTGTAGTGATAGGTTTGGAAAATATTTTAACGCCATCTTCGTTACCCTTTGGACTATTTTGCAGATGAAAAGGAGGGAGGATACCTAAGTAATTTCAGTAGTGCTCAGGAGGCCTCCTTGATTTTCAAAGTACTCGGCGTTGTCCGGGAGAAAAGTGCTCAATATCCTGGATAGAGCTACTGTAGTGATAGGTTTGGAAAATATTTTAACGCCATCTTCGTTACCCTTTGGACTATTTTGCAGATAAAAAAGAGGGAGGATACCTAAGTAATTTCATTAGTGCTTAGGAGGCCTCTTTGATCTTCAAAGTACTCGGCGTTGTCCGAGAGAAAAGTGCTCAATATCCTAGATAGAGCTACTGTAGTGATAGGTTTGGAAAATATTTTAACGCCATCTTCGTTACCCTTTGGACTATTTTGCAGATAAAAAGGAGGGAGGATACCTAAGTAATTTCAGTAGTGCTCATGAGGCCTCCTTGATTTTCAAAGTACTCGGCGTTGTCCGGGAGAAAAGTGCTCAATATCCTAGATAGAGCTACTGTAGTGATAGGTTTGGAAAATATTTTAACGCCATCTTCGTTCCCCTTTGGACTATTTTGCAGATGAAAAGGAGGGAGGATACCTAAGTAATTTCAGTAGTGCCCAGAAGGCCTCCTTGATTTTCAAAGTACTCGGCGTTGTCCGGGAGAAAAGTGCTCAATATCCTAGATAGAGCTACTGTAGTGATAGGTTTGGAAAATATTTTAACGCCATCTTCGATCCCTTTTAGACTATTTTGCAGATGAAAAGGCGGGAGGATACCTAAGTAATTTACGTAGTGCTCAGGAGGCCTCCTTGATTTTCAAAGTATTCGGCGTTGTCCGGGAGAAAAGCGCTCAATATCCTAGATAGAGCTACTGTAGTGATAGGTTTGGAAAATATTTTAACGCCATCTTCGTTCCCCTTTGGACTATTTTGCAGATGAAAAGGAGGGAGGATACCTAAGTAATTTCAGTAGTGCTAAGAAGGCCTACTTGATTTTCAAAGTACTCGGCGTTGTCCGGGAGACAAGCGCTCAATATCCTAGATAGAGCTACTGTAGTGATAGGTTTGGAAAATATTTTAACGCCATCTTCGTTACCCTTTGGACTATTTTGCAGATAAAAAGGAGGGAGGATACCTACGTAATTTCATTAGTGCTTAGGAGGCCTCTTTGATCTTCAAAGTACTCGGCGTTGTCCGAGAGAAAAGTGCTCAATATCCTAGATAGAGCTACTGTAGTGATAGGTTTGGAAAATATTTTAACGCCATCTTCGTTACCCTTTGGACTATTTTGCAGATAAAAAGGAGGGACGATACCTAAGTAATTTCAGTAGTGCTCAGGAGGCCTCCTTGATTTTCAAAGTACTCGGCGTTGTCCGGGAGAAAAGTGCTCAATATCCTAGATAGAGCTACTGTAGTGATAGGTTTGGAAAATATTTTAACGCCATCTTCGATCCCCTTTAGACTATTTTGCAGATAAAAAAGAGGGAGGATACCTAAGTAATTTCAGTAGTGCTCAGGAGGCCACCTTGATTTTCAAAGTACTCGGCGTTGTCCGGGAGAAAAGTGCTCAATATCCTAGATAGAGCTACTGTAGTGATAGGTTTGGAAAATATTTTAACGCCATCTTCGTTACCCTTTGGACTATTTTGCAGATGAAAAGGAGGGAGGATACCTAAGTAATTTACGTAGTGCTCATGAGGCCTCCTTGATTTTCAAAGTACTCGGCGTTGTCCGGGAGAAAAGTGCTCAATATCCTAGATAGAGCTACTGTAGTGATAGGTTTGGAAAATATTTTAACGCCATCTTCGTTACCCTTTGGACTATTTTGCAGATGAAAAGGAGGGAGGATACATAAGTAATTTCAGTAGTGCTCATGAGGCCTCCTTGATTTTCAAAGTACTCGGCGTTGTCCGGGAGAAAAGTGCTCAATATCCTGGATAGAGCTACTGTAGTGATAGGTTTGGAAAATATTTTAACGCCATCTTCGTTACCCTTTGGACTATTTTGCAGATAAAAAGGAGGGAGGATACCTAAGTAATTTCATTAGTGCTTAGGAGGCCTCTTTGATCTTCAAAGTACTCGGCGTTGTCCGAGAGAAAAGTGCTCAATATCCTAGATAGAGCTACTGTAGTGATAGGTTTGGAAAATATTTTAACGCCATCTTCGTTACCCTTTGGACTATTTTGCAGATAAAAAAGAGGGACGATACCTAAGTAATTTCAGTAGTGCTCAGGAGGCCTCCTTGATTTTCAAAGTACTCGGCGTTGTCCGGGAGAAAAGTGCTCAATATCCTAGATAGAGCTACTGTAGTGATAGGTTTGGAAAATATTTTAACGCCATCTTCGATCCCCTTTAGACTATTTTGCAGATAAAAAAGAGGGAGGATACCTAAGTAATTTCAGTAGTGCTCAGGAGGCCTCCTTGATTTTCAAAGTACTCGGCGTTGTCCGGGAGAAAAGTGCTCAATATCCTAGATAGAGCTACTGTAGTGATAGGTTTGGAAAATATTTTAACGCCATCTTCGATCCCTTTTAGACTATTTTGCAGATGAAAAGGAGGGAGGATACCTAAGTAATTTACGTAGTGCTCAGGAGGCCTCCTTGATTTTCAAAGTATTCGGCGTTGTCCGGGAGAAAAGCGCTCAATATCCTAGATAGAGCTACTGTAGTGATAGGTTTGGAAAATATTTTAACGCCATCTTCGATCCCTTTTAGACTATTTTGCAGATGAAAAGGAGGGAGGATACCTAAGTAATTTACGTAGTGCTCAGGAGGCCTCCTTGATTTTCAAAGTATTCGGCGTTGTCCGGGAGAAAAGCGCTCAATATCCTAGATAGAGCTACTGTAGTGATAGGTTTGGAAAATATTTTAACGCCATCTTTGTTCCCCTTTGGACTATTTTGCAGATGAAAAGAAGGGAGGATACCTAAGTAATTTCAGTAGTGCTCAGTAGGCCTACTTGATTTTCAAAGTACTCGGCGTTGTCCGGGAGACAAGCGCTCAATATCCTAGATAGAGCTACTGTAGTGATAGGTTTGGAAAATATTTTAACGCCATCTTCGTTACCCTTTGGACTATTTTGCAGATAAAAAGGAGGGAGGATACCTAAGTAATTTCATTAGTGCTTAGGAGGCCTCTTTGATCTTCAAAGTACTCGGCGTTGTCCGAGAGAAAAGTGCTCAATATCCTAGATAGAGCTACTGTAGTGATAGGTTTGGAAAATATTTTAACGCCATCTTCGTTACCCTTTGAACTATTTTGCAGATAAAAAGGAGGGAGGATACCTAAGTAATTTCATTAGTGCTTAGGAGGCCTCTTTGATCTTCAAAGTACTCGGCGTTGTCCGAGAGAAAAGTGCTCAATATCCTAGATAGGGCTACTGTAGTGATAGGTTTGGAAAATATTTTAACGCCATCTTCGTTACCCTTTGGACTATTTTGCAGATAAAAAAGAGGGACGATACCTAAGTAATTTCAGTAGTGCTCAGGAGGCCTCCTTGATTTTCAAAGTACTCGGCGTTGTCCGGGAGAAAAGTGCTCAATATCCTAGATAGAGCTACTGTAGTGATAGGTTTGGAAAATATTTTAACGCCATCTTCGATCCCCTTTAGACTATTTTGCAGATAAAAAAGAGGGAGGATACCTAAGTAATTTCAGTAGTGCTCAGGAGGCCTCCTTGATTTTCAAAGTACTCGGCGTTGTCCGGGAGAAAAGTGCTCAATATCCTAGATAGAGCTACTGTAGTGATAGGTTTGGAAAATATTTTAACGCCATCTTCGATCCCTTTTAGACTATTTTGCAGATGAAAAGGAGGGAGGATACCTAAGTAATTTACGTAGTGCTCAGGAGGCCTCCTTGATTTTCAAAGTATTCGGCGTTGTCCGGGAGAAAAGCGCTCAATATCCTAGATAGAGCTACTGTAGTGATAGGTTTGGAAAATATTTTAACGCCATCTTCGATCCCTTTTAGACTATTTTGCAGATGAAAAGGAGGGAGGATACCTAAGTAATTTACGTAGTGCTCAGGAGGCCTCCTTGATTTTCAAAGTATTCGGCGTTGTCCGGGAGAAAAGCGCTCAATATCCTAGATAGAGCTACTGTAGTGATAGGTTTGGAAAATATTTTAACGCCATCTTTGTTCCCCTTTGGACTATTTTGCAGATGAAAAGAAGGGAGGATACCTAAGTAATTTCAGTAGTGCTCAGTAGGCCTACTTGATTTTCAAAGTACTCGGCGTTGTCCGGGAGACAAGCGCTCAATATCCTAGATAGAGCTACTGTAGTGATAGGTTTGGAAAATATTTTAACGCCATCTTCGTTACCCTTTGGACTATTTTGCAGATAAAAAGGAGGGAGGATACCTAAGTAATTTCATTAGTGCTTAGGAGGCCTCTTTGATCTTCAAAGTACTCGGCGTTGTCCGAGAGAAAAGTGCTCAATATCCTAGATAGAGCTACTGTAGTGATAGGTTTGGAAAATATTTTAACGCCATCTTCGTTACCCTTTGAACTATTTTGCAGATAAAAAGGAGGGACGATACCTAAGTAATTTCAGTAGTGCTCAGGAGGCCTCCTTGATTTTCAAAGTACTCGGCGTTGTCCGTGAGAAAAGTGCTCAATATCTTAGATAGAGCTACTGTAGTGATAGGTTTGGAAAATATTTTAACGCCATCTTCGTTACCCTTTAGACTATTTTGCAGATAAAAAAGAGGGAGGATACCTAAGTTATTTCAGTAGTGCTCAGAAGGCCTACTTGATTTTCAAAGTACTCGGCGTTGTCCGGGAGAAAAGTGCTCAATATCCTATATAGAGCTACTGTAGTGATAGGTTTGGAAAATATTTTAACGCCATCTTCGTTACCCTTTGGACTATTTTGCAGATAAAAAGGAGGGAGGATACCTAAGTAATTTCATTAGTGCTTAGGAGGCCTCTTTGATCTTCAAAGTACTCGGCGTTGTCCGAGAGAAAAGTGCTCAATATCCTAGATACAGCTACTGTAGTGATAGGTTTGGAAAATATTTTAACGCCATCTTCGTTACCCTTTGGACTATTTTGCAGATAAAAAGGAGGGACGATACCTAAGTAATTTCAGTAGTGCTCAGGAGGCCTCCTTGATTTTCAAAGTACTCGGCGTTGTCCGGGAGAAAAGTGCTCAATATCCTAGATAGAGCTACTGTAGTGATAGGTTTGGAAAATATTTTAACGCCATCTTCGATCCCCTTTAGACTATTTTGCAGATAAAAAAGAGGGAGGATACCTAAGTAATTTCAGTAGTGCTCAGGAGGCCTCCTTGATTTTCAAAGTACTCGGCGTTGTCCGGGAGAAAAGTGCTCAATATCCTAGATAGAGCTACTGTAGTGATAGGTTTGGAAAATATTTTAACGCCATCTTAGATCCCTTTTAGACTATTTTGCAGATGAAAAGGAGGGAGGATACCTAAGTAATTTACGTAGTGCTCAGAAGGCCTCCTTGATTTTCAAAGTATTCGGCGTTGTCCGGGAGAAAAGCGCTCAATATCCTAGATAGAGCTACTGTAGTGATAGGTTTGGAAAATATTTTAACGCCATCTTCGTTCCCCTTTAGACTATTTTGCAGATAAAAAGGAGGGAGGATACCTAAGTAATTTCAGTAGTGCTCATGAGGCCTCCTTGATTTTCAAAGTACTCGGCGTTGTCCGGGAGAAAAGTGCTCAATATCCTAGATAGAGCTACTGTAGTGATAGGTTTGGAAAATATTTTAACGCCATCTTCGTTCCCCTTTGGACTATTTTGCAGATGAAAAGGAGGGAGGATACCTAAGTAATTTCAGTAGTGCGCAGAAGGCCTACTTGATTTTCTAAAGTACTCGGCGTTGTCCGGGAGAAAAGTGCTCAATATCCTAGATAGAGCTACTGTAGTGATAGGTTTGGAAAATATTTTAACGCCATCTTCGTTACCCTTTGGACTATTTTGCAGATAAAAAAGAAGGGAGGATACATAAGTAATTTCATTAGTGCTCAGAGGGCCTCCTTGATTTTCAAAGTACTCGGCGTTGTCCGGGAGAAAAGTGCTCAATATCCTAGATAGAGCTACTGTAGTGATAGGTTTGGAAAATATTTTAACGCCATCTTCGTTACCCTTTGAACTATTTTGCAGATAAAAAGGAGGGACGATACCTAAGTAATTTCAGTAGTGCTCAGGAGGCCTCCTTGATTTTCAAAGTACTCGGCGTTGTCCGGGAGAAAAGTGCTCAATATCTTAGATAGAGCTACTGTAGTGATAGGTTTGGAAAATATTTTAACGCCATCTTCGTTACCCTTTGGACTATTTTGCAGATAAAAAAGAGGGAGGATACCTAAGTAATTTCAGTAGTGCTCAGGAGGCCTCCTTGATTTTCAAAGTACTCGGCGTTGTCCGGGAGAAAAGTGCTCAATATCCTAGATAGAGCTACTGTAGTGATAGGTTTGGAAAATATTTTAACGCCATCTTCGATCCCCTTTAGACTATTTTGCAGATGAAAAGGAGGGAGGATACCTAAGTTATTTACGTAGTGCTCAGTAGGCCTCCTTGATTTTCAAAGTATTCGGCGTTGTCCGGGAGACAAGCGCTCAATATCCTAGATAGAGCTACTGTAGTGATAGGTTTGGAAAATATTTTAACGCCATCTTCGTTCCCCTTTGGACTATTTTGCAGATGAAAAGGAGGGAGGATACCTAAGTAATTTCAGTAGTGCTCAGGAGGCCTCCTTGATTTTCAAAGTACTCGGCGTTGTCCTGGAGAAAAGTGCTCAATATCCTAGATAGAGCTACTGCGGTGATAGGTTTGGAAAATATTTTAACGCCATCTTCGTTACCCTTTGAACTATTTTGCAGATAAAAAAGAAGGGACGATACCTAAGTAATTTCAGTAGTGCTCAGGAGGCCTCCTTGATTTTCAAAGTACTCGGCGTTGTCCGGGAGAAAAGTGCTCAATATCCTAGATAGAGCTACTGCAGTGATAGGTTTGGAAAATATTTTAACGCCATCTTCGTTCCCCTTCGGACTATTTTGCAGATGAAAAGGCGGAAAGATACCTAAGTAATTTACGTAGTGCTCATGAGGCCTCCTTGATTTTCAAAGTACTCGGCGTTGTCCGGGAGAAAAGTGCTCAATATCCTAGATAGAGCTACTGTAGTGATAGGTTTGGAAAATATTTTAACGCCATCTTCGTTACCCTTTGGACTATTTTGCAGATAAAAAGGAGGGAGGATACATAAGTAATTTCATTAGTGCTAAGGGGGCCTCCTTGATTTTCAAAGTACTCGGCGTTGTCCGGGAGAAAAGTGCTCAATATCTTAGATAGAGCTACTGTAGTGATAGGTTTGGAAAATATTTTAACGCCATCTCTGTTACCCTTTGGACTATTTTGCAGATAAAAAAGAGGGAGGATACCTAAGTAATTTCAGTAGTGCTCAGGAGGCCTCCTTGATTTTCAAAGTACTCGGCGTTGTCCGGGAGAAAAGTGCTTAATATCCTAGATAGAGCTACTGTAGTGATAGGTTTGGAAAATATTTTAACGCCATCTTCGATCCCCTTTAGACTATTTTGCAGATGAAAAGGAGGGAGGATACCTAAGTAATTTCAGTAGTGCTCAGGAGGCCTCCTAGATTTTCAAAGTATTCGGCGTTGTCCGGGAGACAAGCGCTCAATATCCTATATAGAGCTACTGTAGTGATAGGTTTGGAAAATATTTTAACGCCATCTTCGTTCCCCTTTGGACTATTTTGCAGATAAAAAGGAGGGAGGATACATAAGTAATTTCAGTAGTGCTCAGGAGGCCTCCTTGATTTTCAAAGTACTCGGCGTTGTCCGGGAGAAAAGTGCTCAATATCCTAGATAGAGCTACTGTAGTGATAGGTTTGGAAAATATTTTAACGCCATCTTCGATCCCCTTTAGACTATTTTGCAGATGAAAAGGAGGGACGATACCTAAGTAATTTCAGTAGTGCTCAGGAGGCCTCCTTGATTTTCAAAGTACTCGGCGTTGTCCGGGAGAAAAGTGCTCAATATCTTAGATAGAGCTACTGTAGTGATAGGTTTGGAAAATATTTTAACGCCATCTTCGTTACCCTTTGGACTATTTTGCAGATAAAAAAGAGGGAGGATACCTAAGTAATTTCAGTAGTGCTCAGGAGGCCTCCTTGATTTTCAAAGTACTCGGCGTTGTCCGGGAGAAAAGTGCTCAATATCCTAGATAGAGCTACTGTAGTGATAGGTTTGGAAAATATTTTAACGCCATCTTCGATCCCCTTTAGACTATTTTGCAGATGAAAAGGAGGGAGGATACCTAAGTTATTTACGTAGTGCTCAGGAGGCCTCCTTGATTTTCAAAGTATTCGGCGTTGTCCGGGAGACAAGCGCTCAATATCCTAGATAGAGCTACTGTAGTGATAGGTTTGGAAAATATTTTAACGCCATCTTCGTTCCCCTTTGGACTATTTTGCAGATGAAAAGGAGGGACGATACCTAAGTAATTTCAGTAGTGCTCAGGAGGCCTCCTTGATTTTCAAAGTACTCGGCGTTGTCCTGGAGAAAAGTGCTCAATATCCTAGATAGAGCTACTGCAGTGATAGGTTTGGAAAATATTTTAACGCCATCTTCGTTACCCTTTGAACTATTTTGCAGATAAAAAAGAAGGGACGATACCTAAGTAATTTCAGTAGTGCTCAGGAGGCCTCCTTGATTTTCAAAGTACTCGGCGTTGTCCGGGAGAAAAGTTCTCAATATCCTAGATAGAGCTACTGCAGTGATAGGTTTGGAAAATATTTTAACGCCATCTTCGTTCCCCTTCGGACTATTTTGCAGATGAAAAGGCGGAAAGATACCTAAGTAATTTACGTAGTGCTCATGAGGCCTCCTTGATTTTCAAAGTACTCGGCGTTGTCCGGGAGAAAAGTGCTCAATATCCTAGATAGAGCTACTGTAGTGATAGGTTTGGAAAATATTTTAACGCCATCTTCGTTACCCTTTGGACTATTTTGCAGATAAAAAGGAGGGAGGATACATAAGTAATTTCATTAGTGCTCAGGGGGCCTCCTTGATTTTCAAAGAACTCGGCGTTGTCCGGGAGAAAAGTGCTCAATATCCTAGATAGAGCTACTGTAGTGATAGGTTTGGAAAATATTTTAACGCCATCTTCGTTATCCTTTGAACTATTTTGCAGATAAAAAAGAGGGACGATACCAAAGTAATTTCAGTAGTGCTCAGGAGGCCTCCTTGATTTTCAAAGTACTCGGCGTTGTCCGGGAGAAAAGTGCTCAATATCTTAGATAGAGCTACTGTAGTGACAGGTTTGGAAAATATTTTAACGCCATCTTCGTTACCCTTTGGACTATTTTGCAGATAAAAAAGAGGGAGGATACCTAAGTAATTTCAGTAGTGCTCAGGAGGCGTCCTTGATTTTCAAAGTACTCGGCGTTGTCCGGGAGAAAAGTGCTCAATATCCTAGATAGAGCTACTGTAGTGATAGGTTTGGAAAATATTTTAACGCCATCTTCAATCCCTTTTAGACTTCTTTGCAGATGAAAAGGAGGGAGGATACCTAAGTTATTTACGTAGTGCTCAGGAGGGCTCCTTGATTTTCAAAGTATTCGGCGTTGTCCGGGAGACAAGCGCTCAATATCCTAGATAGAGCCACTGTAGTGATAGGTTTGGAAAATATTTTAACGCCATCTTCGTTCCCCTTTGGACTATTTTGCAGATGAAAAGGAGGGAGGATACCTAAGTAATTTCAGTAGTGCTCAGGAGGCCTCCTTGATTTTCAAAGTACTCGGCGTTGTCCGGGAGAAAAGTGCTCAATATCCTAGATAGAGCTACTGCAGTGATAGGTTTGGAAAATATTTTAACGCCATCTTCGTTACCCTTTGAACTATTTTGCAGATAAAAAGGAGGGACGATACCTAAGTAATTTCAGTAGTGCTCAGGAGGCCTCCTTGATTTTCAAAGTACTCGGCGTTGTCCGGGAGAAAAGTGCTCAATATCCTAGATAGAGCTACTGTAGTGATAGGTTTGGAAAATATTTTAACGCCATCTTCGTTACCCTTTGGACTATTTTGCAGATAAAAAAGAGGTAGGATACCTAAGTAATTTCAGTAGTGCTCAGGAGGACTCCTATTTATTCACAGTACTCGGCGTTGTCCGGGAGAAAAGTGCTCAATATCTTAGATAGAGCTACTGTAGTGATAGGTTTGGAAAATATTTTGACGCCATCTTCGTTCCAATTTGGACTATTTTGCAGATAAAAAGGAGGGAGGATACCTAAGTGATTTCAGTAGTGCTCAGGAGGCGTTCTCGATTTGGAAAGTACTGGGGCTGCGATAGGAACATATGTAGCATTGCACCGGGGCAGCAATAGGTACGTATGTAGCATTTACACCATGGCAGCAATGGGTACTTATATAGTATATGCACCGGGGCGGCAATAGGCACGTATATAGTCTGCACACCACGGTGGCGATACATACGTATATAGTATGAATACCGGAGCGGAGATAAGTACCTATATAGAAAGCATAGATAGAGGTGGTACTTTTTATAGAAATATGTCATACTATTGCCCTGGGCAACGTAGGAGAAATGGTGGGGAAGAAGCAGCCTTCCCAAAAGGCAAAATTAAAAAGAAGCGGTGAAATGGGGCGACCAGGGAAGAGAAAGGTAGAAAGATAAATAGACGGCTATAGAGGAGGGGGGGAATAGAAGTTTGAATATAAAGATGTTACACACGCGATTTCTCCTCAATTTTATGTTTTCATGACCCCGAGCAACGCCGGGTAGCCCCGCTAGTCTATTATATAAACGTCACCTGTCTGTATGGATGTATGTATGTATGTATGTATGTATGTATGTATGTATGTATGTAAAGCTTCTCCTCCGAAAGTACCCAACACACGGTCACACGGGTGACATCATTCCGACCGGCCAGCCCAGACGCGTGTAATATCTCGGAACCGGAAAAAAAAAATTGACTCTTCCGGGGTCGACTGAGCACTTTTTTCCAATGGGGGGTGGCTTTTAACTCCATTTTTCAACGTTATTTATACTAATTTGAGAAGAAAAATAATGCAAAGTCACGATAAACTAGATATTACGTCAGAGTAAGGGAGTGGCGGGTAGAAATTCACTCACACTACAACCATTTTTTTTCTTTCTTTCTTCTTCCCCTCTCACTCCCACACTTTCTTTCTTAATTATTAATAAACGCTAATATTCCTTCCCCCCTCCCTTCCTCACTATGGCTGTTCTGTTATCCTGATATAATACTTCCAGGCATTACCTCCTCCTTTCAGGCCAAATAGGGGGGGGGGGGAATTTCGGCATTCACCGATGTGAGCGCCACAGGCCAAATCTGGGGAGAGGGAGTGTCGGCATTCGGCGGTGGGGCGCCTCAGGCCAAATCTGGGGAGGGGGAATGTCGGCATTCGCCGGTATGAGCGCCTCAGGCCAAATCTGGGGATGGGGGAGTGTCGGCGTTCGGGCCAAATTTGGGGGGGAGGGAGAGTCTCGGTATTCGGTCGCGGGGCTCCTCAGGCCAAATTTGGGGGAGGGGGGGGGGGGTTCGGCATTCGCCGGTATGAGCGCCTCAGGCCAAATTTGGGGGAGAGGAGAGTATCGGTATTTGCCGGTGGGGTGCCAGGCTAAATCTGGGGAGGGGGAATGTCGGCATTCGCCGGTATGAGCGCCTCAGGCCAAATTTAAGGAGAGGGAGTGTCGACATTCGCCGGTGTGAGCGCCTCAGGCCAAATTTGGGGGAGAGGAGAGTATCGGTATTTGCCGGTGGGGTGCCAGGCTAAATCTGGGGAGGGGGAATGTCGGCATTCGCCGGTATGAGCGCCTCAGGCACAATCTGGGGAGGGGGAGTGTCGGCATTCGCCCGTATGAGCGCCTCAGGTGAAATCTGGGGGAAATCGGTATTCGCCAGTGGGGCGCCTCAGGCGATACTTGGGGAGGTGGAGTGCCAGCATTCGCAGGTGTGAACGCCCCAGGTGAAATTCAGGCGAGGGGGGGGGAGTATGAGTATCCATCGGTGAGATAACGACCTCAGCCTGTACTTAGGGGAGAAGAAATGCCCAAAAGGAAAAGGGATTAAAAAAAAAAAAATGATAATCTGATTTTTGATTCGACAGTGTAAAACCGACACCTACTGGATAGGACTAGATAATAAACTTTATCTCAAGGCAAAAATGCCGAGAACAGATACTACACTTTGATCTTAGCCAAAAGGCCAGGAAAGCATCAGAAATTAAAATTTTTGGCACGATTTCTATCAGTATTTATAACGAATCTACCACAGTACAGCGGTCTATCCACTATACACTGTTTAAATTACATTAATAAATTAACAAGTAATAATAACTATGATTTTCTTTCAACAAACATTGTATAATACTATTTAACAACTTATTACATCAATTTTGAATATCAACAAATAATTTTAGACTTCCCCAGGCCGTTTTTCTCTAATTCAACATAGCTTTTAGACGCCATTTTTTTTTAACCGAAAATTACATTAATTCACTTCTTTTGGCTAAGATCAAGGTGTAGTATCTGTTCCGATTGATACTGCACTCCATAGACTGGTATTTAAACGCCATCTTCGTTCCCCTTTGGACTATTTCGCAGATCAGAAGGAGAGAGGATACCTAAGGGATTTCAGGAGTGCTCATGAAGCCTCCTCGATTTTCAAAGTACTCGGCGTTGTCCGGGAGAAAAGTGCTCAATATCCTAGATAGAGCTACTGTAGTGATAGGTTTTGATAATATTTTAACAGCATCTACGCTGAAAAGGATGGGGGAATGGATAAGAATTATTTCAGTAGTCCCCATGAGGCCTCTTTGATTTTGAAATACTCGGCGTTGTCCGGGAGAAAAGTGCTCAATATCCTAGATAGAGCAACTGTAGTGATAGGTTTAGAAAATATTTTAACGCCATCTTCTTTCCCCTTTGGACAATTTTGCAGATGAAAAGGAGGGAGGATACCTAACTGATTTCAGTTGTCCCCAGGAGGCCTCTTTGATTTTCAAAGTACTCGGCGTTGTCAGGGAAAAAAGTGCTCAATGTCCTAGATAGAGCTACTGTAGTGATAGGTTTGGATAATATTTTAACAGCATCTACGCTGAAAAGGATGGGGGAATGGATAAGAATTATTTCAGTAGTCCCCAGGAGGCCTCTTTGATTTTGAAATACTCGGCGTTGTCCGGGAGAAAAGTGCTCAATATCCTAGATAGAGCTACTGTAGTGATAGGTTTGGAAAATATTTTAACGCCATCTTCGTTCCCCTTTGGACTATTTCGCAGATCCGAAGGAGAGAGGATACCTAAGGGATTTCAGGAGTGCTCATGAAGCCTCCTCGATTTTAAAAGTACTCGGCGTTGTCCGGGAGAAAAGTGCTCAATGTCCTAGATAGAGCTACTGTAGTGATAGGTTTAGAAAATATTTTAACGCCATCTTCTTTCACCTTTGGACAATTTTGCAGATGAAAAGGAGGGAGGATACCTAACTGATTTCAGTTGTCCCCAGGAGGCCTCTTTGATTTTCAAAGTACTCGGCGTTGTCCGGGAAAAAAGTGCTCAATGTCCTAGATAGAGCTACTGTAGTGATAGGTTTGGATAATATTTTAACAGCATCTACGCTGAAAAGGATGGGGGAATGGATAAGAATTATTTGAGTAGTCCCCATGAGGCCTCTTTGATTTTGAAATACTCGGCGTTGTCCGGGAGAAAAGTGCTCAATATCCTAGATAGAGCAACTGTAGTGATAGGTTTAGAAAATATTTTAACGCCATCTTCTTTCCCCTTTGGACAATTTTGCAGATGAAAAGGAGGGAGGATACCTAACTGATTTCAGTAGTCCTCAGGAGGCCTCTTTGATTTTCAAAGTACTCGGCGTTGTCCGGGAAAAAAGTGCTCAATGTCCTAGATAGAGCTACTGTAGTGATAGGTTTGGATAATATTTTAACAGCATCTACGCTGAAAAGGATGGGGGAATGGATAAGAATTATTTCAGTAGTCCCCAGGAGGCCTCTTTGATTTTGAAATACTCGGCGTTGTCCGGGAGAAAAGTGCTCAATATCCTAGATAGAGCTACTGTAGTGATAGGTTTGGAAAATATTTTAACGCCATCTTCGTTCCCCTTTGGACTATTTCGCAGATCCGAAGGAGAGAGGATACCTAAGGGATTTCAGGAGTGCTCATGAAGCCTCCTCGATTTTAAAAGTACTCGGCGTTGTCCGGGAGAAAAGTGCTCAATGTCCTAGATAGAGCTACTGTAGTGATAGGTTTGGAAAATATTTTAACGCCATCTTCTTTCCCCTTTGGACAATTTTGCAGATGAAAAGGAGGGAGGATACCTAACTGATTTCAGTTGTCCCCAGGAGGCCTCTTTGATTTTCAAAGTACTCGGCGTTGTTCGGGAAAAAAGTGCTCAATGTCCTAGATAGAGCTACTGTAGTGATAGGTTTGGATAATATTTTAACAGCATCTACGCTGAAAAGGATGGGGGAATGGATAAGAATTATTTGAGTAGTCCCCATGAGGCCTCTTTGATTTTGAAATACTCGGCGTTGTCCGGGAGAAAAGTGCTCAATATCCTAGATAGAGCAACTGTAGTGATAGGTTTGGAAAATATTTTAACGCCATCTTCGTTCCCCTTTGGACTATTTCGCAGATCCGAAGGAGAGAGGATACCTAAGGGATTTCAGGAGTGCTCATGAAGCCTCCTCGATTTTCAAAGTACTCGGCGTTGTCCGGGAGAAAAGTGCTCAATATCCTAGATAGAGCTACTGTAGTGATAGGTTTGGAAAATATTTTAACGCCATCTTCGTTCCCCTTTGGACTATTTCGCAGATAAGAAGTAGAGAGGATACCAAAGTGATTTCAGTAGTCCCCAGGAGGCCTCTTTGATTTTGAAATACTCGGCGTTGTCCGGGAGAAAAGTGCTCAATATCCTAGATAGAGCTACTGTAGTGATAGGTTTGGAAAATATTTTAACGCCATCTTCGTTCCCCTTTGGACTATTTCGCAGATCAGAAGGAGAGAGGATACCTAAGTGATTTCAGTAGTCCCCAGGAGGCCTCCTTTATTATCAAAGTACTCGGCGTTGTCCGGGAGAAAAGTGCTCAATGTCCTAGATAGAGCTACTGTAGTGATAGGTTTGGAAAATATTTTAACGCCATCTTCGTTCCCCTTTGGACTATTTCGCAGATCAGAAGGAGAGAGGATACCTAAGGGATTTCAGGAGTGCTCATGAAGCCTCCTCGATTTTCAAAGTACTCAGCGTTGTCCGGGAGAAAAGTGCTCAATATCCTAGATAGAGCTACTGTAGTGATAGGTTTGGAAAATATTTTAACGCCATCTTCGTTCCCCTTTGGACTATTTCGCAGATCAGAAGGAGAGAGGATACCTAAGGGATTTCAGGAGTGCTCATGAAGCCTCCTCGATTTTCAAAGTACTTGGCGTTGTCCGGGAGAAAAGTGCTCAATATCCTAGATAGAGCTACTGTAGTGATAAGTTTAGAAAATATTTTAACGCCATCTTCGTTCCCCTTTGGACAATTTTGCAGATGAAAAGGAGGGAGGATACCTAACTGATTGCAGTTGTCTCCAGGAGGCCTCTTTGATTTTCAAAGTACTCTGCGTTGTCCGGGAAAAAAGTGCTCAATGTCCTAGATAGAGCTACTGTAGTGATAGGTTTGGATAATATTTTAACAGCATCTACGCTGAAAAGGATGGGGGAATGGATAAGAATTATTTCAGTAGTCCCCAGGAGGCCTCTTTGATTTTGAAATACTCGGCGTTGTCCGGGAGAAAAGTGCTCAATATCCTAGATAGAGCTACTGTAGTGATAGGTATGGAAAATATTTTAACGCCATCTTCGTTCCCCTTTGGACTATTTCGCAGATCCGAAGGAGAGAGGATACCTAAGGGATTTCAGGAGTGCTCATGAAGCCTCCTCGATTTTAAAAGTACTCGGCGTTGTCCGGGAGAAAAGTGCTCAATGTCCTAGATAGAGCTACTGTAGTGATAGGTTTGGATAATATTTTAACGCCATCTTCGTTCCCCTTTGGACTATTTCGCAGATAAGAAGTACAGAGGATACCAAAGTGATTTCAGTAGTCCCCAGGAGGCCTCCTTGATTATCAAAGTACTCGGCGTTGTCCGGGAGAAAAGTGCTCAATGTCCTAGATAGAGCTACTGTAGTGATAGGTTTGGATAATATTTTAACAGCATCTACGCTGAAAAGGATGGGGGAATGGATAAGAATTATTTCAGTAGTCCCCAGGAGGCCTCTTTGATTTTGAAATACTCGGCGTTGTCCGGGAGAAAAGTGCTCAATATCCTAGATAGAGCTACTGTAGTGATAGGTTTGGAAAATATTTTAACGCCATCTTCGTTCCCCTTTGGACTATTTCGCAGATCCGAAGGAGAGAGGATACCTAAGAGATTTCAGGAGTACTCATGAAGCCTCCTCGATTTTAAAAGTACTGGGCGTTGTCCGGGAGAAAAGTGCTCAATATCCTAGATAGAGCTACTGTAGTGATAGGTTTAGAAAATATTTTAACGCCATCTTCTTTCCCCTTTGGACAATTTTGCAGATGAAAAGGAGGAAGGATACCTAACTGATTTCAGTTGTCCCCAGGAGGCCTCTTTGATTTTCAAAGTACTCTGCGCTGTCCGGGGAAAAAAGTTATGACTGTCCTATATAGAGCTACTGTAGTGATAGTTTGGATAATATTTTAACGCCATATTCGTTCCCCTTTGGACTATTTCGGAGATCAGTAGGAGAGAGGACACCTAAGTGATTTCAGTAGTCCTCAGGAGGCCTCCTTTATTATTAAAGTACTCGGCGTTGTCCGGGAGAAAAGTGCTCAATGTACTAGATAGAGCTATAGTAGTGATAGGTTTGGAAAATATTTCAACGCCATCTTTGTTCCCCTTTGGACTATTTCGCAGATCAGAAGGAGAGAGGATACCTAAGTGATTTCAGTAGTCCTCAGGAGGCATCCTTGATTATCAAAGTACTAGGCGTTGGCCGGGAGAAAAGTGCTCAATGTCCTAGATAGAGCTACTGTAGTGATAGGTTTGGAAAATATTTTAACGCCATCTTTGTTCCCCTTTGGACTATTTCGCAGATCAGAAGGAGAGAGGATACCTAAGTGATTTCAGTAGTACTCATGAGGCCTCCTTGATTTTCAAAGTACTCAGTGTTGTCCGAGAGAAATGTGCTCAATATCCTAGATAGAGCTATGATAAAGACTATCATGAGAGGATTGAAAATGATGAAGACTATCATGAGAGGATTTAAAATGATGAAGACTATCATGAGAGGATTGAAAATGATGAAGACTATCATGAGGGGATTGAAAATGATGAAGACTATCATGAGGGGATTGAAAATGATGTACACTATCATGAGGGGATTGAAAATGATGTACACTATCATGAGGGGATTGAAAATGATGTACACTATCATGAGGGGATTGAAAATGATAAAGACTATCATGAGGGGATTGAAAATGATGAAGACTATCATAAGGGGATTGAAAATGATGAAGAATGTCATGAGAGGATTGAAAATGATGAAGACTTTCATGAGAGGATTGAAAATGAAGAAGGATAGACTGACAGGATTGGAAATGATGAAGAATACCATGAGGGGATTTAAAATGATGAATAATATCATGAGGGGATTGAAAATGATGAAGAATATCATGAGAGGATTGAAAATGATGAAGACTATCATGAGAAGTTTGAAAATGATGAAGACTATCATGAGAGGATTGAAAATGATGAAGACTATCATGAGAGGATTGAAAATGATGAAGACTATCATGAGAGGATTGAAAATGATGAAGACTATCATGAGAGGATTGAAAATGATGAAGACTATCATGAGAGGATTGAAAATGATGAAGACTATCATGAGAGGATTGAAAATGATGAAGACTATCATGAGGGAATTGAAAATGATGAAGACTATCATGAGGGGATTGAAAATGATGAAGAATGTCATGAGAGGATTGAAAATGATGAAGAATGTCATTAGAGGATTGAAAATGATGAAGAATGTCATGAGAGGATTGAAAATGATGAAGAATGTCATGAGAGGATTGAAAATTATGAAGAATAGACTGACAGGATTGGAAATGGTGAAGAATACCATGAGAGGATTGAAAATGATGAATAATATCATGAAGGGATTGAAAATGAGAAGAATATCATGAGGGGATCGAAAATGATGAAATATACCATGAGAGGATTGAAAATGATGAAGAATATCATGAGGGGATTGAAAATGATGAAGAATATCATGAGGGGATTGAAAATGATCGAAGAATATCATGAGGGGATTGAAAATAATAAAGAATATCATGAGAGGATTGAAAAAATGAAGAATATCATGAGAGGATTGAAAATTATTAAGAATATCATGAGCGGATTGAAAATGATGAGGAATATTACGAGAGGATTGAAAATGATGAAGAATATTATGAGGGGATTGAAAATGATTAATAGTATGAGGAGATTGAAAATGATGAAGAATATTATGAGGGGATTGAAAATGATTAATAGTATGAGGAGATCGAAAATGATGAATACAACGAGGGGAGTTAAAATGATGAAGGATATCATGAGGGGATTCAAAATATATAGTATGAACACCGGTGCGGTTATAAGTACCTATATAGAAGGCGCAGACAGTGGTGGTACTTTTTATAGAAATAAGTCATACTATTGCCCTGTGAAACGTAGGATGAAATGGTGGGGAAGAAACAGCTTTAGCAAAAGGCAAAATTTAAAAGTAGCGACCAGGGTAGATAAAAGTAGAAAGATAAAGAGACAGCTATAGAGAGAGAGGGAGAGAAATAGAAGTTTTAATATAAAGATGTTACACACGCGATTTTTCTTCAATTATGTTTTTATGACCCCGAGCAACGCCGGGTAGCCCCGCTAGTCTATTATATAAACGTCACCTGTCTGTATGGATGTATGTATGTATGTATGTATGTATGTATGTATGTATGTATGTATGTAAAGCTTCTCCTCCGAAAGTACCCAACACACGGTCACACAGGTGGCATCATTCCGACCGGCCAGCCCAGACGCGTGTAATATCTCGGAACCGGAAAAAAAAAATTGACTCTGCCGGGGTCGACTGAGCACTTTTCTCCAATGGGGGGTGGCTTTTAACTCCACTTTTCAACGTTATTTATACTAATTTGAGAAGAAAAATAATGCAAAGTCACGATAAACTAGATATGACGTCAGAGTAAGGGAGTGGCGGGTAGAAATTCACTCACACTACAACCATTTTTTTTCTTTCTTTCTTCTTCCCCTCTCACTCCCACACTTTCTTTCTTAATTATTAATAGACGCTAATATTCCTTCCCCCCTCCCTTCCTCACTATGGCCGTTCTGTTATCCTGATATAATACTTCCAGGCATTACCTCCTCCTTTCAGGCCAAATAGGAGGGGAGGGGGAATGTCGGCATTCACCGATGTGAGTGCCACAGGCCAAATCTGGGGAGAGGGAGTGTCGGCATTCGGCGGTGGGGCGCCTCAGGCCAAATCTGGGGAGGGGGAATGTCGGTATTCGCCGGTATGAGCGCCCCAGGCCAAATTTGGGGAGGGGGAGTGTCGACATTCGCCGGTGTGAGCGCCTCAGGCCAAATTTGGGGGATAGGAGAGTATCGGTATTCGCCGGTGGGGCGCCAGGCTAAATCTGGGGAGAGGGAATGTCGGCATTCGCCGGTATGAGCGCCTCAGGCCAAATCTGGGGAGGGGGAGAGCCTCAGGCCAAATCTGGGGAGGGGGAGTGTCGGCATTCGCCGGTATGAGCGGGGGGAAATCGGTATTCGCCAGTGGGGCCTCAAACTTGAGGAGGTGGAGTTCCAGCATTCGCAGGTGTGAACGCCTCTGGTGAAATTCAGGGGAGGGGGGGGGGGAGTATGAGTAATCGTCGGTGAGATCACGACCTCAGCCTGTACTTTAGGGGAGAAGAAATCCCCAAAAGGAAAAGGGATTAAAAAAAAAATGATAATCTGATTTTTGGTTCTGACAGTGTAAAACCGACACCTACTGGATAGGACTAGATAATACACTTGATCTCAAGGCAAAAATGCCGAGAACAGATACTAGACTTTGATCTTAGCCAAAAGGCCAGGAAAGCATCCGAAATTAAAATTTTGGGCACGATTTCTATCAGTATTTATAACGAATCTACCACAGTACAGCGGTCTATCCACTATACACTGTTTAAATTACATTAATAAATTAACAAGTAATAATAACTATGATTTTCTTTCAACAAACATTGTATAATACTATTTAACAACTTATTACATCAATTTTGAATATCAACAAATAATTTTAGACTTCCCCAGGCCGTTTTTCTCTAATTCAACATAGCTTTTAGACGCCATTTTTTTTTAACCGAAAATTACATTAATTCACTTCTTTTGGCTGCTAAGATCAAGGTGTAGTATCTGTTCCGATGGATACTGCACTCCATAGACTGGTATCGTCTTGGCCTTCGGGGCTTCATTCCGCCGGTCTATGGGTCTGTCCTGTGCAGTTCTAAGAGGTCCACACTCCCAGGCTTTGCCTCCCCTCTTTGGGGAGGAGTAAGTTTATTGCTTACTGAGGCGCCTCTACCGGGGGAATCCCGACGGGGCGGCCCAGGCAATTTTGAATGGCCAGAGTGCTAACCTTCTCGGGCGCTAGCTTTACAAGGCCAACTTGAATTTATTTGTTACAGGATAACTAAGGAAGAGCGATAACTCACGTTTAAAAACACAATTTAGGTTTTTAAAACAAGGTTAGAGAATATAAATAACATATAAAAGCGTATTCTTATGTAAAATTAACATCTTCGTTCCCCTTTGGACAATTTTGCAGATGAAAAGGAGTGAGGATACCTAATTGATTTCAGTAGTGCTCAGGAGGCCTCCTTGATTTTCAAAGTACTCGGCGTTGTCCGGGAGAAAAGTGCTCAATATCCTAGATAGAGCTACTGTAGTGATAGGTTTGGAAAATATTTTAACGCCATCTTCGATCCCCTTTGGACTATTTTGCAGATGAAAAGGAGGGAGGATACCTAAGTAATTTCAGTAGTGCTCAGGAGGCCTCCTTGGTTTTCAAAGTACTCGGCGTTGTCCGGGAGAAAAGCGCTCAATATCCTAGATAGAGCTACTGTAGTGATAGGTTTGGAAAATATTTTAACGCCATCTTCGTTCCCCTTTGGACTATTTTGCAGATGAAAAGGAGGGAGGATACCTAAGTGATTTCAGTAGTGCTCAGGAGGCCTCCTTGATTTTCAAAGTACTCGGCGTTGTCCGGGAGAAAAGTGCTCAATATCCTAGATAGAGCTACTGTAGTGATAGGTTTGGAAAATATTTTAATGCCATCTTCGTTCCCCTTTGGACTATTTTGCAGATGAAAAGGAGGGAGGATACCTAAGTAATTTCAGTAGTGCTCAGAAAGCCTCCTTGATTTTCATGTACTCGGCGTTGTCCGGGAGAAAAGGGCTCAATATCCTAGATAGAGCTACTGTAGTGATAGGTTTGGAAAATATTTTAACGCCATCTTCGTTACCCTTTGGACTGTTTTGGAGATAAAAAGGAGGGACGATACCTAAGTAATTTACGTAGTGCTCAGGAGGCCTACTTGATTTTCGAAGTACTCGGCGTTGTCCGGGAGAAAAGTGCTCAATATCCTAGATAGAGCTACTGTAGTGATAGGTTTGGAAAATATTTTAACGCCATCTTCGATCCCCTTTGGACTATTTTGCAGATGAAAAGGAGGGAGGATACCTAAGTAATTTACGTAGTGCTCAGGAGGCCTACTTGATTTTCAAAGTATTCGGCGTTGTCCGGGAGAAAAGCGCTCAATATCCATAATAGAGCTACTGTATTGATAGGTTTGGAAAATATTTTAACGCCATCTTCGTTACCCTTTGGACTATTTTGCAGATAAAAAGGAGGGAGGATACCTAAGTAATTTCAGTAGTGCTCAGGAGGCCTCCTTTATTTTCAAAGTACTCGGCGTTGTCCGGGAGAAAAGTGCTCAATATCCTAGATAGAACTACTGAAGTGATAGTTTTGGAAAATATTTTAACGCCATCTTCGTTACCCTTTGGACTATTTTGCAGATGAAAAGGAGAGAGGATACCTTAGTAATTTCAGTAGTGCTCAGGAGGCCTCCTTGATTTTCAAAGTACTCGGCGTTGTCCGGGAGAAAAGTGCTCAATATCCTAGATAGAGCTACTGTAGTGATAAGTTTGGAAAATATTTTAACGCCATCTTCGTTTCGCCTTTGGACTATTTTGCAGATCAGAAAGAGAAAGGATACCTAAGTGATTTCAGTAGTGCTCAGTAGGCATCTTTGATTTTCAAAGTACTCGACGTTGTCCGGGAGAAAATTGCTCAATGTCTTAGATAGAGCTACTGTAGTGACAGGTTTTGATAATATTTTAACAGCATCTACGCTGAAAATGGTTGGGATAATCGAAAAGAGTGATTTCAGTAGTGCTCAGGAGGCCTCCTTGATTTTCAAAGTACTCGGCGTTGTCCTGGAGAAAAGTGCTCAATACCCAAGATAGAGCTACTGTAGGGATAAGTTTAGAAAATATTTTAACGCCATCTTCGATCCCCTTTGAACTATTTTGCAGATGAAAAGGAGGGAGAATACCTAAGTGATTTAAGTAGTGCTCAGGAGGCCTTCTTTATTTTCAAATTACTTGGCGTTGTCCGGGAGAAAAGTGCTCAATGTCATAGATAGAGTTACTGTAGTGATAAGTTTTGATGATATTTTAACAGCATCTACGCTGAAAAGGATGGGGAAATCGATGTAATTTCAGTAGTGCTCAGGAGGCCTCTTTGATTTTCAAAGAACTCGGCGTTGTCCGGGAGAAAATTGCTCAATGTCCTAGATAAAGCTACTGTAGTGACAGGTTTGGATAATATTTTAAAAGCATCTACGCTGAAAAGGATGGGATCATCGATAAGAGTGATTTCAGTAGTGCTCAGGAGGCTTCCTTGATTTTCAAAGTACTCGGCGTTGTCCGGAAGAAAAGTGCTCAATATCCATAATAGAGCTACTGTAGTGATAGGTTTTGAAAATTTTTTAAACGCCATCTTCGATCCCCTTTGGACTATTTTGCAGATGAAAAGGAGGGAGGATACCTAAGTAATTTCAGTAGTGCTCAGGAGGCCTCCGGTGTTTTCAAAGTACTCGGCGTTGTCCGGGAGAAAAGCGCTCAATATCCTAGATAGAGCTACTGTAGTGATAGGTTTGGAAAATATTTTAACGCCATCTTCGTTCCCCTTTGGACTATTTTGCAGATGAAAAGGAGGGAGGATACCTAAGTGATTTCAGTAGTGCTCAGGAGGCCTCCTTGATTTTCAAAGTACTCGGCGTTGTCCGGGAGAAAAGTGCTCAATATCCTAGATAGAGCTACTGTAGTGATAGGTTTGGAAAATATTTTAATGCCATCTTCGTTCCCCTTTGGACTATTTTGCAGATGAAAAGGAGGGAGGATACCTAAGTAATTTCAGTAGTGCTCAGAAAGCCTCCTTGATTTTCATGTACTCGGCGTTGTCCGGGAGAAAAGGGCTCAATATCCTAGATAGAGCTACTGTAGTGATAGGTTTGGAAAATATTTTAACGCCATCTTCGTTACCCTTTGGACTGTTTTGGAGATAAAAAGGAGGGACGATACCTAAGTAATTTACGTAGTGCTCAGGAGGCCTACTTGATTTTCGAAGTACTCGGCGTTGTCCGGGAGAAAAGTGCTCAATATCCTAGATAGAGCTACTGTAGTGATAGGTTTGGAAAATATTTTAACGCCATCTTCGATCCCCTTTGGACTATTTTGCAGATGAAAAGGAGGGAGGATACCTAAGTAATTTACGTAGTGCTCAGGAGGCCTACTTGATTTTCAAAGTATTCGGCGTTGTCCGGGAGAAAAGCGCTCAATATCCATAATAGAGCTACTGTATTGATAGGTTTGGAAAATATTTTAACGCCATCTTCGTTACCCTTTGGACTATTTTGCAGATAAAAAGGAGGGAGGATACCTAAGTAATTTCAGTAGTGCTCAGGAGGCCTCCTTTATTTTCAAAGTACTCGGCGTTGTCCGGGAGAAAAGTGCTCAATATCCTAGATAGAACTACTGAAGTGATAGTTTTGGAAAATATTTTAACGCCATCTTCGTTACCCTTTGGACTATTTTGCAGATGAAAAGGAGAGAGGATACCTTAGTAATTTCAGTAGTGCTCAGGAGGCCTCCTTGATTTTCAAAGTACTCGGCGTTGTCCGGGAGAAAAGTGCTCAATATCCTAGATAGAGCTACTGTAGTGATAAGTTTGGAAAATATTTTAACGCCATCTTCGTTTCGCCTTTGGACTATTTTGCAGATCAGAAAGAGAAAGGATACCTAAGTGATTTCAGTAGTGCTCAGTAGGCATCTTTGATTTTCAAAGTACTCGACGTTGTCCGGGAGAAAATTGCTCAATGTCTTAGATAGAGCTACTGTAGTGACAGGTTTTGATAATATTTTAACAGCATCTACGCTGAAAATGGTTGGGATAATCGAAAAGAGTGATTTCAGTAGTGCTCAGGAGGCCTCCTTGATTTTCAAAGTACTCGGCGTTGTCCTGGAGAAAAGTGCTCAATACCCAAGATAGAGCTACTGTAGGGATAAGTTTAGAAAATATTTTAACGCCATCTTCGATCCCCTTTGAACTATTTTGCAGATGAAAAGGAGGGAGAATACCTAAGTGATTTAAGTAGTGCTCAGGAGGCCTTCTTTATTTTCAAATTACTTGGCGTTGTCCGGGAGAAAAGTGCTCAATGTCATAGATAGAGTTACTGTAGTGATAAGTTTTGATGATATTTTAACAGCATCTACGCTGAAAAGGATGGGGAAATCGATGTAATTTCAGTAGTGCTCAGGAGGCTTCCTTGATTAGCAAAGTACTCGGCGTTATCCAGGAGAAAAGTGCTCAATGTCCTAGATAGAGCTACTGTAGTGATAGGTTTGGAAAATATTTTAACGCCATCTTCGTTCCACTTTGGACTATTTGGCAGATCAGAAGGAGACAGGATACTTAAAGGAATTCAGTAGTGCTCAGGAGGCCTCTTTGATTTTAAAAGTACTCGGCGTTGTCCGGGAGAAAATTGCTCAATGTCTTAGATAGAGCTACTGTAGTGATAGGTTTGGATAATATTTTAACAGCATCTACGCTGAAAAGGATGGGGGAATCCATAAGAGTGATTTCAGTAGTGCTCAGGAGGCCTCCTTGATTTTCAAATTACTCAGCGTTGTTTGGGAGAAAATTGCTCAATGTCCTAGATAGAGCTACTGTAGTGACAGGTTTGGATAATATTTTAAAAGCATCTACGCTGAAAAGGATCGGATCATCGATAAGAGTGATTTCAGTAGTGCTCAGGAGGCTTCCTTGATTTTCAAAGTACTCGGCGTTGTCCGGAAGAAAAGTGCTCAATATCCATAATAGAGCTACTGTAGTGATAGGTTTTGAAAATTTTTTAAATGCCATCTTCATTCCCCTTTGGACTATTTGGCAGATGAAAAGGAGGGAGGATACCTAAGTGATTTCAGTAGTGCTCAGGAGGCTTCCTTGATTAGCAAAGTACTCGGCGATATCCAGGAGAAAAGTGCTCAATGTCCTAGATAGAGCTACTGTAGTGATAGGTTTGGAAAATATTTTAACGCCATCTTCGTTCCACTTTGGACTATTTGGCAGATCAGAAGGAGACAGGATACTTAAAGGAATTCAGTAGTGCTCAGGAGGCCTCTTTGATTTTAAAAGTACTCGGCGTTGTCCGGGAGAAAATTGCTCAATGTCTTAGATAGAGCTACTGTAGTGATAGGTTTGGATAATATTTTAACAGCATCTACGCTGAAAAGGATGGGGGAATCCATAAGAGTGATTTCAGTAGTGCTCAGGAGGCCTCCTTGATTTTCAAATTACTCAGCGTTGTTTGGGAGAAAATTGCTCAATGTCCTAGATAGAGCTACTGTAGTGATAGGTTTGGATAATATTTTAACAGAATCTATTTTGCAGATGAAAAGGAGAGGGGGTCAGTAAGAGTGACTTCTGCGGTATTGCACTCGGGGAGTTCTTCTGCGGTATAGCAACCTGAGGCTTCTGCAGTATGGCACCAGGGGAGTGCTTCTGCGGGATAGAAGCTTGAGGCTTCTGCGGTATGGCATCAGGGGTGCTATTGCGTTATATAAACCAGGGGGTGCTTTGCGATATAGGAACCTCGGGTTTCTGCTCTATGGCACCCGGGGGGTGCTTCTGCGGTATGGCACCCGAGGGGTGCTTCTGTGTTATAGAAACCAGGGGGGTGCTTCTGCAATATAGCAACCAGGGGGCTACTTCTGTGGTATATCAACCGGAGGGTGGTTCTGCAATAGGGAACCATGAGGTGGTATGGCACCCAGGGGGTGCTTCTGCTGTATGGCACTTAGGGCGGGTGCTTCTGCGGTATAGAATCACGACGCTTCTCAGCGTTGTCCATGAGAAAAGTGCTCAATATCCTAGATAGAGCTACTGTAGTGATAGGTTTGGAAAATATTTTAACGCCATCTTCGTTCCCCTTTGGTTATTTTGCAGATGAAAAAGAGAGAGGATACCTAAGTGATTTTAGTAGTGCTCAGGAGGCTTTCTTAATTGTCAAAGTACTCTACATTGTCCGGGATAAAAGTGCTCAATGTCCTAGATAGAGCTACTGTAGTGATAGGTTTGGATAATATTTTAACAGCATTAACGCTGAAAAGGATAGGGGAAATCGATAAGAGTAATTTCAGTAGTGCTCAGGAGGCCCCTTGATTTTTAAATTACTCGGCGTTGTCCGGGAGAAAAGTGCTGAATATCCTAGATAGAACTACTGTAGTGATAGGTTTGGTAAATATTTTAACACCATCTTCGTTACTCTTTGGACTATTTTGCAGATAAAAAAGAAGGGAGGATTCCTAAGTGATTTCAGTAGTGCTCAGGAGGCCTCCTTGATTTTCAAAGTATTTGACGTTGTCCGGGAGAAAAGTGCTCAATATCCTAGATAAAGCTACTGTAGTGATATGTTTTGAAAATATTTTAACACCATCTTCGTTTCCCTTTGGACTATTTTGCAGATGAAAAGGAGGGAGATTACCTAAGTAATTTCAGTAGTGCTCAGGAGGCTTCCTTGATTTTCAAAGTACTCGGCGTCGTCTGGGAGAAAAGTGCTCAATATCGTAGATAGAGCTACTGTAGTGATAGGTTTGGAAAATATTTTAACACCATCTTCGTTCCCTTTTTGACTATTTTGCAGATGAAAAGGAGAGGGGGGCAGTAAGTAGTAGCTTCTGCGGTATTGAACATGGGGAGTGCTTCTGCGGTATAGGAACCTGCGGCTTCTGCGGTAGGGGACCAGAGGAGTGCTTCTGCGGTATAGGAACTTGAGGCTTCTGCAGTATGGCAGGCGGGGGAGGGTGCTTCTGCGGTATAGAAACAGGGGGGGGTGCTTCTGCAGTATAGGAACCTGAGGTATTTGCGGTATGGCACCCAGGGTGTGCTTCTGCGGTATGGCACCTGGGGGTGTGCTTCTGCGGTATAGAAACCGCGGGGGGGAGTTGCTCTTGCAGTATAGCAACTGGTGGGTACTTCTGTGGTATAGCAACCGGAGGGTGGTGCTTCTGCGGTATAGGAGTCGGAGGCTTCAGTGGTATGTCACTCAGGGGGTTCTTCTGCGGTATAGGGGGGTGCTTCTATGGTATAGCACCCGGGGGGTTGCTTCTGCAGTATAGGAACTTGAAGCTTCTGCGGTATAGCAGCTAAGGGTAGGGTGCTTCTGCGGTATAGGACCACGAGGCTTCTGCGGTATAGCACCTGGTGGGGGTGCTTCCTCAGTATAGGACCACGAGGCTTCTGCAGTGTAGCAACCGGGGGAGGGGGGGTTCTCTGGTATAGCAACGGGGGGGGGGGAGGGGGTGCTTCTGTTTGTATGGCACTCAGGGGGTGTTTTTGCAGAATAGGAACCTGAGGCTTCTGCGGTATGGCAACCAGGAGGCTGCTTCTGTGGTATGGCACCCTGGGGGTGCTTCTGCAGTATGGCACCCAGGGGGTTGCTTCTGTGGTATGGCACCCAGGGGGGTGCTTCTGCAGTATAGAATCACGATGCTTCTGCGGTATAGCAACCAGGGGTGGGGTGCTTCTGCAGTATAGGACCACGAGGCTTCTGTGGTATAGTATTCGCACTGGGCCGGTGATAGATGCGTATTTCGCATTCGCACTTGGGCTGCGATAGGTACGTATGTATCATTCACACTGAAGCAGCGATAGGTACGTATATAGCATGCATACCGGGGCGGCAATAGGTACTTTTATAGTATATGCACCGGGGCGGCAATAAGTACGTATATAGTATGTGCACTGGGGCGACAGTAGGTACGTATATAGTCTGCGCACCATTGTGGCGATACATACGTATATAGTATGAATACCAGAGCGGAGATAAGTACCTATATAGTAAACGCAGATAGAGGTGGTACTTTTTATAGAAATATGTCATACTATTGCCCTGGAAAACGTAGGAGAAATGGTGGGGAAGAAGCAGCTTTCGCAAAAGGCAAAATGAGAAAGTAGCTGTGAAATGGGGCGACCAGGGAAGAGAAAGGTAGAAAGATAAAGAGACGGCTATAAGGGAGGGGGGAAATAGAAGTTTGAATATAAAGATGTTACACACGCGATTTCTCTTCAATTATATGTTTTTATGACCCCGAGCAACGCCGGGTAGCCCCGCTAGTCTATTATATAAACGTCACCTGTCTGTATGGATGTATGTATGTATGTATGTATGTATGTATGTATGTATGTATGTATGTAAAGCTTCTCCTCCGAAAGTACCCAACACACGGTCACACGGGTGACATCATTCCGACCGGCCAGCCCAGACGCGTGTAATATATCGGAACCGGAAAAAAAAATTGACTCTTCCGGGGTCGACTGAGCACTTTTCTCCAATGGGGGGTGGCTTTTAACTCCATTTTTCAACGTTATTTATACTAATTTGAGAAGAAAAATAATGCAAAGTCACGATAAACCAGATATGACGTCAGAGTAAGGGAGTGGCGGGTAGAAATTCACTCACACTACAACCATTTTTTTTCTTTCTTTCTTCTTTCCCTCTCACTCCCACACTTTCTTTCTTAATTATTAATAGACGCTAATATTCCTTCCCCCCTCCCTTCCTCACTATGGCCGTTCTGTTATACTTCCAGGCATTACCTCCTCCTTTCAGGCCAAATAGGGGGGGGGGGAATGTCGGCATTCACCGATGTGAGCGCCACAGGCCATATCTGGGGAGAGGGAGTGTCAGCATTCGGCGGTTGGGCGCCTCAGACCAAATCTGAGGAGGGGGAATGTCGGCATTCGCTGGTATGAGCGCCTCAGGCCAAATCTGGGGATGGGGGAGTGTCGGCATTCGGCGATAGGGCGCCTCACGCCAAATTTGGGGGGGAAAGAGAGTGTCGGTATTCGGTGGCGGGGCTCCTCAGGCCAAATTTGGGGAGGGGAGTGTCGGCATTCGGCAGTATGAGCGCCTAAGGCGAAATTTGGGGGAGGGGAGTGTCGGCATTCGGTGGTGGGGCGCCTTAGGCCAAATCTGGGGAGGGGAAATGTCGGCGGTGGGGTTCTTCAGGCCAAATCTGGGGAGGGGGAGTGTCGGCATCAGGCCAAATCTGGGGAGGGGGAATGTCAGCATTCTCCGGTATGAGCGCCTCAGGCCAAATCTGGAGAGGGGGGTGTCGGCATTCGCCGGTATGAGCGCCTCAGGCGAAATTAAGGGGAAGAGGAGTGTCGACATTCGCCGTTGGGGCGCATCAGGCCAAATCTGGGGAGGGGGAGTGTCGACATTCGCCGGTGTGAGCGCCTCAGGCCAAATTGGGGGGAGGGAGTGTCGGCATTCGCCGGTATGAGCGTCTCCGGCCAAATCTTAGGAAACATTTGGGGAGGGGGGGTATCGGTATTCGACGGTGGGGCGCCTCAGGCGAAATAGCCCGATCCTTGGGAGCGTATTAACCTGTACTTTAGGGGAGAATAAATGCCCAAAAGGAAAAGGGATTAAAAAATAAAATGATAATCTGATTTTTGATTCGAGAGTGTAAAACCGACACCTATCGGATAGGACTAGATAATACACTTTATCTCAAGGCAAAAATGCCGAGAACAGATACTACACTTTGATCTTAGCCAAAAGGCCAACAATTTATTTAGATGGATGCATCCTGGAAAACATTAACTCCTAGAGTTAAGATTACATTCCCAGAATGCATACCACCTTAGGCATAAAAGCCCACTGTGGAAGGGGGGAAGGTGGGGGTCGGGGGTCATTGTGACATTTAAAAAACAACAGTTTGACATTTTTTATTCCAAACAAAGACAAAACAAAGACATTTTTTATTTGACAAAAAGCACAGAAAATGCACAATGACAAAAACCTACTCTACCCTAAGCTAGACATTCACACTAAAAAATTCACAGTCACTCTATGGCTTAACCCTACTTAAAATATCCCCAAAATGATACATGAAACCATGAAATAACGTGGGATTGGGATACACATTAAAAACACCCAAAAAGAAAGAAAAATAAAGAACCAAATAAAATGATAAGGGGTGGTTAGTAGGACCCTTCCCTACCCTCTTGCTAAGTGCGGACCGCCCACTGTTTTCCGGCTCAAAGCCGAAAACAAGCAGGTCGACCCCTAAATGGGAGTGGGAATAAAGCGGGGCGTTCTGAAAATAAATTAATCGGGATCTGGGTACGGGAATGGATTGCGTCTTCCAAGATAATATTGCCAAGGGTTTCATCAGCCGGGGACAAAATAAATATGTGGAGTGGGCATCTTTGGAAGCTCTCTAGTGCCTGCAGAAAAAACAAAGTTGGGACAGGACATCATTTACTCCTACTAGCTTATAGTTCGACTAGGCTAATAAAAAATAATTTTGTTTTATACTGGGCTGGGTTCCGTAGGACCCAGTACCGTCTGCGCCATGCTAAGGCGGAAAAACGTATTCAAACCTGGACCCTCGTCGAATGCACAAACTAGTGTTGTGCACCCATCTTCTATTGAACTCCATGCGATGTAGTCGTTTCCAATCGCATCTGATTTTCACTTTAAGCTGATGCTTAAAGTAAACAACCAGATCACGATCCGAAACAGACCCAACCCCATGAACCTCATCTAGACGTGTAACCCACGTCACTAACCTAGCTACGGCCAGGATCACAAGAAACACCATTCGCTTCTCTCTAGACCACGGCGGCGCTACGTTGTTGATGACGAATGCTACATCCAGGACCAGCGGCTGCTCGGCGTCGATGCGAGCCGTTACCTCTCTGACATACTCCCAGAGAAGACGTAATTTTCTGCAAGTGAAGAAGGCGTGCTCGGCCGTTTCTTCCTCATTGTCCTCACAGCGCGGGCACAAGGGGACGTCCCTTATGCCATCCCTGCATAATCTGCCATAGAGGGGCAGTGCGTTCCGAACAAGTCGCCAGGTCAGAGAGTACTCAGAATTGTTGAGATAACTCTGGCCTGGCGCCCAACTCCACTGGGAGCGAGCCTCCTCCGTCGACAATCCAAGCCGTCTCCCAAGTGGATCCGAAGCGGACCCCTCCACTAGATCCCGATACAGTCTCTTCCTAGACCGGGCAAGGTCACTGGACCCCGGCAACGCCTTAAGCGCGGCTCGGCATTCGGTGACGAACAGCGACTCTCCTCTTGGCCTACGTCGACCTTCGACCGAGTGGTCGGGTATGAGGTTGGGAAAGGCGTCCTCAACCGCAGGGACCCACTGAGCGTCTTCCGTCAAAGTACGACTCAGGAAAGCCAGTCTCTCAGCATGTCTATGACTTGCCAAGTCAGGCATCCCTAAGCCTCCATCACACGGACGTTGCGTACAGACCTGTCTGCGGACGTATGCTTTCTGCCCATTCCACAGAAGTGAAAAGAGCAAGCGCGTGAAAGCAAGAAGGCGGTCCGCAGGCAGCGGGAGTACAGACAGTCGGTAAAGGATGAGAGGAAAGACGTAAGTGGCGCACGCCTCCGCTCTCCCCTTCAAGGAAAGTTTCCTTCGAATCCAAGTCCTCACAGACGATTCGACCTTTGCCTGTACTTCCGACCAATTCTTCTCCAGCTGGAGACCCGGTCCGAACCAAACGCCAAGGATCCGAACCGGGCCATCGGTCCAGTTGAAGTCACCTGGAAGTGCGGTCTCTCCGCTCCAGGCAGCCAACCGCAGGCCATTGGACTTGCTGCGGTTGACAATGGCCCCTGTCACTTCTTCGTACCGAGCGAGCGCCTTAATCACCGCTTCTATGTCTTCACGGCTGGACACAAAAACGGTGACATCATCGGCATACGCGGAAACCCTGGCTCGCGCATAGTGAGGAGGGATAGCGATTCCGCGCAGGACTGGTGTTGCCGCCCCGTCCCTTAATTTGCGAAGGAAGGGCTCCAACGCCAGGACATAAAGCAGGGGCGACAGCGGACAACCCTGACGTACCGAACGAGAAACCACGAACGACTCCGAAAGCCTACCGTTTACTTGCACCGCTACCATCGGCAGACGGTACAGAATCGAGACCCACTTGCGGAAGTCCGGATTAAAACCGGCAGCCTCTAGAACAGATTCCAAGAAACCATGGTCGACCCTATCGAAAGCCTTGGACTGATCTAAATTGATCAGCGCTGCTTCAGTGTCGTCTTCTATACCCTCTAGGATCGTGCGAACCAGATGCAAATTGTTTTGAATTGACCTCCCCTTCACAGCATAGTTCTGCTCAGGTTCGATCAAGTCAGCGATAACAACCTGCAGACGATTCGCAAGAACACGGGCCAAAATCTTTAACTCTGTGTTTAGCAGAGTTATGGGCCTGTAATCATCTAAATTCCCCCCACCAGGTTGGCCCCCCTTCTTCAACAATGTGACCACTCCTTTGGTAACCTGCCCAGGGATCGAGCCCTGAACAAACCAGTGGTTAAACACATCCTTCAGAAGAGGAACAAACATGGGCGACAGCCTCAAGTAAACTTCGTATGGCAGACCATCGAGTCCTGGAGATTTGTTGTAGCCGACCTGCTTCAACGCAGTAATTATCTCACCCTCTGTAACGTCCCCATCACAGCCAGCTGCTCGGGCCGCCTCTAGGCGGGGCGAGTCAGCCAAATAGCTGTCAAACTCCTGGCCGCGGAGTCTGGGTAGTTGGGTGAAGCGATCCTCCAAATGCTCGCGGAACCCCTCGCAAATCTCACGAGTAGATACCAGGGTATGTCCTTCCAGGTTATTAACCTTCCGAATGTACCCATCCGAGCCACGACGTAAAGCAGCCTTACGCTCAACAGCGTCAACGTTCACAGCTTCGTTAGAGACTTTCTTTAACCTAGCTCGAACTACTTGACCTTCATATCGCTTGCTAGCCAAGCGATTGAGGTCCCCCTTAATTAAGGCTATCTCTAGGGGATCCCCCCCAGCCACCGCCCGGGTCATCTTATCATCTACACGCTTCTGTGTCCTAGCCCTATCTTGAGCGAGGCGCTGGCTATAGCGGACACAAAAGCGTCTAACATAAACCTTAGTTTTCACCCACCAACTACTCCCGATAACCGCCCCCACTAAAGCCCGCTGAAGTAGTAACGTTAGCTTGTCCCGGAAGTCGGGTATCTCCAGTAAGGAGGTATACAACTTCCAGTACCCAGCTAACCTAGGCCTATCGCTTAAACTCAAACGGGCCATAACCAATTTATGGTCCGAGTGACCTAACCAAGTGAACGTGGGACAAGATAAGAAATCTATGTCGCCTCTTCTAACTAACATTCTGTCCAAGTAAGTACTCGAACAGAAGGCCGCGCTAGTATGCCACGTCCACATCTCCCGCCCTGGGTGATCAACGCGAAATCTGTCGACAAGATCGCATGAGGCGATCAGGTCAGACAGACTGCTATCACACCTATCCGACCCTCTATTACCCCCGACCTTATCTATCTTGGGGTCAAGGATGGCATTCCAATCCCCCATTAATACTACACGCTCCGGACCCCCGAGAAACGTCTCCAACCGTCGAAAAAAGGAAACCCTCTCACCAACAGCGTTAGGCGCATAAACCGCAACGATCCGAAACTTGCTGCTGTCAACGGCAACATCGACTACGACCAACCGTCCTTCCGCATCCATATGAACAACGCGCACTGTCGCGGACAGAGTGCGTCTCACTAGCAAAGAGACACCACAACTACGGACATTGCCATATGCTGAGATGACGTCATAGTCGTCAGTCAGCACATCACAATCCTCATACGAAACGAAGTGGGTCTCCTCGATCGCAGCTATATCTACCTTAAGGGCCACGAGATCCCTCAGCACGCGAACAGCCTTGCTTCGAGATCTCATGCCCCTCACATTCAATGTGGCCAGGTTTTAAGCCATTATTCTTTATTTATATGTCGCAGACGGGCCTAAAGTCCTCGGGAGTGAGGACGCCGAAGGCCTGACCAAGACTGCCAGTCAGCAGTTCGGACGAAATCCGTCCGTCTCGAGCCAGACCTCCCACGTCCAGGGGAAAGGTTAGCTTTAAAGCCCGAAAAAATGAGGGATGAACATAAATGGGGACCCTCCCCGGACATTTAGAAGCCAATTTCTTTTTTGATGGATGCTCCTCGTCAACTAAGGTAACCCCCGGAATAGCCATCCTTCCCTCCTCCACCATTCTCCAAAGGGCGCGTGCCCTACTACCTTTATCATGCCTGATAAAGGTAGTTATCATTGGGGCATCCCGGAAGTTCAGAGGGTTATCGACTCTTTTCCCTTTCACATGTGTGAACGCTCCTAACTGTTTCAGATAACCCCTCTGCCTATTACTTAGGTCTGACTGGACAAGTGTTGCGTCCGCCTCACAAATTCTTCCCCCAGGCAGGAAAGGGAGCTTCCGGGATCTTTCTCGTCTAACTGGTGGAGGAGTGGGTGCAGTTTTCGCCGTAACTTCTTCCGGCACTTCCTCGTCAGCAACAGCTTCCTCCATAGCTACCTTGTCGGCAACAGCTTCCTCCGCCGCTACCTTGTCGGCAACAGCTTCCTCCGCCGCTACCTTGTCGGCTACAGCTGCCTCTGGTTGTTTGGCAGTTTTATATGGGCTTTTAGGCGGTTCATCTGCCTCGGCCGATGCTACAGCCATGGATATCTCTTCAGGGGTGTTGGATTGGGGAGGGGTATTTCGTTCAACCACAACTTCGGGTTCTGGAGATTGGGGTTTGGGTGGTTGAACGATTTCCTTGTCTGGACATGTCGCTTTCTGGTCTCGGCTCTTCTTTGCCCTGGTGTCCTTCTTGGGCTTCTGGACCGGCGGTTCTCCTTCCACAGTCATGTCCTCCTCAGAGTCATTATTTTCGTCTGATCCTGATGAGGGGAACTGAAACTTCCGTTTGACCGCAGGTGCAGGCTGATCTCCTGTTGCGGTTGGTGGTTTAGCGGGTTTCTCGCTCGTGCTTGGAGTCCGCTTTTTCCCCTTCTTGGCTGCCACCTTGTTCCAACCTTTTTCTTCTTCCGGTACTTCCGGTACTTCTTCCGGTACTGTTGGTTCTGTTGGTTTGGGGACATTTGTTGTCACTGTTGGCACTGCCACCGGGGTCTTTGGTGGGTTCCTTTTGGGGCACTCCTTTGCCATATGCCCCGACGTCTGACAGTGCCAACAAACCGGCCTCCTTCCCTCCACTATCACTGGCATCGACCAGGTTTCGCAGTATAGCTGCGCCGGTATCTCCCGGAATCCTTCACGGGTGAGTCGCATAAGGATTTTGTAGTCCCCCGTCTGGATATTTCGGGGACCACGGACTGGGAACACTGCCTCAACGTCGCCATACTGTGACATAATGGCGCCTATGTGTTCGAAGGCGACACAGCATGGGACGCCGAGAACTGACACAGTTGTCCTCCTCTTTGATAAATATTCGGGAGTCAATTTTATCCCGTTACTCGTATGCTCCCATTTCGCCACTCTTTCGGCTTCTGCCACGTTAGGGAGCAGGATATCATACATAGCGTATGATCGCTTTACTACGTAAGTAGCTGGGATCTTCAGATCCCCAAGTATTTTCATTATTTTGTCCTTGGGGACCCCAGTCAGCCCCTTCGTCTTTGTATCAGTTGTAACCAATGAGACTATTCGTCTCTTTAGTCTCTCCAGAGTGCCCGGGACTACTTTGATTGTACTTCCGTCGGTGAAGTCGGCGTATTTATCTCTGAAGAGTCGCCTGTACTCCTCTGGAGTCTTCTGGGCCTGGGGTCCCCACGTCGATGTGGTTCCTTTGGAGTCCTTATTAAGTGTCTTTTCTGGCAAGACCTTTTTGGCCCCTTTCCTAACTCTTGGTCTTTCAGGCCTACTCTCGTCTCCCTCAGAGCTGTCGGTTGATGATCCCCCCGAGGAGCACCCAAGAAACGACTTTGGCCTATACTGTCTCTGTGCCACCTCCAAGTCTAGAGACTGGCACTTTCTTACCGGCTTCTGATTAAAGAATGGGGTGTCACTGAATTCGCCAAAACTTATGGTTTGGGTGCATTCGGGCATGCTACCCCCTGCCATAGAAAACGACCCGACTGGAGTGCCGCTCGGTGCGACACCCTCCATAACCGAAACTGAGGTTCCCGGCGAGGCAACACCTCCTGGGGCGCACTCGGGTGTGCAACCTCCCTCCAACACGACTGGGGCGCACTCGGGCGTGCAACCCCCCTCCAACACGACCGGGGCGCACTCAGGCGTGCAACCCTCCTCCAACACGACCGGGGTGCACTCGGGCGTGCAACCCCCCTCCAACACGACTGGGGCGCACTTGGGCGTGCAACCCCCCTCCAACACGACTGGGGCGCACTCGGGCGTGCAACCCCCCTCCAACACGACTGGGGCGCACTCGGGCGTGCAAACCCCCTCCAACACGACTGGGGCGCACTCGGGTGTGCAACCCCCCTCCAACACGACCGGGGCGCACTCGGGTGTGCAACCCCCCTTCCAGGTCGGAGAACCGCTCGGCACGGTTATCCCCACCATCATTAGGTCGTACTCAGGAGTACGATTCACCAAATCTAACAAGGTGCCCTCCGCGGTCACACCTTCCTCGCTGTTGTCAACGACAACACAGTTTTTTGAAGCCCGGGTGGCTTCCATCTATAAACGGGTCTGTAAGAGGCACGACACCCGCCGATTCGGAGACGAGGAGACCTTCACCGTTTTACGGGTTCGTCAGTCTCCCCGAAACCTGCCAGCTGCTTAAGTGCGCACCTCAGACAGACGCTGAAAGAAAAAATAAAAAATAATTAATGGCCCAAGAGGGGCGAACGAACCTGACTGTCGGACTAGACCCGCCGATTCGGAGACGAAGAGACCTTCACCGTTTTACGGGTTCGTCAGTCTCCCCGAAACCTGCCAGCTGCTTAAGTCAGCCCAACAGTCAGGGAAAAGAAGAAAAGAAAAAAGTCCCAAGAGGGGACAAAAAGGTGACAAAAGCCCCAAAAGGGGGCTTGGTCAAAGAAAAACGCTTTGAACCTAGCCGCAAGGCTAGGCAAGCGGAAAGCCTGGTCTTTGGGAAAACGAGAATGTTTTATCTGAGAACAGATACTACACTCTGATCTAAGCCAAAAGGCCAACAAAGGATCCGAAATTCCAAAATTTTACTGAGGTATTCATAACCAATCTACACCTGAACAGCGGTCTATCCACTAGACACTGTTTAAATTACATTATTAAATTAACAAGTAATAATAACTATGATTTTCTTTCAACAAACATTGTATAATACTATTTAACAACTTATTACATGAGTTTTGAATATCAACAAATAATTTTAAACTCCCCCAGACCGTTTTTCTCTAATTCAACATAGCTTTTAGACGCCATTTTTTTTTTTACCGAAAATGACATTAATTCACTTCTTTTGGCTAAGATCAAGGTGTAGTATCTTCCGATGGATACTGCACCCCATGAACTGGAATCGTCTTGGCCATCGGGGCTTCATTCCGCCGGTCTATGAGTTTGTCATGTGCAGTTCTAGGAGGTCCACACTCCCAGGCTTTGCCTCCCCTCTTTGGGGAGGAGTAAGTTTATTGCTTACTGCGCCTGAGGCGCCCCTACCGAGGAATGCCGAATAACAGCATCTACGTTTCTCTTTGGACTATTTTGCAAATGAAAAGCGGGGGGGGGGGGAAATCGGTTAGAGTGATTTCATTAGTGCTCAAGAAGCCTCCTTGATTTTTTAAATACTCGGCGTTGTCTGGGAGAAAACTGCTCAATATCCTAGATAGAGCTACTGTAGTGATAGGTTTGGAAAATATTTTAACGCCATCTTCGTTCCCCTTTGGACTATTTGGCAGATCAGAAGGAGAGAGGATAGCTAAGGGATTTCAGGAGTGCTCATGAAGCCTCCTCGATTTTCAAAGTACTCGACGTTGTCCGGGAGAAAAGTGCTCAATATCCTAGATAGAGCTACTGTAGTGATAGGTTTAGAAAATATTTTAACACCATGTTCGTTCCCCTTTGGACATTTTTGCAGATGAAAAGGAGGGAGGATACCTAACTGATTTCAGTTGTCCCCAGGAGGCCTCTTTGATTTTCAAAGTACTCGGCGTTGTCCGGGAAAAAAGTGCTCAATGTCCTAGATAGAGCTACTGTAGTGATAGGTTTGGATAATATTTTAACAGCATCTACGCTGAAAAGGATGAGGGAATGGATAAGAATTATTTCAGTAGTCCCCAGGAGGCCTCTTTGATTTTGAAATACTCCGCGTTGTCCGGGAGAAAAGTGCTCAATATACTAGATAGAGCTACTGTAGTGATAGGTTTGGAAAATATTTTAACGCCATCTTCGTTCCCCTTTGGACTATTTCGCAGATCAGAAGGAGAGAGGATACCTAAGGGATTTCAGGAGTTCTCATGAAGCCTCCTCGATTTTCAAAGTACTCGGCGTTGTCCGGGAGAAAAGTGCTCAATATCCTAGATAGAGCTACTGTAGTGATAGGTTTAGAAAATATTTTAACGCCCTCTTCGTTCCCCTTTGGACAATTTTGCAGATGAAAAGGAGGGAGGATACGTAACTGATTTCAGTAGTCCTCAGGAGGCCTCTTTGATTTTCAAAGTACTCGGCGTTGTCCGGGAAAAAAAGTTCTCAATGTCCTAGATAGAGCTACTGTAGTGATAGGTTTGGATAATATTTTAACAGCATCTACGCTGAAAAGGATGGGGGAATGGATAAGAATTATTTCAGTAGTGCCCAGGAGGCCTCTTTTATTTTACAATACTCGGCGTTGTCCGGGAGAAAAGTGCTCAATATCCTAGATAGAGCTACTGTAGTGATAGGTTTGGAAAATATTTTGACGACATCTTCGTTCCCCTTTGGACTATTTCGCAGATCAGAAGGAGAGAGGATACCTAAGGGATTTCAGGAGTGCTCATGAAGCCTCCTCGATTTTCAAAGTACTCGGCGTTGTCCGAGAGAAAAGTGCTTAATATCCTAGATAGAGCTACTGTAGTGATAGGTTTAGAACATATTTTAACCCCATCTTCGTTCCCCTTTGGACAATTTTGCAGATGAAAAGGAGAGAATGATACCTAAGTGATTTCAGTAGTCCCCAGGAGGCCTACTTGATTATCAAAGTACTCGGCGTTGTCTGGGAGAAAAGTGCTCAATGTCCTAGATAGAGCTACTGTAGTGATAGGTTTGGATAATATTTTAACAGCATCTACGCTGAAAAGGATGGAGGGGAACGATAAGAGTTATGGAAGTAGTGCTCAGGAGGCCTCTTTGATTTTGAAATACTCGGCGTTGTCCGGGAGAAAAGTGCTCAATATCCTAGATAGAGCTACTGTAGTGATAAGTTTGGAAAATATTTTAACGCAATTTTCGTTCCCCTTTGGACTATTTCGCAGATGAGAAAGAGATAGGATACCTAAGTGATTTCAGTAGTCCCCAGGATACCTCCTTGATTATCAAAGTACTCGGCGTTGTCCGGGAGAAAAGTGCTCAATGTCTTAGATAGAGCTACTGTAGTGATAGGTTTGGAAATTATTTTAACGCCATCTTCGTTCCCCTTTGGACTATTTCGCAGATCAGAAGGAGAGAGGATACCTAAGAGATTTCAAGAGTGCTCACGAAGCCTCCTCGATTTTCAAAGTACTCGGCGTTGTCCGGGAGAAAAGTGCTCAATATCCTAGATAGAGCTACTGTAGTGATAGGTTTAGAACATATTGTAACGCCATCTTCGTTCCCCTTTGGACAATTTTGCAGATGAAAAGGAGGGAGGATACCTAAGTGATTTCAGTAGTCCCCAGGAGGCTACTTTGATTTTCAAAGTACTCGGCGTTGTCCGGGAAAAAAGTGCTCAACGTCCTAGATAGAGCTACTGTAGTGATAGGTTTGGATAATATTTTAACAGCATCTACGCTGAAAAGAATGGGGGAATCGATAAGAGTTATTTCAGTAGTGCTCAGAAGGCCTCTTTGATTTTGAAATACTCGGCGTTGTCCGGGAGAATAGTGCTCAATATCCTAGATAGAGCTACTGTAGTAATAGGTTTGGAAAATATTTTAACGCCATCTTCGTTCCCCTTTGGACTATTTTGCAGATCAGAAGGAGAGAGGATACCTAAGGGATTTCAGGAGTGCTCATGAAGCCTCCTCGATTTTCAAAGTACTCGGCGTTGTCCGGGAGAAAAGTGCTCAATATCCTAGATAGAGCTACTGTAGTGATAGGTTTAGAACATATTTTAACGCCATCTTTGTTCCCCTTTGGACAATTTTGCAGATGAAAAGGAGGGAGGATACCTAAGTGATTTTAGTAGTCCCCAGGAGGCCTCTTTGATTTTCAAAGTACTCGGCGTTGTCTGGGAAAAAGTGCTCAACGTCCTAGATAGAGGTACTGTAGTGATAGGTTTGGATAATATTTTAACAGTATCTACGCTGAAAAGGATGGGGGAATCGATAAGAGTTATTTCAGTAGTGCTCAGGAGGCCTCTTTGATTTTGAAATACTCGGCGTTGTCCGGGAGAAAAGTTCTCAATATCCTAGATAGAGCTACTGTAGTGATAGGTTTGGAAAATATTTTAACGCGATCTTCGTTCCCATTTGGACTATTTCGCAGATCAGAAGGTGAGAGGATACCTAAGTGATTTCAGTAGTCCCCAGGAGGCCTCTTTGATTATCAAAGTACTCGGCGTTGTCAGGGAGAAAAGTGCTCAATGCCCTAGATAGAACTACTGTAGTGATAGGTTATGAAAATATTTTAACGCCATCTTCGTTCCCCTTTGGACAATTTTGCAGATGAAAAGGAGGGAGGATACCTAAGTGATTTCAGTTGTCCCCAGGAGGCCTCTTTGATTTTCAAAGTACTCGGCGTTGTCCGGGAAAAAAGTGCTCAATGTCCTATATAGAGCTACTGTAGTGATAGGTTTGGATAATATTTTAACGCCATATTCGTTCCCCTTTGGACTATTTCGCAGATCAGTAGGAGAGAGGACACCTAACTGATTTCAGTAGTCCTCAGGAGGCCTCCTTTATTATTAAAGTGCTCGGCGTTGTCCGGGAGAAAAGTGCTCAATGTCCTAGATAAGGCTACTGTAGTGATAGGTTTGGAAAATATTTTAACGCCATCTTCGTTCCCCTTTGGACTATTTCGCAGATCAGAAGGAGAGAGGATACCTAAGTGATTTCAGTAGTCCTCAGGAGGCCTCCTTTATTATTAAAGTGCTCGGCGTTGTCCGGGAGAAAAGTGCTCAATGTCCTAGATAAGGCTACTGTAGTGATAGGTTTGGAAAATATTTTAACGCCATCTTCGTTCCCCTTTGGACTATTTCGCAGATCAGAAGGAGAGAGGATACCTAAGTGATTTCAGTAGTCCTCAGGAGGCCTCCTTTATTATCAAAGTACTCGGCGTTGGCCAGGAGAAAAGTGCTCAATGTCCTAGATAGAGCTACTGTAGTGATAGGTTTGGAAAATATTTTAACGCCATCTTTGTTCCCCTTTGGACTATTTTGCAGATCAGAAGGAGAGATGATACCTAAGTGATTTTAGTAGTGCTCATGAGGCGTCCTTGATTTTCAAAGTACTCGGCGTTGTCCGAGAGAAAAGTGCTCAATATCCTAGATAGAGCTATGATAAAGACTATCATGAGGGGATTGAAAATGATGAAGACTATCATGAAAGGATTGAAAATGATGAAGACTATCATGAGAGGATTGAAAATGATGAAGACTATCATGAGAGGATTGAAAATGATGAAGACTATCATGAGGGGATTGAAAATGATGAAGACTATCATAAGGGGATTGAAAATGATGAAGAATGTCATGAGAGGATTGAAAATGATGAAGAATTTCATGAGAGGATTGAAAATGAGGAAGAATAGACTGACAGAATTGGAAATGATGAAGAATACCATGAGGGGATTTAAAATGATGAATAATATCATGAGGGGATTGAAAATGATGAAGAATATCATGAGAGGATTGAAAATGATGAAGACTATCATGAGAGGTTTGAAAATGATGAAGACTATCATGAGAGGATTGAAAATGATGAAGACTATCATGAGAGGATTAAACATGATGAAGACTATCATGAGAGGATTAAAAATGATGAAGACTATCATGAGAGGATTGAAAATGATGAAGAATGTCATGAGAGGATTGAAAATGATGAAGAATGTCATGAGAGGATTGAAAATTATGAAGAATAGACTGACAGGATTGGAAATGATGAAGAATACCATGAGAGGATTGAAAATGATGAATAATATCATGAGGGGATTGAAAATGAGAAGAATATCATGAGGGGATCGAAAATGATGAAATATACCATGAGAGGATCGAAAATGATGAAATATACCATGAGAGGATTGAAAATTATGAAGAATATCATGAGGGGATTGAAAATGATGAAGAATATCATGAGGGGATTGAAAATAATGAAGAATATCATGAGAGGATTGAAAAAATGAAGAATATCATGAGAGGATTGAAAATTATTAAGAATATCATGAGCGGATTGAAAATGATGAGGCATATTACGAGAGGATTGAAAATGATGAAGAATATTATGAGGGGATTGAAAATGATTAATAGTATGAGGAGATTGAAAATGATGAAGAATATTATGAGCGGATGTAAAATGATTAATAGTATGAGGAGATCGAAAATGATGAATACAACGAGGGGAGTAAAAATGATGAAGGATATCATGAGGGGATTCAAAATATATAGTATGAACACCGGGGCGGTTATAAGTACCTATATAGAAGGCGCAGACAGTGGTGGTACTTTTTATAGAAATAAGTCATACTATTGCCCTGTGAAACGTAGGATGAAATGGTGGGGAAGAAACAGCTTTCGCAAAAGGCAAAATTTAAAAGTAGCGACCAGGGTAGATAAAAGTAGAAAGATAAAGAGACAGCTATAGAGAGAGAGGGAGAGAAATAGAAGTTTTAATATAAAGATGTTACACACGCGATTTTTCTTCAATTATGTTTTTATGACTCCGAGCAACGCCGGGTAGCCCCGCTAGTCTATTATATAAACGTCACTTGTCTGTAGTGATGGATGGATGGATGGATGTATGTATGTTGGTCTTCTCCTCCAATACTACCCAACAAACACTCACACAGTTGACATTATTCTAACCAGCCAGCCTCCGGACGTGTTATGTCTGAGAATTGGGGGAAAACGTCCATATTTTCGTATAGAAATGGCTCGAAATGTTGAGGGGGGGGTTACAAAATCCCGACAGAGTACAAAAACGATCTGCGCATGCGTGAAATATATGTCACTTCCTCAACAAGACAATTTTGAACGCGGAACCTATGACAAACGTAAGTTTACGAACTTTTTTTTATTTGTTTCTGTAATCAACAATTATAAACAACTTAATTTTTATTTAAACCAAAAATTCGCTAATCTTATTTGTTTATTAAACGTATCGTAAAAAAAACACTATATGACTTTATTATGCAATCTGCCCTCGTGGGGAGGCAAATAAATACTGACACAAAAACATTTTTGTTTAGTTTCCCACCGTGAAACGCAATATATTTTAATAAATAAACAAAATATATACATTTTAAAAAATCACTGTACATCAGGCATTTGGCCTCCCCATCCATAATCAACAATTAAGATAGATGATTTTATTTACAAATATTTCTATAACTTAATTTTTATTTAAACAAAAACTTCGCTACTCTTATTTGTTTATTAAACGTATCGTAAAAAATAACAAAAACACTATATGACTTTATTATGCAATCTGCCCTCGTGGGGAGGCAAGTAAATACTGACACAAAAACATGTTTGTTTAGTTTCCCACCGTGAAACGCAATATATTTTAATAAATAAACAAAATATATACATTTTAAAAAATCACCGTACATCAGGCATTTGGCCTCCCCATCCATAATCAACAATTAAGATAGATAATTGTATTTAAAAATATTTCTATAACTTAATTTTTATTTAAACAAAAAACTTCGCTAATCTTATTTGTTTAATAAACGTATCGTAAAAAAAAACACTATATGACTTTATTGTGCAATCTGCACTCGTGGGGAGGCAAGTAAATACTGACACAAAAACATTTTTGTTTAGTTTAGTAAAGGAGGAAGAAAGTTATAACCTGTTGATTCTCCTCTCCCTCCTATCTCTTCCTCTCCCTCCCCCACCTGTTCTCTCTCTCTCTCTGTCATCAGATTGCGCCTAATTTTTCAATGCTTGTAATTGAGTTAAACATTTAATCATTGTAAATTTTTCAAGTCTAAAAGTAATGCATTTCATTTGAAAAAATGTATTTCACTTTCCATTTCAACAGTTTTAGCTTAGAAATATTTTCGGTACTTTTTCAGCTAAAAACAAATTAAAATGTTTTCTATATCGACTCGTCAAGAATTTTAGCTTTTTTCTCCACTTTTTTTTTTCACTTGATTCATTTACTTGCTTTTTGGTATAGGATATATACAGCCCGTGAAAAATACTTACATCAATAGGTATTTTTTCAGTTTTTTTTTTGTTTTGTTTTTTTGTTGTTTTGTTTTCAAAAGTATCTGCTAAATGGATAAGCACCAAATTTCTTATCAAAAACATTAAATTTTGAAATTAAATCCAATATTCTTTTCAATATTTATTTACTACAAAATAAAAACAAACAGTTATTTCATTATAAAAATACATTATTTATTTATTTGTTTGGGTGCTTTTATGTTTTAGCATAAAACCAACCAAAATAGTAAATATGTAATATTTTTTTTATATGCACTGTCTATTTCTATTGACAAAATTGTACCAACCCACCCAATATAAACATTTTTTCACAAATTCTGCAGTTTAGCTTCTCATTAAAAAAAGAACACCGAAAATAGGGGAACAATTTGCCCGATTTTACTTGCCTCCCCACGAGGTCATAATAATAAACTATGTCGGTTTCAATGTAGGAAAAATCTAGCTCCTGAAATGGTGGTATTCTGGATTGCAACAAATATAAAAATTGCCTCCTTCTAGAAGGATTTCTCATTTACTGATTCAGATAAAAAAGAAAGACATTTTAATGATAAAGTAAAAATGAGGTGGAGGTACCCCCCACCAAAATCTGCATGAAAAACAATGGTGAAATGCATTTTTGATTGATATTTATTCCATAAGTCTCTAATTTTCCTACCTTGCATAAAGTCCACGATTTTCACATGCTTAATTTTCCAGTACCTAATTTTCCAAGACCCCATAAAATAGCAAATACAACTGCACCTAATTTGTGCGAATACATAGTTGCAAATTTCTATTACAGTTGACATTACAATATCTATTTCTTTCTGATGGATATTTACCATTTTAAAAACAAGGAATACTGAAATATATAATTATCATATTATTTGACACATTTTTGCGAGGAAAAAAATTTCTGTTTAATTATCTTTTCCTTTTTTTCCACTGCAGTTGAAAACCTCGGTGATCGTTGATACAAGTGAATAACAAAGAAATGCGTATTCAGATTCGATCTTTACTTATTGTTAACACTTACATTTATTTGTTTCATTAATTTACATTGTTTTATGTTACAGTTTATCGACTCAGTTGAGTCATTTACACCTACAGGTTCTTTGTTTCCTTTTATTGTATAATAATCTCATATTTTCCATATTTTACAAGTTATTATTTGATTTAACATTTACTTACAATTCTTTCAATTTACTTGCTTTGTTTTATTTGCTTTTACTTTTTTGAATTCAACTTTTAATAAAAAAGAACAATGCCCAGGAAATCCTCATCATCGTATGGAAGATCATCTTCAGCAGCACGTGCCATATCAGTTTCATGAGTAGCCAGTCAGCTAAGACAGTTGTTTGCGATTATGCTCACAGCCTGTGAGATTGATCAGCCAAATATTCTCTGGGATAATTTCAAAAATGATATGTCTGAAGACTTTCTCAATCAAGCAAGACTGCAATATGATAATATGTCGATTACATTTCCCCCCGAAATTTATAACCAATCTCTAACTGACCTATCCTATCCAGTCCAGGCTCTTAATCGTACGTTAAGTGATTGTGGAATGCCAGAGCCTACTGGAATAATGGATGTAAACTATACAATACATCAGGAAACATCTTATGATTCTCATGCATGTGATTAATTCATTATTATACCTCGAGGAACAAGGGCTGATCAGATCAATGCCTGTCTGAAAAAATCCTATCTACGGCATCACATTAAGAAAATGAGTTTGACGCTTAATATGCGAGTGCATTTACATGCTGATAATGCTGCTGGTGAATTTGCGACACAACCTATACAAGTGGGGAATGGACTCCTGGATAGTGACTCCAATAACCAAATTCATCTACCCTTTCAAACAATTAAAACAGAACAAGAATTGATTGCTAAAATATTTCCAGAAATTCATAACGAGCACACTGATAGCAATTGGCTCTGTGATCGAGCGATTTTAGCAACAACAAATGACTCTGTGATAGAAATGAATCTCATGCTTCTGAATATGTTACACGGAGAAAGCAAGTCATATATTTCTGTTGATACTGTTTGTTCGCAGGAAGAAACCGTGAATTATCCCATTTCTTAACAGTCTCTAACCACCAGGAACTCCTCCACATACTCTGTTACTGAAGCTTGGAGCACCAATCATACTGCTTCGTAATCTCGATCCACCAACACTCATCAATGGCACGAGACTCATCATAAAAAGTATGATGCACCATGTCGTATAAGCAACAATTATGTCTGGAAAATATGCAGGAGTAAACTGCTTCATACCAAGAATACCAATGAGACCAACTGACTTACCATTTGAATTTGAAAGGCTACAATTTCGGATCCGATTCAGCTTTGCCATGACCATTAATAAATAACAAGGACAATCACTGAAAGTCGTTGGTCTGAATCTATCAAACCCTGTTTTTCCGCATGGCCAGCTATATGTTGGTCTTTCAAGAGTTGGAACTCCTGATAATCTTTTCATTCTGGCACCTGAGGGAAAAACCAAAAACATTGTGTACTCTGAGGCATTAACCTGAAAATATAACTGAACAGACAAATGAGATCGACAAATATAAATGGAAAGCTTATTTGAAATATGTTTTTTCATAGGAACTACATTTTCATATTACTGCTTACTGATATTTTTAAATACGCTACATAAGGAAAACATATTCCAACTCATGCAAAGTTATAAAATAATTCTTATTCATGAAGATTAACACATTTAAAAAAAATCTTTCTTTAAACTTTTTCACACATATTCTGATACTGTTTTTTACTTTTATTTATTTCAGTATTCGATTTCAGAAAAATATCACCAATTTAAATTCCCCAAAAGTTCAGATTTCAAAATTACATCCGATAACTGTGGTAGTTGAAATACCCATTCCGCCACCTCTAGGGTATCAAAGCAAAAACAAAATCTGATTCGTACAGGTTCCAAAAATGATACAAATTATGAATTTACTCCCCAAGAGTAACAAATTTTGAATTTTTTTTTACATTTTCAGACATATTCAAATAGTATTTTTTAATTTCATTTCTTATAGTATTCTGTTTCAGCAAATTATAATTCCAAACTCCCCAACAGTCTGAATTTAATAAGTAAATCTGATCACTCTGGAAATTGAAATTATAAATCCAGCAAAAGAATATTCGCCTCCTTGAGTGTCTAAACACAAAACTTTTTTCTTCTTCTTTTTTCACAAATCTTTTTTTGGGGGGAGGTGCTATTTAAAACCAATTGTTTCTCTTTTGTGTATTACTCACATCACTCCCTACTTCAACCAATGAATTTCTGTAAATAATATATTTATAACAATAATATTTCCTATATTTAGGATACTTTAGGTATGATAGCCCTTACAGTAAATGTGGTATTGTGGTGACTGAGTAAAAAAAGCTAAGAATATTATTGACAATTTAAAAAAAAGTTTCTGCTTTGGATGATAACAACACCCGTTCACCTCAAGTTTAAATATTTATTGGCACAAAAATACAAAAACTTACAATTACATATAGTTGATCAAATTAGGCACAACAATTCTTATGTTTTTATCTTATTACTTTCACGATTCTGTTTCAGCAAATTACCAATTTCAACCTCCCTAAGAGTTTAGAATTCAAATTTTATTTTGACTCCCAAATCGATCTAAAGTCTGATTACACTAGAAAAAAATTGTACAATTGAACAGTGTGGAAAAAAGAAAACCTCCTAATATTCGTCACCACCGCATTTAACAAAGTTTTTTTCCCAACCATTCTTATGTTTATTTTGATTTTTTTTCTTTTAGAATTCTTTTTCAGCTAATTATCATTTTCAAACACCCCAAGAGTTTTCAGATTTCGAAATTCACTTTAACTCCCAAATTGACCTAAAGTCTTCTTCCGCCAGAATAAAAAACAAACGAAAAACAAGACTCCTGAAGAGTGTAGAAAACAATAAGAATTGTGATATTCATCGCCACCACATTTTTTTTGTTTCAACAATTCATATATTTTTTTTTTTACTTTCATGATTCTGTTTCGGCGAATAACCAATTTCAGACTCCCCAAGAGTTCAGAATTCAAAATAAATTTTGACTCCCAAATTGACCTAAAGTCTGATTTCGCCAGAATCGAAAATAAACGAACCAAATATTCCGCTGTCTAAAAACAGCTACATTTACAACTCCTCAAAGGTATATAAACACTATTAAAATTTCACTTTTTGTACCTGACAATCACACATTTAACAAGGTTTTTTGTTTCAACCATTCTTATGTTTTTATTTATTTTATTACGTTTATGATTCTTTTTCACCACATTTAACAAAGGTTTTTGTTTAACCATTCATATATTTGTTGTTTGTTTTACATTTATGATTCTGTTTTGACAAATTACCAATTTCAAACTCTCCAAGAGTTCAGAATTTAAAATAAATTTTGACTCCCAAACTGACCGTAAGCCTGATTATGCCAGAATCGAAAACAAACAAACCAACTTATTCCGCTGTCAAAAAACAGCAACATTTACAACTCAAGAGTGTAAAAAAACATAAACATTTCAGTTTTTGTCCCCGACAATTACACATTTAACAAGATTTTTAGTTTCAACCAATCTTACGTTTTTTTTTATCACTTTTATGATTCTGTTTCAGCAAATTACCAATTTCAAACTCAATAAGAGTTCAAAATTCAAAATTAATTTTGACTCCAAAATTGACCTAAATTCTGATTCCACAAGAAACATGAAAAAAAGACAACTGTACAACCCCTGAAAAGTGTGGAAAACAAAAAACTTCCAATGTTCATGATCACCACATTTAACAAAGTTATTTTTTCCCACAATTATGTTAATTTTCTTTTTTTCACTTTGAAAATTATTTTTCAGCATATTATCCATTTCAAACTCTCCAAGAGTTATCAGAATTCTAAATTCATTTTAAATGCCAAATTTATTTAAAGTTTTATTATGCCATAATCGACAATTAACAGTGTAGAAAACAATGATAATTGCGATATTCATCGCTATCACATTAAACAAGATATATTTATTTCAACCATTCTTATATTCATTTTTTTTACTTCTATTCTCATTCAGCATATTACCAATTTGAAACTTTTTTTCTCATTTATTTTTATAGACGACACCCCTTCTCCTAACTTTGTTTGCCTCGTGCCTAATTTGTTCAAATATGTCATTGTAAGTTGTAGTATTTTTCTGCCGAATGATATTTCAAAGTTAGGTGAGCAGGTGTGCGTTTTAATCCTTGGTCACAAAGAGATAAAGGAAATGATGAAAAATTGTGAATACTACTCTTATCTAGAAAACTTTTTCATCAGTGACCACAATGCCACCTTTATTCTAAGGGCTACCATACTTAAAGTATTTTCCAAATGTAGGAAATGTAATTGTTATAAATATTCTATGTAAAGAAATTCATTGGTTCAATTGGAGAGTGGAGTGAACAATACAGAAAAGACACAAGATTGGTTTTAATAACCCCCCCCCCTCCCAAAAAAATAAAATAAAATAAATATATATATTGTTTTTGTTTTTTTTAAGACACTGGAAGAGTCACCTATTGTTTTCCTTATAGACTCTAGAATAGCTGGATTTTTAATTTCAACTTCCTCGAAATTTTTTACTCTTGTGGAGTAAATTCAGAATTTGTATCATTTTTGGAACCTGTAGGAATTGATTTTGTTTTTGCTTTGATACCCTAGAGATGTCTAAATTTGTATTTTAACAGTTATCAGATGTAATTTTCAAATGTGAACTTTTTAACAAGAGTGTAAAAAACATTACAAATACCGATATTCATTATCACCACATTTTACAATTTTTTCTTTAACCATTCAAAATACGTTAATTTTTATTTTTATACTTTTGTTTCAGCAAATTACCAATTTCAAACTCCCCAAGAGTTCAGAATTCAAAATAAATTTTGACTCCCAAATTGACCTAAAGTCTTATTCCACCAAATCAAAAATAAAAACGAGTATTCTGCTGTCAAAAACAGCCACATTTACAACTCCTCAAGAGTATACAAAAAATTATAAAAATTTCATTTTTTATCACCGACAATCACACATTTTACAGGGTTTATTGTTTCAAATATTCTTATTTCCGTTTTGTTTTTTATTACTTTTAAAATTCTTTTTCAGCAAATTATCAATTTCACACTCCAAGAGTTTGAAGAATTCTGAAGGTATTTACAAACCCAAATTGACCTAAAGTCTTATTCCACCAGAATCAAAAAGAAAAAAACGAGTATTCCGCTGTCGAAAACACAAGATTGGAGTTCACATTTACAACTCCTCAAAAGTATGCACAAAATTATAAAAATTTCATTTTTTATCACCGACAATCACATATTTTACAAGGTTTTTTGTTTCAAATATTCTTATTTCCGTTTTTTTTTAATTCTTTTTCAGCAAATTATCAATTTCAAACTACAAGAGTTTTAAGAATTCTGAATTGACCTAAAGTCTTATTCCACCAAATCAAAAACACACAAACATTTTACAATGTTTTTTGTTTCAAATATTCTTATTTCCGTTTTGTTTTTTTTTACTTTCATGATTCTGTTTCGACAAATTACCAATTTCAAACTCCCCAGAGTTCAGAATTCAAAATAAATTTTGACTTCCAAATTGACCTAAAGCCTAAATCGGTAAGAATCTTAAATCAACGAATAAACAAAACAAAATTGACAACTGAAATGTGTAGAACACAATAAAAATTCCGATATTCATTGGAACCATGTTCTTTTTCAGTAAGTCACCAATTTCAAACTCCCCAAGAGTTTACAGAATTCTAAATTCAATTTATCTCCCAAAATGACCTAAAGTCTAAATCGGTAAGAATCTAAAATAAACGTAAATAAACTCCCCAAGAGTTTTCAGAATTCTAAATTCATTTTAACTACATTTTGTTTATATAAATTACTAATTCTAAAATGACAACTCCCCCAGAGTTGAGAATAATTAAATAATGAATGACACCTCCCCCAGAGTTAAGAAAAATTAGAAAATGAATGACACCTCCACCAGAGTTGAGAATGACTTACAAATGAATGACACCCCCCCCCCCAGAGTTGAGAATAACATACAAATGAATGACAGAGTTGAGAATTGACTAAAAGAACATGGTTTTGGTCGCTTAACATCCAAACATGCCTCCCAAAATCCAACCTCTGGTCCCCGTCCTGGGAGATGGTAACAGGGTAAAACAGTGTAAATGCTTAGGAGGTTATGAATGTAACTTTACACCAGTTATTATAGCCCGTTTCACTCTGTATAACCCTGGCTAACGAGGCTCTGGTAATGTATTCTTCAACTATTTTGTTTCGAACAAGTATTTTTATTTGCTTGCTATTTATTCTATTATTTTGTCGATGTTACATTCAATAAACAGCATATTTATTATTCTATAAACTATGCAACCCTATATAAATACTGCTACATGATATAAACCAAACCATGAACACAGATGAAGCAAGGGAGACAGCCGGTCAGATAGGGGAAAACAGTCATTATCAGAGAAAATATTATTATTTACTTTTTTGGTGCACATTCTTTTTTTAATAATTATTTTCACTTTCTAGCAAATGTTTGTAAACTATAAGCACTGAAACTTAATGAAAACAATGGCACTTTGGTGAGAAGTGAAATGACTGTATAGTCCCATTGAGACTCCCTCGTGAATATAGTAAGGCACCTCACCCAACAGGCAATAGTAAATACATCTCCTATTAGAAAGTTACACAAAGGAAAACATCAACACAAATTTACACTAGAGTATTGATTTACTCCTCTCCAGGAGTTAGGCACAAGGCCAGTGTTTATCTTACTCCCACAAGTAAGATGTGACCCAAGGTCGGGTCGGGAAAGTGGGGTTTAAAAATTGCCTGGGCATCCCCGTCGGCATTCCCCGGTAGGCGCGCCTCAGACAGTAAGCAATAAACTTACTCCTCCCCAAAGAGGGGAGGCAACGCCTGGGAAGGTGGATCTCCTAGAACTGCACAGGACAGACCCATAGACCGGTGTAAATCAAGCCTCGAAGGCCAAGACGATACCAGTTTATGGGGTGCAGTATCCATCGGAACAGATACTACACTTTGATCTTAGCCAAAAGGCGTTATTTAATCCCTACCCACAATAGGAATATGTGACACAAGGTCGGAAAGTGGGATTTGAAAAGCCAGCGCTCGAGAAGGTGAGCACTCTGGCCATTAAAATTGCCTGGGCAGCCCCGTCGGCAGTAAGCAATAAACTTACCCCTCCCCAAAGAGGGGAAGTAAAGCCTGGGAGAGTGGACCTCCTAGAACTGCACAGGACAGATCAGACCCATAGACCGGCGAAAATCAAGCCCCGAAGGCCAAGACAATACCGATCTATGAAGTGCAGCATCCATCGGAACAGATACTACACTTTGATCTTAGCCAAAAGGCCAAGCTATTTTACTACTAAACAATATCTTAGTTCTGTTTCAGTTTGGAATTGCTTAACAGACTGAGACCCCCCAGTACCAGAAAATCTCAATTGAAGCAGCCTTTTTCAATAGAGTACAGCATTTGTTCTTTGTAATTTTATATCTGTTACTACAAAACTATCTATTTTTAAACAAACTGCATTTTATCCTTTTTCTATTCACAATTCAGAACACCTTTAAATACAGTCCTTTATGTTCTATATATTTGATGCTTTCTTTCCTTCAGATTTGATTATCAGAGTCCGGCCTTACCACAATTTGAATTAAGAGAAATTCAGACTACCCATTACCTTATGCATGGATTAATAGACAACATTTATTCTTATAAACACAGGGCTCACTGCTTCAGTTATTTTATTTGTGTGTGTGTAATCGCTATGAACAATTTCTTTTTAATACATGACTTTAGTTTGATGTATGATTAGTAAAAAAAAAGATCACTGATCATCACAAACGAAGGACTCTGTTCCTGCAATAACATTGTGTACCAAGTCTCTGAAGAATAACATTATTTTACAGTTTTATGGAGGGTGGCACAGGTGATCCATGGAGTGTGTTTTTCAAAAGAAAAACTGCTTTTTAGGAATAGGTATCCAAGAAAATGTCAGTACTTTTATCATTAATTCCAATTTTCACCGAACACTTACCCTACAGGCTAATATGAATGAACTTTACCGAACAGTCTACACAATATTAACCAAACTTGTTTAATTTGGTTTTAACCCTAACCTAAACTGACCCTAACCATCTTCCAAGGAGACGCTTTATCACGAATAATTGTTATCATAACCATGATGCCACTAAACTCAGGAAAGTTTATGCCGGATACAAGTTCACAGACACAGAAAAAAAGGACCTCATGTATATTGATGACTTGAAGCTATTAGCAAAACACAAAAAGGAACTGAAAAAGCTGATTAACACGACTACTGTTTTCAGCCAGGACATTTAAATGTAATTTTGAATAGAAAAGTGTGCACTGCTAGAAATGAAATAGTGAAGAGTGGAAACTTCTGAATGAATGAGACTGCCAAACAAACAGAAGATAAGAGGGCTTAGCGAACATGTTGGCTATAAATATTTGGGAGTTCTGGAAGTAAATATCATCAATCTACAGAAATGTAAAAAGAGAATTAGGAAATAATATCAGAGAAGAACAAGGAATATCTTAGAAACGAAACTATGTAGTAGAAATCTAGTTAAAGGAATACACACCAATAATTATCACTATTAATATACTCTGGACCATTCCTAGTCTGGCTAAAACAGATCTCAGAAATCTTTATCAGAAGACGAGTAAACAAGTGTCCATGCATAGTTCACTACACCCGAAACATGCTATACTTGTCAACTCTACGTGAAAAGGAACGAGGGGTGAAGAGAGCTAATTAGTTTAGAAATCTGTGTGGAAGACACAAAAAAGACTTGCAAAAATACGTAAACAAGAGCACAGAAAGGCTGATCACCTCATCATGTGGCACCGTAAAAATGGGCAAGACAGAATGCAGCAGAACCAGAAACAGAAAGACAAGAACAGATAAATGGGGCGATAAACAGCTAGATGGACGATTCACAATGATGACAAAAGAAGAGAACCGCGAACACACCCTTATATGGCTAGGGAAAGGGCACCTGGACAGTTAAATGGAATCGCCACTGACAGCTGTACAGAACAATGCAATTAAAACTAACTACATTAAAGCTAAAATAGATTAAACCCAAGAAACCAGTGAATAATGTCTATAAGCAGGTTGTCGAGAGCACTCAATAGGCGGGCCCTAGAGTTTCGCATTACGCTGTAAATGACGGCCTGTTGTCAACTTATATAACGTGCTCCATCTAGCGAGAGAATTACATAAATTTTATAAATAATTTTTTTTCAATTAACCCATATACATATGTGTTTCTTGATAAACATGCAATCATCAATATTGGAGATAAGAATGCCTGCCGGTAAAACGTTCGGAAACCGATAGGAAATAATTGTTACGCAGTAGTCGGAGCGCGTACTGCATTGTCTAGAAATGGGAGAGTAAATTTACATCTTAATAGCAAATTATGTGGTCATATAAACAGGCTGTCAGGCGCACTCAATAGGCGGGCTTAGAGTGTTGCATTTCGCTGTTAATAAAGCTGCCTATTTATTAAAAATATATGCACACAAATTCGAGCTCCGGCAATTGCAATGTTTACATTGAGATACAACTTACATTCAGTCAGTGTCGTATGATGGCGTAGGGGTTAACAGCGCAAACGGTTGCGTTTCGATCCCGGCTTGAGGCACTAACTGGTCTTGCCGCACTAATGAGCTGTGAAATAGCGAAACAGTCTGTATGTGGATGACTATATATATATATATATATATATATATATGTATATATTGTGTATAAAATATATTTCTGTGTATATATTTTTAATAAATAGTCAACATTTTAGAATAAATGCCTAATTAATGTTAAGAATAACAACAGAGTATATATAAATGAACAATACTACGCTAAATTATAATGACCAAGTGTTCATTATTTTCAAGATTCACGAGATTCAATGACTTTCAGCCCGTCTCGAACGAGCAAAACTAGACATATATATCTTGCATTTTCCACATATACAACTCATCAAATATCTGAAGATCGCGTCTCATCACATCTCGGATCATACAGCAGCGAAAGATAACACTCACATTGAATACCATTCCAATTGTGAATGTGGATATTTCCAATCATAGTCGGACGCCATCTTCTTTTACACAATTATGAAAAATACGTATAAAATTACCTAAGCAACCTATTAAAGCAGTTGATAATTAATAACATGTTTAAGGAAAATTTATATAAGTATGTAAATAAAATATAAAGGAATTGTTATTTTAAAATTAAAATACTTTTTGATGGAATCTGTGTACACTAGTATATATATATATATATATATATATATATTAATGTGGGTTTCATTCATTAGTATTAAGTGCTATTGTATTTGTTTATACATCTGTAGTTGTTTATAATAAACTCTGATCATGTGTGTGCTTTTTATTCACCATTTTGTTTTACGACGTTAATGAATAATATAACTAAATATTGCTTCAATGTGCTATAAAACAAACTAGTTATTAAAGTAAGTTCATGAAATAAAATTCAATTGCGGTTCGATATATGTTACTTTCTAATATCAAACTGCGATCTAATTTTATTTTCTTTGACTAAAATCGATAAATATTTAAATCCTGACGCAATAAAAAAAAAACATTGTTTGGAAGTTCTCGATACAAAACGGATAACGATTCTATGTAGAAAAATAAAATGCCGTACACCAATTCTAAGAATCGAGTCGCTCAGAGTAGGATAGAGAAATCGATGTTTTTTTCTATTTAATTCCAAATATCTCTTCCGGCGAAATCGATAAAATTGAAAATTTCACAAGAACACAAAACACAAAACACAGAAGAAAAAAAACACTGCGGAAATATTACTAAGAAAGACGCTTTTGTTAAAAGATTTTGAAATCTTTTAAAAGTTATGCATTTGCTTAAATTGCAACTGTCTCCAAAGTTTCCAATAATTAGTTGTCCTTTGATATTGTTTAATGATTCATGAATTTGACGTGTTGTAATACGGACTCGCATTAAAAAGATTTCTCATAATTAGCTATGTTTAAAGCATTTTATTAAAAAAATTTCCTGATTATCAACAGCCAAATTATAGTTTATTTTTTCACATGGGATATGCACCCTAGAAGAAAACTACAAAGTGTGTAGATTATTGCATGCGTTAATGTTACTATTGATTATTTAAAATATAAAATCAAAGTTTAGATGCTTTTCTTCACGTTATTTAGTTTTGAAATTATTTAATGCATTTTGTGTTGCTAAAATTCGTATTACATGTGCCCATTTTTTACAGCAAAAAAAAATCAGATTGTTGTATATGTAGTTATGAATGTTCTGAAATAAAAGATATCAGTTCAGAGAACTCTATAAAACTAAACACATTATTTTAAAGTGTGTTCCACAAATGGGAAGTTCTTGGAATGAAAGTCTGTTCATGAAATGGTCTTAAATATTTCTCATTCGTATGAGTAATATTATAAATATAGCTAATTCGTACGAGAAATATTATAAATATGACTCATTTGTACGAGAAATATTATAAATATGACTCATTCGTACAGGAAATATTATAAATATGACTCATTAGTAGGAGAAATATTATAAATATGACTCATTCGTACGCGAAATATTATAAATATCACTCATTCGTACAAGAAATATTATAAATATTGCTCATTAGTATGAGAAATATTATAAATATGACTCATTAGTACGAGAAATATTATAAATATGACTCATTCGTACGTGAAATATCATAAATATGACTAATTTATACGAGAAATATTACAAATATGACTCATTAGTATGAGAAATATTATAAATATTACTCATTTGTACGAGAAATATCCTAAATATGACTCATTCGTACGCAGAATATGATAAATATGACTCATTAGTACCAGAAATATTATAAATATGACTCATTAGTACCAGAAATATAATAAATATGACTCATTCGTACGCGAAATATTATAAACATTACTCATTAGTATGATAAATATTATAAATATGACTCATTAGTATGAGAAATATGATAAATATTACTCATTTGTACGAGAAATATTATAAATATGACTTATTCGTACGCGAGATATTATAAATATTACTCATTAGTACGCGAAATATTATGAATATGACTCATAAGTATGGGCATGTTAACTTACTGTGCCAGAAAAATAAAATAAGAAAAGTTTTGACTGTAATTCAACTGAACCGAATTTCGTGCAACCAACTTTCTGCCTGTTTCTCTAAACGTTTTTACTTTCTTTCACATTCCAACCAAATTTCGTGCAACCCACTTTCTAACTTTCTCTCTCCAATCCAAAATCGCTTCCCGCCTTCACAGCTGTCCTCTTGATTTATCTCACCTAATATCCACATATGCAAATCGCATAAATACCTGCACCTATAGAGAGAAACCCTTTTTAAATTTGCATACGACATGCAAAGCCCTTCTTTCTTTTTCCTGGTGGTGCGTGTTCCTCTTTATTGTCACACTCCTCCCTGGTCGTATGATCACACAAGTGACAGATTCTGGCTGGTCGCTTTATCTTAGTACTTCTCCGTAGTGGCACAGTTAGTTCTTCCTCTCTTACATCAGATGTACCAGGACCTGAATTGGCAATTGAATAAGGCAGCTCAACCAAGGAACGGCTGTCCTCTCCCTCACTTTCAGATGCAGAACCACTACTACTTGTATCGGAATCTGGTTCTCTCCATTCAGTACTCTCTGATGATGTGTCATCATTGTCGTCCACTACCGGTGCTAAACTCAGACGTGGGCGCACATCTCCTACATGTCGAGGCGTACCATTGACGACCACCGACTGTGGACTTATTACTCCAGTGACACAACCTGGTCTGAATTTCGACGTGCAACGTCCTTGTGGATTTTTCACCCAAACTGTGTCCCCCTCTTTATAAAGTGCAGAGATCCCATGGTGATTCGGATGAGGCACAACATTGACTCCTTTCACTCTGATCTGGTATGAGTACAACAAATTGGCAGGTGCTGATGATGCGGACACATCATCCTTGGAGGTAACGTTGTACCAATACACAGCCTCCATAATAGGATAACTCTTCTGTGCAGCAATCCTCTTCACTGTCCTATGACACCTTTCTATAATACCATTTCCTGATGGCCAGTATGCACAGCGTGGTCGCAAGTTTACATCCCACTCGTACATGAACTGCCTAAACTGTTGACTGCAGACGGCAGTGTCATTATCAGCCAGAATCTCAGCTGGGGGCCACGTTCAAGAAACACCGATTCTAATTGCCGGATCACATGTGCAGTGTCTTGCCGTTGTAGTGCCGCCAGATTGAAAACCGTGTGGGTCCAAAATCGATCAGTGTAAAATATGGCAACTATTGTAATGTGTGATGTCCATGCCTAGCCGATTCCATACGTCCTTCACATCGAGTCCCCCCTTTTTCGATTGAACTGGAGCTGGGTCTATTGTCTGGCATTCCTCACAATTACGAATAACTGCTTTTACTGCCGCTTTAGACACAGACGGGTCGATTCTACTCACAAGATATAATGTTCGCTTGATTCCAGGATGTCCACTATGTCTATGAATTTTGTTCAGCTGTGTTGCGTTCAGGTTTCCTGTAGCAAAACACACACTGGCTGTGTTGGTTCAATCTCTCTCTTTACATCATTGAGCCACCGCTGTGGAACTCTCGTCAGGGAGTCTGCTCGGTTCTGGCCAGATCTTATTAGTGCTATATCAACTGAAATGTCGTACTCTTTCACAAGTGAGATTATCGTGCCCAGTCTCCGCCTTATGAGCATCTCACCTTCAGCCTTGGTGCTCAATCGAGACTTTCCCGTGAGCGCATTGGTCACCCAGTGGTACACACACACAGAGTCTGTTTTATGTGTAACACATTGGCATTCCATGTGAGTGCAAGGTTCTGTCCTTTTAGCACGGCATTCATCACTGCCACGTTTATATGTTGGGTATCCCTTGTTGGTCGCAACCAGCTTCCATCCTCGATGATGGCTCCACTGGCGTCAAGAGCTACTCCCACAGCAGGCGAGCTTGCGTCCACCCACACATTCAGTTCCTTTGTGGCCACGCACCATTTTCCTCGGGCGGGATCGTATTGCTGTACACGGGCAAGTGTATCTGCTATCATACACCCCAGTGGAGTATCGCTAACCTTGTCATCCCAGTTCTGTGGTACATTTGTAGCATAACGTTTAATAAAACCTGTTGTCACTCGAAGCCATCCCCACACTGGAAAGTGCCCCACCAATTTGCCACACATAGAAGAATGTACATCTTCGTGTCATAGTTCTCGGCGCATCCACAGTACTGGTTCCTCGCCGCCATCGCAGTTGGGCATGCTCTGCCCAAATTTCTAATCCCTACACTCGTGCACCATTTTTCAGTTTTTCTTGGTCCTTACTAGTAATCCGTACAGGTCCAGATGCTTCCTTACAGATTTTGCCGATGCCACATCCTCATTAATATATATATCACTAATATACGCCGACGTTGCTCTCCTTATATTCTCATCCTTGGCTAACACAGCCTTGAGCACAGCCCGCATTATAAGAGGTGCCACATTTAAGCCAAATCCTAACCTAGTTAGACAATATCTTTGTCCTTTAAATATGACTGTCTGGTACGGCCAGAGAGATCTCTCAACATGGATATGTAGGTATGCCTTCCTGAGGTCCAGAATGGATACATTTATTTCTTGCTGTCTCCATTCTCGCATTTTCTCTGCGCAAACATCTTCATCTTCAGTGAATGTCTCAACATAGGTATTTAATTCACGATAGTCCATCACAGGACGCACCTTATTTTTATTGGCCTGTAGCACAGCCATCAGTGGTATTAGTCCCTTGGGGGGTACTCCTCCTGATTATATGGCAACAACCAACCGTTGTTTATCCAGGTCTGCAACTCGCATTCATAATCTTCCCTTAATTCATTAGACATTGCATATTCAGAAATCCGAATTTCCAGTTTCTCTGGTCATAACCTGCTGACCATACCATGCTGCAACCCACACTTTCTTCCGTTCGTCAAATTTGTTAATACAAAGTGTTGCGCAGATGGGTTGTGCCTCCCCAAACTCCACACTTCCAAATTGTGTGATGCGAACGCCACCGAGTGCTTAAATGGCGTCAATGCCAAGTAACATCGAAATCAAGAGGTTTACCTTGCATAATCAGCACCTTGCTTGTGACAACGTTACCAGTCTCTGTATGAATCCTAATGGTGTCATTTCCGCAGCAGGCCTGCGTAGCGCCAGTTAATGTAGTTACCATTATCTTCTGCTTTGACCAAGACCGACATAGCTTTGCACTCAAGATAGAACGTGAGCATCCAGTGTTAAGGAGAGCCAAGCATGGTGCATCATCAACATAGATGGTAATGACAGGTAGCTCCGAGTTCATATTCTGACTGGGAGAAAGACTGGCGCTGATGTATTGTCCCCAACTTCGTTTCCCGGACAATCTCTTACCAGATGACGAGTCTTGTTGCACCGATAACATCGTTGATGGGTAGTCTGCCTCTTTGCATGCAGTCTCTTGCAAAATGATTAGGGCCGTTGCATTTGTAACATGTATAATCAGATTGCCCCATGCCCACAGGTGGTTGAGTGATTTGGGTAGGCTGTGTCGCAGCCACAACTGGTTCCCTTACTTCAGCATTGTCTTTCATCAATGCTCGAGCTCGAGTCAACAACTCTTCTAAAGTCATATCGTCCACTCTAGAGGAGGACGGCAACAGCCTTTTCACAGGGTTGGGAAACCCCCGTACAAAGACACACACCAACACATTATCTGGAATTCCTCCAAATAGCACTGACAGTTTCCGCAGATCTGCGAAATATACGTCTACAGTCTCACCCGGACGCAATACACGTGCCTCGAACTTCTCATACGCTGTAAATCTGTCATCGGCAAATGCAGTAAATAGAGCTCCCTTAATTAGTGCTGCATCGGATTTTTCTTCTTGAGTTAGTTGCAGGTAAACTGCGAATGCTCCTCCAGTAAGCCGATCTGGGATGAAATTTTCAAGCCGCTTCACTCCAGATACGTCACACACAAGTTCCACCTTCTCAATTCATTCAACGACTGCTCCAGTCCCATCAAACTCATGAATTATCTTATTTCGTGCAACTTACTTTCTTCCCTTTTCTCCAAACGTCTTTACTGTCTTTCACATTCCAACAAAAGTTCGTGCAACCCACTTTCTGCCTTTCTCTTTCCAATCCAAAATCGCTTCTGGCCTTCACAGTTGCCTTCTTGATTTATCCAAGCTAATATCCACATATGCAAATCGCATAAACACCTGCACCTATGAAGAGAAGCCCTTTATAAATTTGTAACGACATGCAAAGCACTTCCTCGTTTTTCCTGATAGTGCGTGTTCCTCTTTATTGTCACCGAGCAATATTATGAATATGACTCATTCGTACGGGAAAGATTATAAATATGACTATTCGTACCCGAATGTTATAAATATTACTCATTAGTATGAGAACTATTATAAATATGACTCATTAGTATGAGAAATATTATAAATAGAACTCATTAGTACGAGAAATATTACCAATATGACACATTTGTACGAGAAATATTATTAATATGAGCCATTACTCAGGATATATTATAAATATGACTAATTATTATGAGAAATATTATAAATATTACTCATTAGTATGAGAAATATTATAAATATTACTCATTAGTACGAGATATGTTATAAATATGACTCATTCGTACGCGTAATGTTATAAATATAACTCATTCGTAGGAAAACATTAGAAATATAACTGAGTAGTATGGGGATTATGATAAATATAGCTACTTCGTACGCGAAATGTAATAAATATGACTCCTTATTATGAGTAATATAGTAAATATTAATCATTAGTACGCGAAATAGTATAAATATGACGCATTAGTACGAGAAATATTATAAATATAACTCATTCGTACGCGAAATATTATAAATATGACTCATTAGTAAGATAAATATCATCAATATGACTCATTAGTATGAGAAATATTATAAATATTTCTTATTAGTACGAGAAATATAATAAATATGACTTATTCCTACGCGAAATATCATAAATATTTCTCATTAGTACGAGAAATATTACAAATATGACTCATTACTACAAGTAATGACATAAATATTATAATTATGACTCATTCGTACGCGAAATATCAAAAGTATGACTCATTATTACGACAAATATTATAAATATGACTCATTAGTACGAGAAATATTATAAATATGACTCATTCGTATGCGCAATATTATAAATACGACGCATTTATACGCAGAATATCATAAATATGACTCATTAGTATTTGAAATATGATAAATATGATTCATTCGTACGAGAAATATAATAAATATTTCTCCTTAGTATGAGAAATATCGTAAATATGACTCATTCGTACTAGAAATATTATAAATATGATTCTTTAGTAGGAGAAATATTATAAATATGACTCATTCGTACGCGTAATATAATAAATCTCACTCAATCGTACGAGAAATATTATAAATATGACTCATTAGTAAGATAAATATCATCTACATGACGCATTAGTATCAGAAATATTATAAATATTACTCATTAGTACGAGAAATATGATTAATATGACTCATTCGTACGGGAAATATAATAAATATGACTAATTAGTACGAGAAATATTATAAATATTACTCATTAAAATCAGAAATATTATAAATATTACTCATTAGTACGAGTAATATCATAAATAGTACTCATTCGTGTAACAAATATTATAAAAATGACTCATTAGTATGAGAAATATTATAAATATAACTCATTCGTACGAGAAAAACCATAAAAATGACTCATTAGTATGAAAAATATTATAAACATTACTCATTAGTAACACAAATCTCATAATTATGACTCATTCGTACGCGACAAATCATAAATATGAGACATTAGTACGAGAAATATGACAAATTAGTATGAGAAATATTATAAATATTAGTCATTAGTACGAGAAATATTATAAATATGACTTATTCGTATGCGCAATATTATAAATATGACTTATTAGTATGGTAAATATGATAAATATGACTCACTCGTACAGGAAATATGATAAATATGTAATCATTAGTATGAGTTATATTATAAATATGCCTCATGATTATGCGAAATATCATAAATATGACGAATAAGTACTAGAAATATTATAAATATGACTCATTAGTTTGCGAAATATTATAAATATGACACATTAGTATAGGAAATATGATACATATGACGTTATAGTACGCGGAATATTATAAATATGACTTATTAGTATGGGAAATATGATAAATATGACTCATTCGTACGCGAAATATCATAAATATGACTCATTCGTACGCGAAATATCAAAAATATAACTCATTAGTCTAGGAAATATGATTAATATGACGCATTCGTACGAGAAATATCATAAATAAGACTGGGTAGTATTAGAAATATCAAGAATATGACTAATAAATACGCAAAATATCATAGATATGACGCATTAGTACGCGAAATATTATAAATATGACTCATTCGTACACGAAATATTATAGATATGACTCATAAGTATGGGCAATATTATAAATATGACCTATTCCTGCGGGAAATATTAATATGACTTATTCGTATGCGAAATATAATAAATATTACTCATTAGTATGAAAAATGGTATAAATATGACACATTAGTATGAAAAATATCGTAAATATGACTCATTCGTACGAGAAATGTTATAAATATGACTCATTCGTATAAGAAATATTATAAATATTTCTCATTAGGATGGAAATTATGAATGATATAACTCATTCGTACTAGAAATATTATAAATATGACACAATCGTACGCGAAATATCATAAATATGACGACTTAGTACGAGAAATATTATAAATATGATTAATTAGCACGAGAAATATTATAAATATGACTTATAAATACGAGAAATATTATGAATATGACACATCAGTATTAAAAACATAATGAATATGACTCATTAGTACGAGAAATATAATAAATATGACTCATTCGTACGCGAAATATTATAAACATGACTCATTCGTACGAGAAACATTATAAATAGGACTCATTAGTATGAGAAATATTATAAATATGATTCATCAGTACGAGAAATTTTATAAGTAAGACTCATTAGTATGGGAAATATTATAAATATTACTCATTCGTACGCATAATATCATAAATATGACTCATTAGTATCGGTAATATGGTAAATATGACGCATTCGTACGAGAAATATAAATATTACTGAGTAGTATGAGAAATATCATAAATATAGCAAATTAATACCTACATCTTATAGATATGATGTATTAGTACGTGAAATATTATAAACAGGACCCATCAGTATATTATAAATATGACTCATTCGTACGCAAAATATTATAAATATGACTCATTCGGACGCCAAATATCATTAATATGACTCATTTGTATGGAAATTATGATAAATATGACGCATTCGTAAAATAACTATCATAAATATTACTAATCAGTTTGAAAAACTTTATAAATATTACTAATTAGTACGAGAAATATAATGAATATGACTCATTAGTATTGGCAATATTATAAATATGACTCATTCGTACGAGAAATATAATGAATATGACTCATTCTTATGAGAAATGTTATGAATGATACTCATTAGTATGACAAATATCTTAAATATGACACATTAGTACGAGTAACATCATCAATATTACTCATTTGTATGAGAAATGTTATAAATATTACTCATTAGTACGGGAAATATCATATATATGACTCATTCGTACGAGAAATGTTATAAATATGACTCATTTGTACGATAAATGTGATAAATATGACTCATTAGTATGGGAATTATAATAAATATTACTCATTCTTACGAGAAATATCATTACTATGACTCATTAGTATGAGAAATATCATTAATATGACTAATTCGTACGCGAAATATTATAAATATGACTCACTAGTGCGAGAAAATATCATAAATATGACTCATTCGTACCTGAAATATAATAAATAGGACTCATTCGTACGAGAAATATGATAAATATGACTCATTCGTACGAGAAATATAATTAATATGACTCATTAGTACGATAAATATAATGAATATGACTCATTAGTATAAAAAATATTATGAATATGACTCATTCGTACGCGAAATATCATACATATGACTCATTCGTACGAGAAATAGTATAAATATGACTAATTAGTACGAGAAACATCATCAATAGGACTTACCCGTAATATAATAAGTGTGACTCATTCGTAATTGAAATATAATGAATATGACTCATTATATTATAAACATGACTCAGTCGTACGCGTATCATCATAAATACGACTCATTAGTATGGGAAATATGAAAAATATTACTCATTCGTTCGTGAAATATTATAAATAGGACTCATTATTATGAGAAATATTATAAATACGACGCATTCGTACGAGAAATATTATAAATATTACTCATTAGTATGAGAAATATAAAAAATATTACCCATTAGTTTGAGAAATAGTATAAATATGACTCATTCGTACGCTAAATATTATAAATATGACTCATTATAACGAGAAATATGATAAATATGACTTATTAGTATGAGATATATAATAAATATTACTCATAAGTACGAGAAATGTTACAAATATGACTCCTTAGTACGAGAAATATGATAAATATTACTCATTAATACAAGAAATATAATGAATATAGCTCATTCGTACGAGAAATATAATAAATATTACTCATGCGTATGGGAAATATCATAAATATGACTGATTAGTACGAGAAATATCATCAATATGACTCATTCTTACCCGTAATGTCATAAATATTACTCATTCGTAAGACAAATATCGTGAATAGGACTCATAAGTACGATAAATATCATAAAGATCACTCATTAATATGAGAAATATCATAAATATTACTCATTAGTACCTGAATTATAAAAACATGACTCATTCGTACGCGAAATATTATAAAAATGTCTCATTCGTACGCGAAATATCATAAGATGTAAGGAGCTAACAATAACGAAAGATGATTATTGCAAAGAAAAAGGAAGCCTATTGACTTTAGTCTTGAAAAGACCAAGGCTATAGGTAGGAGGAAAACTATAAAAAGGCAAAGAGTTTCAGAAGCCTACAGTTTATGCATACAACGCTATTGGAATAAGAAGCTCTATTAAAATGAGTTTCAAAACAGCGAGTTGACTAGAAAGTCAAACATGCTGGAATAAAAGAAGCAATTCTAGCAATTCTGACAAATTTAATTTAATGAATAGTTATGTTTCAGAATTCAGGCAATGTCAAGCCTTATTTACTCAGATTCTCTTCTAAACTATGAATTAAAAACGTCACCCCCGGTCATGCAATCACCTTTTATCATATTTAAATGATAAACACACCCATTCTCTCAATTTTTAATAGTGATTATTCGACCCTTAAAATAACCACAATAAAACTAGAAAAAATAGTCTACGACCATACCGAAGTCAGAAAAGTTAAGCCACAGAACTACGTTACACGAATATTGTTTTTTCTGAGAAACTGTAAAATCTAAGATACAAAATGATGTCTGATTCATAAGACTTTCCCCATAAATTATTAAATAATTTGTATTCAATGTAATGTATGTTCCGTGATGAACGAAACCATAATCCTTCATTACTCATATGATCGTTGTATTTCTATGTCACATTGATCTATTATCAACTCATCTTCAATTAATTAAGACTAATCTGTATTTGAAATGGGGTTAGCTTTTTTCTTTCCATCCAGGATGGAATTGAATTGGAAACTTTCTTATTGAAATTAATATTTTTTTAACAAAAAATATGTAGTTATTCATTTTAAAAAATATGTCTTTAAATATTATATTTCTGTACCATTAAGTTACACCCCCTTCTTTTCATCCAGTATTTTCTTAAAATGTAAAAATAACTTCAGATTTAAATCTAAAATAAATTTGAATTTTTGTCAATCTTAAGTATTTTACATTTGTTATTAAATTATTAGACAAGATCTGTGTCTGTGTTTCTCGCTTATATGTAACTTTTATGAATGCACGTTGAATTATTATTTTTTAAATTTAATATTAACCGACTAATTATGTAAATCTAAAATCAAATACGAATATTTGAAAATGTAACCAGACCAACTGGTTAAACCAACCAAGAAACAAACGTAGCAGGGCAAATAACAATTAATCAAAACCGAAATTCGTGAATTACTGAACGGTTTTATACATAGAATTATAGTGTTTCACTGTTCGAAGAGAAACTGCTTTCGTTTACTGCTGTTACCAACGACACGTATATTTTGACTTGACACGCGAAATTCATATATATATATATATATATATATATATATATATATATATATATATATATATATATATATATATATATATATATATATATATGTAGGTCTATATATAAATATATATATACAAAAATATATATAAATATATATATATAAATATATATATATATATATAAATATATATATGTAGGTATATATATATATACAAAAATATATATAAATATATATATATATATAAATATATATATATATATATATATATAAATATATATATATATATATATATTATATATATTATATCACATAGAAACTACACCGGTTCTCACTATAAATAGTGCGAGTCACCAGAGTCACGGGAGAGAGAAAAAGGACAGAAACGTTTTTTCTGCCTTGCGTCACGGTAGTCCTCTTTTTAAAATCTTATTATTGCACGTTATTGTTAATTATTGTTACCGTTGTTACTGCTTATTCTTACTGTTGAACTGTTTTCCATTTTGACGTCGTTTTTTTCCAGGTTTTGTTGTTTTTTTTACTTTTCCCCCTGTTTTTTATGCCTCTAGTTTTTAACTAGATGGCGACCAAAATGACCGACAATTCTGAATGGTGTAAACTACCAAAAGTGTCTATTAATTTTAAAGAATTCGTGGATGAGGCAAAGAAATATGAACACATGGTCACAGAACATGGAATTAATGTGGATTTACCGAAACTCGAAGAAATTAAAAAAACGAACTGTAACGATGTTTGTGGTCGACAAAAAATCAAAAAATCTATCAGGGCCTCTCCTGAGTTAATTTGTAAACTACTGGCAACAGCAGGATTTAAACCTCAAATGTTGATCAAATGCAAGGGCTTTAATACATGGAACGCATTATTTCCTAATGAAGACATTTGTGCTAATCTTTCGCTAACACAAATAATCACACAAGTATACGTTTTACGCACGGAATACATGGGTAGAAGAAGATCTTAGATTTCCATCTTGAATGTGCCGTTTTACGTCAAAGGTGAGCATTTTGGCGCTTTTTATCTTAGATATGGTGAAATCACAGACGTCAATTTCGACGAGTTTCCAGGCAACTGGAATTTCGAATTACTTATTGATAAAAAAAGCTTACGACAGCATCCCCATACTATCTACAAGTCGGGGAGGAAAAACTCCCAATAATATTAACAAGACGAAAACCGGTTTGTTGGTTTTGCGAGCAACTGGGTCAGTTAACATTGGATTGCCCGCAAAAAAATCCACCCAGAAGACGACTACCCCGATGGCCAAGACATCTAAGGCAGATCCTCCAGCTACAATTGGTCAGCTAATCACATCAGCTTCTGACGACTCCGACGACGAGTTTCCTGCTCTGCCTACTTCGGGAAAAGACAACGAATGGATTATAGTTCCCGGTAAGAAGACCCCGGGGCGGGTATCTCTGGAGGAAATGAGAGAAAAAAGTAATGCTAAAAAACAACCTGGGGAAAGACAGTTTTTTACAAGCCAAAGAGCTTAAAACTAAATTAGATAAAAAAGAAGGAGAAAACAGAAGAAAATAATTCATCTACTTCAAATAAAACCACTACCCCCACACCAAGTCCCCAGCCGGTCACCAAACCAATAATCCTTAAAAAGTCACATTCTACCAAATCAATGCCCCCCAATCACTGGCGCAATTTTAGATAAATCTTACAAACTGATCCCACTAAGTGCCATCAAATCGTCCAAAAGAGTCATTTTTCCCAAACCTTCTCCCTTTGTCTCCTTATTAAATACCCCCCAAAATACTCCACCTGCATCCCCCACAAAGCAACCCTTTCATTCGCCTTCTCCAGCATCTCCTATAGGGCCTAGCTTCTCTTCCCCCTCCCCAATGGATGACATGCCTCCCCCTCTACCTATTTCACAGAAGAGGCATAGGAGCCCCTCCTTGGGAAGAAAAAGCAAAAAAAAACGCCTTCCTCTCTGGGGAGGATATTTTTAAGGTTACCAATGTCCAAGAAGAAACAGTGAAGAATTATCACATCCTTAATCTCAGTGAGCTGCTTAAATTCAAACAAGTCGGAGATATAACCATAGAAGACCCGTCTAATTTCCCCAATGCCCCTAGAATCTTAACTGTTATAAGGAAAAAATCTGAAGCGAAGGCTCTATGGCATATGCAGGAAGAGGCGAACAACACTTTTAATTTCACCCCTCCAATGGCCATCTTTAAAGATGAAGTTTTATCTGTCTTAAGGAAAGATTGTGTTAGGAGGGTCCCCATAAGGTAACACCCCGCCCTGTATAGGGTCGCTAAACTAACCTATCCTTTGGATGTTGGCGGCATCTCCCACGATTGTCAAATTAATGATCAGATGGCCAAACAATCTTTCGGGAGACCCGTCGCCATCCTGACGACTTCTATGTTCGTTTCTGGAAATAAACTCTAAGGCACCCTTATGGCTCTCTTTCAAGCGAGTTTGAATGTTCGGGGCCTTAGGGCCGACGCTCGTGAATTTCGAGTCACTACAGACCTTCAGCGCTTCGGAGTGGATATATGTTGTGTTCAGGAAACCCACTTGATTTTAGAGGACTATTTGGGTGCGCTGGCTAAGGGTTCCCACGTTTATTCAGCGTACTTTAATTCATCTGCTAGGGGGTTCCTGGCTGGAAAGCAAATATTTAGATGCGTCGTGTGACCCTTGCTACATCCGGAAGGGAGACTTTGCATTTTGGATATAACCATAAAGGAGAAAGCATTTCGGCTCGTCGGGGTTTATGAGCCCAATAGCCATTCTGAGGTCGGTTCTTTCGTTCGGCGAATCGAGCAGTTCTTGTATTCTACTACTCGGACGGTCATTCTAGCGGGAGACAGGAACGCGATCCTGGATCCCGATTTAGATCGTTATAAGCCTAGGGGTACTAACACTGATCGGGATGCTAGGTTATTTCGGGACTTCCTCGATAAGTTTGACCTTATCGATAAGTACCGGAATGAAAAGCCCCGAGATAGGGTATGGACTTGGACAGCTAGAGGCGGCTCCGATTCGGTACAACTTTCGAGTTATATCGATCAATTCTTAATTAGGAGAGTCGACGTAAAATTAGTTGAATATCCAAGTTTTCATAACATAGTTTACTCAAATTATAGACTTGTTCGGGTTCGAGTAAACTTGGATAGACCTAAGCCTAGATTAGCTGGGTACTGGGAGCTCAACACTTCGTTGTTCGATGTGAAGGGCTACCAGGAACAGCTTTTACTAAGCTTACAGCGGGAATTGACGCGGGCTGTAATTGGGAATAGGAAGTGGGTTCATTTTAAGAAGGTTATTAGGTCTTTTATTGCCGATTTTAGCAGACGACTCAACCTAGCAACTAGGGAAGCCAAAGTGACACTAGAGTCTAGATTAGATCGGGCGGTGGACGTGTGGGATAGCTCTAGTATTACTATAATTAAGGCCAAGCTGGTTTCTTTGGCTAGCCAAGAACACCAGGCTTTAGTGATTAGGGCTAGGTTAAAAAGAGTGCCTAACATGACCGCTGAACTGCGTGCAGAGGAACATCGACATGCATTTGATCGACATATCGCTCGTGTTTCATTGCCGGATGGGGGGCTCGTAACCACAAACGAAGGTATTCTGGAGGCTTTTTGTTCTTATTTCCAGGATCTTTTTACTCACGAACCCGGTTTGTCTCTAGCACAATTCGACCCCTATTTAGCCGACTTTTCTCATCTTGAGGCGACCGAAGCGGCTAGGTGCGAAGGTTGCATAACAGAGGATGATGTCCAGGAAGCCTTAAAGCGAGTCGGCCTTGACAGGTCTCCGAGGATTGATGGTTTGCCCTACGAGGTGTATTTGAGGATGTCGCACATTTTTGTTCCCTTGCTGACAGTTTTGTTTAACTCGTGGTTTAGGAATGGGACTATTCGCGAGTCCTTGACTGTGGGTTTAGTGAAATTGTTACTTAAAAGCAAAAATGGTGGGGATGGGTTAGATAATTTTCGACCCCTAACAATGCTTAATGCGGAGTTAAAGATTTTGGCCAAGATCTTAGCCAATCGTCTGCAACTTGTTTTGCCTGGTCTAATTAGCCCCGAAAAGACTTGTTCTCGATACGCTTGATCATAGATAAAGTCGATACTGAAACCGCGCTGATCTATTTAGATCTGTCCAAAGCATTCGATAGAGTTGACCATCGGTATTCGGAGGCTGTTTTTTCTGCAGCCGGTTTTGGCCCGCAATTTCGCTCTTGGATTCTCCTATTGTATGCGAACCCCGGTGTAAGGGTTGAAGTGAATGGTATGAGGTCCGAGGCCTTCAGATAGTCCAGAATCCTTCGTCAGGGGTGCCCTCTTTCACCGATGCTTTATGTGCTTGTTTTGGAGCCTTTCCTTAACAGGCTAAGGGTGAATCCAGTCCTGCGTGGAATTACTTTGGCAGGTGCTTGCACCATGTTGAAGTACTCCGCCTATGCCGACGACTTGACTGCGCTTGTAACGAGCAATTCCGAGATTAGTGTCGTCGACAGAGAAATTAGAATGTATGAAACGGTGACAGGGTCCAAAATCAACTGCGATAAGTATGTTGGCTTGCGCATTGGTGCCTGGAAGGGTGTTTCATTGCAGGAACCCTTTGACTTGACGGATGGTCCTTGCAAGCTACTCGGCGTCTGGTTTGGTCCTGATATTCAGCTGAAGAAAAATTGGTCGGAAGTCCTGAAAGCGGTAAAAGCAGCAGCTGGTCTGTGCTCCCGCAGAAATCTTTCGTTAAAGGGGAGAGCGGAGGTGTGTGCTTCTCACATTTATCCGATCATCCTATATCGTCTTTCAGTGCTCCCACTCCCGTCGGATACCTGCTGAAGATGCAGCGGGCTATGTTCAAGTTTTTGTAGCTTGAAAAGTGCCCTATGGTCCGTCGCGAGATGTGTTACCTTCATCCTTCTGAGGGCGATCTGGGTATGCTGAGCATCGAATTTCGATGCCACACACTTCGACTGCTTTATCTAGACCGAATGAGTACACAATCTGAGGGACACGGTGTCTTCTGGAAGGAAGACACTAAGAAAGCCTTTCCGGCTTTGAGAAGTGTGCACTTGGATGAGAGGGAGGCACACAGGTTTCCCCGAAACGAGTGCTACTTCTATCGCGAATGTAGACATGCGTTGAAGTTCCTTTCAAGGGTGACAGAAAACCTCTCTGACACCCTGCTGTTGTCTCGAAAGGCATTATATCGGGTAATGGTGAGAGGGACTGTCCGAGATGTTATGCCTGATGGGCTCGCTTTGACGAGGGGGAGCTCCGCTCAATCTGGCCTTGGGCGCCTGGCTTAAGGGGCTTTGACAATGACGAGGCATCGCTGACCTGGCTGACGATTAGGAATGCGCTCTGCGTATGTAAGAGGCTTCATACAGCACACTTGAGTAATTCTCCGACTTGTGTCAGATGCGGTGATGAGGAAGAGACCATAAGTCACGTCTTCGTTTTATGGCCGCATCAGTTGATTAAGCTTGTTGCAGGCAACATGGTTCGTATTCTTAAGGTATCGTTTTTTGACTTGGAACCCATTAATGTATGAATCAACTGGGCTCCGACAACTGATAGGCAAAAACAGTATACGTTTTTAAGCTTACTAGCCATTATGAGAGTTACGTTTGGAAAACTAGGTGCAAGACAGTCTACGGAGCTGAGACCTTCACTCTTCTCGATCTTATTTTCAAATATTACCTGAAGGCTCGCATTAGGGCCGAGAGGGTGAAACTCTTTTCGACAGATTTTGGTGAAAGGTGGGTGACTGGAGCGCGACTGTGCAGAGTGGCTGGCGCTAGATTAGAGTGGTATCTAGAGTGCCTTAGGCAGAGAATATTGGGTTCAGGAAACGAACACTGCTTTAATTTTAAGTTAGATTAAGACTTATTTTTAGTTATTTTCTGTTTAATTTTTGTTGATTTTTAAGTTCAACAATTTAGCTAGTATATGATTGATTCTATTACATGCCCCTTTTATGTTTGTCCTCATCCCACTCCCCTTTTTATTTGCTGCCCCATGTTAAATCCCATTTCCTCCCCAATTAGGTGACTGAGCGCCAGATTTGTCGGAGATGGAGGACACCCTTCGATATCTTCGAAGGAGGTGTTCAGAAATAAAACGTTGGGGCCTGCATCAAGCCCCTTTTTTCGAGTTTTCGATTTCGACCGGCAAATCGGCATCTCTGCCACATTTCAATAACGGGGGGGGGGGGCATTTTACTAACCTTTATTTTCTTTTCACTTTTTACTTGTATATATCATTTTTGTATATATAAATTGTAGTCCCCTCCCCCGTTGAATATTTCTTTCATGGTATGAATTCTTATGGTGAGTGGCGATGGATGTAGAGTATGAATGTGGTATTTTGATGAATGATGGTCATGATTGAAACAAGCTAAGTTGAGTTTTTGAAGTTAGAGATGACCGATCCTTTCCCATCCCCCCTTTTTTTTCCTTGTGCCACAATTTGTGTATTCGTTTACGCGAATAAATATTGAGAGAAAAAGGACAGTCTTGTAACTGTTTAGCCAAGTGCCAGTCAGTTCCCTTACCTTGTACCTTTTATGTTAATACACTTGTTATATTAACTCAACATCGACTTGACTTTTTTTTACTGTTGGACTATTCACAACAGATTGGCGACGAGAAATCGAAACGATATCATTGCAGAAAATCACCCAAAGTGATTGATATACAAGGATTCGCAAGATCTTCACGGAACAAAATCTTCGTCTTTTCAAACAGATATTTGGATTCGCAAGGATTAACAGCAAATGAACCACTAGTTAAGCGACGAATAACAAAAACACAAACTCAAAACTTGTTACCAAAAATCGAAAACTAGAAAACGCGAAATACATTTTCAATTATTAAAATAATTGAATACACTGATACCTTTTTTTCTCTCTTCAAGTTCACTGGCACGTTAAGATACATGTTATCCGCGTCAACTATTTCAGATATTGTGTAAGTTTGTAATCATTATAAGAACAACATCTGATATTTGAGCAAGATCCGGATTGACTATTTATTAAAACGGTCTACCACAGGATTGTCGAGGTCAAAGAAGGACACGCAGTGAAAAATATATATTCGCGTAAGAACTGTTAAATAAGCAAGTCGCATTTTTGCAAAATGCAATGGGGTTAAAAAGATTTCCCATAAAACTATTAGGCTTGTAGCGACGGACTTGGTTTTGTAAAACTAGGTACAAATATAAAAAAAAGATTTTGTTTCTTCAGTTTTGTTTTTCAAACAAAAGAACTGGGATTGAATTTTTTTGCTAAGAAATAATATATTTCTTGCTTTGTGTGTTGGTTGAGCAAACTAATTATATTAAGCACGTGGTGGAGAAAACTGATTTTTTTACAAGTGTAAATTGTGTGGGATATAATTTGAATTAGTGAATGATGGACGCTGAATTCAAAGATTCTCTTTTTCAATTAGTTAAATACCAAACGGAACAAAATGTAACGTTACAAAGAGAGCAAGTTAGACAACAAATGGAACTTCAAAGAAAACAAGTTGAAATTGAGGAAAAAATTAAAAGAGAGTTGTTGGAACAGCAAAAAGCCCCCCAAAAATGCATGCTGAACAAAAAGAGCTGGCGACAACACGAGAAGAAAGATTCCAAGAAAGACTGCTACAACAGCAGAAACACTTCGAAGAACTCTTGATAAAAACACAGGAGAAACAGAGAAAATTTCTGGAGGTTAACGAAAGCAAACGAAAATCATAATGCATTTTCCCAGACGGCTGTGTAGAGCGCTATCGAAATTTTCAATTATAATCCAGAAGACGATGTCACTTTTTCTCACTTCTATAGAAGATATGAGGATTTTTTGTATCGGACTGCAGTACATGTACAGACTCTAAAAAAGTTAGACTTTTGCTAAGAAAATTAGGAGCTTCCGAGCATACAAAGTTCGTGAATTTTATCCTTCCAAAAAAGACCAGTGCGTTGAACTTCCAGGAGGCACTTACTTTGCTAACAGAACTGTTTTCTACAAAAACTTCTCTTTTCCACAGGAGATATAAGTGTATGAATGTCACTAGAAGAGAGAAAGACGACTACATTACGTATGCAAGTTTAGTAAATAAACTTTGCGACGATTTAAAATGATGGGATTATCATCGGATAATTTTAAATGTTTAATATTCATGCAAGGTCTGGTCCTAAATAAAGACTCCGAAATCAGACGTCGTGTTTTAAATAAACTCGAAAGTGAGCTATTTCTAACAATACAAAACTTAGCAGAATACTGTGAACGTTTTGTTGCGTTGAAACAGGGCAGTCGTGACATAGAGGAAAACGGAGTGTCGCACATTGAAAAGATCCACAAGAAGAAAATATTGACTTCAATGAATAACCAGAGAAATAAACATGGGAAATATCCACCTGGACCGTGTTGGAGGTGTGGAGATAACAATTGGTACAATGAGTGTCCCTACATATTCAAACAATGTGACAACTACCACCAGAAAGGGCATAAGGTATCACGTTGTAGGAAAAATATGGTAGAAAGATACACGATGGAACGGAGGTCATGTTCTTTCTTGTGAGTTTGCGTTGTTTTTGTTTTCTGTATAAGTATAAAGTACTTAAGCAGTTCTAGTGCCATCGGCGATTGTAAGACGACACGACCAGAACGTGAAATAGAAGATGAAGGCGAACAGAAAACAACGACACACAGTTTTGGTGTCGACGGGGACAGGCATATGGTTCTATACACAAACACACAAACACCCCCCACATATATATATATATATATATATATATATATATATATATATATATATATATATATATATATATATATGTGTGTGTGTGTGTGTGTGTGTGTGTGTGTGTATGTGTGTACATAAATTGTAGCTGCCATCCACGATATAAGATCCATTGGGAGGTTTTCGATATTCAACCGACACAGCGCACTACTTATAAGAGAGTGTATTGTTTTTGTCGTGCGATGTCAAGAGTTCGCTCATGCAAATGATCATTGTTTTGCATTAAGAAATTCTCAGCGTTAAAAACGTGGAATAATTTTCCTTCTAGTGTCAGAGAAAAAATTAATCATGTATTCGAAGAGAGAAAAAGACGTACCAGACACTAAAAGTTTTTTCTAGCTTTTGGCACGTTTTCTGTTAGTCACGACCACAGCTGCAAGTGAAAAAGAATAAAAAAGAATTCCTATTGATACCTTTCTTCTCATATGTCTTTTTATATCAGCGTTACAATTACATTACATGCCATGATATAAAAGTACTACATTAATAAAAGTCTATCCAAAAAAGTCATAATTTGTTATTTCGCTGGTAAAACATTATTTCCTTATAAACATTGATCCTAGAAACATTATGTCAGTTCTTGCAGCTCTAGGCGTAAATTAAACTATTCCCAAAGATTCTGGTAAACTTTACATTAGCAATTTAACACAACTACCACACTGACTTTTAACGAGAACAACATAAACACACACACACGCACACACACACACACACACACACACATATATATATATATATATATAAATGAGGGAAGAGAGATGCAGAGCTTTACAACTAATCATCCCAATCACATAGCGTATTTTGCCCTGTGCAGCTAATAATGTTATTAACCCATAATACTTAATATAAATGAGAACTAACATCACTATTTTCCACTCCACTAATCCTTAACCTCCTCTACTCCAAACCTAACTCTCATACCTATTTTCAATTAGTAGCTACCCCCCACTTACATACTCATCCATTGCCTCTGCTATTCTCCCTTTTCGTACAATCTATTGACCCTCTGGACGCAGCGCTCTACCAACAATCCTTTTGTCATAGATACCATAACTTTCACCTTAAAATTGCGCTCATCGGTTACTTCTATAATTGCCGTTTTGCCTCCCTTAAATATATCTGTAATTCTAATACTCCATGTTTTCACTTCGGTCGCATAATCAACCCAATCCCACCCCACAATCCTTATACTTGAACTCTCTTGATGCAAACATATTAACGCCGCTCCAAATCCTAACATCAGTAATATATTAAAGTATATTAATTAGTTACGCCTATAATATTTAACTAACTGAGAAATCTATAAATTCTTTAAACATTAAACTCTGAAATACTATAAATGCGCGGATTATTAAATCTTAGACACGCAAGTCCCAAATTTCAAACCGTCTGAACTCTAATTCCAAATTTGAACCTTTTAGATTTTCTTAATTATATATAATTTTGTCTAAAAAATATTTTTAAATACGAACTGTTTACTTATTTACCAGAAACGCTACTGTATTAGCTTATTGAAACCCCACCCAAACTCTTAACTGAAGCCATTCGAATCCTGGCAAATACACAGGCAGTAATTTAATCATATTATTGCTTACAAGCGATGAACTGTAACTAAAAATACCCTTCTACCTCATTTCTAGCATCACCCACAGTTTCCTCTGAAAACCCCTCTCCTCTACCGTCCCTAACCTCACACGTCACTCCCACATTTACGTGCCTTGTCATCAACCAGAAATTCTTCTCAAATACCCTAGGTTCGATCGAAGTAACTCACACCTTTCACCAGTAATTCGGCCTACTTGAAATATATACAATATTTTCAACTCAATTCCTTAAAAACTATCATCATTCGCAGTCCACGGAAGTATTTTAAAATGGCACCAATTCTCCAAATTACATCCTAATAAGTTTTTAAAAATTGTATACGGTGTGACTAAACATCATTATGTTGGATTAATTGTATTTTGACCATCTCTAACGCAGTCTCCACGGAATCTCGTTTTCCATCTTTAAATCTTTCGTCACCGGACACTGTGTCAACGGACATTTACCCAATTGGACAAATCATATATTTTGACAACCTTTTTATGAACACACCTATAGTTTCCATTACTGTATATTGTTTCTTAGTTTTTTTAAATTTAGAATGTTGGCTATTCCCCTGTAAACTTATCTATCTATGCAATTTCCCTGATGATAAGATGTTAATCTTTGAAAAGCCTGGCTTAAGGAAAGAAAAATAAACATGTTTTTATCGAGTCCACCTTGCATTTAACAATCGAAGATGATATAGATTTATCAAGTGCACATCTTTATCTCTCTTCCTTCGTTTACTATTACAATTGTTCTATCTCGTATATTGAGCTTAAATCTATAGGTTCAATTCTCTTAAGGTATACTTTTAGTCTCATATTATATATATATATATATATATATATATATATATATATATATATATATATATATATATATATATACCATCAAAAAACGTAATACTTTCTATAATTTATGATCGGTAATCAGCAAACATCATGGCTGAACAAAAATTAAGATCAAATCAAGGGTTACCACTCCATACCACATGTTCTCTACATACATCTCTGCACAATGTCGATATAAATTATGTATGTTCAATATGTAGTTCTCATATATTAAGCTATTTGTGGCTCGTACCTGTGAACGTACAAATATGTGTTGACTCACATGTATGGGCAATTATGTATAGATTAATATATACACTATCAATATTTGAAATTATATATTTAAATGTATTCTTCCCTTCATCTCTCTGAATTGGTCACGATTCTATCTCTCCCACTATATTGTCAAATAAGCCGGGTATATAAGAATACACGTATGTGCATGTTGTATATATATATATATATATATATATATATATATATATATATATATATATATATATATACATACATAATGAATATGTATATTATTATACGTTTATAAATAATTTAATAATTGTTTATTGATTAATTATACACAAATAATTAAACTAACAAGCATAAATAAATGCACTTACACATAAATAAATACACCAGTAAATATTATTTCCATCTCTTTTTTTGCCACATTTTTATGTTTTTCATCATATTTTACGTTTTCAAAACTTTTCACGCAATTACATTTACATAGAAATATTTTCCTTCTGTTATCCCTTTTTAAAACTCAAAACGTTGCAATTATTTTCACATGTATATACTAAATTTTATGATCGAGCTCAGACTGCTGCTGCTTGACGGGCATTTTAATTCTGCTTACTCCCTTTTTTTATTTTTATTTTAATCAGAAACCAGCTGTATCTTGCCGATTTCATAGCGATGCCTGTGTGATTTTTTCTTCATTTTTCTTCATGCAAGGAAGTTATACAATAAAGACGAAACGATTATGAACACATAAATAACATAGTTTGTTCTTTCCTTTTACATTATATATATATATATATATATATATATATATATATATATATATATATATTTATAATTATAATTATAACTATTTGTTTTCATCTACATGTGTATACGTTTTATCCTTTCGGGAATTGTCAATGTAGAAATGATTATACATACCGGTTGCCGGACTCAAACCCGAGAACACGAGTAATGTTTCAAACTGCGATTATATATATATATATATATATATATATATATATATATATATATATATATATATATATATATATATATATATATATATATATATATATCGCACGATCATGAGGCGCCTATTGACGCGAATGTGTGCACTTTTTAGATAAAACGAATGGGGAATCACTATATAATAGGCCCTAAATACGTATGATACTACTATTATATATATATATATATATATATATATATATATATATATATATATATATATATATATATATATATATATATGGGAAGAGAAGGATGAAGGTAATCCGACGTGATGGTAAAATGAAAAAGGAAAACCAAAAACTGGATGTTTTTTATGTGTGCATCAACGTTTCGTCTTTATTTATAAGACTTCATCAGGATGATGATATAGAGAAAAGATGTCATGCAAGTACAAATACATGTAGGGTAGACATGTTGGGAGGAAAAATAAAATATATATATATATATTCATCATGTGTCTATAGACATTTCTGAATTAAATTATAACTAGAACTTACAAACACTGAATTCTAAATAAAAAATAAAACACAAAAAGGTTGCATGTAGTCACATACGAATATATATATAGAGAGAGATATATAGAGACAAGCTGTACCAAACCATCGTTGCCCAGGAGTATTTTTTTCAATATTTGTTTCGTTTTTGTCTTGTTTTTCTAAATATTGTTTGAAAGTTAAGTTTTATAATAGCGTAATAATATCTCCTGATATTATAAATTAAACTCACTGTCTGTATGATATACAATCATATCTTATTATCCTGACAAAAATGTTATCTTTCGGCAAACAATACCTTTTATTCGTGTGTGTGTTTAATATATGTAAAAATTATGTTCTTTGTTTAATGACACAAATAAACTGACCTATGTCTATAAACTTAAATTTTATTAACTAATTCACTATTTCAAAATACTTTCGGGCTCAAAGCTTCGCTTAACATTATTAGTTGAATCAAGCTGTTATGAAATGGTGTCAAGGCAATTTTATTGTAAAACAAAACTTATCGTGATTAAGCGGAATTTCTTATGAAGAAACGATTCATGAAATAAGTTAATTGTATGTCAGGTAACTCAACCCGTAGTTGCAATATGAGGAGGTTAGTCTCTTACCTATTCTTCTACATACACACATTTCAGTTACAGTGATTATAAATAATTTAAATGTAAAAATATTCAGCATTTGTCCGGTGAGTTTTATTCGCTTACAAAATACGTAAGAATTAATTTATAGTCAATAGAATACTTTATAAATCGTTTAAAAGAATTTATGGTTGTTTTTATAAAATTTCGTTTAATTTTACGCCATTTTAAATAAGAACAAAATGTGTAATGTGGTTAAAAAAACGTATACATTTTGTAATTAGGAGAAAATAGCGATTTGAAAATATTTGTCGATCAGAACGAAACTGACACCGGACAATATAAAATCATGTTTTTAATGATTGATACTAGGAAATTGATGGCTAGAGATAAGAAAGCACTCGTCTTACTACTGAAATATAACTAAGGAAAATGTAAATATTGATAGGTCCAAAGAGTATTCGATGAAATCACTTGAAATGTATCTTGAAAACACGATCTGATGTTTGTTTCTGAAACCAGTAAAATGCGGAGTTTTTTAATAAACATATAATTTGTTTAAAATTCAGATTTTCGTTTAAAATTACAAAATTAAAATGCATGTGGAAAATGTTTACTAATACCAGAGCACTAACACCACTTGTGGACAGTATTACACAACAAGATTCGTTAACAACTGAAGCACAAGAACAAGCGACCCTATATCGTTTAAATAAAAGGAAGAAAACAGAATTGTCTATTATCCTGATGAAAATTCCTGTGTGAATCGAAAATGTTTATCATAAATAAATTTTAATTTTAAATAAATTTGAATTTAAAACAAATAACAAGAACTCTTCAAGTGAGAGTTACCTTCCTTTACAGTTTAATTTTGTGGAATAAGAAAAATGAAATGTTTGATCTTTCAAAGATTTCATTTTTCGTTGCTAATTGAAAATATGTTAGGATCAAACTTACAGTATTTTCTTTCATTTTTTCAAAACATTTCGATTTTAATCCCTAACGCTTTTAAATCGCTACTGACTGGGTCACCAAGGTAAACATGTGTTTCAATGTTTAACGAACAGAGTAATACGTCAATTAGTGGGCAGATAAATCGAGGTATAGTGGCGCGCACATATCACATATGGCAAAATCAGCTATCGCACAAAAAAGCACACATCTAAGCAGGCAGAGCCGCACACGCATAGCATGTGCAAAGACATACAAAATACCCAAGTATGAGAATAAAATATATTTGAAGTAAGTAAAATTGATATTTTAAGATAATATATCTTGGAAACTTACATTCTACACAAATCAACATGGATATCAATGCATGATTATACCTGTACATATCGGAGCATTAGTTTTTTGCCAGCTCAGATATATCCATTTGTATGGTGTAAACCCAAAGTTGTAGTTTGTTTGATTGGATGTACAGGTAAGAGGTTTTGACTTGTGCATGTAGAGTTATTACTTAGGCATATAGGTGCATATAGGTGTGAGTATGTGTAGTGGTGTGTGTCACTTAGATTACATACACATATGTTTCGGTTTATCGACTATGTATGTAAGATATATGTCCATAATTGTTCTAATTTATATGAGTAGCTTACTATCATTTAGTGTTACGTTAGAAGCACAGAATAGTACTGATAAAAAATGAAACCAACTGCCAAATTGTTGATTTTGCTTTTATTAGAAAACTTCAAGGTAAAGAGATGGAAAAATATACGGTAGTTGCCAGAAAACTAAAAGGAATATGGAACATGAAGGTAGGCGATATAATACCAATAATCGTATGAGCACTATAAACAGTCCCGAAAAATAAACTAGAAAAACGATTAGGAGAAATTGGAATACAAAAATGGAACCGGGATTATACGACGGACGGCAATGATGAAATAGCTGAACTCTAAAATAAAATACTTGAACTACATGGAAGTTACAACAGAAATAAAACAAAAACCTGAAATAAATCTACGTAAAATTGATGGAACTGAAAATGTAAGAAATCCTGTAAACTACACTCGCCCTTCCAAAATGGCATCAGCATGAGGTGATATCACGCAAAATAATCGTGATAGGACAGAAAAGAGTAAGAGACTGAGGAGATAGTTCCTTGATCTTTATCTTGTAGTTGGTTTCCTTTTCTATAAGTGCTATTCTGTACGTCTTGTAAATATATCACCGTGTTGACTTATTTATTATCAGGTGTTCCAGTCAATAGAAACTCAGAATTATTAGGACACAACATAACTCAAACTTATGTTGTACACAACACTGGCAACGACTACTCGAACTTATGTCGGCTACAACATAACTATTACTACAACTTGCGATGTTGGATTTTCGAAAAGAACATAAAGTGGTGTGCTCAAAATTTTCTTTTAAGTTTTCATATTTGAGGGAGAATTAATTCAAGTAATTCCCCAACACAGCGTTTTAAAATCTAAATCGTTCTCCCACGAAAGCAAATAGAGGTCTGTCGATTTTTCTTCCTGTTTGTTTTTGGTTTAATCAATAACACGTAAATAGGTTTGAAAAAGCTAACTGTTTCTATCTCGCTTAGAAGTAAAAAAAAATATCTTCCAGTGGGAAAAGTTACGACTCTATAAAAAAATAGGTGGTACCTTTTATAAATTGACAAATGTGGGGAATTTAAAAGTGCTATTAGACTTCATTAAACACTAACAAAAATATCTACTTCGTTTAGGAGACAAATTTCACGAATAACAATCGGAACAAGTGAAAACATTTTATAAAATGTTTTTTATACATAAGAAAACAGAATTATCGAATAGAGGTCCAAAATAGTGTAAGAGGATGTAAGTTCATTTTCACAAAACTATATTTGGAGCGCTATCGATAATTTTACTTATGACCCTTAATCCGAAATTACATTTGCTTAATAGTTCAGACGAGATGAGGATTTTTATAATACAGACTGTAGGAATTGAAATGATGTTAGAAAGGTTATATTAATAAACTTATGTACAGAATTCGTAAATTATATATTGCAAAAACAACCAGCAACCTTACATTTTTAATGCAGTACGATTATTAACTAAATTGTGTACCCCTTAAATATATCTTTGGTGAAAATATATGAATCTCACAAGGACAAGACGAAGACTACACTACTTTTGCAAGTCTAGTTAACAAAAAGTGATGATTTCAAGTTGTCGCAGTTTAGCGCTAACAACTTCAAATTCACACAGGGTTTAGTATTAAATACGGATGACGATGCAAAAATGAGACAAAAGGTCCATGATAAATTAAAAAATGAACCTAATATAACGCTTTTACATATTGCAGAAGATTGGCAACGTAGTATTAGTGTTCGCACAGATACAAAATACATTGAGCAAAGCAGGGAGTGTCACATTACGTAAAAAACGAAAAATAATTCACCAACATAATTAAATCAACCAAAGAAAGTTGTTTGCCCCCAAAACCGTGATTTGGTTTCGGGTAATTGCATTAGTACACATATAATACATATAAAATGGAAAAAAATATTTAAATTGCATTCGCAAAGAAGTACACATTGGTGAGTTAAGAATAATATGAAAAGAAAACTTTATTAAAAGCTGAAAATATCAGGAAATTTGTGCAGGTAAACATATTAAATAGAACTTGATTCAGGCTCACATCTGTCAAAAAAAAATCCTCAAACGTGGTAAAATATTGAAAAATAAACTTTGCTGAGATCGGGCAATATTGCTAAAATCCTTACTGGTGAACCAGTAAAATATAATGTATATCTAATCTCTAATGTTACATTAAAAGGAAAGAGATCGAAATTAAGAATGTTCGTAATCGAACAACTCAACCAATCTCTTCAGTATGATTTGGATGGAAAATTTCAATTATCAAATATACAAATAACATTATTTCGTAAACATATTGAAGCTTACAATGCAGATGCAGAGAGACAAATAAAATAATTAAAATAACTAATTTCGGAAAGGTTTTCTGGTGGACTAGAAGTTTGAATTAAAACAAATATTCAATTAGTTTTAAAAAATAAATGTTCCATTCATGTCATTAAATCAGATTGACGATAAATTAAATAGACTTGAATAAATGAGAGTTTTATCGAAAGTAGTATACAGCTTCGCCTACAGTCTACGAAAAAAACTAAAAAGATCCGTGTTTCTGCAGACTTTTCTACAGGATTAAACCATGCATTAAAGGCTTACCACAATCCTTTGCCTAATCTAGAAAAGAATTTAGCGCTATACTCAATGGGAGAACTTTCGTTTTCAAAGTTTGATTTAAGTGATGCCTAATAACTGTAGACGAGGAGTGCTGAAAGCAACTTTTTATAAATATCCATAGGTTTTTTTTTACAAATTCAGACTATGACCATTTGAGGTTAAGATTGCACCAGCCCTTTCTCAACAAGTACTGGAGACGTCACTTAGCGAAGTGGAGTTTTCAACAACGTACCTAGATGACATTTTAGTGATAAGTAAAATCACCGAGAAAAACAAATCACATGTACACGAAATATTTAAAAGAATCCAGGACTATGAAGGAGGGAAAGTACTATTACTTCCTGGAACAAATAATATATCTTGGTTAAATTATAGACAAATATGGTAAAAGATCAGACCAAGAGCGAGCGATGCGATAAAAGTATTCCGGTTCCGAAAAATATATCGTCACTACAAAGTTTTCTTAGTTAGCAAATTATTATAATGTGTTAATTCAAAACATGCAAAATTTACGAGCTGCTCTAAATGAGCTGCCCTGTCAACGGGGCTGCGAATTCGCAGACTGCAACCCCATGCACGGGGTTACCCCCCCCCCCCCCGAAAACGGTGCTACCTGTTGGCCGTGGGTGGTGACCCGTGATGTCTTAGGACGGGATTCTGGTGATGAGCGGTTTGTGGCCAGGTTGCATAAATGGTCACGTGATTCGCAATACTCTACTTTGGCCCTTACTCCGGCCAGACGGGAGGTTGAAGAGGCCCGATCCGATCAATCGGCCATTTACGTTTTGCTCTAGCACTTATTCTATGAATTGAAATTAAGTAACCTCGTAGTTATCAATACCCACTCCAGTTTCTGAATAAGGGCTAGAAAGCGGTGGCAAGGGCCAATCAACTTGAAAGATAAATGACCGCAACATAGCTGTTTGTCCCGGATGTTTCGCTATAAGTGGGTAGAGAAATCGATGGAACACGGGTGCTTGTGATCACGATCGAGTTGAGTATACCATTTCTGTAGCTGTGTCTTGTCAAGGTGATTGGGTTTCTCCCTTGGCAATCCCCATAGACTTTGAGTCGAAGTGGACTCCGTAGCGGGAAGAGAACATGAATGATGAATTAAAAATAAAGAAGTTATAACTCCTAACAGAACCACAAAACGTATGCGTAGGGATACAAGACCCGAACGAGCAAAAGAAAACGACCCAAGTAGATTGCCAAAATGTATTGTACTAAAATCAGTAGAATAATCAAATGTTGCTACATTATCTTCGTTTGTCATTGAGAAAATTATTTCGGCTGGTATGGCACCTAACGTTATTAAAAAAATTGGCCAATAGGAAACATACTGGTCGAAGTTGAGAAAAATAGACATGCAGATTTTCTGCTGAAAATTGACATTTTTCACACTAAATATATCATACCCGCATCAATACTTAAATATTCCAAAAAGAGTAATAGGGAGCCAAAAGCCCCCCTTGTGTACTATAGAAGAAATAAAAGAAGTAAAACCCCAAGGAGTAATCGAGGTGAAGCGAATCTCTTTAAAAAGAGAAAACAAGATCATCCAAACAAGCACATACGTGATGATTTTTTATATGCCAACAATTCTATCAAAAATAAAGATAGGATATACAAACGAAACGGTTTAACAATATATCCCTATTTCTCTTCGGTGTTACAAATGCCAGAAAGATGGGCATCACGAAAGCTAATGTAACGGAAGAAATGCATGTGGAAAATATGGGGGAAAACACCCTTGACCACTTTATGGATGAGTGTACAGTGATAACCCAGTTTATCCAAAAATTTGTGAGAGATGGAAGAGGGAAAAGAAGATACTGACAGTTAATACACTAGAAATATTTCCTTCCAAGAATCAAGAAGAGTGGTTGAAACCACCAGAAGAGAAAATACATATTCTCACGCTGTGCCACCGGTGATGAATAACGAGGATGGCAGTAAATACAAAAGATTGATACAAAGGTTGCTTCAGCTTGGACCGGAAGACTGGCCAACATTCCAAAAACAAGTAGAAAAGAACATGAAGAATCAAAGGCAAAAGTTAGAAAGCAACAGATGGAACAAAAAGGGGAAAGGATTATCAATTGTGCCTCCTACTCAACCGGTTTCCCCCACCCAAGATGCGACACCACAGTCAAAAACAAGTAAAATAAATAACGCAATTGAATCTACTAGGAAAAAGATAGTGATCTCCAATTTTAAAAAATCGTTAAGTAAAAAATATCCATGCAAAGAGCCTCCAGGTAAAAATCCTGAACCTGAGGGAAAAGAGAAATCACCTCAAAAACAAAAAACAAAAATAAGAGTGAACTTGACACAAAAGCGATTTGAGACACTGGACATGATATAGACAGAAAATGAAAGAAAACAAAAACCACCTTCAATCAAAATATAAACCATGGGACAAAAATAATTCAATAGAATTGTCGCGGTTTAAAAGTAAATCTTAATTAATTGCTTTTATTACTACGCAGTACGACGAAATCCTTCACATTTATTTGTCTCCAAGAAACAGTCCTTAAACAAAAGGACAATATCAATATTAGAAATTATCATATATTCAGTCACATCTATGATACTGGACACATGGCCTCTGGAGGGGTATCAATTCTAATCAGAAACGATATACCCTATAGCAAACTGAATATCGAAACCAATATCCAAGCGGTTGCCATCAAGGTGACGTTACATAAAACTATCAATATATGTTAAATATATATTTCCCCAAACAAGGACATAAATGAAAGTGAGCTTACGAAGTTAATTGACCAATGTACTACACCATTAATTTTATTGGGGGACTTTAATAGTCAAAATATCCTATGTGGGTGCCAAAATATAACAAAAAAGGTAAAATAATACACAAATGTATTAATGTAAATGATCTGTGCATGCTAAACGAAGGAATACAGACATATATGATCCCATCTAATGGAAGTAATTATGCTATACATTTGACCATATGCGACCCCACAGTCAATATGGAATTTACTTGGAGAGTCTATGATGATACTTGTGACAGTGATAATTTTCCAATCCTTTTCGAAAATATAGAACCTGGTGGTGAAAGTAAACCAAAGCGCTGGAAACTAGACAAAGCTAATCGACAAATGTTTAAAGAAAAATGTCAGGAGAAACTGACATGTGTGGAAACACTCTGACCTAATAGAACACTTCACAGAGATGCTGATTTAAATAGCAAAATACTGCATCCCAAGAAATTCTACACCAGACAAACGTAACAGACCCTGGTTCAACAGTCAATGCAAGGAAAGCCATTAGACTGCGAAGATCCAACTTGAACTAATCTAATAGAATTCAAACAAAGCAGAGCAAGAGCCCGCAGAGTGATGAAAGCAGCGAATAAAAATGCGGGAAATAATATGTTGGTAGACTAAATTTCTCTTCTAAACCGAAAGCAGTTTGGGAAACTAAACTAATCCAACACCTCTCCAAAAATAACTGCACAATAGCAGATAAAAAAAGACAAAGCAAATAAGCTAGCAGAAACGTTTTCCAAGAATCCATCAGGTCAGGGCGAAAAACAATAATTTCTAACCACCAAAAATAACGCAGAAAAGCATACGTTGAATTTTAAATTTAAAAAATCTGAAGAAGTATAATAGTGTATTTACATTGAGTGAGTAAAGGGACTCTATTGAATGATCTGATATTACTGCTGTATGGCCGGATGAAGTTCATTATGAGTTCCTTAGGCAACTACCAAGAGAATAACTGAAATTACTCTAAAAGATATACAACAAAAATTGACAGAAGGAAAATTCCCGGGCATATAAAGACAAACTACAGGCAAAGACAACTCGGATCCACAAAAGTACAGGCCAACCTCCTTGACTAAAATGATAAACAATAGATTGAGTTGGTATTTGGAATCCAATGGCCTTATTATCAATGTACAATGTGAATTTCGCAATAAAACAGGCATAATAGACAACTTGGTTCGCGTGGAACGTGCCATACAAGATAGCTGCTTAAGAAAGAACATCTCGTAGCTATTTTCGTTAACCTAGAGAAAGCGTATGATAGAACATGGAAATATGGCGTAATGAGAGATTTAAACGATCTCGGTCTAAAAGATAGATTACCACATTTTATTGACGTTTTTTTGTCAAACAAAAGAAGAGGCTGTTCAACAAGTCAGCGTGCTATCTGTGACTGTTTAGCATGAAAATAAACAACATAATAAAAAGCTTATTACCCGAAGTGGATGGATCCCTATACATGGACGACTTCCTAATATACTACAGGTCAAAGCATATGCATACCATACTATTGAACGTAAATTTAAACAATGCCTGAATAAAGCAAACAAATGGGCAAAAGAAAATGGTGTCCGATTTTATCAGGGAAAAACAAAATGTGTCCATTTTTGTCAGAAGAGAAAATTGCACAATGACCCCAGCCTGAAACTTGAAAGGATGGAAATTCCAATTGTAGATAGATACAAATCTTATAGAGTAATTTTCCAGAGGAAATTGACCTTTTGCCACTTGAAATATATAAGGGCTAAATTTAATAGAACATTACGGCTACTACGTGTGGTTTCTTACACTGAGTATGGTGCGGACCGAAACACTCTATTAAAACTATATAGGTCGTTGATTAGATCCAAATTGGACTACGGTATTTGTATATATCAATCAGTCAGAAAGACCTATTTAAATATGTTTGACCCGATGTTTCATGCAGGCCAAAGGTTAGTCATTGGAGCCTTCAGAACATCGTTTGTTGAGAGTCTCTATGTAGAAGCTGACGAAGCAACTGCAGATATCAGAGGTGAAAAATTTGCTCTACAGTATTATGAAAAATTGAAATCCTGTTCATCAAATCCTGCAGATGATGGTGCATTCCATCCAAAATGCAGATAATTATTCCTAAGGAATGAAAGAGCTATAAGACTTTGTGGCCTTTGAATGTAAATTATTAACAAAGAAGCAGGATTGGACCCGACAAAAATACATGATACGATAATACTAAAGATCTCACCTTGGACCATAAGGATCCCAAGGATCATACTGACATTAAGCAGACTCAACAAGTAAAAAACCCTTCCTCTAATTTTCACCTCGAAAGTAGAGAAAGTAAAATACAACTATCCAAGACATATGCACATCTTCACAGATAGATCAAAACATGAAGAAGGAACAGGATGTTCTGCAATTTACAACAATAATAAGTAAGAAGCGTCTCCTAAATAACACTTCCATTTTAAATGCAGAAGCATTGCAGTGGATATGGCGCTCAATTTCATTTTTAAATCCAAAAATAAAAAATCATTATCTGTTCAGACTCTTTGTCTGTACTCATATCTCTACAAAACAGGAAATTTGACAATCCATTAATAACCAAATTACTTTGTAAAATAGAATATTTCTCAAAAGATAATGAAATGTTACTGTTGGATCCGAAGTCATATCGGAATCAGAGAAAACAACCATACTGATAGGGCGGCAAGGTCTGCTTTATGCATGACTCAATCTCACGAAAACACCGAAAGGAGGAAGTAATGTTATCCAAACTTCGCATAGGTCATACAAGGATTACACATTCCTACTTACTTGAAGACAAAACACAACCAATATGCTATTCATGCCAGCTTACGTATACAATCAAGCATATTCTTACTGAATGCATTGATCTAAAAGAAACGTTCCACAAAGCAGCTACAATAGGAGGAACTGTTTAAAAAAAATTAAGTAGAGACAATAATGAACTTTTTAAAAGCTGTTGATCTGTATAAAAAATATAATTATCTAAAAACATATACATCCAGGTTGAGTTTGTATTAAATAAACTACAAAGGATGATATGCCGTAAGAAAACAACATACAAACGTTTAACGAATGTTTTCAAAATATTATTTTATTGTCTAAAAATGTCCTTTTGCAATTTGTTTTTTTTAAATACAATTATTTCGGCATTAAATGACTTGAAAAGGGTTGATATGTCGTAAAATCAAAAAAACAAACTCCAAATGAGCTATCAATAAAAGCGAAAGATTTGGTCTGGACGACAGAATCCCAGAAGGCATTTGATAAAAAAATATCGCCACACCAAATTATTTTTAGAAGCACTACAATTCAAATCTCAAATCACTTATGCTAGCTCGTACTGCATTTAAGCTTTCATATTATACGATATGGAACCCAGATCGTTAAAACCTATCGCCTATAGAGAAACGTTACTCTCAAATCGAGAAAGAATCATTAGGTATTATGTATGGAGTCACCTAATTTCATGGATTTGTTTATAGGTAAAAAAACACCAACGCATACTGCAAACAGACTGCAGAGATGGGGAGACATTCTCTTCAATTATAATTATAAAATGAAGATTATACCAAGGTCAAGGATTTTTCATGCTGACGGATACTCTATACTTATCCTAAAATAAGCTGAAAATCTTTAAGAAACAGGAATTGCCTCTTTACAAACTGAGGTGTAATTATAAATTTATTGTTAACGCCATTCGGATAGCTTCCGGTAATCCTCGAATAACTAAAAGAAAAGGTGTTAGACGATGATTTATTTTTAACATAAATAACATAATAAAAGAAAACCACCGACTAATCTCGAAAGAATATTCAATATGTGATGTATGGCGATAAAGTGGTTTCTCATGTAGCATTACAGGAAAGAATACGATAAGAATATCATGTGAGTCACTCGGGAATTTCGAGAATGAAAATCTCATATGAAGCATATGTATTGGACAAGTTTGAACAAATACATTGATCAGTCGGTGAAAATATTTTACGGTTGTGCTTTGCTAGTGAACACACCTCCTATAAGGTTCAGATCCAATCCGAAAATTTACTGACCGTGGTTTAAGATCTACATAGATTTTTGTTGGCCACCTGAATAGTTTAGCATAGTGGTAGACAGTTGTTCAAAATGTCCGGAAAATTAAAATGTAAGATATTCATCACGGAAGCAACCATTAGTTGTTTACATAAATCTTACGCCCGGTTTGGGGTGCTTGACTGCATTGTATCAGAGATCTGAACACAATTCACGTCTAGTGTCAAACATTTGTAGTGAAGCATATCACGATCGTGCCGTACCATGTGTGAAGCAATAGTTAAGTAGAAAGGTTCGTGAACACGTTTAAAAGAGCGTCGAACGGAGCGAGTTGTATACATACCTTAAAGGCCATGCAAGATTTTTTGCAGGTGTATAAGATGACCCCAAATAACAATGTTTCATCTGACATGACACCAAGAAGACGCAATGTGTGCAAGGGAGATTTAAATAGTGTTTGATAAATTATTGTTAAGCAATACGAAACCAGGACCTGAACTAAATGTCACGAAAGGGACGCTTCAAAGGTGGAGATAAAGTATTATTTCGAATGTTACAAAAATACTTCCTACCGGGACACAGCGATAGTGGATAAACATATTTGGAAAATGACTTACATGGTAACGGGACCGATGTTTATGCACAAAGGACCCACGAACCAGATAGGCAAACGATATTCTGATGCTTTCGAGAATAATATTCCAGAGGACGAACTAATAGATGCCGTGTTCGACATATTTAAGATACCAACTTCGCAAATACGTTCTGAATAGCGACAATCAAAAAGATAACGTAAGATTACGGACTTCATTGTAATAAACGCTAAACGGAATTAATGAAGTAATAACGAAGGTCCAACAAAACGTAAATCACTCTGGAGTAAAAAACGAAGGTCCAAAGAAACGCAAATCACTCTGTCCGTAGACCACAACATCCTCTGTCAACTTCACAAGCAGTTCTCAACGTTCGTCACACGTGCACTTACTTCGCACCGTCTCGTTTAAGACGGTAAGAGACCCGCTTTTATTATACTGAGGCACACCTAATTTGCATGCGTGCAATGTGACTTCGCGAGACTCTGCGTGAACCGTACGTAATAAAGGTTCATGGACGCCATGTTGAATTATTTTCTTTCATCCGCAGCGCACAGGACAGACAAACACGAGGACGTTTCGCAGGTAAGCCTTCTTCATGTTCCCCACACTCCCTTGATCTCATGATCACAGAGATGGCAGGGAGGCATCGATCGCCTTCGCCGGTTGCTTCTTCGAACAGGGGCAACGCAAGCCTCATCTTCGCTTGTGCTCTCGTCCGCGGTCTGAGGGTCGAGAAACATCGCGACCACTGGGATACTGCTGATATCCGAGTCACTGTCCGATGGGGCTGCTGCAAGCCAGAGCGATGCCTCACTGCTCTCTGACTCCGACTTGCTCTTGTCGTCCAGTGATAGTTGCGTTGCTAACCGTAGGTCTCTAACGTGACGGGGCATACCGTCGACTCGCACTGCCTGTGGGCTGATTACCTCAGTAACGCATCCAACTCCGTATTTCGTCGTACACTTGCCGCGCGGGTTCTTAATCCAGACGACATCCCCTTTTTTCAGTTTCTCTCTGGTTACTTCCAGTTCGGGCAGCAGGTTAGTCTCTGTGCCTTTCACCCTGACGTGATACCTGTGCAAGATGTCAGTCGGCGCTGTAGAAGGTGAAACATTATCCTTTGTGGTTACGTTATACAGGTAGACTGCCTCAAATACCGTGCAGCCCGTCCTGGCCGCGATGGTTTTGACGGTTCTGTGATTCCGCTCGATGACCCCATTTCCACTCGGTACGTGGGCGCATCGAAACCTCAGGTGTACTCCCCAGCCATCAGCAAACTTTCTGAACTGCTCACTGGTGAATGCAGCGCCATTGTCGGTTAATATCTCCGTTGGAGGGCCACGTTCAAGAAAAATACTGTTTAACTGACGGACGATGATGGCTGCATCTTGCCGGCGCAGCATGCGCCACATCGCAAACCTGGATGGACCGCAATCAATGAGAGTCAGGAAATCCTCGCCGTTGTGGTGAGTAATATCCATCGCCAGCCGGCTCCAATTTCTTTCCACTCCCAGCTTTCCTTTCTCCCAGCGAACGGGTGCTGGATCAATGGATTGGCATGCTTCACAGTCTTTGACCACTTTCCTGACGACTGCCTTCTGTACTCCTGGTTCAACCAACTTAGCGAAATATAGGGTCCGCTTGACCCCAGGGTGCCCGGTTTGTTGGTGGACTTCTTTGATGTGATTAGATCGAACGGGGCTCACGGAAGCGGCACAGGCGGGCTGCATGGGTTCAATAGTCTTTCTTATGGCATCAAGCCATCTTTGAGGTACTCTCGTCAAACAATCTGCTTTGTTCAGGCTGGATTTGACCAGAGACACCTCTACTGACAGCGCGTATTCGTTCACCAGCTTCATGATCATGTCGAGCCGCCGTCGGATGAGCATCTCGCTCGTGGCTTTGGTTCGTACTCTGGCCCTCCCGGTGAGAGTATCTGAAATCCACTCATGCACGCAAGCAGAATCTGTGAATAGTCGCAGGGTGGTCGTCTTCCAAAGGATTGCCAAGTTTATCCCCTTGATAACTGCATCAAGTTCTGCCAGGTTTATGTGCTGGGAGTCCTTTTCTGGGCGTAACCAGCAAGCGTTTCCACCACCGTTCCATCATGGACCACCGATACGCCAATGGCGAGATAGCTTGCATCAACCCACACACTAAGGTTCTGGCTGTCGACGCACGATCTGCCCCGAGCTGGGTCTTCCTTGTGCACTCTGGTGAGGACCTCTTTGAGCATTGTATTGAGAGGGACGTCATGAGTTTTGTCATCCCATCCAGTGGTTACGTCGGAGGCCCTCCGCTTGATAAACGCCACCGCAACACGAAGCCAGCCGCCCACAGGAAGGTGTCATACTAACTTTCCGCACAAGGAAAATACGTTTCGTCGTGTGACAACACAAGGCATGTCCGGGGTTTCATTTTCTCGTTTCCAATACAGAACGTCACCTTCTTCCCAGACCTGCAAACCAAGTACCCGTGCGCCATCCCGTAGCCTTTCCGGTTCCTTGCTGAGAAGGCCAAAGTTGTAGAGATGCTCCCTCACGCGCGCCGCAGATACAATTTCCTCGTCTACGTACACGTCATCAATATATGCAGATGTTGCCCGCTGAATGCGCTCATCCTTAGTCAGAATGGCGTCAACACTCATTTGCATAATTGATGGCGCCACATTAAGTCCAAATCCCATGCGGGTTAGGCAATACCTTTTCTCCTTGATGAGCACCGTTTGATAGGGCCATAGTGATCTGTGTACACGCACTTGAAGGTTTGCTTTGTGAAGATCCAGTACAGATACATTAGATCCCGCTTGCCGCCATTCCCTCAACTTTTCAGTGCATACGTTCGCGCGAGCTGTAAAAGGGTCCACGTGTTCATTCAATTCTCGATAGTCGAGCACCGACCTCACCTTTTTCTTATTCTGTTGGATAACCGCCATTAACGGGATCAGGCACTTTGGGGGACCCAATTCTTTCTCTGAATAAGGAACTAGCCATCCATTACTAAACCAAGTTTGTAGTTCCTTGTCATATTCTGCACGAGCTCCGGGGGGAATTTTGTATCCTGGCACTTTATTGCATAATTTCTCGGGTGGCTGCTCCTCCGACCACTTCCAGGAGGCTATCCAGGACTTCGTGCGCTGGTCGAATTCCGCACAAATATCAGGCTGTTCCAGTTCATAGCTGCACTCACAGCAATACCCGCTTTTGCGAAATGTGCCCTACCCTCACCATCAATGCGTACACCACCCAGTTCCTTTATGATGTCCATTCCCAGGAGCAGGTCGTAACCGAGCAGGTCACCGTTTACAACCAAGGCTCGTACGGTTAATGTGGGCCCATCGCCGACACCTGCGCGAATGATGCTAACGCCACAAGAGGTAATCGAGCCATCGCCAACCGTCAATACCGGGACCCTTTCCTTATCCCATGCGTCACAGCATGCCTTGCGCACGAGGGTCTGCGTGCACCCTGTGTCTACGAGCGCGAAGCGCTCACGCACGTTTACGCACACGCTCACTGCAGGTAGCGCCTTATTTGGCGATGATCTGGGTAGAAGACTAGCGCTATAGCTTACACCCCTTGCCCGTTTCCCGGACAACCTCTTGCCACGTGACCCAGCTTGTAGCACCGGTAGCAACGCACGCGTTTTAACGTTCCTCGATCGGGCGCGTCCTTTGCACCGCTTCGGCTTCGGCAGTCTTTTGAAAAATGGCTCGGCCCGCCAAATTTGTAGCATCTCACGTCTTCTGTTGGTGGTGAAGACGCTTCCGCAGCTGCCGAAACCGGCTCTGTGTCCTCTTTTAAAATCTTTCGGGCTCTGGCCAACAACTCGTCAAGCCCAATCTCACTGAGTCTGGACGATGCTCGCAGCAGTCTGCTGGCGCTGTCTGGGAGTCCAGTCAGAAAAGCGACTCCGAGGATTCGCTCGCTTGTTCTACCGGACGGCGCGGCTAACCTCCTCAAATCGCCCAGGTAGACGTCCACAGTCTCATCTAGCCCAAGCCGCCGTTCTGTGAACTGCCTCCAGGCGACGAAAGAGTCCACAGCAAAGGCTGCGTATAGCGCCTGCTTAACTTCCTCCAAGCCTGGTTCGTCTCCGAGCTGCTGATACACCGAATATGCTCCTTTGGTAAGTGTTGTGGGGTACAAATCACCCCTATTGAAGAACTAATGGAAGCAACCATCTATAATAAATACCATGGTTGCAAAGACTCAAACAGAAGACATTCCTATTCATGTTTTACCGCATGGTAGGAATCCGGTCATCTCCTACCACATTTCGTGGCGTTACTGTATTGCTATGAATAAATACATTGTATATTTTAACCTGTCACAATTTGTGGTTGTTATCTTTGTGACCCCTAGCACGGGTCTACAACACTGGCGACGAGAAATTTAGTAAAGAACAAACGTGAGGATTTTGATTTTATACCAGTCACGACAAACTGGCTACCAGGATTACTCAAGAAAGTTACCGGATCATTCGACAAAAAAAAACTGAATAACGAAGATTCGGGCAAGGATTTACTTGAAAAAAAAAACGTCAAACAATTTGTTGTTTGACGTCGTCAAAAAAGTATTGTCTTGCTGTTGGAAAAAAAAGCCACAAAAAGCTTAAACTACAAGTTAAAACGGAACTCATAAATGGCGTGGATTTACGACAACTGAAAAAAAAAACGACTCAAAGTTTCAGTAAGTACAAAAAAAATTGTTCGTTCTAAAAAGATTGTTTTAAAAAGGCATTAGCATTGAAAAACAAAATTAAAAAGTTACGTCGGATTTTTCCGATTAAAATAAATTTTTCTCAAACTGACTAGCACGTTGAAAAAAACAAACACTTTCGACAAGCAGGTACGGCATAACACTTTGTGTTAATGAGAAAATATGATATTCTGTTACGCACTTAAAGCGGAAATTATGGCCAATATTTAAATAAATGCTATGAACTCGTTTTTTTTCACAAAAAAAAACTAATTTTTTGTAAAACAAAAACAAAAAAATGGATTTTTCAAAACAGATTTTGGAAATTATAAAACTTCAACAAAATCAACGATTAGAACTTGAAAAAAGGTTTCGAGAAGAACAATTGATAGTACAGAAACAAAATGACGAGAAGCAGTTAAGTTTAATGAAATACTTCGAGGAAAAATAGGGAAGAGAAAGAAAAGAAATGATGAAATACGCCGCGGAAGAAAAGAAAGAAATAAACGAACAAATATTGGAATTGAAAAAATTACATTTAGAGCATCAAAACCAATCAGATAAAAAAATGGATTTGTTAACGCAAGTTTTAATGAATAAGGACAACGGACAGGAAAACAGTACGGCTTTTTCGCAAAATGCGATCTGGTCAGCCATTGATACATTTCACTATGCTCCTGAGGAAGACCTTACGTTTGAAGTATACTTCAGAAGATTTGAAGACTTATTCAAGATTGATTGTGGTTCATGGACGGATCAAAAGAAGGTTCGTTTATTACTACGGAAGTTGGGTGCATCCGAACATAACAAATTCGTGGATTATATTTTGCCAAGAAAAACCAACGAATTGTCCTTTGACGAGGCAGTCAAACTGTTAATGGAGTTATACTGTCCAAAGACAGGCCTTTTCCATAAAAGATGGAAATGTATGAATATTACACATAAGGAAAATCAGGATTATACGACTTTTGCGTCTATAGTTAATAAAAACTGTGACGACTTCAAGTTGTCATCATTAACGGCAGATAATTTTAGATGCCTAATATTCACACAAGGTGTAATAGCCACAAAAGACGCCGATATAGGATGTCGTGCTCTAAATAAACTGGAATTAGAACCTGATTTAACGCTTCAGAAACTGGCTGAAGATTGTCAACGGTTCGTGGCAGTGAAACAAGATTCCCGAAACATAGAGGAAACAGGTATCGCTCACATTAAAAAGATACGCTCCAAAAATAAAGGACACTCACCCGCCAGCTATTACCAACCAAGAGGCAAAAAGAACCCTTCACAAAATTATCAGAATAGACAAAAGCCTAGGACCCCTTGTAGTAAATGTGGAGGACCTCATGGGTACAATGCATGTTGGTACCATAAGAAAATAACGTGTGACCTATGCAAACGAGCAGGGCACAAGGCCTCATATATCAGAGCAAAAGTAGGAAAAAAGAACTACATAAAAACTGCAAAAAGGGAGCCATCACCAACAGAGAACATAAGGAAATATGTTACGGTGAGAATCGGAAATAGAGAAGTAAATCTCGATTCAGGGTCGGATATATCGATTATAAATGTTCACACGTGGAAGAAATTAGGTAAGCCCACGATGATGAAGACGAATAAAATCGCAAGATCGGTAACTGGTGAAAAGATACATTTTGATAGTGAATTAATTATTAATGTTTCACTAAAAAGAAAGACAAAAAAGTTAAAAGTATTCGTTGTTAGGAACACATCAAATTTATTTGGATCTGACTGGATCCAAGAATTTGAATTATGGGACTCGCCAATGAGTGATTTTTGTCAAAAAGTCGAAAATTTAACGGCTGAAGCCGACAAACTAAAAGAAGATCTAAAAACATATTTTCCAAGTGTTTTTTCTGAAAAGCTTGGATGCTGCACGAAAATAAAAGCGAGATTCGAATTGCTGGATGAAGCAAAACCAATATTCAAAAAACCACGTAGCGTACCGTTCGCTTCAAGAGAAAAAATTGAAGAAGAATTGGAAAGACTAGTTAACATAGGGATTTTGACCCATATTAACTATAGTATACATAAAAAAAAATCAAAAGAAATCAGAGTATGCGCAGATTTCTCTATCGGATTGAATGCATCGCTCAAGGACCACCATTATCCGTTACCAAACCCAGAGGAAGTATTCGCTAAGTTAAATGGCGGAAAAATCTTTTCCAAAATAGACTTAAGCGAGGCGTATCCACAGATACCAGTAGAAGACGATAGTTCAAAACTTTTGTGTATCTCAACACACATAGGTCTTTTTAAATTCAATAGATTAGCATTTGGGATAAAAGTAGCACCTGCTATTTTCTAACAGATAATTGACACTTTGCTAAGCGGTTTGGATTTTTCAATAGGCTATCTAGACGATATTCTCATACGTAGTCAAAATGTTGAACAACATAGAGATCATGTATTTCAAGTGTTTGACAGAATAAAAGAATACGGCTTCGCTTTGAAGGAGGCAAAATGTGAATTTTTTTTGGAACAAATAAAATACCTGGGTCATATATTAAATAAGGACGGGAGAAAACCCGACCCGGATAGGTCCACAGCTATAAAAGACATGCCAGAGCCTCAAAATGTAACTACATTGCAAAGTTTTTCAGGGCTCGTTAACGATTATAAAACTTTTATTAAGAATATGCATAAATTGCGCGCGCCTTTGAATGAACTATTAAAAAAGGACAAAAAATGGAACTGGGCGCCAGAGTGCCAGTCGGCATTTAAGCAGTTAAAAGATGTACTAACATCAGATTTATTTCTGATTCATTTCAATCTAGAACAAGAGATTATTGTCGCAACCGACGCAAGTGCTTATGGAATAGGGGCATGCATTCTACATAAAATGCCAGATGGGTCCACTAAACCGATCGCCCATGCGTCGAGAACCTTACTGCCAGCCGAGAAGAATTATTCCCAAATTGAGAAGGAAGCACTGGGGATCATATTCGGAGTTACAAAATTCCACCGTTTTTTACATGGTCGAAAATTCAAACTACAAACTGATCACAAGCCGCTTATAACCATTTTCGGTTTAAAATTGGGATACCAACTTATTCAGCCAACAGACTGCAAAGATGGGCGACCATCCTGCTAAATTACGATTTCAGTATGGACTTTCTTGCATCTGCGAAGTTAGATCACGCTGACGGATTGTCGCGATTAATCCCGAAATCAAGGGAACCGCTGGAGGACACAGTAATAGCGTCACTACAAAGTGAAAAGGACTATACACAAATACTGTGCAATACGATCAGGGAATTACCAGTGACTTTGAAAGATATAATAAGGGAGGCTGAAGAAGATAGTTTCATCAAAGAAACGAAACAAAAAATGCAATCAGATGAATCGGCGGCGGAAGTTTATTCTATGTGCAATGAGGTACTGTTGTACCGGGCCATGCTGAGGAAAAAAATTTTAAAGGATTTTCATACGGGGCACCCTGGGGCTACTAGAATGAAGAGCCTCATGAGGTCCTACGTTTACTGGAAGAGCATGGACACTGATATTGAAGACATGGTAAAGTCGTGTAAGGGATGCGCATTGGCTGCAAAAGCGCCCCCAATACAATTTAGCCCGTGGCCTAAAGCTGACCATCCATGGTCAAGGATACACGTGGACTTTGCAGGTCCATTGGAGGGAAACTATTACTTAATAGTTGTTGATAGCTTTTCAAAATGGCCTGAGGTATTTAGATGCAAGAGTCCAACGACGGATTTTACAATCAGTGCTCTTCACGAATTGTATGCTAGGTTTGGTGTGGTCGATTGTTTGGTGTCGGACAATGGCACGCAATTCACGTCAGCAGATTTTAAAAGTTTCTGCGAGGATTTCCAGGTCAACCACATAACAACGCCAACCTATCATCCTCGATCGAACGGTCAGGCAGAGAGGTTCGTGGACACGCTAAAAAGAGCCCTGAAAAAAGCTAAAGGAACGCCCTCAGGAAAGGCGTTACAACAGTTTTTACAGGTGTACCGAATTACGCCAAATGAAAGCGCTCCATCAAAGATGTCGCCGGCAGAGTTAATGTTTGCGAGGAAAATTAGGCCGGTCTTCGAGAAACTTTTGCCTAAACAGGTAAAACCGCCGAATACTACAGTTCTTAAAAAGATGTATTTACCTGGGGAAAGGGTATTTTTCCAGGTACATAAAAATAATAGTATGATGTGGGAACTAGGAAAGGTCAAGCAGAGGATCGGGCGGATGGTTTACATAATCGAAGGTCCAAAATTCACTCACAAGAAGCATTTGAACCAAATTCGGAAACGTGTCACTGATGACGACAGACAACCTCCTGTTGAACAAGAAGTAATGGACCATATATATGACACGTTCGACCTGGTAACACCACAAGCAGCCGAACAACGCCTGTCTTCCAGAAAAAGAAAAAGGATCGATCCCATAGAGATCAATCCCAGGAAAAAGAGCTATATGATCATTCCAGGGGAATGAAAAGCTCGGGAGGGGGGTGTTGTGGGGTACAAATCACCCCTATTGAAGAACTAATGGAAGCAACCATCTATAATAAATACCATGGTTGCAAAAGCTCAAACAGAGACCATTCCTATTCATGTTTTACCGCATGGTAGGAATCCGGTCATCTCCTACCACATTTAGTGGCGTTACTGTATTGCTATGAATAAATACATTGTATATTTTAACCTGTCACAATTTGTGGTTGTTATCTTTCTGACCCCTAGCACGGGTCTACAACAGTAAGCCTCAGCGGGATGACCAGTGCAGGATCCTTTATCTGACAAAGTCTGCAGACGCGCTTAGCTTTCTCCCACCACTCGACTACAGAGGGCCCGGAGGGGGAGCCGTCGAACCTCGGGTATTAATCTCAAGTCGAATTTGTCTATGGCCGAAATAGCTTTAAGTAATAACGAAGATCCAACAAAACGCAAATAACTCTGGAGTAAAAAACGAAGGTCCAAAGAAACGCAAATCACTCTGTTTGTTTTCTGTGACTGTACAATCTTTTAAATAAACCACTGCGTTGTCTTATTTATTATCCGCTCTTAAGGTCACCAAACAACAAAATACAATTAACACAACGTCCTCTGTCAACTTCCAAAGCAGATCTCAACGTTCGTCACACGTGCATTTACTTCGCTCCGACTCGTTTAAGACGGTAAGAGACCAGCTTTTATTATACTGAGGCACACCTAATTTGTATGCGTGCCATGTGACTTCGCGAGACTCTGCGTGAACCGTACGTAATAAAGGTTCATGGACGCCATGTTGAATTCTTTTCTTTCATCTGCAGCGCACAGGACAGACAACAGAGGACATTCCTATCATGTGAGAGTCCTCGTACCACGTGTGGTATCTGTTCCGATGGATACTACACCCTATAGACCGGTGTTGTCTTGGCCTTCGGGGCATGATTCCGCCGGTCTATGGGCTTGTCCTGTGCAGTTCTAGGAGGTCCACCCTCCCAGGCTTTGCCTCTCCTCTTTGGGGAGGAGTAAGTTTATTGCTTACTGCCTGAGGCGCCCCTACCGGGGAATGCCGACGGGGCTGGTGAGGCAATTTTTAATGGCTAGAGCGCCCACCTTCTCGGGCGCTGGCTTTTCAAATCCCACTTTCCGACCTTGTGTCACATACTCCTATAGTGGGTAGGTGTTAAATAAAGGACAGACAAACACGAGGACGTTTCGCTGGTAAGCCCCCTTCATGTTCCCCACAGTATTGATTTCATACAGAGTAAATATAAAAACTGGTGTTATTGTGTGATTGTAATCTACCCTTTTTTCTGACTGCATTTACTCTTCTATACAATATGTATGGAGGAGCCTATGACGAAGGACGAGCCGTCTTTCTGTAACATACTGTCTGTTTGTTTTCTGTGACTGTACAATCTTTTAAATAAACCACTGCGTTGTCTTATTTATTATCCGCTCTTAAGGTCACCAAACAACAAAATACAATTAACATTTTCGGTAAATTTTTATAGATTTGGAGTAAGAAAAAGAAATTGTATAATGCTGGTTAGTTGGATTTCTTAGCACAGAAAAAGACAACACGAAATGACTTCTAGTCACTTGTTTGTTGTTTATTTTGTAGGATTTTTACTTACGCCTTTATCAATTAAATAAATATATCTCTTTTCAATCTCACTGTGATTTGGCATATAAAGCAAATGTTAGCAGACACTCTCTCTCCCTCTAGCTTTCTTTTTCTCTATCTCTCTTTCTTTCTCTCTATCTCTCTCTCTCTCTCTCTATATATATATATATATATATATATATATATATATATATATATAAACTTAATTTATGTGTGTATGTAGGTGTATATGTATGTGGTGTTTATGTTCAACCTATAGAACTAAAAGTGAGAGAATCCCCATAGTATTTAAAAGTGAATCCTTTGTATAATTTACCGAGAAAGGAAATAGAAATATTCCATAATCAATAAGCGCATCCTTAGAGGCTATAAAGGCATAATCACTTTGTAACTTTAAATATATTTTATTTAATGGTCGTTACCCGCGAGAAATCAAGGGTTAGCGGCTGTTATGATAACGCAAAGTCATTTGCAATAGTAATCGAAAGAAGTTCAGAGTACTGGAAATCTGGGGAGACTTGTTGTCACTCAGACTCTAGGGAACACCACCGGCGATTTACAGTGAGCAATCACTGATGATAACTACTAGTGAGTGCAAATAATAATAATAATAATAATAATAATAATAATAATAATAATAATAATAATAATAATAATAATAATAATAATAATAATGTTCGTGGATTTCTATATAACAAGCGTGAAATTCTATTTAACACCAAGTAATTTGGCGACTTGGTGAACGTCGATTACAATAACAAGAACAATATTTAAAAATAAGAAACACCTCTAGTGAAGATGGCCACTCTCTACGTCGATCTCTATACAACACCAAGTTAATTTTCGATTTGTTGTTTACAGTGGATCGCTTATTATTTAAAAATTTGCAGCCGCAAGTTATTTGATTTAATTGCAAAGCGTCTTCGTTTATTAAAAAAAACAGAACAAGAGAAAATAATCATAATAGGCCATAATTATAATAATATTAACACTAACACAATAGAAACTGACAAAAAATGTAAGAACAGTTGTAGTAGTAATAATAATAATAATAATAATAATAATAATAATAATAATAATAATAATAATAATAATAATAATAATAATAATAATATTAATGGTGATAATGATAATGATAATAATAACAATGATCGCATCTATGGGTCAACTGGCATAAGGGGGTTGAGAATCTCAAGTAAGCCATAGCGAACGTAACATCTCTTAGGATAGCAAATACCTGATGGAATGCAACGGCAGTTGTAAATACCAGGTTGACATCTGGCGTGGTTTAACTGCGTTTCATGGCCAGGATTGTGTCTTAAGCTTTAGATAGTAACTCTCCTAGAGATGGTATCTCAATATAAATACTAGGGAAGGAAAACCTTACACAAACCATTACTTGTATTATTCCAATATGAGTGTTCAAAATTATCAAACCGAAAACGACTTAAGTGGGGCTGGAATGTCAAGTACCGTTCCTACGCCCGGCAGGGGAACGAACGAGCCTTCCCAAGTCGTAATTCAGCGAAACCTTCGAAACACTAGCACTAAAACGAGAACTAATTGGACTTAAATAGAATTGTTATGAAATGTTACTTGAGGAGTGATCCTCATAAAAGACGATATAGACAACGAATGCACTTAATCTGGAATGAGCTTAATGTTTTAAATATCAGTACAAAAACTAGCAGTACAAGCCCGGTGATTAGAACTCATGAATAGTTATCTGATATTCAAATTGAAGAACTAAAATAAGAATTTGAGAGAAAGAAGACTTAGACGTGCTTGTGGAGATAAATAAACTTAATTTAGTTGAAGAAAAGTCCAGGGTAGAAGCAACAACTTTACTCTTACATAATATGTAGGTAGGATATGAAGTTCGGAAATGGATTTCTTGAGTCAACCGCTTACTACTCATGGATGACCTCAACGTTTTTGAAAATAATAAAAAAACAACTTAATACCCTCATTTTAGTGACGACATACGAATGGAATATGGCATCACCAAATGTGCTATTCTTGTTATAAAAGGGGGTAATCCTGTTCACTAAAATGGCCTTGAACTCCGAAGTACATATCTAATAAAGAATATTTACAGTACAAATACTTAGGAATATTGGAGGCAGATAAAATTAAAAACAAGAAAATGAAAAACCAGGTGACAGCTGAGTACACCAGAAGAGTAAGGGTTATTCTTAAATCGCACCCGTACAGTCGAAATACAACATACGCTATCAATGCGAGAGCAGTAGCTATCATTTCATATTATGCTGGTATACTTGACTCGAATGTAAATGAATTTAAATGTTTAAATATCAAACCACTTAAAATGCTTACAATTTATGGAGCTTTTGAAAAAAAAATGAGATGCAGACCGAAAGGTGGTCAAGGAAGAAAGATGGTCAAGATTTACTTAGTGTTGAAGATGTTGTGACTACAGAAGAAGGTTGTATATATAAATATATTTCTTAAAGTAATGAGATTATACTTGGTGAAGTGAAAAGAGATGAACTACTAAGAACTGCAGTGAAAAAGAAGCAAAGGTTGCAAAAGATTGAGAGAGTTAAAGTTATTTGGAATGAAACTCAACTGTGTATTTTTTAAGAACACTGCTCTTAGAGATAAATACAGATGGAATTGATTAGTCATGGGTAATTATTGTGTCGCCGAGTTGTCACCAGTTATTGTGTTTCCATTATTCTCCGGTTCGCGGCTGTAATAGAATAAACACATGTAGGAACGAAGAAATACAGAAAGCATATAAGTAACGACTAATTGATGTGCGCATTCCGACGCTTCCTTCGATAAGAGAAAGATTGACACGTCTTTATTTATTATATAGGATGAGTCATATACAAGGGTGGTATCTCTTTTTGTTTCCATAATGGCTGATGTATAAAAGAGGTAACTAGGATACTATTTGGATTTGCGTCTCTCAGGTGTAAACAGACGGTCACAGTTTCCGAATGTATGTTCCAACAAAAGGGTACGATACTACAGTGATCTATACAGATATACACCTTAATGGCAGTTCAGGAACAAACCACTCGTACTAGGTCCATCGAACATTACAAAACTGCAGAATCACCGATATGCCGATTGTGTAATGAAAGAGAGGAAACCATAGCGCATGTTGTATCTGAATGCCCTATACTAGCACAATCTTAATAGATATGGAGACACGACAAAGTTGCTCAGGTACTACACAGACATGTATATATAAACTTTATGAATTAGACTACAATGAGAAGTGGTATGAGCATAAGCCAGAAGTGGTCCATTAGAATGACAATGTCAGACTTTTTTGTGATAAACTGATAAGGTTCTTGAACATTTCAAACCCGACTTAATCTTTCAAATCAAAAACAAGAGAACTTGTTTAATCATTGATATAATCTGCCCCTTCGATAAAAAGTGCAGGAGAAAGAACATGAAACAATTAATGAAAATGGAATTAATTAAACTATGGAAATGTAAAGAAGTCAAGTTGATTCTCGTTGTAATTGGAACGCTTGGAACCATCACAAAAAGCCACCACAAATTGCTTGAACAGATCGACGAGACAATTTATTTTCAATTCTACAAAAGGCTGGCCTGTTAAGAACGGCGAAAGTGTTAAAGTACAGCGTGAATGTCTATAGTCAAGGGAATTGATTTGATGTTCAAAAAGTAAAATCCAACTAAAAGCATCTAAAAGTTGATGCTACTACTAAAAAAAAAAAAAAAAAAAAAAAAAAAAAAAAAAAAAAAAAAAAAAAAAAAAATAATAATAATAATAATAATAATAATAATAATAATAATAATAATAATAATAATAATAATAATAATAATAATAATAATAATAATAATAATAATAATAATAATAATAATAATAATAATAATAATAATAATAATAATAATAATAATAATAATAATAATAATAATAATAATAATAATAATAATAATAATAATAATAATAATAATAATAATAATAATAATAATAATAATAATAATAATAATAATAATAATAATAATAATAATAATAATAATAATAATAATAATAATAATAATAATAATAATAATAATAATAATAATAATAATAATAATAATAATAATAATAATAATAATAATAATAATAATAATAATAATAATAATAATAATAATAATAATAATAATAATAATAATAATAATAATAATAATAATAATAATAATAATAATAATAATAATAATAATAATAATAATAATAATAATAATAATAATAATAATAATAATAATAATAATAATAATAATAATAATAATAATAATAATAATAATAATAATAATAATAATAATAATAATAATAATAATAATAATAATAATAATAATAATAATAATAATAATAATAATAATAATAATAATAATAATAATAATAATAATAATAATAATAATAATAATAATAATAATAATAATAATAATAATAATAATAATAATAATAATAATAATAATAATAATAATAATAATAATAATAATAATAATAATAATAATAATAATAATAATAATAATAATAATAATAATAATAATAATAATAATAATAATAATAATAATAATAATAATAATAATAATAATAATAATAATAATAATAATAATAATAATAATAATAATAATAATAATAATAATAATAATAATAATAATAATAATAATAATAATAATAATAATAATAATAATAATAATAATAATAATAATAATAATAATAATAATAATAATAATAATAATAATAATAATAATAATAATAATAATAATAATAATAATAATAATAATAATAATAATAATAATAATAATAATAATAATAATAATAATAATAATAATAATAATAATAATAATAATAATAATAATAATAATAATAATAATAATAATAATAATAATAATAATAATAATAATAATAATAATAATAATAATAATAATAATAATAATAATAATAATAATAATAATAATAATAATAATAATAATAATAATAATAATAATAATAATAATAATAATAATAATAATAATAATAATAATAATAATAATAATAATAATAATAATAATAATAATAATAATAATAATAATAATAATAATAATAATAATAATAATAATAATAATAATAATAATAATAATAATAATAATAATAATAATAATAATAATAATAATAATAATAATAATAATAATAATAATAATAATAATAATAATAATAATAATAATAATAATAATAATAATAATAATAATAATAATAATAATAATAATAATAATAATAATAATAATAATAATAATAATAATAATAATAATAATAATAATAATAATAATAATAATAATAATAATAATAATAATAATAATAATAATAATAATAATAATAATAATAATAATAATAATAATAATAATAATAATAATAATAATAATAATAATAATAATAATAATAATAATAATAATAATAATAATAATAATAATAATAATAATAATAATAATAATAATAATAATAATAATAATAATAATAATAATAATAATAATAATAATAATAATAATAATAATAATAATAATAATAATAATAATAATAATAATAATAATAATAATAATAATAATAATAATAATAATAATAATAATAATAATAATAATAATAATAATAATAATAATAATAATAATAATAATAATAATAATAATAATAATAATAATAATAATAATAATAATAATAATAATAATAATAATAATAATAATAATAATAATAATAATAATAATAATAATAATAATAATAATAATAATAATAATAATAATAATAATAATAATAATAATAATAATAATAATAATTGAATAGTAATACTACAAATTTAAAAGTTTCAAACGAAGGTCCGCGGTTAGATAAGTTTAGAGGTTTTGACTATAACACCCAAGATTAGTATAGTAGCAAAAATAACTAAGATGATACAAAGTATCATTCTACATATAAAAAGTTCCGGAAAATATACTTTCTTTTTCTTTTTCTTCTTTCTGCCTTTTCTAAAAAAACATACGTAGCCACTTGTAATTCATTCTGATATAAAAGTCACGTTATTCATTAGAATAAATAATTTTAAGGAAACTCTTATGCTGCAGCAACGCGGAAAGTCGAATCGTGATTTGCAGTTTGATGACACTCTGTGAGAGATAGAGGGAGGAGTATCGTCTGTGATGTCGACAAAAATGGATATGTTGGCTAAACAGCGTAGTGCCAATTTGTAATTATATTCAGGTAGCTACGATTAGAACAAGTCTATTTTATCTTTTCCTTTGAAGCTGGAGATAGCTTCAAAGTATCTTACGCAATCGTTTATTGCCAACAATTTAAAATTTATTCTGTTCATCTCATTATAAATTCTAACTACATCGATTACTTGGGGATGAGCACCATCTAACTAAATAATGAAAACGACTTCAACCAAGGGTGGATTCTTAACTCACTGTTAATTAATTGAAAAGTGTCAGTTAATTAAGTTAAAATCATGTTGTTTTCAAAATGTGTATATCATTTATTTGAAACTATAGTCCATAACTTTCAAAAACTAAAGTAGTCGACCGTAGTCGAGGACGACTCGAACGTTTCTTTTTCATTAGCTACTACACTGAGGCATTTTTGAAATGTTTATAAATCTGATGATAAAATATTAGAAGAAGTTTTCTTTCAAGTTTTATGTAAAATTCGCCGAAGCAACTTCGAAGGTATGTATCTAACATATAAGGTTATCTTGTCGGATTTTAAAAATCAGACTAAAATATTCTTTAAGAGGGCAAATCAAATTGTCTTCTTTTTAGTGTTATTATTATACCATGTTATTTGGAATAAAATAACATATTTCATTACAATTTATTTGAGAGTTTTCTTGGGCTTTCCTAGAACATTGCTACTATAAACCATTTTTACCTTAATCACAGAAGACCTTAGCAATAACTCATAATTTAATTGAATTAATGATAAGAATTGCTTCCCTTACAAATAAATGTTATTTGTGTTTCTTTGTATGTTTAAAAATGTGCAAACAAATAAAAATTTAAAAAAATAAAATTACTTCACCCCATACCGGGTAAAGCTGGGTAGGTATGGATCATTTTCTATACATTAGAGATACGGTTTTTTTACGGAAATGGACATAAAATATGTCTTCTTTTTTAGTGAATTAAAAAACGGTTCGCAATCTGGAAGATTTTATTTTGAAATATTCTACTGTCTATTATGTTTTAAATTATGATGAAGTATTGACTTCAATACTGTCAATTTGATAGTATATTTATTTTATTATACATGGTTGAATTTCTAGTAAGGGAAACGTTTAAATAGCTACTTTCCTATTATATTTTAAAGACTATAATTTTTAAAATAGTCTTTAAAATAATTTTAGAAAACATAGGAAGTAATAGATAATATTCTGTATAATCCATAAAAGATCATATTAAAAGATACTATTAAAATACTCCCTAAGTCGAACATTAAACAGATTTCTTTAAAATAACATTTGGAATAATTCTTAAAAATAATATTTAGAAAAGGCCTTAAAAGATTATAATAAGACTAGTTCTTAGAAAGTAATATTAGAAATGGTCTTTAAAGGATAATATTAAAAACAGTCCTTAAAATATTATTATATCATATCTCCTAACAGTTTAATTTACAAAGAGGCAGTTTTTATTTCGTCTGTGTTAATATCTCCTCTATTTGTTACAATGTAAGTTCATGTAGTTTTGGCAGCTTGTTGAGAAAAAATGTGAATCTAAAGTGTTGTTACAAAGCTTTATTTTTAATTTAAACAGAATAAGAATAACAGCTTTCACTATTTGGCAATGTATATAGGCAGGCTAGATAAAACCTATAGTATCAGGCAAGGATTAATTGAACGCAATAATATATAATGTGTGGTTAAGTACTGGTTCATTGTAACGTTTTGAAACCCTTTTCTTCGTGTAAGTACCAAAGAATGAAAATACTTTCAAATCAATAATTAAAAAAGATTTCAAAGTTACTTGTATTTAGTATGATACTTATCGAATAATGCTTAAGATTTTTAAATAACATATTTAAACGAATAAATCGTTGTTTTAATGTGACTAAATATATTTAGATAATACACTCTATATATTACTTAATTTTTGTAAAATAACTCTTTGAAACAATAGAAAAAATAAGGAATAAGAAAGTGTTGTGTAAAAACTTCATCTCCACCCTTTTAATACGTTCGCTCTATATTCAAGCTCAATCACGAGTAATCATATTTTCAAAAAAGATTAAAATGTACAGTATATATATATATATATATATATATATATATATATATATATATATATATAGTATAACTCAAGAGAATACAAAGTTTATGACATAATCAATATTACGCAATCATGCTCCAAAACAAAATTCACACACTCAAGGTCCTTGAGTATAATGAAATAGAGGAAATAGAGGAGTAGACTAATTCTATCTAACCATGCATTATTTTACTTTACGTAATTATTTCCCTTTAACCATATTGATGCTGACCCCTAATTATTCCCCTTAATCACTACCTCACTGTTGATCCGAACCTACATTTACAATCGCAACACTTAACATAAATATTAAATATTTAATATAAAATGAGGAAAAAGTAAATAATAAATTATAAAAAACAAAACAAAGTAAATAATAAAAACAAAAAAACAAAAACAACAGAATAAATTAAATTAAATTAAATCTAAATATTAATTATAAAGATTCACTAAATGAATTAATCCTAGTAATCTATTACATATCTTAACGATTGCATTTTCTGCATGACTTGTCTTTATTTTTGCGAATCTCATCTTTTTATTTTTTAATTACAACGTCCACTTGACTCTCCTCAACTGACACAGCGAGTCCAACTGTTGTTTTCTTTTTGAAAAAAAGAGGTTGTTACTCTCGAAATGATAAACGTCTCTACCATTCCAGACCTTTAAATATTTAACAGTAAGCCCACGAATTTTACAATTTACTGTCTTTATATTTTTGTTTTTTAGTATAAATGCATTGATCTGAGATCTACCTATCTTGTGATTTATTTTTGTTCATTATTATGCTACCTTCCAGTGCTAAACATTGCATTGCTCCTGCCTCGGAATTCTCACTTTCATACTTACTTGTTTACTAGCAATGCTTCGAGCAAACTACCATTTAATTTTATATATATATATATATATATATATATATATATATATATATATATATATATATATATATATATATATATATATATATGTATTGGTCTTCCGATTTATAAAATCGGGGAACTTATGTTTTGAGGCATGTCCGTCCGTCCGGATTTTTCTCCGCAACCATCCATTGAATTTCTCTGAAATTTTGCATGAAGTTGTAACTTTGGTCAGGTTAGAAAATGACATTCTCCGACTTTTGAGAAAATATCTGAGGTCAAAAGACCCCGAAATATTTTGCCCCATAACTTTTCATCCATCCATTCAATTTCTCTGAAACTTGGCCAAAATGTAGAGGCAATTGTTCTGGATATAAAATGAGAATCCTTGACCTCCGAAATATTCTGGTTCGCCCCCCCCAGGAGGTCAAAGGGTAGGGGTAAAAATGCCCCAAATTGCCCAAATGTATTGCATTTTACACTCGTTACATCGAGTCACATACAGAGGGGGACCACGCATGCGCGGCTTGTTATATATATATATATATATATATATATATATATATATATATATATATATATATATATATATATATATATATAAACATACAGAGACACCGAACTTCATATGTAGAGAGATACAGTGATAGCTTATCCAAATAGAGCTTACACTTTCGTGAGATCATTTGGTAAATTTATATAGGGTCAAGAATTACGCATATCGAATTTCAAGCTTTATTTGTTAGCATGAAAGTATTTAACAGAAACACATGCGAAAAATATTAGAAAACCAATTTATTTTCAAACAACAAATTAGACGTTTACCCTTTCATATTAGCTTTCTTTGATTCCAATACATATCTTGACGATTCTGTCTCATGTTTCTTTGTATAGCTGAAATTATTCATTAGTAAAGTACCTAAACACAAACATGAAGACAATCTTCTTTGTCTAGACATCCTTTAAATAGATCCCACTGAGGTAATTTAAGATCTTGGTGAAATGGAATAAAAGGGAGCATGACTAAGTAAATGACGGTGGTCAAGTGCGCTGATCTATTCATTAATTCCTGTCCGTCCGTTCTTTGATGCTCAAAACTGACCGACACGAAAAAGAGGAGGTGCATGTAAATCATGCTACTAAAAAGCGCAATGGTCTGAGAAAAGCTAAGACTTCAGTTTTAGACTCTAGCATTACATGACAACCTCACCAGCTTAAGCGTCTGTCTCCTATTACTTACCAGTCTGGTTGCTTCTCATATAGACTCAGTGCACATACATCATATTTATTTCAATTCCTTGCCATTTGGTCACCATTTATCCACCCTAAGAACCAGTCGAGGATAATGAAACCGAATAATTGTCCAGCGGAAGATGAGGAACACTATAGAACTATGGGTTTGATTTTTTTATGAAGCCGTTTATAGCAAGTATTTGTAAACATTGGATTTAAAGACGATAAAGTTGTAATCAGCAAGGTAGCTGTCCCGCGGTGTGCTGTCGCAAAGAAGTTCTGTCCATGGAATGTTTGATTTACGCTAGGCACATAAAGAGAGAAAAAAAAGTATTTTACTGTTGTGGTAGTTCTGGCAGTGAATGTCTTACAAGGAGGAACCCAAAGATTGGAGCTCAGTCGAGCACCTTTCATAAAATAAGATTAGAGAGCAATTTCAATCTGAAAATGTAATTTTTGTTCATGTACGTGCACTTTGCTTGTTTGTATCATACAAATGTCCATGCTTTTTTGGTTAGACTGATATAATTTATTGCTGAGTTACAAAATGACTTAAAACAATAATCAATTTCGAGCGATATATAGAAGCTAGGTGTATGATTCATGGTCCGTATCGACGTTCTTTCACGCTACATGATTAATATTACCTTTTCAGTTGATGTGTAGATCTTTATTTCCCGGACTCATTAGCATTTTTGTTTAGAAATAGAAAATAGTCAAAATAATTACTTTTAAAAACAAATATGTTTATTGCAAACATATTCAAAGATTCAATAGACTCTGACTTTTTGAATCTATGAATATGTGTACATAACGGAGGTGTTAATTTCACCACGGCCACCATTTGGAAAATCGTCATCAGCTGAGAATCACGCTCATTGTCCTACGTCTAACTAACGTTTGTTATTTGTAAACCGTCCACGTGGCAGATAACTTTCTGTTCATCAAAATATCCGTCAGAATACCCATTGTTCATATTATACAATCACCAAAATTCAACAACGTTTTAGCATATTAATCACAATGTACTTTTTCGGTGTTGTTCTTGCTGGCGCTTAGGTATCCACTTAAATCATGTAGAATAAACTAGGGCTCGGGGTCTTTATTCTTACACTCAAATGTTGATCATTTCTGCATACTCGCCCTCATGCGGGGCGTCAGCTAATCCAATGTTATTCCAGTCAACTATACCGTTTAACTCGTAGGTAGAAACCTAGTAATTGTATATACATATATATCGATTTGAATTCCGGACGAAATAGCCTCAGAAATGAAGAGTGGCTGAATTTACTTTAGGAAAAAATATTGTGCTTTAATAAATGGAGTAGAGGTAATTCCTAAGTTTGATTTGCTACGTTTTGGCATACGTGTCTATTGGAATTACTTCGTTTTCTAATTCTGGATGTTGCAATTTTTTCCCCTCCACCACCCAAAGAACAATTTTTAGCCCCCCCCCCCCAAAAAAAAATAATAAATTCACCCCTCCCCCAATTGTTTTTTTTTACTCACCCCTACTCAAGAAATATTTTTAGTAAAAAAAACCAGATCAAAGTGTAGTATCTCTTCCTGAAAGAATGAGTTAGCAATTTTGAAAATTAACTTTTAATTATTTGTAAACCTTTTTTCTAGCTACACGGCCGTTTGGCTTAGATCAAAGTGGATTATCTGTTCTGGCTGAAGTTTTTACGTAATTTCTTCTCTTGAGTCTAAATATGCTTCGTAAACTGTCTAAAAGGTATTTAATTAATTATATTAATGTGTTATTAAGATTACTAATAAGGAAACTATGTTAAATACATATGAAAATCTTTATAAACCAACTCTGAGTATATATTTCCGAATATTAATTTATTAGAAGTTTAAAAGCATTTAATTATGTAAATTGGAAAAAAACGCATGGTGTCCGGGCCAGTTTTGTAGACGTATATATAGAAGCTGGCAGAGTCATTAAGAGTACTTTGACGGAATTTCGACTTCAGACAGACATCAGACAGATAGATAAACTCTATTATTAATAGATGTAAAGGTGACATCATAATTATTATCCTTGTTTCTGTATGTAAGTATTTGTTAAGGTTTTGGAATCGGGTTATATATAGAAAATATGCACTTAATGAATGCTCAGTATGGGTATTATATTTTAACAACACAATAGTGTGGTTCCATATTGTATATAAAGAGATTTCTCATACGTTTAGTTCAATGAAATTTACATTATTTATTTAAAATGTATGATCTCTGGTGTTTAGGAAATTGTATCGTCTCATTTAAGAGATATAAATCTATCTAGAAAACAGAAAAAATCAAAGCTAAAATATTCAACTTTTGTTAGCTGAATATAGCAATCAAGCTGTATATCCATTGTTTCTTGTTTAATACGAATTTATCTTCATAATACAAGAAGTTCTAATAAATGAGACATGTTCGACGTGGCCAACCGTTTCAAGATTTCAACAATAGTAATTAATTTCCGACTGTGAATACCGTGTATTCGTTTACTTTTTTCCCGAAAACTTCGATAAAATGCCAACGGGTGTTAAGTAAGCTGTCACATTTCTAAAGAACCTGCCTTTTTGAATAAAGATCTCCTGGCGAGATATACTTTCATTAAATGCCAGCAAGATCGCTACATAGTTAGGAAAATGTCAAAAAGTCTAGAAATAATGTTGAAACATTAAAACATCATTTCGATCATAAAAAAGGTTTTAAGGTGCGAGCATTCAGGGAATTAAAAACATCAAATTTGTCATCAGTAAGACAATTACTATTGCATTGTCTTTTTTCCATAATATTTTCATAATTACAGTACATATATTTTATAAGAACTTATGAAAACATTCACCTTTTAAAAGGTAAATATATTAATTAGTTTATCTTATAAATTGATAAAATTCACATGAAAGAGTCGTCCGGAACTCGAGCTATATAAATAAACAAGGCCGTTTTATAATGACTCACAATTAATGAAAGCAAGAATTAATGATGAATAATATTTTAATAGGATTAAAAACCATAAATTCAATCAACACAGCTTATGACTGGTATTTGTTGCGTTTATGTAGTTAACAGGAAAGCAGTCTCATAGTAATGTGTTCCACAGATCAAAAGGTTCTTGGAAAGAAACTCTTTTCATGTAAATCTTGCCTGGAGCTTGAACGTTTTTACCGGTTTTAGTAGAAATACCAGTTGTTTCTGTGAATGTCTTACGAGGATGACATCAGAGCTGATTCAAACATTTTCCATTGAACTAATGACAGAGTAAAGAAAAACTAGCAACATCTCTTATGTAAGAAATATTTCTAGAGAAGAGAAGATATCACCCGCTAGATTGCAAAGGCAATTTGGCACTCTCTACGGACTAAAAAGAGTGGTATAAATGCTCCCTCCTTAGTAATGACAACAGTTCTCAATCTGATGGCCATATCTGACTCTGATATAGATACAGTATTACATCAGGAGATCGGTACATTCTGTAACGAAAAGAATGATCCAACCATATGTCCACAAATTTATCAACAGTCATCGATCAGCTCAATTGTACAATTCCTGGGGTGGTTTTGGAATGTGTGTCTGTGTACTTATGGTGTTTTATAAACAGCAGTTCCACTCGAAGTTTGGCCCGTCATTGTGATATTACGGGAAATTCATCGACATTACTGTTTACTACGAAGGCATATTCTTAATTGATTTTGTTAAGTTATATATGTTAAACGCATATTCTTAATTGCTTTTGTTAAGTTATATATGTTAAAAGCTATTCTAAAATGATTATGTAATACATCTACAATCACGCTAGGCGTAAGTGTGCATTTTATCTAATAAGATAGGGTGAAAGAACAATACCAGGAAACGTAAGGATGCAACAACCTATAGAACGAATCTAGTCTGCAGTGTTGCTGTTAATAAGTGAAAACGTACGATTCAAGCAATCGTAAAATGACATGTAAATAACGTATAAAGCAACGCTAATAAATAAATAATTTCCATAAAACTGTGTTGTGGTTGTTTGTTCGTTATCTAAAACCGGGTTAGAGTGTTTGCCAAGAGCACACGTTTTATCATATCTGATTTAATTTTATGAATCCGAGAAACCTTAATATCAGATCATATTACTTTAAACAAATAAGCGCCGCGAACACACGCTCATCTGTATAAATATCCTATAATAGCCAATCTCGTGGTAAAACCGGCGACAGAGATTTGTAAAGTCAAGTGGTGAGAACAATATTTCCCTTGGGGTAGGTAGAGAAAATACTACTGATACTACTAGTACAACAACTTCTACTGCTACTACTACTATAACTACTACTACTACTACTACTACTACTACTACTAATAATAATAATAATTATTATTATTATTATTATTATTATTATTATTATAATATGCAGATTATGTGGACAAAGAGACGAAACGATAAATCATATAATAAGTGAATGCAGCAAGCTAGCACAAAGGGAATACAAGAACAGACATGACAGCATGGGGAAAGAAGTACGCCGGGAAATGTGCAAACAACTGAATTTCGAATATGCAAGAAAACGGTACAAACACAAACCAGAAACTGTACTAGAAAACGAAAAACACAAAATCATATGGGATATGAATGTACAAACAGACAAACCCATAACAGCAAGGAGACCGGATATGATAATAATCAACAAGAAAGAAAAATCCTGCAAAATCGTGGACTTTGCCGTTCCAGCAGACCACAGAGTGAAGATCAAAGAGACGGAAAAGAGAAGCAAATATACTGAACTTGCCAGAGAATTGAAAGGAATATGGAACATGAAGAAAGTCAGTATAACACCAATAATCATAGGAGCACTAGGAACAGTCCCCAAAAACATGGAGAAAAGACTAGGAGAAATAGGAATCAAAGGGATAACTGAGACCATACAAATGACAGTAATGATCAAAACAGCTACAATCCTGAGAAATGTCCTCGAATGCGGAAACCAACCCACATAAGCAACGAATGGAGAACAAACACATGGAAGCACAAAACAACAGAACCGGGGAAAATACAACCGCACGAGAGAGGCGCAAGCATAGGCTGACGCCACGAAAATTATGGACAGAGGGTCGAGGAGGGAAAGCGCAAAACCAGACCTCCACTGGAAGAGCGCGGACAGCTCTGGGACCTTGGGAAGGCTTGTTGCCACTCGGGCCCCAGAGGGGACCAATGGCCCTTATCAGCGGGAAATCGTTGGTAGGTGGCTGTTGCGATTACCGCAAGGTCATCAGCGGTGATGAACGAAAAGAGGTGGAGCATACTGGAGGCCTGAGGAGACTTGTTGTCACTCAGACTCCAGGTAATACCACAGGTTGTCGGCAGTGGGTGACCACTGACGATGACCAGTGTGATAACTCCTAGTGAGTAAATAATAATAATAATAATAATAATAATAATAATAATAATAATAATAATAATAATAATAATAATAATAATAAATAATTATTATTATAATTCGAATTAAAAACGAGGGAATACTGATATTAATGTGATGGGTATGCTAGTTGTTCTTTATTACGTTAGTGAGGTAAACAAAACTAAATTGTAAACTGGAATGTAAATGATTAAATTTGATCTTATCTACGATTCAAAATATAAATTGATGGCATTATCTCTGATCTACTTTGGTCATTGGATTGATTCTGAAGGTCCTGTTGGCACAGAAGAACAGATCCATAAAATAAGAGTGGCTTAGTATAAATTGCAATTTTGAAGAGAACGTAAAAAAACTTAGAACGGTGCCAATACTCCTACACTTTAGCTTCTAAGGAACAATAAAATCACTCAAATGTGCAACATCTAAAAGAACTATTAATGAGTAACACGACAGGATACACCCAGACTAGCTAGTCGACGTTAGAAAATAAAGGATCTATGATAAATTTAATGACATTGAACTCTTTATTCTAAGAAATCTGAAAAGCGTTATATTTAATTTACTTATATAAACCCGAAAACCCTGGATTTGATTTGGCACCGATCTCCCCCAACACAATATATATATATATATATATATATATATATATATATATATATATATATAGAGAGAGAGAGAGAGAGAGAGAGAGAGAGAAACACTACTCATAAACTGGACTGACCGAGTCACATAAGCCGAAGTACCTCCCCTCTGCTTTCCATCATTACTAATTTCAACAAATTAAAAAAATACGAACAAACACCTTATCCACCCATATCCATATTAATTTTCAAGAGCAAAAACTTTCACAAAAATATTTATCAGTTATTAAACTAATCGAACAAATCCATTTAAACGACCTCAAACCATTTATAATTCCAACAGAGTTACCTCCCTTAAATCCAGAGATTTCTTTATTCAAAATACTTCGTGTTGTCTAAAGAACGTAAACACAATATTAATTAACGTTTTTCTCTTTAACCTCTTTTTGTTCTCTCTCCCTTTTTTCCCTCCTTTTAGAACGCACATCTTCAAACCCAAAAACAGTAACGGCCTATCATAAAATTGGTTCACGGGAATTACATAGAAACTTTTATATTTTTTATTTTTTATTTTTTATTTTTTATTTTTTATTTTTAAATTTTATTTTTAAATTTTATTTTAAATTTTATTTTTATTTTTAATTGTTATTCTTATTTTATTTTTATTCTCTTTAATTTTATATTCTTATATCTCCCCAAAATCTCAACCGTTTCCTTACACTAAATTTAAATTCAAACAAACATACACAACACGCTGAGCAAATAACGCGTCCCAACGAGAGTGTCACGTGACTTCACATTTCCAAAACAAATGATAACAGAAGCTGAAGAGAGCCGGATGGCTAAGACTTTCCGTGCTTGAAACCGAATGTTGTACTAATTTTTCTGTACCAATATATATATATATATATATATATATATATATATATATATATATATATATATATATATATATATATATATATATAAACGCTTAGGTAACGATGAAAACTGACATAACAATATTACTCTTTGGGTAGGTAGAGAAAATTATGATAATAATACTAATAATAATAGTGATAGTGATAGAGTGAATAAAGTATATACATATGATAATTAGTAATAGATCTGACGAATATGATAATAGCTGTTCTTTCTAACGGAAGTAAGTTACAGCAAACAGAATTGTAAATCAATAAAATTGAATATTATCTACAATTAAAGATGTTGATGCTTTTAATTATTTAGATTTATAAATAGAATGAATGCAGACATTAATATATAAGACTAACTGGTCGGAAAAGAGTGGTCAAGCTTTTTCGATTAAAATAAGCAAGCTAGGTCTACTGCTGAAGGGTGTGAGTGATATCGACATTACTAACGAAAATGCGAACATAAATCTTTTTTTTTATTCTTCTTTGCTGATCAACCTTCTAGGAAAACTGTTGTTCAAAATCCTAAAACAATCAACCGGTCATAATAAACGAAGTAAGTTAATATTTTCACTACATAGAACTTAACATCTTGAGATTTACAATGACACATCAATGAATATAATGGCCACGTGGCGCATTATATGTTGAAGCTACGTAACAAACTTCCTATCAGGCTACGCTGTATAATCCGTTTTTGTGCCGAAATTTTCAATCCATAAATTATGATTAGACTTTTAAAAGCGATTAAGCGCCAGTTTTATGAGGATTCTTACTTGAAAATTGGTCTTATTTTCATTCAGATTAAGGAACATCTTTTAAAACTGATATCTAATTGAACGATAATCGGTGTTCGATAAGAGTTATGTGTTCAAAGGTAATTACTTTATGCTAAACTTATTTTAATTTAATACGTATAAACTATTATTATGTTTTACGGACGTTTAACTCAATCAGATTTCTATGACTAAAAATCCTTATATTTTGGCGTATTCGAAGACTCCAACTGCATTCAAATTTAGTGAGTTTCTGTTCACAAAACACTAATTAAACACTAATTAAAAAGAAAGCCACAATTACATTAATGACTAGCAAATAAATACTCCCTGTCGGTGGCATGTTTTGCTAGGCTACCGCGTCACTTTCTGTACACCTGTTACAAAAGAATCGAATGTTTACGACTGCGCCTCTGGTGTACAAAAGAATCGAAAGTTATCGGTGGCGCTTCTGGTGTACAAACGAATCGAAGTTTACGAACGCGCCTCTGATGTACAAAAGAATCGAAAGTTATCGGTGGCGCTTCTGGTGTACAAACGAATCGAAGTTTACGAACGCGCCTCTGATGTACAAAAGAATCGAAAGGTTACGTACGCGTCTCTGGTGTGAAAAAAAACGAAAGTTTACAACCGCCCCTTTGTTGTATTAAATAATCGTAGTTTATCGAGAGTTGCCGGACTCACCTCTGATGTTCAAAAGAATTGAAAGTTTACTTACACAATTAAAAAAGCTTAAACCGAAAAAAAAGAATCAATCACGGTTCCAACTCGCTTCCCCCGTCACAATAACGTCATTTCCGGAAGAATGAGACTGCAGTTTTCCAAATTAATTCCAAGTCTGTTTTTGCAGAATTTAGCAGAATTTCATTTCGAGATAAAAAATATACAATTTAAGACTAATTAATAAATTCCATAAAAAATGTGTGCGAAAGTCAAACGAAAAAAGCCGACGACCACTCTTCCCCCATCCTTAAAAAATAGGAGTAAATGAGTATGATAGCATGACAACATAATATTTAGTACACTACGCGTCTATAATAAAGGAGATAGTAATCCTGGGAGACTGGTATAGTGAGGAACGAACGTATATGATAATGCCGCCTCCCCTGAAAAGTTGAGGTAAAGCGTGAGTAGAATGTATCATGACGAATGTAATTACACTACACCGAATTAATAGACCGGATTTAATCGACTTTTTGATTTAAAAGTAAGAGATAGTACCTGGGAGCATTATATCATGCCACCAGAATATTTAGTATACTTCCCCTCTATAAAAAGGCAAAGGCAATCATGGGAAGAATGGTATCGTGAGAAACGAACGAATAATATGATGCTCTTACATATATTTAATACACTACTCTTCTATAAAAAAGAAGAGGTACTCTTGATAGAATAGTATGGTGAAGAACGCATGTATATTATAATGTTCCCTCTGCAAAAAGGAGAAGGTTATCCAGGGAGAATGGTATCGTGAGAAACGAACGTATATTCATAGTAGAGGTCATTTCTGGGAAGCAAGTATCATGACGAGTAAAAATATAGTACACAATTTATAGACTAAATTCCATCGAAATCTGTTTTAACGAAAAAGTAGGAGTTAATGTCTGGGAGCATTTTATCATGAAACACAATATTTAGTACGCTGTGAGAATTATATCGTGAGAAACCACCGTAAATTAAAATTTCCTTCCCCCGAAAATTAAAGTTCATGCCTGGGAGGAGTGTATCCTGAATAATGTAAATATACTACAAAGAATAAATAGATTGGATTAAATCGACTTATTTTTAATAAAAGGTAAGAGTTAATGCCATTGAGCATAATATCATGACAAAAGAATATAAAATCGATTACTCTATTATAATAAAAGAGAGGGTAATCCATGAGAATAGTATTGTGAGGAAGAAGCGTATATTATAATAGCACTCTATAAAAAGGAGAAAGTTATCTTAGGAGAATTGTATCGTGAGGAACAAACGTTTATGATAGGGATTATCATAAACGTATCTGTAACAGAGAGGTAATTCCTGACAAATTAATATATACTATACATAATTCATAGACCGGATTAAATCGTGTTATTTTTTATAGAAAAAATAGGGGTTAATGCCTGGGAGCATGATATCATGACAACATAATATTTAGTAAAAAAAGACAAAGTAATCCTGGGAGAATGCTATGGTGTAAACGAAGACGAACAGTAAAGTTAATGCCTGGGATGAATGCCTGGGATGAATTTATTATCACACATAGAAAATACTACACATAATTAATAGACATAAGTAAATCGATGTTTTTAATGAAAAGTAGGAGTAAATGCCATGACAACATAATATTTAGTACACAACCCTTCTATAAAATGTAGAAAGTAATACTAGGAAAATAGTATCGTGAAGAAGTAGAGGTAATGTCTGGGAGGGATATATAATGACGAATAAATTATATAACACAAAATTAATAGACTGTTTTAAATCAAGTTATTTTTTAATAAAAAAGTAGAAGTTAATGCTTTAGAGCATGATATAATGACAAAAGAATATTTAGTTTACTACCCTTCTAAAAAATTGAGAAAGTCATCCTAATAATTTGGTATCGTGAGGAACGAACGTATATTATAATGCCTTCTAACCCGAAAAAGAGAAGTAATGCCTGGGAGGTATGTATAATGACGAATACAAAATATACTACCCATAATTAATTAACTGGATTAAATCAACTTATTTTGTAAAAGTAGCAGTAAATGCCTGGGAGCATGATAGAATGCAAACTGATTATTTGGTACACTACCCCTAGAAGCTAATCCTGGGAGAGTGTATCGTGAGGAACAAACGTATATTATGATGCCCTCTCTTCCGAAAATATAGGTAATGCCTGGGAGAAATGTATCATGACGAATGAAAATATACTACAGTATAATTATTAAATTAGTATGATATCGAGTAATTTTTCATTAAAAAATAGTAGGAGTTAATGCCTGGGAGCATTTTATTTTGACAACACAATATTTAGTAGACTATCCTTCCATAAAAAAAGTAATTAATCCTGGGAGAATTGTATCGTGAAGAAACAAACGCATATTATAATGTGTCCTCCCCCTAAAAGTAGAGGTAATGCCTGGGAAGAATGCGTAAGGACGAATGAAAATTGTATACACAGAATTTATAGACCGGATTAAATCGAGTTATTTTTAATTATAAAGTAGGAGTTAATGCCTGGGAGCATGATACCATGGCAACATAATATTTAGTACACTACCCTTCTATAATAAAGAAGGTAATCCTGAGAGAATTGTACTGTGAGAAACGAACATATATCATAGTGCCTCCACCTCGAAAAGTAGAGGTAATGCCTGGAAGAATGTTTTATGACGTGTATTATATTTTTATATAATACACAGAATAAACAGACCAGATTAAATCGACTTATTTTTAATGAAAGAGTAAGTTAATTCCTTCAGGCATGATATCCTGAAAACAGAATCTTTAGACACCCAATTTCTTTTATAAAAGAGAAGTAAATTTTGGGAGAACTGTATCGTGAGGGGGCATTATGATATATTATAATGGCCCCTCCCTCGAAAAGTAGAGGAAAAATATACCATGACGAATTTAAATATACTGCATAGAATTAGTGGACCGGATTAAATCGACTGATATTTTATGAAAAAGTAAAAGGTAATGACTTGTAGCATGATATCATGACGACAGAATATTTTGAACACTACCTCTTTATAAAAATTAGAAGGTAATCCTAGGAGTATAGTATTGTGAGGAAAAGACGTATATTATAATGCCCCCCCCCCCCCGAATTGTCGAGGTAATTTCCATCGGGGGAATGAATCATCACGAGTGAAAATATACTACACAGAATAAATAGACCCGATTCAATTGAGTTAATTTGAATGAAAAAGTAAGAGTTTATCCCTGGGAGTCTGATACCATAACAACATAATATTTAGTACACTTCCCCTCTATAAAAAGGATGAAAGTAATCTTGGGAAGAATTGTATTTTGAGGAACGAACGTATATTATAATGCCCTCTTCCTGAAAGGTAGAGGTAATGACTGGGCGGAATGAATAATCACGAATGAAAATATTTCACAGTCATAAACATAGACTTATTTTCTCCCTCCGAAAATGTCCCCATTGAGTTAGCTGGTCACACACTGATCAATCAGCCTACAGGGCGCATGCATTCCTTCTGTCGGCTGAAAAACTACTTACGCCTATTTAGGAATTCCAGGCGATCACTAGAGAGACTCCGACAAGCAACGAGGTTAAACTTTTTTAATACTCTCTCTTGACCGCTACAAATATACTGCACATAATTCATAGACGGGATTAAATCGAGTTATTTTTTGATGAAAACATTATGAGTTCATGTCTAGAAGCATCATATCATGACAAACGAACACTTAGGAAACTAATTATTGATAAAAAATTAAGGTGATTTTTAGAAAGTGGTATCGTGAAGCAACGACGTATATTATAATGCGCCCCCTATAAAAAAAGACGTTGTTATCCGGTGGGAATAGTATCGTGAGGGATGAACGTATATGATAATGAACCCGCTGTAAATGAGAGGTAATTCTGGGAAGAATGTATCATGACGAATGAATATATACAACACAGGATTCATAGACCGGATTCAACTAAGTTATTTTTAATTAAAAATTAGGAGTTAATGCCTGGGAGCATGATAGCATGACCACACAATATTTAGTACGCCATTCCTCTATAAAAAACACAAAGTAATCCTGGGAGAATGCTATCGTAGGAAACGAACGTATATTATAATGGCCCCTACCCCGGAAAGTAGAGGTAATGCCTCGGAAGAATATATGACAAATGAAAATCTACTACACAGAATAAATATACTGTATTAAATCGATTCTTTTTTTAATGAAACAGTAAGTTAATGGCTGTGAGAATGATACCATGCTGACTGAATATTTAGTACAATCCCCCTCTATAAATAGAAGATGGTAATTCTGGGAGAATTGTATCGTGAGGAACGAACGTATATTATAATGCCCCCCTCTCTCGAAAATTAGTGGTAATTCTTGAGAGGAATGTATAATCACAAATAAAATATACTTTACAGAATTAATAGACCGTATTTAGTCCTTTTTTTATACAAAAATTATACATGAATACCTGGGAGCATTATATTACAACAGAATATTTAAAAAGGTAATCCTGAGAGAATGCTAGCGTGACGAATGAACGTATATTAAAATGGCAGCTTCCTTGAAGAGTAGAAGGTATACTTGAGAGCAATGTATAATGCACCCTACCAGAAAAGTGGAGGCAATGCTCGGGAGGAATGCATCATCACGAATGAAAATATACTACACAGAATTAATATACCGGATCAGTTCGAGTTATTTAATTTATATAACATAGTAGTTTATGCCATGGAGCTTGATATTACAACAAAATGGTATGCACACTACTTTACTATTGTGAAGGAGGAGGTAGTCCTGTATTGTTATGAACGAACGTATATTATAATACCCTCTTCCAGTAAAGGATAAGTAATTCATGGAAAGAATATATCATGACAAATGAAAATATACTACACAGAATTAATAGATCGGATACAATTAAAGTATTTTTAATAAAAACGCAAGAGTTAATGCCTTGGAACATGCTATCATGACAACAGAATATTTAGTACACTACTCTTCTTCTGAAAGAATTGTGTTGTTGTGAACGAACGTATATGATAACCCCCTATCCCCTGTAAAGGAGAGGTAATTCCTGGGAAAAATGTATCATGACAAATGAATATATACAATATAGAATTCATAGATCGGAATCAATCGAGTTTTTGTTTAATGAAAAAGTAGGAGAAAAAAACGTAATTCTAAGAGAATGTACGATTAGGGACGAAATTATATTAAAATGCCTCCTAAACCAAAAAGTAGACGTAATGCCAGAGAGGAATTATGATGACAGATGAAATTATACTACACAGACCGAATTAAATCGAGTTATTTTTAATAAAAATGTAGGAGTTCATTCCTGGGAGCATGATATAATGACAAAATAATACTGGTACATTACCGCTCTATAAAAAGGAAGAAGGTTATCCTGAGAGAATTTTATCTTGAGGAACGAACGTATATCATAATAACTCCTCCCTCTAAAAGTAGAGGGTATGCCTGGGAGGAATGTATCATACTACACATAATAAATAGACCAGATTAAATCGACTTACTTTTTAATGAAAAAGTAAGAATATTACGTACACTTCTATATAAAAACGGAGGAATGTTTCATGACGAATGAACATATACAACACAGAATTAATAGATTGGATTAAATCGACTTATTTTTTAATGAAAAATCAGGATTTAATGCCTGGGAGCATGATTTCATGACAACAGAATATTACGTGCACTACTCCATTATAATAAAAGGAAAATGTGATCTTGGGAGAATGGTCTTGTCAGGAAAGAACGTATATTATAATGCCCCCATCTACGAAAAGTAGAGGTAATTACTCGGAGGAATGCATCATGACGAATGAAAATATACTACACAGAAGTTATATACTGACTTAAATAGACTTATTTTCCAATAAACATGATGACTTAATTCCTAGGAACATGATATAATGCCAACAATATATTTAGTATACTACTCTTCTATAAAAAGAAGAAGGTATTTTCGCAGAATGATATCGTGAGGAACGAACGTATATTATAATCCCGCCTTCCCCCGAGAAGTAAAGGTAATGTATGAGAGTAATGTATCATGACGTATGTAAATTTACTTCCCACACATAATAGACCGGATTAAATCGTGTATTTTGTAATATCCTGACCGCGAAAGTTTACATATGCACCTCAGGTTTAGCGTAAACCAAAATTAAAATAACCAATGTTGATGCTTCCCACTTGCCTCTCACAATGACGTTATTTCCGGAAGAATGGGTGCAGTATTAAAAATTACTACATTTACCTTGTTATGTAATTATTTAACTTAAAACAGAAAGTCTAAGTCTGGTATTTAAATGCGATAATTTTTTAATAAAATGTATTGAATTAATTGTATTAATGATTTTTATTAATGTTACTATCGAGGAAAAAATAAATACATATGGAAATTTGGCAATACTAGTTATACGTGTATATTTCCGAATATTGATTTAAAACGAATTAAGTATGTAAATTCAAAAACACATATTTTGTTTGGGGGCAATTTCGTATACAACTTGCCAGAATAGTATTTAATTAATATTACGCTTACGAACATACTGAAGACGTAAAGGTTGAATCGGAGTCTCTGCGTTAAATCTGTTTATTGTTTGTTTATTTATTATTGAATCTTTAATAAGTAATTTGGAGTTTCCTATATGTAATTCTTATGTTTGCAAAAATTCTCGGCGGCGGACACACAGAAATTTTGACATCGTGACGGAGAATGTGCTCCAAAAATCATAAGTAGACTAGAAAAATATTATCCCTACGGTCGCATATTTTGCTAGACTATCGTATTAGCCTCTTCTCTCTATTCACATGCCTAGAATCATATAACTACAAAAGTAACTACATACAGAACATAGTTTAAGTTTACTACTACGAATGACGTTTGCTAACAGTCGACTGAATCACTACACAATCCCCAGAAAGCAATGGTATGTAAAACGTTTATATCAAGACGGAAATAGTCAGCAACTGTTAGGGGTAGAGCGCAAGCACATGTTAGCAGAACATATCTTGACTTAATATAAATTCACGCAAATGTATGTCATCGTAAACCCTAATTGTGTACATTTACGTGTGCTGTTCTGACTTAAGTTAGATCGTTGAATTAATATGCACAGGTGCTGTTCTTTTAATTAAAACGCGGTTGAACCAAATTCAACTCTCAGCGATTACGCCGAATTCCTATTTTCTCTCGATCGAGAATCTCCACATAATTGCTATGCTTGCTGAGTTAATTTTTTAAATCCTAGAAAGAATAAGGAAATCGGCAGAATAATAAAACATACTACCTACATCTATAAATGAGAAGCATAACTTTTAAAAATCTAAATAGGGATAGAAAGATCAGTTGTATGTATAAACATTGGTATAAATATAACTATATTATAGTACCTTAGACCTTGACTAACCCATTCACCTTCTTCTTTTTGGCAAACATTGTACTTTTGAACACTGTTGATTGGTAGTGATTGCTAAATAACTTGCCTGTTCCACTTTTTCTATTCTTACTCTGCTCCTGTATTACTTTAAATGTGTCCGTATTTGTTATCTACTACACTAACTAGCAATATAAGACAGGGAACAACATATATAATGTAGCAGTTGATACTCTTCGGCACTGACATTTTTTACCTCGTCCCATATTTGTCAACCTTGCATTAGGTATATACCTATATTTGAGATTGTGATCTAAATGTATAATTAGATTCGCTAAGTCTTAAATAATGATTGGTATTTTTTATCTTACCCACTTGGGTATCTGGATAATGTACCCCTTCATATCCCATAGATAAATAATAAAACTATTTAGAGTACTCCTCAATTTTGTCGAATTTCAATATTGAATTTCAAACACCCACCCTTACATTGGACTATTTTTAAAAACATTTTTAGTCCATTTCCCTAGATATATATATATATATACCTACTATTAATGAGCCCTTTTATTGATTATACACTTATTCATATGTGTTATTTAGTTTTATACTTTTTAAATTTTATTTTTACTTTTCTATTTAACTCCTACTCCTAATTTTAACTTTCTATTGTATGAACTCCCTATTGATATCCTTTTACTAGTTTGCTAGATGTATTACTTTTAAAATATGGTTTCCTGCAATTCAGATATTATAAAGCCTGATACACGAATGTGTCATTGTATCTGCCTGAAACTGGCATTAATCTACAAATCTCATTTTTTAATAATATATAATTTTATCTAAACATATCCGTATATTTTTACTCAATAAAATGGTATAACTGTAATTTATATATCTTTAATAGGCTTTTCTACATCATATTTTATTTTTCTTGATCGTACTGATATTTCTTCTTTTTGTAAACTTTGACTTTAGTTTCAGTTTTCCCCCTTAGACGTATTAATATTTATCCGTATGACATTAAATATTTTACTTTGAAAGTAATCTCAATGCTTTAACGTACAACGCCGGTACTAAATGACCGTATATACATCGTTTTTTGAATACATCTATATCAGAAGTTAGTAGAATTCTAAACATGTTTTAACTATTGGAATTACTTCTGGTTTTAAGGCATTTATAAATAACTTTCTTGGTTTTGAACTATGAACTTTTCACATTGATTCTCTGATAGCCTGAATTGGAGTAGACAAGAATAACCCTACTTTTTCGGTAAGTATTTTAGACATCCGCGCTCTTCAGCTTCCATCGCAGACTCAGTCTTTGGACATTTTCACGCTTCGGCTCCCATGTGCGGACTCTCTGAGATTCACAACAACCAGTCTTTTGTCCCGCGTCACCCAATCAAATCACTATCCTTATCCCAGATGTTTTATTCCGGTTAAATCACTGTCAGCATTAAATGGGACGAAAATAAACGACTCCATCCATATCTCCCCCCATCTAGTCATGAATAGTAGTAAAGTAAAGAAACTGAGAAACAAGAAACTGAAAGACGTCGTGTCTCTCAGGCATTTTCAGAAAAGACCAATACACGACTTTTAGAACCGATGCCCCAGAATGTCAGGTAAATTGTGAACTATTGTATCAAAAGAGAGTTTTGAGAAATCCACGTCACACACGGTTAAAATAAAGTGGAGAAGAAAGTTACATGAAGTTTAGATCATCGTAGTATCGGTGGGATGCATTTTAAAAGAAGACGTACGCGCGCATAAATTTCCACCCACAAACATTAGTTCCCCGTTAAGGGAGACTCCACAACCACATCGGTTTATGCGGTAAGAATAAGTGAGTAAAAATACTATAAAAAAATAACTGTCAGTTTAAGGGCTTACAAATGCCTTAACGAAAAAGTTTGAAAACGCTTCTAAACTTTCGTATTTCGAGAGAGGATAAAGAAAGAGAGACAGACACGCCGTCAAATTGTAAGTAAAAACTTTGTATTTTAATTGCCTTGCCCTTTTAAGTCAAAAGGATAAGCATAGACTGTTATATAGGAGAGGAATTATAAAAATACGGTCCTTTTATAAGGTTTGTGAGATCTTTTTCCCCCTTTTCTTTTAACATAGTTCACCCCAAACAAGGCAGGCCGCCACTGTAGACGTAAAGGGCTACTGAAAAGAAAGAAAAGGGGAGAAGGTTTGGGGGGGGGGAGTCAACCTAAACTGGGATCTGCGCAGCGAGATGTCTGTTTACATTAATATTATTAGTAATCCGACGTAATGGGAAAGGAAAAGGGAAAAAAGCCAAAATATATTTCTTCAAATCTTTCTCTAAAACTATGATACCACCTACATAGCAAACACAGAGGTTCCCCCTTCCCTCATCTTTCCCCAGCCCCTCAAAATACGTGCCACACCTCACTACGACAGAAACTTCAGCAGCCCCCCCACTTTTCCTCTTTTATAACCTAAGGCAAATTCACTAATACTCCCACCCCTCTCCTAGAGACTATTATTATCATATTATAATATTATTTTCGAAATTTTTATTTTAATGTATATTCCTTATAATTTTATGTGTATCTTTATTATTTTAATTTTAATTATTATTTTATTGCTATTATTATTATTATCATTATTATATATCCGTATATATATATTTTATGTATGTTTTTTTATAATTACTATGTGCTATGTTAGTATTGTTTGTTCAACTTAAAGTTGTGATATTAAATTTATCGGTGCTAACGATAACAAATAAGGTCTTAATAAATATAAGAAATCATTTCGTCTTAGTAACAGTAGAACACCAAATATATTGTTCATTTTGAATTTCTGGAACTAATATGAAATATATGTAATAATTTTGTTTATTTCAATTTACTATTGTATAGCTCTGATAAACATTTAACCGAGTTGATACCTACAGTATTTTTTAGAATAGTTTGCTATAAGAGCCCTTACATGTTTAGTGCTTGCTCATTTGATCAATACCAAACTTATCTATGTCTTCAACTTTCGCTTGCTTTTCTCTCTCTCTCCCTCTCTCTCTCTCCGTATATATATATATATATATATATATATATATATATATATATATATATATATATATATGATAATCTCGTAAACTAATGAATGAAACATTATGAATTTTAGCTTTTATATATATGTCTATATTGTGAAAGGGCAGTCATGTTTTTTAGGTATTGGCAAATAAAGCTAGTGTCGGAGCGCAGTAAAGTGAGTCTTTGGGAAAGTGTTGTGGTAATCACACTGATTTAAGAATTAGTTTTCTTATTATTGTCGGAGATACATTCTCCAATGGGACATTGCAACTAATATATTACATTGGTTCTTCCTAGTGTATCAGTTTCAATTCCCCATGGGAGAATTATCTCCGACAATTTTTATAAAACAAATTCTTATATCGGTTTCACTACAATTACACTTTCCCGAAGACCCACATAACATTTCCTCAACATAATCTCTATTTGCCAACACCTAAAAAACATGACTGACCCCTTTTCAATATAAACACATTCTAAGTACACAATACAAAAATAATAGACCATAATAAAAACATTAAAAGATTTAAAATTTTTGAAGCCCTCTACATAAAAACTAAATATCTCACAATAACTAAAGTGAATTACAAAACTAGTCACAACATTGTACAGTGTCTAGCATAGAAATTAAGGTTACCAAATTCTTAGCCATTAAGCAATTACACGTTTAAATAGTGTACGTGCTTAGAACATAATCACAGTTTTAGTTGTTGAGAAATTAAACTTTGGAATGTTGCACGCTCTTAGAACGTAATCACGCTCTCATGTAACATGTCAATATTATAGACGCTCTTGTTTAAGGTGTAAATTACTAGCCATTATAAAAAACTCAACAGTGAATACATATTTGTAAAGACACTAATACTAACACCGCCTGAATATAATTTGACGAATCAAGGATCAAATCGAAAGAACTTGCGAAAAAGGATATAAAATGGAGCGAGAAAGCAGCGGAACTTACATACAAAAATTCGACCGAAACACAAAATGTACCATTCGGAAAATTGACAAAATAAAAAAAAGTATCATCAAGCAAAAACACACAGTGTTATTTAATAATGTCTATCTAAATGAAAATATGCTGCCTAAATACACACACAATATATATATATATATATATATATATATATATAGTAAACTCCTAAACTAATGTACCGACTATTTTGAATGTTGTAACATATATTCTCGGCAATACAGATGGTATGATTTAGGTAGGCGTAGCTTGTAAATGGTAAAACTTATTATAAATGATGAAATATGCATTCTAGGCAACAGGGTGAGTAATAAATACCCATTATTTTTTTTTTGTAAACTTTAATATTTAGTGGCGTGCCACCTAATCAATACTTAACACACATAAGAAAGAAAAAAACATTAATATTTAAAACTAATGATATACATATATATATATATATATATATATATATATATATATATATATATATATACATATTTATTGTTTAGAACCGTTCTGGAACAGGTAATCTACTAGTACATTTATAAAAGGATCAATCTTGACCGAAACATGTTGACATGGGGAGTACGGCAATGTAGAGATAAGATAGTAAAATAAGTCGAAGTTGTATGATCATTACCTGTAAACTAGAATCATAGACTAACTTAATAGGCATTCCGAACTTATACTTGTATTATCGATAAAAACTATCCTATCTTGCTATTCTGTCTCTACTCTCTTGTTATGTCCATGCAAGATATTTAACTGAACTCTAATCTCTGATTCCTCTTTGTAAGACATCTACAGCTTACCACAACATCAAATAACATTTATTTCTCTCTGTCTGTCTCTCTCTCTCTCTCTCTTTCTCTATGTGACTAGCGTTAGGCGGAATGTCCATCAACAAAATTTACTTAGAAACACTTCACATCACTGGACTTTTTCGCTTCAGACTACAATATTGCCGTATTTTAGTCTAATGCTAACAAATACCTCTCATCAGGGGGTTCCGATGAGTAATCATATTTTGTTTATTCCATTGGTCATTCTCAATGCTCTCATAATATTCTTAATCATAAAATCGACAATCCATCCATTTTTCTTAACTATTATCTTTATCTCTCATAATACTCTTCATCATGAAATCGACACTCCATCCATTTTATTAACTATTATTCTTTTGGTAATGAGAGGTCGTGATTTTAAGTAAAAAGTGTCCCCTTTTGATGAAGACCAAGCTTAAGGATGTTCTTTTGACTAGTTGTATTTTCTGCAGCAAGCAGGTACATTCTGAAGAAGGGGATAACAACGGTTATACTTTCAATTTCAAATATAGTTTATTCTCATATTATCTACTGAAGCTCAATTTCTCTCACAATGAGTTGATACTGGATGGACTACACCCACAAAGAGTAACAATCCTTTATTAAGGAAGACCATAAACCACATCCTTCGTTACTGTCATTCTGACTAAAACTGAAATCCTTTTCAAATCTTTTTCTGTCACATAATTACATTATACAATCATTATACCATCCTTATACTGATACAAACGTATATCCTGTCAATCATACCGATTAATGTGTTTCACCTGTCATAGCAATTGTACACTAAGCATCAAAAGTATACTAGTAGACGGCCCTTGACTAAAAGAGTCACGGATTGTATAGGTGAAACGTCAAAAAGGATACCTTCTCCCCTTCTCGCTTTGTGTTGGTGAGTAGATCACAAAGTTATGACAACACTAACTGCGTACGTTTATCTCCCATCTCTATGTTTTAATGAATGGCGTCATACATTAGCGATGCTATCCACTGTGTAGAGTTAACCTTACCTCTGTTTTAATGAATGCCATCAGAAAATAATTATTTCACTGAGTATTAAGCCCAAACAATGTATATTGCTACTGCAACGTAAGAGGCTACTGTCATTAGGGGCCTGAGGGGAGAGTTATGAACTAAAATATTTGTTTCCATTGGTACAGTCAGGGAAATAAGGAGAGATTTCCAACGGCTAGCTGTCCGAGGAAAATAAGCTATTAGAGTCGAAAGTTTTCTAGCATATGTGGTCCTCTACAGTGAAGGGGTGGTAATGTGTTGCTAGTCGGGGTTTTCAAGGGTATTTATGTCGATGGTGCCAGTGATGTAAGTTCTTGGAAGGGCATTCTGTCGAAGTACTTGTAAAACAAGCACAGAAATGCAACATTGTGGCGATGGGATAGGGGTTGAAGAAGTAGCTAGCGGTTGATGCACCGCCTCAGATGTGACAACAATACTCCATGCACTGGAAATCGTAGCTTTATAGAAATACGAGCAAATATATGCCTCCTCCGGTCGCATAATTTTGCTAGGCTGAAAGTATGATATCATGGTGAACAAACTACTACTAATTCCTGGAAGTACGACTTTTTAAGAGCAGAATCGATACTACACTACCAACTACCATTAAAAGATAATAAAATATTAAAATAATAAGTCAGGGTTTTTTTAGTCATTTAAAAATGCCTAATCATAAAATCATTATTTTCACAGTTTTTTTTTACTTTGGGGGCAACGATCATAGTGTAGAATCCGTTATCACTAAAACAGTGACATCAGACATGTTACTATTGAAGAAACTATTGCGTATACATAATAAAATATGACAATGCAAATAATAAGTGTATATTACAGAATATGAATTTAATAGAAACTGTTTAAAAAATAAAACATGCAAATTTAGAATACCTAAAGCTGTTTGTTGGCGTTTGCAGATTACTAGACTGTAATCTAAAATGTTTTATTGTATCATAGAATTAAATAAGCGAACCCTGTGTTGGTGTAAATATTGTTAGGACGTGTAGCTAAAAGTTTACTAGTCCTGTGGAAGTAGCCCATCTTAGCAATACGTTCTATGTATGTATTCTTATTTATGTTGCCGGTGAATGTTAGGCCAAGTACCTTGAACGTTGGACAATCGGGTAGGGAGCTATAGACATTGCATTCGGTGGTTGGAAAAATAGATAATTGTGAAGTTATTCTCAAAGAGTATGCTATAAATCACAAGCATCCGGGTAGTTAGATGAAATCTGAATTGTAACATACACACAATGAGTCGATCAAACTACATAAACCTATTTTATTATCATATATATATATATATATATATATATATATATATATATATATATATTCTATTTCAATGGAAAATAGCAAATAATGTAAAAATGCGTTTTTGTTACTGATATTGCTTATTATATTTTGAGAATATATTGCATCATGTAAAATTAATCTGAATCCTTTTACCACGATAAACCTTGTCTAAAAATGATTAATGAATAATGGTTAATTGTTCCAAGTTATGAATTGTGAAATAAACAAGGGGACCTAATAGAAAGATCATCTATCATTTCTCCATTTGGGAATCATTAATTAAATCAGGAAATGGTTAAACGTAAATCGAAGCTGATTATTTCATGCGTCTACCATCTCTAAAATACGCTCGGTCTGTCTTGATGTCCGTCCGTCGCGTCAGTTCATCACATAAGTTTTAAATACAACTTTGTCTGTTTATCGGTGAGTTTCGCTTCTCACAAACCAACGTGCAGATGAAATGGACCCATTACAAATGAGATGCGCCTAATAGACTTTATAAGCGACAATCAGTACGTCACGCTTAAGTTTAACATAGCATTTTCTTTGGGGTATTGCACATTAAAATACTAATTTAGATAAGTAAACGTATTCATAAGAGGTTACGTTTCTCCTTCAGTCGGTCACGCTTACGTTTGAAAACATATTTTCATTGGTTAACGCCCAAATAGAATGCATGTATCATATTCTAAATGCGTCCAATAATATTTATGCGTATGTTAGTCTGTGACAATTAAGGTTGACACCATCTTAGAGGAGTAAACACAACTTTACAAGCGTCTGTACCCGCCTCTGGCTGCACCTTGTAAGACATTCAAAGCAAGAACCCGTCTTCCTACAACAACTGCAAAGACAGTTCCTTTCTCTCTCCGTGTACCCAGTGTCAGTCGGAATTTCCATGAATAAAGTTTTTTTTCAAAGGGTTTCTTGTCTATTGAACACGTAACCACGGGACTGCTTTTTTCAATTCGATGTGAACAAATATTTGTCAAATCCGTTTCCATTTGTGATCAAACTTTGTTTAATCCATTTATCATTTTCAATCTTTTCATAATATTATATTCATCCATAGGTTTTTAAGCAAACGTGTCCGTCTGTCGGACTGTCAGGCTTAAGTTTCAAATAGTGTTTCCATCGTAAACACGAATTTCGAATGGATGCTTCTTACGGACGTCCGTAATTCATATTATATGGTAATGTATTACTTTGTTCTTTTGTTTTATTGATGAAAGAATCAATCTAAAATTCTAAAAACGATGTGAAAGTGAAGAATTGACAACGGCAGAAAAAACACTTTTATTCATATATACTACTCCCTTTTAATTGCCATATTATCGTGTAACTATCCGCGTGTAAAGTCCGGAATTTGCTTAATTGCTAGCAGGTTTGGAAAGGAGATTTATAATTAAATAAATAGAAAGAAAATAAAAATAACATAAATTGGACTGATAGAATTTAATATAAAATGAATTTAAGTAGTGCAAATAAAAGATAAAGATTACAATTTATTCAAATGCATTCAAATTTACAATAAAATTATCTGAATGATAGTAAACACGCCAGGGTGTGCCAATAAAATTTGTGATAAATAATTTAATATCGTGTAAGTAAACATATACAGTTTAATATTAGTTTTTACCGATGATATTCAAATATTTGTCGCGATTCGAAATACACGTTTGTACGTAACGAGACATTTGCGTTACTCGTTTGGTCATAATCATTACAACTATTTATTTTTCTTTGATTGTATTCGAAAATTCATCTCTGACATATCAATTTCTTTTTTCTGGCATAAATAAAATGTTCTTGTATATTATTATATTAGCTATTATTATTCTTCATTATTCTTATATAAAAATAAAAAGACTTATTTTCCACCTAAATTGCATGCATGTGTGTGGTTTGTAAAGACACACGTATGTAAATTAAATGGGCACGCTTAAAAGAGAAAGTCATTTTTAAATGCTGACAGAGAGCTTAAGAAATAATAGACAGTGGTTTAATAAACATAGAGTTAAAAAATGTCAGATAAATTCGAGAATAGCTAAGAGGTATAAGTGACTTTTAAAATTCCTTCTAAATTACGGCTCATTGGGAAAATTAATACAGATTGTAATTCTATCTCAAAAGTAAGATATAGTTTAGCTAAATGTGTTTTATGTTATAAAAGTATAGAAGAAAAAGCTTTAGGGAAACAAACTTTTATTAACTCACATTTGTTGTACTAATGAGACACCGCTTAGCAAAGCCCAGGGGCTACTCCAGTATAATTGTAAAGGTGTTTGTCAGGTGGACGGTAAAACAACACCTTGAAGATTGTGGACAATCGTTGAAACTGGGCAGAATTTGATTATTTAAGAGGACGGCTCGACAAAAATTCGTTATAATTCGACTTGACAACGACCATGTTGAAGTTTTCTCGGAAGCAGCCCTGTGGTATTGTGTTCCACAGAACGGTAGTTCTCGGAAATGAACTTTGCTTATTAATATTCGTATAATGTTAGGTATACAGTGGAGGAGGAGGAGGAGGAGGAGGAGGAGGAGGAGGAATAATAATAATAATAATAATAATAATAATAATAATAATAATAATAATAATAATAATAATAATAATAATAATAAAAAATGTGATGCCGGATACAAGTTCACAGGCAGAGAAGAAAAAATAAACCAGTTTATGTACACGGACGACCTGAAGCTATTTGCAAAAGGCAACTGGAAAAGCTGATGAATACAAACAGAATCTTCAGCCAGGAATTCAAATGGAATTCGGAATAGAAAAGTGTGCATTGCTAGAGATTAAAAAAAGAAAGCTGGAAACGACTGAGAGCCTGGAACTACACAACAAGAGCAGATAAGGGCGCTAGGCGAACAAGACAGCGAAATATTTGGGAGTTTAGTAAGCAGACACAATCAAATCAACAGTAATGAAAGAGAAGATTGGAAAAAATATCTGAGAAGAACAAAAAAGGTCTTAGAAAAAAGAGTATATAGCCCTAAACTAATCAATAAATACCTGAGCAGTAGCAATAATAAGATACTCTGGACCATTCATAAGCTGTACTAAAGAAGAACTCATGCACCTTGAGCAGAGGGCTACAAAATTAATAACCATGCACAACGGACTACATCTAAAGGACGATACAGACAGACTATTCGTGAAGAGAAACGAAGAGGGAAGATGATGGGAAGTATAGCAGACTGTGTGGATTACACTAAAAATGCTGATCACCGTAGCAAGAGACACCGTCTCAACGGACAACGCAGGAAGCATCGAAATCGGACACACACAGACAATAATAAAAGTTGGAAGAAAAACAACTATATTGACGCTTCATAAGACTCACAAGAGAAAAACCCAACGAATATGGCTAGGCATGGCTAAGAAAAGGAAACCTTAACAGAGAAACGGAATCTTTACTGATGATGGCTGCACATAACAATGCGATTAGGACAAACTACATTAAAGCTAAAATAGATAAAACCCAAGAAAACAGTAAATGCAGACTGTGTGGTTGAGGAGAGAAAACAGTACATCATACAATAAGTGATTGTAGCAAACTTTCCCAAAAAGAATATAAGAACATACATGACTGTGTGGGGAAAGCAATACACCGAGAACTGTGCAAACAATTGAATTTCGAATACGCATTCAAATGGTACAATCATAAATTAGAAACAGTACTGGAAAACAGAAAAAACAAAATCCTCTGGGATATGGATATACAAACAGATAAGCAAGCAAGGATGTCTGATGTTATTATAATCGACAAGAAGGAAAAATCTTGTAAAATCGTAGACTCGCCGTTCCAGCAGATCACAGAGTTAAAATCAAAGACACGGGAAAACAAAGTAAATAAACAGAACTAGCCAGAGAACTTAAAGAAATATGGAGCATGAAAAATGTTAGTAAATAATAACACTGGTTTACAAAAAAAAATTGGTTTGAGGCAAGAATGGGGATAAGTGTGTTTTGCTAGTTTGGGTGTGCTGAATTCAATTTTATAAATAGTTTTGCTCTATCCCCTCTAGTTTTCTGACTTTTAAATAGTCTCATTTTAGTATAAACAGAGAATAAATATGCATATTTCAAGAGTTGCAGCAGCTTCCAACAGATAAAACAGGATAAATAAAGAACACTAATTGAATAAATATACTTGAATGACACAATTACACAATTCATAGCACCACATACAGTCAAAAGTGTGTTTTCTTAGAAGATCTGGTGTATTTTGCCTCCGAGATGTCACGCAAGAGCATCCAGCAGAAGTATCCCATCACGCCAATATTCCATTTGCCTTGATAGTTGGTCTCTATCTTCGTAATGTCTTGGTGAAATATTTCTACATGCTCATCACTCACTGCTGCAAGGTTTGGCGGGAAGAAGTTGAGGAGAAAATGAATCTTGAGTGATATTAGGCACCCCATATCCTCGTAAGACTTTACCAACTTCACAATACAGGCTTGGTAGTCTGGTACACGTCTGTTACCAAGGAAGCCACTACATACTGACTTGAATGCTTCCCATGTCTTAGTTCTTTTAAGTTAAAAAGCTCCTCAAAATTAATATCCTTCAGCACGTCTCGGATCTGAGGTCCGACAAAGATGCTATCGTTGAGCTTAGCAGCACTAATACCTGGGAACACAGTAGACAAGTGCTGGAAGGCAGCACCATTTTTGTCCAACGCCTTGACGAAATTCTTCATCAAACCAAGCTTGATGTAAATAGGAGGAAGAAGCACCTTATTCATGTCCAACAAAGGATTCTCCTTGACGCTGTGTTCGCCAGGAACAAAAGTGCTTCTAGACTCCCAGTCTTTCTGCTTGTAATGCTAGGATACAGCTCGACTATCTCATAGACAGAGAAAACAACAGTACTTTGTGAAGCCCGCTTGCATACCCATGAGAAGACCAATGACCTTGAGGTCCCCACACATACTTAACTAATACTCGTTGCACTTAATAGCTTATAAAAGAAGCTCTATATTTTCATAGGACTCTTTTAGATGGACAGGGTGTACAATGGGAATGCTGGGATATTAATTCCCTTTGTGCAGAAGCACAGCCTGGAGACTTCGCTTGGAAGAGTCTATGATAAGACGCAAGTCTGAAGGATTATGTGTCAAAACAAGGGCCGTGAACAAGCCAGATATGTGTGTGATGTAGCACAACTTGCTTTCCGTGTTGAAAAAAGAAGGTAGATCTTTGTTCCGATTCCTGAAACCGGTGATCCTTATATCTTCCTGGACTAGGTTTAACTGTTTTAGCCGAGAAGTCAAGAACTCTGCCTGCTGTTTTGGCAGATACAAATCACGAGCAAGATCATTCAGATCTTCTTGCGTGATCCGGTGTGGCTTGTGGCCACTTGTTCCTAAATATGTAGACTCAATACTTCCAGACATATTGACTCGACAGACTCCTCCCTTGAAGGCATTTCTTCATCTGATGAGGAAAGAAGATCCTTATTTACTGGAGATGTGGGTACAGGAAGATCATCTGAATGGGGGACGGGTCTCATAGCAGATGGAAGGTTGGGATATTTGATCGTTTTCCTAGAAGATGCATTGAAACCAGTTATATTAGTTAGACAAAAATAACAATCATCTGCGTGGCTTCGTGACGGCAAAGTTTAAAGCCGCTTTTTTGCCATTAAACCATGCAGTTAGTCCATTGTAGCAGGGTTTACCACAGATGTGTGGAGCCGAAGACTTGTCCTGATCACCAATTTTACAGTCGAAATAGTGTAAGTAGGTGGTTCTGAGGAGGAGAGTTATAGTTCGACGCTGTGCAACTGCTGTGAAGTCCCCACACACGTAACAGAAAGGATTGCCATCCTCGATGTTTTGACGTGCTTGCAGCCATTGGAGAATCTGAAAATATAACAAAGTAAAACTAAATCATATGCAAGGCACCAACTTCCTGCGCCGCCTGAAGTACAATCTTTTCCAATGACTACAAGAGCACTACTGCGTGTTGATTGAGACCTGCTGCTTTAACTGCCAAAATCCGTCTTGATATATAACTATATATATATATATATATATATATATACATATATAATGTAATGCTATCACGTACATTTAGCGCATAGTAGCTAAAAATAAGCCATAAGTCTCACAATATTATAATTAACCCTAAATGCATATACGCTTTTTATCTACTGTATATGCACAAAATGCACACTATGGATATCTAAAAAAAAGTAAAGGTGATGAGTAAAAACGGATTTCAGATTTGAATTCAGCACCTCCAAATTCGGTAAAAACGGGTATTTTTGTGCTTGCCTCAATTTCTTTGTAAACCAGTGTAACCGAAGAAGCACATAGAACAATCCAAGAAAACACTTGAGACGCGTTTTGCGTTTCGTTAAATGATCCGAAATGAAGTCGCTTCTGGTGACGCCGATATAGGTTTCTTTCTAAGAGTAGATGTATCTCTCTCTCTCTGTCTCTGTCTCTGTCACTGTCTCTCTCTCTATATCTATCTCTCTCTCTCACACACACACGTCTACTGTCTTCGTCTGAGCTCCCCAAACGTGTGTTATTATTGTTATTATTATTATAGACTCTGGAAGATTACGCTTGTTCAAGATTGAACTAATGTACACTCGAGCAGTTTATGTAATCATACCCTAACGAGTTCAAATCATATCTAACTTATCCTATAGGAAATGGTATATACTCAAAATTTTGACCAACCTTCAGAAAGGTCTAAGATGTATTCACTTAATCGAATAAAATTAATGATTTACAAATATGTTTCTCGATTTACGGAATGCTAATGTGTATATGACATTGGAATTTGAATTAAAGTTGATATTAAATTAACCTGAAACTCTCGCCAACCACAAAACCGAAAACATGATGTTAACCAATATTTTGGGTGTGTAAAATAATCAAAAGGTAAAGTTATGTGTCTCTGGCCGAGAAGTAAAGAAGTATTTAGATATTTGACTGTTTTTTGTCTTAGTAAAGGGACTATTAAATTTGCAAAGTTGAAGTTTCTCCTCAGAAGAGGTCGAATTTGGTAATTGTTCTACTTAGTCGTTTCTATAAATCGCTGATTTAGGTCCCTCTCTCAGACTGTCTGTATGTCTGTCAGTATGTCTCTCTCTATTTTCTGTCTATCTCTATCTCGAATAGATCGAACAGATCGATTGTATTCGTCTGAGTCCTCCAAACGTTTGTTTTATCGTGAACTTTCACTTGAGATGGGTTTTGTGATTCGCTAAATAATCTCAAATGAAGTCGCTTTCGCTGATAACCGAAAATGGGTCCGTCAATCACAGCGTTTGTTTCACGCAAATATATAGATTCGAGCGCCAAGCCACAATATGACGGCTTGGTCTTATTTCAAGACTAGCATGCTTTATTATTTCTTAACCTGTAAGTATATTTATTAAATATAGCAACTACACTATAGTGAGCTTTTATATTTGCCAACATGAATTGTTTTTTCTGGAAATTATTCTTGGATACTTAAGTTAAGTCCAAACAAATAACTGTCTCTAGTTATCGATTATATCCAAACCATATAACCTATTAAATTGGAGACCCAATTGTGTACGGAATTACATTGTAGTATTTTATCGCGGTTGTCATTTTAGACACATAAAAATAACATTTTCAGAATTAGATTTGCAACTGTCATTATTTAATAATAAAACTCGAGACTTTTGGTTGTCCCTTAAGTACAAAAAATATGGCCTTTTAAATTACATATTTTATTTAAGAAGATTTGGCGATACTCGCCACTCTAAAAGTTTGGTGAGTCCAGTTACTTTCAATGAATGATCTTTAAGTAATTTAAATCACTAATTAAGTAAATATTGCATCAGCAAAATGAATACATTGTGTCATAACTTTAAATACAAAAATATCGGTACTAGTTTAATTAATGAGGTCGAGTAGTGTTTATATTGGTAAAAATAAGTGGTGTCTATTTGTTTACACGTTTAAACCGTAGAAACCTCGTAGAGCCGTCAACTTGCTTGATCTATTTGAGTTTACTACTATTCCACGTATTCTATTTCTATATGCTTTTTATTGATATACACGTAGACTCTTCGCAGAATATGTCCATGCAAATTGAGTGGATTATTTATCAAATTCCAATATAAGAACATATTTTTGATCCACGATGATCAGTGAAATAACTTTCCATGGTAAAATGTTTGTGACGTTAATAAATAGAGAGACGGTCTGATTAATGAACAGTGTGTTGCCTCACGGATTCTGTCTGCTTTATGTAATCATTAATGTCTCTTCAAGAGCTAAAGGTATCACGAAACTATCCAATAGATTGAAATTCAATATTATATATTTGTTATTTGTTAAATATATAAATGCAATGAGAATGTGGTTTAGATGCAGCTTTAGAACCGCCTCAACAGCATTCATATCCCCAAAATCGCAATAATAATAAAAATAAGAGTTTATAAGAGTTGATGCGTTTTTGTTCACTGTAAAGCTGAATACATTGTAGCTAAAGAAATAATTTTGACATATATTATCTTTAACCTAACCATCAGAAGGAATATTAAGTATTCATCAGATTAGTTTATTAAAAGTTAAAAGTTAGATAGCATCCCTCCGTACCGGTGTAGACAATTTTGTTGAGTCTCTTGCGTAATGTTTATCTCGTTATCCCTCAAAGTAATTTCATGGTAAGTTTCTTATGTGCACAGAATTTTCTTTCTTTTGTAAGATATATATTAATTCGATTTACTCATTTCAATAAACAATGAATTTTTTCACTCATTAAATCCCTAAGAGATTTTATTAGCGATATAAGAGTTTTCTCTGAATTTGGATTTAGCCTAGTTCTTTAGGAACACGTATGGTGGATCCTACAAAAGTGCGGGTGTGGTTTTCTGTTTTTACATCGCATTAATATATATATATATATATATATATATATATATATATATATATATAATGAAAGTTGTAAGATTTAAAATTCCAAGATCACTTCCTACGTTTCGCCCAATTATTACAGGGGCTTTTTGCAAGAGTAACAAGATTTAAGAATTCGCAATAGACGATAATACCTTACACACGTAACAGTTTGTTCGAAACGTGGATATGCATCTTCCATCTTTCCATTTTCTTCTAATTCCATCGGATTTATTTTATCTTTTAAATTTGTAATATATATATATATATATATAAAATACAATATATATGTATATATATATATATATATATATATATATATATATATATATAAATATAATATATATAAAAGATGTGTAGTTTGATCGAAGCATTGTGTGTGGTATGAATCGAGTTGGCGATTAAACTACAGATGTATCGGATATAACCGGATATAACCGGATATAACTGGATTAAATGCTAAAACACAAACTTTAAAGTGAAATGAGTATTTCGTTTTACTCTTTTATTATCATTTTCATAACATTTATTTATTACAAATCTGTTTTTCCTCAATGTCATTAGAAGCTCATACATAATATTTAGGAAACATCTTCTTTTCGTTACGGCGACTGCGAACGCTCAACTCTTTATTTAATGCAAATATGGGCGTTGGAATTAATTTTAGGGTGAATGACATTGTGTATTTAAGGTTGGTAGACTTTGATTATTTTATTTGCTTTTATTCTTTTAGTATCATTATTATTATTTTTATTATTTTTTTATTTATATTGCATAATTTCTATTTTCTTTGATTTATTTATTAATTTGTTTATATATATATATATATATATATATATATATATATATATATATATATATATATATATATATATATATATAAACTAATCAAATGATATGTGCAGACCTCTTTCTTTTATTTGTTAACGTTATAGAATGTTGTCTCACATTCACAGGGCTGGCCAAAAAAACTGTAGTTTGTTTACAGCTGTGGGTCTCATCGTGTCTTTAATGTTATACCCACCTACACTTTAATTATGTATTTTTAATTTATTTACTTATTCATTTATGTTTTCCTCTTACAAATTTCATGTACCGACGAAAAAGAGCGCTTGGTATTGGAACAAACACTAAAATAATCTATATTTGTATGGTCGAGTGTACACTTTTGGCGTTCCATCTGTATGATTAAACTTTCTGTAAGTTATGTGTTTTCTACTCTAACTAGTTTGAACCGAATTGTTTTTTGCATTACATTAACCGCTTCTCTAGAAGCGCTTTACTTTAGGCCAAAAGTCACTTGAACCCTAACCTAAGTTTTATTTCGTCAAAAGTCGGCTACTAACCGAGGCCAAAAGTCACTGGAAGTCTAACCTAAGTTGTATATCCGAAAATGTTGGTTATGTCACGGTGGATGTTGTTAGGTCTGGTTCAAATCCTGTAGAAGCACTTTTTGGGATTTAATTTTGCAATTAATTTTTTTTAATAGGATTTTTAAAAATTTCGTTTGATTTTACACGCTATTGTATTTTGTATGTCAATAAATATTCGATTACTAATATGAAATAAAAAATGTAAATCACGTAGAGATTGTTTAATCAGGTTATTTAAAAAAATAAATATTAAGCTCTTGAGTACAATAGGGGTAAGTTCGAAAAATATTTTTCTTCTGTTTAAGAGCGTAAATGAAATAATACTTAAAGTTAGATTCAATGTAGAGTTGTGGGGCACCCGAATATTAGACTAGAGGTGGTGGTAGGTATAATGGAGTGTTTTGCAATGCAAAAATCGTTATCATGGCACTGGAAAAAAGGTAATATTGTAGTTAAACAACTAATATGCTACTTCTTTTGTGGCGATTACGTGTAAACACACTAAAAATTTTGGTAGAAAAGCACAAACAAACAAAAAAAATTCCAAATTAGAGTGTGGCATCAATTTCGTATATAAATTTAACGTAAAATAATCCCACCTATTTCCGGACTATTCTAACTTTTAAGGCAGTTTACGAACTGTTTTTACCATTCACCGTAATGACATTGTTGTAAAACCATATATAATATCCCCCAAATGTACCCCGCAAAACCCGCACGGGATATATCTCCAATTTAAAAAAAAAAAGTAACAATGTTGGTTAAAATTGGTCGAAAACGGGGGGGGGGGGTATTAAACGTAAAATGTATGCGTGAAGCTGATTTCCAATATTTGCCGTTTTAAAGAAAAATTATGTTTCCCTTTCTGCCAATTTTATCAGCGTTTATCAGCGTTTCCTCACAGAGAGGAATAAAAATGTTTTTGTTTAGGTTATAAAAATAATTAAAAGTTTCAGGTAACACGGTCAAATGCAGTAGGCGACTGAAATGATGTGTTTGGTGCGTTTGATGAATTATTTTTATAGTCTACTGTAACTGAATCGAAAGAGGAAAATCAAGTCTACTTTATATAGAAGATATATATATATATATATATATATATATATAAAACAGCGTTTATTAAATTAATATTATGTTGTATAGAGATGTAATCTTGCATTGTTATATTGTACGCAATATTTTTGTCAATAGTAAAACGTCTTATGTCGCTGTGATGCTGAGAATAGATACTACACGTTGATCTTAGCTAAAAAGCAAATGAACGATTAGGCAATTTTTAAATGAACGAACAACTATATACACATATTATTGAATTATCTGTAGTATAGGTTCTCTTGTCAATAAACTGGCCTATCAAGAATTACTTCCTCCTTTTATAACAGAGTAGAAGTTATGCTCTCAGGTATTACATCCTCATTTGAGGGATGAAATTATATAATATATAGTCTGTTGTCATGATATCATTTTCTCAGGGAACCTTTTTGCGGGTGAGGAAGTTAGTGTAGTATCTGTTCTGTTTCCATGATATCGTACGTACAAGCATCATATACTTCTTTTATGGGTCGATCATCAAAGGTATCACATCCTCTGTTGGGGACGAGCAGCATAGTATATGCTCATTCCTCGTGATACCATCCTCCCATGAGTATCGTCTCTGATTTGGGAGGTAATATTGTACTATATGTTCTGTTATCACGGTATCATCCACGCATACATTAACTCCTCATTTTTGGTGGAGGTGAGTTCGTCAGAATAATATGCTCTCAATCATTACCTCCTTCTTTCTGGGTCTGCATGGTATATGTTCCTATATACTTAGAAAATCAAGTTATCAAAAAGGGGCATTCTTGATTGGAACAATAATACAGATTGCCTCAGTCTGGAAAGACCTCGTTCACGGACCGAGGACAGAATAGACTCAGAACAGATACTACACTTTGTTTGTAGTCAAAAGGCGAAATGTACGTTAACGATTGTCGTATTCTCCCAGGCTAGCAAAAATATGCTTCCTCCGGTCGCATTTTTCCCGTTTTACTTTTGACGAGAGTAAGAAAATAATAACATGCATCACAGGCTACTAAACTCGCCACTATATTAAGCTTATTCAGTCGAGCGTGTTATAATATTTTTTTTAATATTTTCTCCATCTAACACTAAATGAATCTTTTGGCCCACTATCATAGACTCTCCCCCTAACATACTCTAGAGAGGTGGCATCAAAAGCTTTCTCCACATCTACACCGGGAACTAATAAACAATGGATACTTTTTTAAAACGTAACTCTTATTATTTTCTAATCATCTGGCATTAACTCAATACATTACGGAAAAATTACGTTATTTCTAATTATTACGTGTAGACTTATTCTAAATCTGGTTTCTACGTAATACATTTAACGAACATAATTACTTATAGTGTTTCGTGATTCAAAATGGCACCTACCATGTATTCGACGATTCGACTTTACACATTTCCCTTATCAGTCTTCGTTTGCTTTAGGTATAATTTTACTTAAACACGTAAGCAATTAAAAAAATAACACCTTTAAGGCGTAAAAATATTTTTCCAAATACTTAACGAGTTAAACGAACCGCAGTGTTCATTTTAACTACTTTCAATTGTTGATACCAATTCCATGGAAACACGTGATATCAGTTTCTCTGCGAACCTGACACAACTTTAACTAACATACAACACAAGTTCATTATTTCACTTTTGCCCATACATAAGAAACCTAACATTAATCTAACATTCGTTTGTTTTTCCTTTTCACTTTGGTATTCTTCTATTTTTATTTGTGCGTGAGGTGTATTCTACATGAGACGATTTTTTTCTTATTTACATTTCCCTAGTGTTGCAGTTTATTATCTATCTATCTCTCTCACTCTACCTACCAACACTCTCTCTCTCTCTATCTATCTATCTTTATATGTATACATACATTTCGGTCGTAATAATTTCTAACAAAAAACGTGTTTACATTTTGCAGCCAATAAACATCACAAAGTACGTACATTTATTTCTGCTCACATACGATTAAAGTTAGTATTCGTCAATTTTTTTGTAGTATATTTTTATAATGACGAATACACACCCTTTACGACGTCGCTAATAATGCTACTGATAATGTGATCTATTTGCGTTTTAATAAGTGATATGTTACACGAGGTTCATACAAAATAATCATAGTTTCGTCTTTTTACAATCATACTTGCTTCAAACAGTATTTACTGACCGACACCTCAAGTTTTTTTTAAATTTCTAGCTCCATACGAAATTGGGATTTACGTGACTAAAATAGTAATTCATCAACATCTTTAATTGCGAAATACAGATAAAAATTGATTTTAGTTTTTTTTATTACATAACATATATTTATCTGACGTGCCTAAACTAAAATGTACATTCGTTACACATGGTCCACTTTCAGTCACATTTGACTATCCACGAGGGCAGAGTTAGATACAACGTAAGTTCATACTGTGTCGAACATCCGTAACATAAATAAACATTTACGCATTCTACAAAGATTTGCTTTCAATGACGGACGAGAGAATAGCTAACAGCCCGGCTCGAAACAAGTAACCTTTTCCATAATCGGTCAGTGAAAGAGATATCCTTCTAAACTGTGGCAATTTATTATTATTTTTTTTTCAACTCAAAATTAATCCTTTTTGTTGGTAAGTATTGTCTGATGTGATCTATTTGCGTTCTCTCGAACGTTGACAAATTCTAATGCATTCTTTTATTTCTCCTTTCTTTTTCAGTAAACGCCGGGCGCCGGATTCAGCTAGTAAATATATATAATCTCTCCCCGTTCCCTCCTCCCCAAATAAAAAAAAATAAAAAAGGTGCCGGCCTAGGCTGACACCAGACAAAATATTTGTAGAGTGTTGAGGAGGATGAGAAGACCGTAGGTGTTGAATTTCCCGCACCTTAACCAGAGCTGTCGCCAATTGATTTCTTTTTATCAGGATATGTCAAATATAAGTTTACGTTGCCAAACCAGTAACAATCAATGATTTAAAAATGTAAAAATTCGAATGTAATGTTTTGAAAGTAATGTTGGGGAATAATTTGTTGTATGTTGTTTGTTTAAAAATTAGAGAAGGCATTTTGAACATGTCCGAACATGCAGGAATTTGTGAGAACATTAAATAAATTACAATAAATAATCGTTCTTACGACAATTTATTTTTCTGAATTAAACGTATCTACTACACAAAATGCAAGGGTTCTGGAAAGTCAAATAGTCAGTATATTCTGTATACATTAGCATCATTATCATTATATTTTTTAATTTAGCATATGTTGATGGTTTTTAAGGCATATCTACCTTTTTCGGATTATATCATGCAAAACGCGCTAAATTTGGTAAAGGAGTTTATGCTATTTTTCACAAATAGCTAACAGCCCGGCCTGAAACAAGTAACCTTTTCTGCTAAGGCAGTACATCTTGATGTGTGTGCTGTGGCTCCCCATTTGAAGTTGATAAGTTTCCGTAGAATTTTGTTCCGGGAACTGACTTCTATTTGTGTCTTTTATAAATGCTCATTTTACTAATACTTTGAATCATGTCTGGAAGTGGTCCTGCAGACAGCTAACATTATTTAAAATCAGATTTTCTTTATGGGGGCGTGTTTTGATTGCCCCGCACCTCGTAGTGATCGTTCTTTATCCGCCATGCATTTAATTATGTCCCTCAGCAGAAGTAGTGACTTCAAGTTGTGATATTCCTAACACAGCCATCTTAGTATACAATTCGAAGATGTGGTTACTCTCATTATGTCCGTTTTCTACGGTTTTTAGATGGTATGGCGAAGTCTATGTTGCATATGTTTCATACGAGCTCCATCATCGCCTTATTCTTTAATCCAACCAGACACCATCTATCACTGAAGAACGTGACATTAACTCTAGAGATTCCCACGTATCAGGAACTGGATTCAGGGCGTTCACATCTACATAGACCTTGTACGTGAACCTAAAATGCTTACTGACGTCATCTGATTACAACTACTCTGACTGCTAATTTTTCTGGCATGATATGTTGACTAGCCTCAGTAGAATTGGTGCTATTGTCTAACTGTTAGCCTACTAGAAGAGACGCCGTAATAGAAATAAATCTGACTTAACAGAATGGGCAGCTAACACAGATAAATTGGAGGATGGTCGGTTTAGATTTACTTCTAACCAGACGAATCGTACCCCGTGATAGTCTCGTCTACTACCGTATAAGTATAAGTTGACCGTAGTTATTCTGTATACTTACCAGATTAAGTTTCTTTACCTGCGACACTCAGCAAGTTCCAGCAGTTGAATACGAAGTCGATAAATACTGACGATCAGAAAATAAAAAGAATGGCATTTGTACGAAAATCATAGACGTCATGAAGACGATGGATCCTGATGTGGACTTTTCCGTGCCTTTCATTGGCGCCATGTTAGCCATGTATTCCTGAGACTACTCCGGGGGCACAGTCTCTACCGCGGTGAGGTAGGGTTTGAATGTAAAGGGTGTAATTACTGATGCTGATCATAATAATAATGATACCCAGATATTTGTATGACTATTTTTTACAAGAAATTGTTTTTACTGATGAGTTACGTTTTTCAAGGCCACTCGAGGATTAAGGTTAATGGTCTATCGGTTTAATGATGAATGATATTGGAAAATAATTCAAATGAATAGTAGAATGAACAAATATTGGTGCTTTATCTGGGACCGTTATGACAATTATTTTTTAACAGTTTTTAGTCTGCAAGGAAGCAGTATTGTGGTAATGTGTTCCACAGATGGGAGGTTTCTGACGCTAGGACACGAACGAAAAAAAGGAAAATTATTTTAATAGTGGAAGTGGACGAGTTCTTGCTGTAAATGTCTTACAAGAGATTGCAGCTCAGTGGTGCATATTCCATGGAAATAACGAGAAACGTCGCTGCTGTGAGAAATGGTCTGTAGAGAAGAGAATATATAATTTCTCACGAGATAAATAAAAATATGAACAAAAAACGACAAAATGTAGTTTAACTCGACAGTAATAAGCTATGTCCATTGTCTACGGAATGGTTAAAAGTCAATTACGCCTTAAATTTATTTGATTTACTACATATAAAATAATCCACCTCCGTTTATAGATTTATCTTATTTACTTTTATTACCAAATTTTCAAGCCAGGTTACTTTTATTCGCCTAAAACTGTTAGAATCTTATTTTGTTTGAATTTATCGTAGAGTGCAGTAATCCTTTAATATCCATATTCCTATAAAATGTTGCCATCCGTCCTGTGTTTATATATCGACAAAATTATTTGCAACCCACTCCCCCTTAAAAGTATTCTTTTAATAAAAGAATACTCGAGGATGTTCTATCGTAGTTATGAAATTATAATAACGTAAACCTATTTATTTAAAACAAAAACACAGCCGAGACCAGAAAGAGTGTTAAAAATGCCACATCCCCGAATTTGGCAGTAGTACTTTATCTTATGATTATTGAGCTCTTATATAGTTAATAGGTTAGATTATGAGTTACTTTCTGAAGCGGTAGAAAAATACGACCATTTTCCCGGAATCTTAACAACAGATTTGATAGAACTTTCGTTTTAGATCCGGAGTGAGAGAAGTATATTCGAATGTAGGAAATTGAATTAAATGTAGTAAGACTAATGAGTTAAGCTTGAATAGCAATGCTGATGGGTTTGACAAGGAGAAAATGTAGATAAGTTCGATGTTTAGTTAGCGGGGATACTTTTGAATAATAAACCTTATCGGTTCGAAAAAAGTGAAAAACGTTTCATAGGGGTTTCATAAAGTAATATAAATTAATTTTTGTAAAAAAAAATCATTGAAACAAAAATGATGTTGCAAATGTGCAACAAATAGCATATAATTGTACATGAATAACAAAACACTACAATATATGCATCTCCATAATCATAATACAGTAGCGTATCATAAAAAAAGTTTCACTTACCAGATTTAAAAGTTTAGGTTTTTGATTTAGGCAGATGACACACCGATAACACTCGCCCGTGAAATTGAATATACTGATTACCTATTTACCGGGTATGCTGATGCAACATCATAATAATACTTACTCATATTTGCCAACAGGCTCGTAGCAGATGTGAAAGAAGTTGCAGTTTGACAACTTTTGGTTAAATATTATAGAAAATAGGCATTTTGTTAGAATGTGTCATATTTGAAACAAAAAATATTTAAGTGTTAAAGCCTGTTTGTTTCCGTTCAGAAAGAAACCACGTGTTATGGAATACGTGTCAGCTTTAATTACATAAACATATGTACATAAGATTCCTTTGTCAGATATGTTAAACCTTCCGTTAACTAAAGTAATGAAGGGAAAATTTGAATAGCAGCTTTGGAAAGAAACAACGAATTCGAAACGCTTATCAGATTGTTTACTTAATTAAATAATGAAAATATTGGATGCAATTCATATGCACTCTGAATTGGTATGCGGTCATGTGAGATCGATTTAAATAATGGCCAAGACAGCGAAGTTTACAGTATAAATCATAATTGAACCTTTGTGACAATGAAGAGTAACACTTGCCAGCAGGAAGAAGGAGGCGCTTGGCATGTCGTGTTTGCAGAAGGGCTTCTCTTCATGAGAGCAATTTGTATAGTGAAATCTAATTTGCATATGTGGAGATCAGTTGATATGGGTAAAGAAGACAGCTGGTAAGTAAGAGAAGAGATTTGGAGTACAGAGAGAAAGCCAGAGAAAAAGTGGTTGTATTGAAAATCGGGGAATTTGAATTACCGTCAAAACTAGCACAGTTTAGCACAGTTTAGTAACAAGCTATTTCGGCGTAAAATGGACAGCTGTTTCTACTTAAAGATAATTCCTGAGTTCGATAGGACTGGGGCTGTCGTTGAATGGATTAAGAAGGTGACATCAGTGTGTGACTTATCTGGAGTGAAGCGGCGTGAAAATGTTATCCTAATTCGGCTTACTGGGGGAGAATCCGCAGTTCACCAGCAACAACCTGAAGACGAAAAATGTTATGTAACACGAATTAATAGAGGTCTATTCACTGCCTTTGCCACTGACAGAGTTACAGCGTATGCGAAGTTCGAGGCACGTGTGTTGCGTCCGGGTGAGACTGTAGACGTGTACTTGACAGATCTACCGAAGTTGGCAGTGCTATTTGGAAGAATACCAGATAATGTGCTGGTGTGTGTGTTTGTACAGGGGTCTTCTCAACCCTGTTAAAAGGCTGTTGTGGTCCTCCTCTAGGGTAAATGATATGATTTTAGAAGAGCTGTTGGCGAAAGCTCGAGCCTCATATAAACGTACACAGATCTGGATGCCGTACTAAAACAAGTAAACCTCGCACTCAAGTAGAAGGCCAATGTGTTACCCATAAAAATAGAATCTGTGTGTGAACCACTGGGTGACCAATGCCCTTACGGGAAAGCCTCGGGTTAGCACAAAGGCCGCAAGTAAGATGTTCATAAGGCGGAAATTGGGCACGATAACATCACTTGTGAAAGGCTACGACATTTCGGTTGATATAGCATATGGGAGATCTAACCAGAACCGAGCAGACTCCCAGACGCCCAGACGCCTAGACGAGTGTTCCACAGTGATGGCTCAATGATATGAAGAGTAAGATTGAACCAACACAGCCAGTGTGTGCTCTTGCCACAGGGAACCTGAACCGAACACAACTGGACGAAATTCATCGACATAGTGGACATCCTGGAATAAGCCGAACATCATATTTTGTGCGTAGAATCGACCTGTTTGTGTCTAAAGCAGCAGTAAAGGCAGTTATTCAGTATTGTGAGAAATGCCAAACAATTGAACCAGCAATGAAAAAAGGGAGGGCTCAGTGTTGCAGTAGGTATGGAACCGGCTAAGCATAGACATCACACACTAAAACGGTTGCTATTTTTGGACACTATTCAATTATGGAGCCACACGGTTTTCAACGGCAAGTCACTGCACATGTGATCCCGCAATTATAATCAGTGTTTCTTTTAACGTGGACCCTTGTCGAGATTCTGGCTGATAATGAAACTGCCTTCTGCAATCAACAATTCAGGCAGTTCATAAACAAGTGGGGTGTAAACTTCCAACCACGCTGTGCATACAGTCCATCAGAAAATGGTATTATAGAAAGGTGTGATAGGACACTGAAGCGGATTGCTGCACGTGAGAGATGTCCTGTTATGGAGGCTGTGTATTGGTACAACGTCACCCACAAGGATGATGTTTCCGCTTCATCGACATCTATCATCCTGTTGTAATCATGCCAGATAAGAGTGAAAATGGTTAATGTTTTGCCCCATTGAAATCACCATAGGATATCTACACTTTATAAAGAAGGGGAGACAGTTTGGGTCAAACATCCACAAGGACGTTGCACGTCAAAATTCAGACCAGGTCGTGTCACCGGGGTGATAAGTCTACAGTCGGTGGTCGTCAATGGCACACCTCGACATGTAGGAGACGTGCACCCACGTCTCAGTTTAGCACCGGTAATGGACGACAATGATGACACATTATCAGAGAGTACTGAATGGTGAGAACCAGATTCCGATACAAGTAGTTAGGCGTCTGAAAGTGAGGAAGAAGGCGGATGTTCCTTGGTTGAGCTTCCTTATCTAATTGCCAATTCAGGTCCTGCTACATCTTATGTAAAGGAGGAAGAAATAACTCTCCCACTACGGAGAGGTACTAGGATAAAGCGACCAGCCACCACCTGTCACCTGTGTGATCATACGATAAGGACGAGTGTGACAATTAACAGGAAAACTTGCCAGCATGAAAGAGGATGCGGTGCTTCGCATGTCGTGTTTACAGAGTAAAGAATGGCTTCTTATCATAGGTGCACATTTTTATAGTGATGTCTCGATGTCACATATGGAGATCAGCTGATATGGGTAAAGAGGACAGCGGGGAAACAACAGAAGCGATTTGGATTGCAGAGAGAAAGGCAGAGAAAAAGTGTTTTTTGTTAAAATCGGTCAAGTGAAATTATCGTCAAAACAATTTGTTTTATTTTTCTGGCACGCTTAGGTAACACATCGGTAAATTATAGGACATACTTATAAGAGACAAACAAAAACAAATATTTTCATAGGATAACAAGAAATAAAGAAATAAATTTGATCACACTGTGAAGAGACCAGGACAAAAAAGTAAATCAGCAATAATTTTCAACGAGTATCTACATCTGCCTGAGTATTCGCCATTTATACGTTCGCACATTACGTTAGATTTTGGTGACGGAGTAAAGCATAAATCGATAAGAATATAACAAGCATATGAGAGGGAAGAGAAACGGTGGAACAGTTGAGAAATGGAACAACGGGTAATTCACACGTGCTGATATACGTGTAAAGTAAATGGTGACATTTTGGTTTAGATAATTACAAGTAGTTTAATGATTTAAATTGATGGATGATATTATCCATGCTTTTATTAATTTTACTTCTAAACATATTTTTAAATTACTTTTTAATGAATAATTAATTGTATTTATTTGTAATTATGTAATGTTTAACTGGACAAACAATAATAAGCATTAATTTGTCGAACAAAATACGTAATAGTTAAGCAAAAAGATAATTAAATGGCGGAATCATGTTCTCAAAAATGTGGCGAAGCTCTCTGTATTCTTCACGTCAAGTAACAGCCAGCTATGGGATACGCCTGAGTGCGTTGCCGCTATTTCCCAGAAAAAAACACTATGTTAATTGCTTTCAACAAAATACATTCCATGGAACCAAACACTCTTTTACTATTGGCCGAAACCACTGCAAACACGGTTATTAATAGTTTTCATGATGTCATTAATAACGCTTATGATTCCTCTGTCCAATCAGTTAAGTCTAGATTAGCAGAGCAGATACTGAGCTTCCATGTATTTCGGAGAATAACAAACAAGATCCTGAAAATATTTAAGGTCTCTATCCCAACCAATATATTAAGCATCTGATAAAGCCAACATTTTCGCAAATCTCACTGTAGCCATTTTCTTCCAGACGTCTCCCTCATGACAGTGAAAACTCTAAGCGACATCCGAATAATTAAGAACCTCAATGCCAACAAGGCAATTGGTCCAGATAACATTCTAGCCATAGTTCTCAAGAAACTGTAATTTGAAATAGCTCCTATCCTTACGAAGCTGTGTATTCGTTAATTTAAGGAAGAAATGCTTTCCATCACTTTGGACGGCTTCTTTTGGTCAGCCTAGTAATTAAAAATACTGGAGACAGGTCTTCTATATCCCAGTACAGACCCATCATTTACCTATGAGTCATGAGTAAGTTGCGTGAATCAGTAATAAATTAAGTAGCTGTAAATAACCTCAACGAAAGAAATCTTATTCGTTACAAGTAATACGGATTTCGTCATGCAACATCTACATCTGACCTGCTGACTGTGCTTTTCCACAAGATCAATGAATGTATCGACGAGAGCTTCGTTTCTAGGGCGATAGATATTGATATATCAAAAACATCTGATAGGCTCTGGCACAATGGTTTGCTCCACAAACATGTGAGCTATGAAATATCTCGAAATATACTCACACACCATTGAATCCTTTCTCATTAGCATCAATGGCGGTGTGTCTTAAGAATCAATTCTGGACCCACCCTTCTTCCTTATCTTCATAAACGACCTTCCAAATAAAATTCTGACGATTTCTATTATAGAAACACTTTGAAAGGCATTTATGACCATGATCGTTCTGACTCTTTCTCCCTTATCTCTCTCTTTCGACGCAATCTTCTACCTGTATAAGAGTCAGATACGCCGTAAGATGGAGTACTGCTGTCATATCTAGGGAGGTTTTCCTTGCACCACTATCCCCTGTCTCTACAGAGTACAAGATCGACTCCGCTATCTCGTCCTTACAGCCTCTTACACATAGATGAGATGTTTCTAGCTTCTCTCTACTCTATCGTTATGTTTATGTCGACTGACTAAGCTACAATACTTAGTGCATCCCTGTAAAACATGCACAGCAATGAATTGTATAGCTACATCAAAGAAGTTTCCTTTCTCTCTCTCCTTGCCAAAAAACAAACGAAACTTCCATTAACAAAGTTTATTTGCTATAAAATTCCGCCTGAAGAAAAAGAAAATACGAGCTTGCTTCTCAACTGCCTACAGCAATGACTTTGTGCAAGTCTAATGTGAATAAACACTTGTGGAGCCGTCCCCTTGGAAAACCGATTTCCCTTAAGTAATGTTCTGCCCATCCCACCATTATTTCCGGTCCTCTTGTGGAAGCGATCATCCTCTAACTGGGCATCTCGGTAACCCTTATCCTCGAGTGGTTTCTGAGCCTTGATAAATAGTGATTCATTAGGTAAAAACGTCAATTCTTTTATTAACCGTGAAAATTCTATTAATCTTTAAATTACTCACACTAATATACAAATAGGGTTCTCAAATTAGTGAATATTTCCAAATGCTAAAAAGAATAAAAAAAGATTCAAATCAGTTATCCAAATGCTTTCAGCATTATTATCAGTTATCATGTTCAGAGTATGATTATCGAAAAATAATTATTTTTAATTGTTTTTATTTTGAAGAGCAAGATACGTCTTAAAATGAAGTAGTGTGGTCATATTTGCGGAAGTGCCGCTTAGAGCACACATTCCTGCCTTGCCAGTGTACAAAATCAACTTCGTAATCTTCTTTCCCCTACAGTCACTTTTCTCACAGAAATGACGTTGCTTATCTTTCTCTACTCTCTCGCCATTTTATAGTAGGTGATTGACTGAACTTCAATCTCGAGTTCGCTCTTAGAAACATTCACAGTAAGAACTCGTCCAGCTACCATCTCTCTTACTCTGTGTACCTAAATCCAAAAAGGAATATAAATCCTATGAACAGAGTTTCTCTCCAATAACCTCTTATATGTGGAAAACAATATCACGGAACTGCTTCCTGGCTGACGAGAATATCGTTGTCGTCAAGTTCAATATAAACATAATCTGGTTTAGTCGTATCTTAAATAACAAGAGGCTGCTTTTTTAAGCAATAGTATTGCCGACCATGCAACTAACAACTCCATTAACCCTTATCCTCAAGTTACTTTTGGTTTGGGTAGTCGTAAAAATTCAGATGTTACGTTCAATTCGCGATAGCATCTACATTATTTAATGAACGTTTACTTCAAAGACGCCTATCACTTTCAAACAAATGGAACGTTGAACGTAGTCTGGAAAAAACTATGAATGAATACGATATCTGTAACTCAACGTGGTATACTCTGTAACCCTGACGAATCAAGTGATTCGCTTTTTACTGCTGTTAAGTCGAGGCATCAATATTACTCCATTGTCAGTTAGTTAACCGAATATGCTTTGATAAGAAAACCGCAGTATATCACGGATATATACGAGATTTATGTAAATCTACAAACAACGATACATTTCCGCGACAAAGTAGGTTACATAGAGTGAGAAAACCATTAAAAATATCATTCAGGTCCTTACAAGCTTATTACACGGTCAGCTAAGTATTTTCAGATTGATATGAACAGCAGTGCTGCACGGTTAATTCGCCCTTTTTGACCGGCTTGATTCTCTTGTTGGCAATGATTTTCGCGATTCTTTCTTAAATCAGATAATAAAGAAAAGTAAACACATGAAGCTTGCTAACATCCATGAATTAACATAGTAATATGGAACCGGACGGATTTGAACTTGACACGCCCAGGTTCTCCGTCCGCAGGCCCCACTTCATTAAACTACGATCTTTCTCCCACATACCCTTACTCAATCCTCATTGTCAAAAACTTATTCTATTCTCTGCCTTATTCCTCCGAGTCGAGCGGCAGACTACATAGCCCAATCTATTTTTCTTTGCTGTACGTTTTTCCTATACTAATTTCCCTTTTGTCCCGGTTTGGCCCCTTAAAAATACCGTTGACCAATTATTCTGAATTTTAGAGCAAAACTAACCAAATGTCACCAAATGTTACAAATGACGTTTCCAAAAATGGGATTCTCTCCCATTAGAATTCGAAAGACCAAAAAAAAGTAATTTTTGACCACCGAAATGGTCTTCATAAGTGTTCACCCGACAAACACAGGTAGGCAGGGAATATAAGGAATCCAACCCAATTATCACTACATCGTCGCTTCTCATTCGCTTGTTGTCTGTTACTCTCTTTTCTTTTCCATGAAGAATGTATATGCATGCAAGATTTGAAATATAACTTATACATAGTTAAAATGAAAATTATCGTCTCAACAAACGACAAATAAACACCGAAGAACATTAGTTCGAAAAACAATAGTTCGAAAACGTTAGTTCGAAAAACAATAAAGAAACCAAAGTTCGTGAGACATAAATAGACTGTGAAGTTAAAACTTTACAAAATAATAAACATTGTAATCTACTAAAAACCATGGATGGGATTTGCTAAACTTTAAGAACTGTGCAAATATGTTAAATCTGTATTGTTAGTCGCTGCAGCTTGGTTGTGATCTAGAAGATTCTGTTGACTCAGCTCTACCCTAAAATAGCCTATTTATCTTTGCAGGAGGTGCAATCTATATCGAAAGGCTAATACGTACACATGGCTAGTATGTTCCTTTCTTCTCGTTTAATGCATATGACTGCGACACACAATTTACAAAACACATTTGTTGCATTGAGGGAAAAAGTAGACGAGCGAAAGAAAAGATATAAAAGCTCCCATCTCGCCTATGTACCTCCAGTCGACGTAATCAAGAAAACTGGCTCAATCAATTGATTCTCTAACCCGAAACTTCACTATAATTCCCGTTTACCCGCTACTTGTTGAATGGTTACTGTTCTAAAAGACCCAATTTTACTTTGTGTACGAGGCAGTCTAAATCGTGGGGGTTACTCACATGAGATAGGGTAAGACGAACACAAGCTAGTATGTCCCTTTCCCTGTCCTGTGCCACACACAATTTAAGAAACACGTGGTATTGTGAAATCCGTCAGTTAACTCATCTAAATATACTACTCCGTATAATCTGAATTGCAATTTTATTTTGCTCCGTCTAACCCAGCATTTTAACTCTCGAGTTCCGAAAATGGTGCGTACGGGATCACCAATAACAAGTGAGATAGACCAATAAACTTCTGATTCTTATTAGATTATACATATGTAATATTACTAAATGCGCACCATACAATTTTGGTTATTGTAATATCGTAATATGCAGATTATCATATCCTACCTAGTATGTATTACAAAATATAACTAATATTAAGAATATAATTAGTTATGTCTGTACGGTGCCAGTGTGAAACTGCTTCGACACGTCAGTGCCCACTCAGCAAACAGACACGTACACGTGACTAATTCTTTGTATTATTTTCGCAAAGAGATACAGTCTCTCATTACTGAAAGTAACATTTTCTTAGCCAATTTATTGCTCCACAGGACATTTAGCCTTGGTTTGTATTTTCGATATTGCTAGTTAAGAATAAATAATTAGTAAACTGATGCATCAATTTTCTGTTTTTGTTTGTTTTACATGTATATAGTTATTCATGTTTAGTTGTTGCGTTTGAGTTTAAAATGTTTTTGTGTCAATCAAATAATCCTGATGAAATATTATGAACGAGGAGTATGAATCATATTTTAATTTACTCTAAAAATTCACAAAGACGTACGCAATTTTTCTTAATCCAGTTATTCAAAAATATATACTTTAGTTACTATGATGAAAATACAGTCAGTAAATGATATACTTGTTTGCACATGGGTTCCTTGAGGCATGTGATTGCTTTTAACTGTTACGCAAGGGTAAATAGGTTGAGAAAGTCTAATCCATCTTTTTTATAACATCTTATTTACGACGTAAAATATCAGTCTTTTATGAACATGTGATGTAATCTACAATATGTAATTTAATGTACTGATTAACCAAATGAATTGACGTACACGTCAATAGTTAAGTTTCATGAAAACAAATCAATTTTCAATATTATTGTTTGCTTGGCAATGCATATCTTTATTCCTAAATATTGAAAACATATCTGTGTGTGTGATGAGACTAATATTTACCGTCTCGACATCAAATCAACTAAGCGAAATTATAATCGTATCGAATCTGTTTCAATGACGCACTTATATGAGATTAATAGTTACTCATAAGCTATGAAATAAGTAGCAAATTGTATTGAAATAAGTGTATACAAAATACTTTACAGAACGGTTTATATGCCATAAAATCGACAAAATATAAAAATATATAGACACGATACTGTGCTGTTTAAAGTTAACTAAAGCATCTACTACTTGAATTTAGTTATAACTAGCAGGAAGACCCAACGTTGCTCGGGATTGAATGAGGATCACTACTATGTACTTTGGCACTATGCTTTTAACACCATGTTACGTTCTTTCTTTTTGCTGACACTCTCCTTATTTGCCCACCTTTTTTCGTTGGAAGAACGTGATATGTTAGACAACTCTCTAGATATGCGTAACATTTCATTAAAATCAGATATAGGCATTTTAAGTTTGAAAGCGTTTCTGTGGAGAAACCTACATACTCAGCACACTATGACTTTCTTAAAACATTTCTTTACAGCGTCTAGAATTCCCAAATGGCCACCCATCTGGTACTGGCCACACCTACGTCGCTTAACTTCGGTGATCTAACGAGAACCGGTGTGCCAACGCTATTATGCCGTTAAGTAATAAACGTTCTTTAATTTATATATGTGTTTTATTTTATTTTATATGATACCAGCAGTAAGACCCGACGTTGCTCGGGATAGAATGAGGATCACTACTATGTTTATAACACTATATTACTTTCTTTGTTTTACTGCATCGTCCTCCTGTTTTGCCCCTAATATAGTCGGAATAAACTGAAATATTGGAAAACTATCTGAATTAGTGTCTTATACATATGCGTTAAATATCATAAAAATCGGATATACGTATTTGAAGTTTAAATACTTTTTTCTGGCCCTTACATGTGGGGCATGTAGATATTAAACACATAGATGGTAATGTAGAGATTTAGGACCTTTTCCGTTGTACTATCAGGAGAATTTTATAGATATTATATAAATTTCATCAAAATAGAATATATTTGAAGTTTTAAATAAGGTTCGGTCCTTATCGCTCACTTAACTTAGGAGAGCACTTAAAGATTAGGAACCACTTCGATTGTGTTCCCCAGAAAATTTAATACATATAATTTAAATTTCATGAGAATAGAACATGTGTTAAGTTTAAGAGCGTTATGCACTCGTAGTTCCTTTAAGGGTGCACTTAGATATTCGGGAACACCTCCATTGTCTTCCCAAGTAAATCTTAGATAAAAATACATTTTTAGATTGTATACAAATTGTTTACTCTTTCTTTTTCATGGAACACACATACATTGAGTTTTTTTATATACAGAAGATATTCTACAAATAAAGTCCACACATTATCTCTTCTTTGAAATGTTCTAAAGTTTAATTATCTTAAAATGTGTTATCTTACACCTCCAACATATTTTTCTTAAAACAACATATATCTTTAATCTTTAAATAATACGTTTCTGTGGTTAACGTCAGGTGTTACTACATTACACATGTACATAAATTGTATTCTCAGTAATTGTTGAAAATAACATGACACAGTGGAATGACCTTGTCGCTGCACCGGCTTAAACAAGTTTCGCCAACAACATTAGCGGCCACCTGATCTTCACCTGTGCTTGCACAGTGGCGAGTAAACGAGTGGCTTTCTGCTTCACCTACTAAATGACCAATTAAACCCGCAACGAATTAGCAATTCTAGATAATCAAATATCTAATAGATGTGAAGGGTTTCTCATAACTACTTCTCACCAACTACATCTCGCATCTCTTACATATCAAATGGTTTACACATCGAGAACTGTAATTCCCAATAACGCAAATTGGTGCTAAGTCATTTAAAAAAGAATCCGTTTTCCAACTCTGTGTGAGTATTTTCTCTTAGTCCAGAGTTTATTAAAACTTGCGTGAGATTCTTTTTACACTTCCCGCTCTGAGTATTATGTTTTGTTGTTTTCTAACTAAGAGCGATACTTAACCAGAGTATACTATTACCGCATGAGAATAAAATCGACCATAGGGGTCTTATTATATGTATAGTAAGGTTTTGTTTTAGTCAACATCGGTTGATTCCGGTATTTAGATGCATACACGCACCCCGTCTCTCTCTCTCTCTGTCTCTCTCTGTCTCGCTCTCTCTCTCTCTCTCTCTCTCTCTCTCTCCTTGGATTACTATTGCAAGTGCCATTCATGGTCGTATCCGACCATGAATGGCACTTGCAGATCTTGTTGGCTAGTTCCAGTTTTTAGAGTCCTGTCAGTGGTGTCAATATCCCAAGGGACATACTGGCTCGATCAGGGCATTTCTTGCTGTGGTTGAGAAGGCCTATGTGGGCCTTGCAGTCTCTGTCACAGTTGTCACATATGAAGTGGGAGGGTTGATGAGGAAGCTCACTTTCTTTTGCCCTTTTTTTTCTTCCTTGCACGCTTTTCAGCAGCTTTTATTTTCCACTTTGCTTCCCCGATGTCAAGCTGTCGTTTGAGTTTTTTTTCTCCATTTATCCCTGTCAGAGGCAAGGCTTTCCCAAGATGATGGATCGATGTCAATGGCCTTCATCTCTCTTTTGCAGACATCCCTGTATCTTAGAAGAGGGCGACCATGGTCTCTCACTCCTTCTTTTAACTCTCCACAAAGCTTCTGAGTCTCATCAGATCATTCCACCAGAATATGAAAGGAAGAGTACAATTTGATGGAAACCTGTCTGAACCATTTGCAAAATCATGTTTATTTATGTAGTGGCACTTTTATAAACAACTAAATCAACTTAATGCGCCCCTGTCGTATCAAAGAACTAAAAAAATGTTCATTTATGTAGCGTCACTATTATAGAAAAACACATATCTTTGCGCCCCTTCTGTATCAAAGTACCGAAATCATGTTCATATATGTAACATCAGTATTATAACAAAGAACTCGTAAGCATGCGCCCCTGTCGTATCCAATTACCAAAATCATGTTATTTTATGTAGCGTAACTATTATAAAAAGAACTCATAAAATGCACCTCTGTTATAAAAAATAACTTTACTTAATGCGGCCCTGTCGTGTCAAAGAATAAAATCATGTTTATTTGTGTAGCGTCACTGATATAAAAAGTACCTACCTTAATGTTCCCCTGTCGTATTAAAGAACAAACGTCCTGTTTATTTATGTAGCGTTACTATTATAAAAACCTAAACTTAATGTGCCACTGCTGTATCAAAGAACCAAATTAATGTTGTTTTTTTTAAGTAGCGTCATATTATGAAAGAGAACTTATTAATGCGCCCATGTCGTATAAATAAGCCTAATCATGTTCAGTTGCTATTATTGTTCGTCACTGTTAGTAAAACGAACTAAACGTAATCCCTTCCGTCGGATCAAATAACTAAAATAATGTTAATTTATGAAGCGTTACAAGTATAAAGTACAACTTACTTTAATGCGACTCTGTCGTATAAAAAATCCAAAATCCTGTTAATCGTAACTGGTATAAAAAAAGAACTCAAATTAATGCACCTCTGGTGTATTAAAAAAACAAAATCATATTTATTAATGAAGCAATACTATTATTAAAATTAACTTATCGTAATGTGCCAAAATCATGTTTATTTATGTAACATTACTTTTATAAAAAATGTATATTACTGCGCCCTTGTAGTATCAAAGCACAAAAATAATGTCCATTTATGTAGCGTAACTATTATAAAAAAGAACTCATATTTATGCGCTCTTGAGGTATTAAAGAACCAGAATATTCGTCAGTTATATTGTACCACAATTATTGAAAAAGACTTATCTTATTGCGCCCTTGTTGTATACAGACACCAAAATCATGTCCATTTATGTAGTGTCACACTTTTAAAAATAGAATACATATTAATGCGACGTTGGCGTATCAAAAAAAAAAAAATAATGCGTTTTATGTTGCCTCACTGTTATAAATACGAACTCATATAGATGCACCCATGTTGTATCAAATACCCAAAGTCATGTTACTTTATGTATGACCCCTATTATTAAAATAACTAATATTAATGTAACCCTGTCGTATCAATTTTAGCAAAATCATGTTCATTTATATAGCGTAACTATTATATAAAAATAACTAATATTAACGCAGTCTTGCCGTTTCAAAGAACCAAAATTATGTTTCTTTATCAGGCGGCCCTATTATATAAAAAAGCTAATATAAAGGCGCCCCTTTCGTATCAAAGAACTAAAATTATTGGTATTTATGTAACATCACTATTATAAAGAGAACTCCTCTTAATGTGCTACTGATGTATCAAAGTAAGAAGATATTGTTTACATAGGTAGCGTCATTATTATTAAAAAACTTAATGCACCCCTGTTGTATCAAAGTACCAAAATAATGTTTATTTATGTAGTTTCACTATAATAAAAATAACTTATATTAATGCTCCCCTGTCGTATCAAATAAACAAAAGTATGTTCATTTATGTAGCGTCACTATTATAAATAAGAACTCAAATTAATGCTCCCCTGTCGTATCAAAGAACAACAATCATGTTTATTTATGTAGAGTCACTATAATAAAACAGAACTTTCATTAATGCGCCCCAAAGACCAAAATGATGTTCATTTATGCTGTGTCATTATTATAAAAAGTAAGTCATATCATTACGCATCTGTTGTTCATTTATGTAGCATCGCTAATATATAAAAGAAAGATTCATTAAGTGCCTCTGTTGTATCAAAGAGTCCAAATAATGTTAATTTATGTAATGTCACTATTATTAAAAAGAAGTAAACTTTATACACGCCTGTCGGATCAAAGAACAAAAATCATGTTAATTTAAGTAGTGTTACTTTCATGAAAAGAACTAAAATTAATGCGCGCATCTTGTATCGAACAACTAAAATCATGTTAGTTTATGTAGCGTCACTATTGTAAAAAGAACTTATCTTTATGCGTCCATGTCGTATCAAAGAACCAAAATCATATCGTTTATGTAGCATCACTATTATATGAAAAAAGAACTAATATTTATGTGCCCCTGTTGTATCAAAGAACCAATATCAGTTTAATTTATGCAGCGTAACTATTATAAAAAGAGCGCATATTAATATGTCAGTGTCGGAACAAAGATCCCAAATCATGTAAATTAATGTAGCATAACTCTTACAAAAACCTCATATTAATGCGCCCCTGTCGTATCAAAAGACAAAAATCATGTCTATTTATGTAACACTAATGTTATTAAAAAATTTTTTTATTACTGCGCCGCTATTGTATCAGAGAACTAGAATAATGTCCATTTATGAAGTGAAACTATTATAAAAATAACTCTTATTAATGCGCTTCTGACGTATTAAAAAACCATAATCATGTTCAGTTATGTTAGATTACAATTATTTAAAATAACTCATCTTAATGCGCCCCTGTTGTGTACAAGAACTAAAATCATCGTCAGTTATGTAGTGTCACTTATAATAAGGAACTCATGTTAATGATCCCTTGTCGTATAAAAGAACCAGAATCATGTTTATTTATATAGCGTCAATCTGAAAAAAAACATTGATCTTAATGCACCCCTGTCGTTCAAAGAACTAAAATAATGTGTTTTTATGTTGCCTCACTATTATAAATAAGAACTCATATTTATGCGGTCATGTTGTATCAAAGAATCAAAATGATATTTATTAATATAGCATCACTATTATAAAAAAAGAACTAATATTAATACCCCTGTCGTATTTATTTTACTAAAACACTGTCCATTTATGTAGCGTCACTATTATCAAAAACAACTATTATTAATATGCCCCTGTCGTATTAATTTTACTAAAATACTGTCCATTTATGTTGCGTCACTATTATAAAAAAAATGAACTAATATTAATGCGCTCTTTCCGTTTAAAAAAATCTAAATCATGTTCATTTATGTACTTAGAATATTATAAAAATAACTCATATTATTCGCCTTTGCCGTTTCAAAGAAAAAATCGTGTTCATTTATGTAGCATCCCTATTGAAAAAAGGACTTATATGTAGTCGCCCCTGTCGTATCAAAGACCTACAATTATGTTTATTTTATGTAGCATCACTATTATAAAAGAGAACTCATCTTAAAGTGTCTGTGTTGTATCAATGAAAGAAAATAATGTTTAGATATGTAGAGCCACTATAATAAAAAAGAACTAATCTTTATGTACCGCTGTCTTATAAAGCAATACAAATCATGTTCATTTATGTATTGTCATTATTATAAAAGAACTGGAATGTATGTACCTCTGTCATATCAAAGAGTCAAAAAAATTTAAGTTATGCAGCGCAGCAATTATCATAAAATTAACTCATCTTAACACGCCCTTTTCGTAACAAAGAACCAAAATAATGTTCATTTCTGTAGCGTCACTATTAGAAAAAAGAACTCTTGTCGTGTAAAAGAACCATGTTTAGTTATGTAGCGCCACAATTATTGAAAAGAACTCATATCAATGCGCCCCTGTCATATTAAAGAACTACACTCACGTTCATTTATGTAACGCCATTATAATAAAATACAACTCATATTAAAGCGCCAAAACGAAAAATAAAATCATGTTCATTCATGTAGGTCACTATTATTAAAAAAATGTATATTAATGCGCTCCTGGCGTATTAAAGAACCAGAATCATGTTCAGTTATGTAGCGCACTAATTATCGAAAATAACACATCTTAATGCGCCCCTGTCAAAGAACCTAAATAATGTTCAAAAATAAAACTCATATCGAAAAGCCATTGTTATATCAGAAAACCAAAATAATTTCTATTTACGTAGGTCACTATTATAAAAAAACTCATATGAATGCGTCTTTGTTGTATCAAATAACCAAATCACGTCTATATATGTAGCCTCACTATTATAAAAAAAAATAATATTAATGCGCCCCTGTTATATAAAAGAACGAAAATCCTGGTCATTTATGTAGCGACACTAACATAACTCATATTAATGCGCATGCGTTGTATCAAAGAACTTAAATCATGTCTATTAATGTAGCTTAAGTATTTTTAAAAATGAACTCATATTAATGCGCCCCATACCGTATATAAGTACAGCAATGAGGTACTTTTATCTAGCATCACTATGTTTTTAAAAAAATCATATTTATAAATACGGTAATGTGGTTTCATAGATATATTCATTTATGTAGCGTCCATATTATAAAAAGCATCACCATTGTGCGCTCCTGTAATATCAAAGATCCAAAATAATGTTCATTTATGTAGCTTCACTATTATAAACAGAAATCGTTTTCATGCTACCCTGTCGTATCAAAGAATAAAATTCATGTTAATTTATGTAAATCACTATTATGAAAATAAATCATTTTCACGCGGCTTTTGTAATACAAAAGAACCGAAATCATTTTCACTTAGTCAGCGTAACTTTTATAAATATGAACTCATTAATATGCGCCCCTATCGTATCAATAAACCAAAATCATGTTAATTAATGTAGTGTCACTATAATAAATTAGAAGTCATATTAATGCGCCCCTGTCGTATCAAATAATCAAAATAATGTTCATTTATGTAACTTAACTATTATAAAAAAGAACTCATATTAATTCACCCCTGTCGTATCAAAGAACCAAATTCCTGTTCATTTATATAGTGTCACTATTTATAAAAGAACTCGAATAAGTGCGCATTTGTCGTATCAACGAACTAAAATCATGTTTATTTATGTAGCGTCACTATTGTAAAATAGCACTCATATTTATGTGGCTCAGTCAAATCAATAAACAAAACTATTTGTATTTATGTAGCGTAACTATTATAAAAAATAACTCATATTAATGTGTCCATTACGTATCAATGTAACAAAATCATCTACATAAATGTAGCGACACTATTATTAAAAACACTCATATTACTGCGCCTCATTCGTATCAATGAACCAAAATAATCTCTATTTATGTAGCGTCACTATTATAAAAAAAGAAGTTATATAATTTCGCCCCTGTCGTATAAAAGAATAAAAACGATGTTCATTTATGTAGCGTAACTATTATAAAAAAAATAACTCATAACAATGCACCACTGTTGTATCAAAGAATACATATCATGTTCATTTATGTCACGTCCCTTTTAATAAAATAGAAGTCATATTAATGCGCATATGTCGTATGGAAAAAAACGAAAACATGCACATTTAAGTGGGTCACTATTATACAAAAAAAAAACTCATATTAATGTGCCTTTTAGCATCAAGGAATTAAAACCGTAGTCATTTATTTAGTGTTACTATCATACAACAGAACTCATATTCATGCGTCCCTGTGATATCAAGGAACGAAAATCGTATTCATTTATGTAGTGTCACTACTATAAACAACGAACTCATTAATAGCCCTATCGTATTAAAGAATCAAAATCATGTTCATTTATGTAGCGTCACTATTATAAACAACGAATACATTAGTGCCCTTATCGTATCAAAAATTCAAAATCATGTTTATTTATGTAGCGTCACTATTATAAATAATGAACTCATTGGTGCCTTTATTGTATCGAAGAATCAAAATCATATTTATTTATGTAGCGTCAGTATTATAAACAACGAATTCATTAGTTCCCCTATCGTATCAAAGAATAAAAATCATGTTTATTTATTTAGCGTCATTATTAAAAACAACGAATTCATTAGTGCCCTTATCGTATCAAAAAATCAAAATCATGTTCATTTATGTAGCGTCACTATTATAAATAACGAACTCATTGGTGCCTCTATCGTATCAAAGAATCAAAATTATGTTCATTTATGTAGCGTCACTATTATAAACAACGAACTCGTTAGTGCCCCTATCGTATCAAAGAATACAAATCATATTTATTCATGTAGCGTCACTATTATAAACAACGAATTCATTCGTGCCCCTATTGTATTAAGGAATAAAAATCATGTTTATTTATGTAGCGTCACTATTATAAATAACAAACTCATTGGTGCCCTTATCGTATCAAAGAATCAAAATCATATTCATTTATGTAGTGCCACTATTATCAACAACGAACTCATCAGTTCTCCTATCGTATCAAAGAATCAAAATCATGGACGTTTATTAGCGCCACTATTATAAATAACGAACTCATTAGTGGCCCTATCGTATCAAAGAGTCAAAATAATGTACATTTATGTAGCGTCACTATTATAAACAACGATCTCATTAGTGCCCCTATCGTATTAAAGAATCAAAATCATATTTCTTCATGTAGCGTCACTATTATAAACAACGAACTCATTAGTGCCCCTATCGTATCAAAGAATAAAAACCATGCCCATTAATGTAGCGTCACTATTATAAACAGCAAACTCATTAGTGCCCCTATTGTATTAAGGAATAAAAATCATATTTAATTATGTAGCGTCACTATTATAAACAACGAACTCATTAGTGCCCCTATTGTATGAATGGAATAAAAATCATATTTATTTATATAGCGTCACTATTATAAACAACGATCTCATTAGTGCCCCTATTGTATGAAGGAATAAAAACTATATTTATTTATGTAGCGTCATTATTAAACACAACGAACTCATTAGTGCCTCTATCGTATCAAAGAATATAAATCATGTTCATCTATGTAGCGTGACTTTTATAAACAACGAATTCATTAGTGCGTTTATCGTATAAAATAATTAAAATCATGTCTATTTATGTAACGTCACAATTATACATAACGACATCATTAGTGCCCCTATCGTGTCAAAGAATGAAAATCAAGTTCATTTTTGTAGCGTTACTATTATAAACAACGAACACATTAGCGCCCCTATTACGATAGAACCAAAATCATGTTTATTTATGTAGCATCACTATTATAAACTCATCTAAATGCGCCTCTGTTGAATCAAAGAACAACAAATAAATGTTTATGTAGTGTCACTATTATAAAAATAGTACTCATTTAAAATCGCTCCTGTCGTATCTAAGTACAAAAATCATGTTTATTAAGGTAGCGTAACTAATATGTAAAAGAAACCATATTACTGCGCCTATGTTGTATCAAATCACCAGAATAATGTGCATTTGTATAGCGTCATTATTATTAAAAAGGAATAACCCTTGTGCGCGTCCGTCATATCAAAGAACCAAATTCATGTTCATTTATGTAGCTTTAGTTTCATAAAAAGGACCTCATATAAATGCAAATCAAAGAACAGGAATTATGTTCAGTTATTTAGGTCCACAATTATTTAAAAGAACTTATCTTAATGCGCTCCTGTCATATCAATAAACTAAAATCATGTGTATTTATGTAGCGTCAATATTATAAAAATTGACATATATTAATATGCCCCTACGGCATTTTGTAGCGTCATTGTTATAAAGAAAAACTCATATTAATGCGAACATGTCGTATTAAAGTACTAAAGCATGTACATAAAGGTAGCGTCACTATTATGAGAAAGAACTTATATTAAAGTGCCCCTGTCGTATCAAAGACCCCAAATCATGTCCATTTATGTAGCTTTACTATTATATAAAAGAACTCATATTAATACGCTTCCGTCGTTTAAAAATAGCAAAATTATGTATGTTTAAGTAGCGTCACTATTAAAAAAAAAACGCTTTTGTCATATCGAAAAACCAGAATGATGTTAAGTTATGTAGTGCCATAATTATTGAAACAACCTTATATTAATGCGCCCATGTCGTATCAAAGAACAAAAACAATGTCCGTTTATGTAGTGTTATTGAAATAACAGGTAACTCATATTAATGCGCTTATTTCGTATCAAAAAAATAAAATCATGTTAATTTATATAGGTCACTATTATTAAAATGAATAAATATACATAGTCCTCTGAATAATGTTGATTTACGTAGGTCACTTTTATAAAAAAAATAACTTATATTAATGAGCCCATGTCATGTCAAAGAACAAAGATCACGTTCATTTATGTAGCGTCCTTATTATACAAAATAACTCATATTAATGCGCCAGTGTGGTATCAAAGAACCATAATCATGTTCAGTTATGTATCGCCACAATTATTGAAAATAACTCCTCTGAATTAGCCCCTGTCGTATCAAATAACTAAAATCACTTTAATCTATGTAGCGTCACTATTATAAAAAAGAACTCATAATAATGTGTCCATGTCGTATCAATGTGACAAAATCATCTTTATTAATTTAGCGTCACTACAAACAAGAAGAAATCATATGAATGCCCCCTGTCTTAACAAATATCCATTTATATAGCTTTACTATCCAGAAAAAGAACGCCGATGTCGTATCTAATGAACGAAGATCATATTCATTTATGTTGTGTAACTATGAAAAAAACAATTTTTATTACAGGGACGTGACATGAATGAACATGATTTTTATTCTTTGATACAACAGTGGTGCATTGTTATGATTTATTATTATAAAACCAACACTCATATTAATACGCCCCTGCCATAACAAAGTACCAAAATAATGTTCATTTATTTAGCGTCTCTATTATAAAAAAAAACTCATATTAATTAATGTGTTCATGTCATTTCAAAAAATCAAAATACTGTTAATTGATTTAGCGTCACTATCATACAAAATAACTTCCCCTTATGCGGCCCGGTAATATCGAAGATCCAATATCATGTTCCTTTATGTAGCGTCACCATTATAACAACGCAATCATGTTCATGCATTCGTATTATAAAACTAAATTCATGTACATTTATGAATGTTACTATTATAAATATGAACACATATTAATGCACCCCTGTCGTATAATAGTACTAAAAGTATGTTCATTTATGTAGCGTTACTATGTTGAAAAAGCATATTAAAGCGCCCCTGTCCTATCAATGAACCAAAATAATGTTGATTAATGTACCGTCACTATTATGAAAAAGAACTTACAGTAATTCGCTCCTGTCGTATCAAAGAACCAAAATCATGTTCATTTATGTATGGTCACTATTATAAAGAAGAACACATATTACTGCTCTCCTGTTGTATCGACGAACCCAAAATCGTGTTCATTTATGTAGCGTCACTATTGTAAAAAAAGCACTCATATTAATGCGTCTCTGTCGTATCAAAGAAGAGGAAATCATGTTCATTTATGTAGCGGCACTATTATAAAAAAAACTTATATGAATGCGCATTTGCCGTATCAAATAACTTAAACTATGTTCAATAATGTAGCCTCACTACTATAAAAAATAACTCGTATGACTGCGCCAATGTCGTTTCAAAGAACACAAATAATAGTAATTTATGTATATTATTATTATAAAAAATAACTCACATTAATGCGTCCCTGTAATATCAAACAACAAAAATCATGTTTATTTTTGTTGTGTCACTACAATAAAAAAAGAACTCATATGAATGTGTCCCTGTCGTATCAAAGACCTAAAATCATGTTCATTCATGTGGCGTCACTATAATAAAATAGAACCCATATCAATGCGCAAAGTACAAACATCATGTTCATTACATTGAAGTCATTGCTAAAGCTGCTGCAAAGAAGGTGGGCTCCTTTTACCGTGCTAGTAAACTCTTCACACCTGACATTATCCTGTATCTCTACAAAGCCACCATACGCCCATGTATGGAGTATTGTTGTCACATCTGTGTTAGTGCATCATCTACTAGTCTCTCTCTCTCTTAGACAGGCTAAAAAAGAGTCGCCAACTTAATAGGTTCCTCACTATCCACCAAGCTCCTGCCCCATCGCCGCAATGTTTCATTCTTATGCTTGTTTTACAAATACTTCAATAAAATGTGTTCCGATGAACTAGTTGCTCTTGTTTCCCTTCGACGCAAATAGACTAGAACAACCCGACAATCAGCTAGGTATCACTTATTCACTGTGGAGGTCCCCATATACTAGCTTCTTCTCTCGTGCTGCAGCACTCTGGAACTCCCTCCTTTCTTCCTGTTTCCCCGACGTTACTGACATGCAGAGGTTTAAAACCAATGTAAACAGATATTCACTGCACACCTCCCATCTTAGAATGACACCCTTAACCTACCCCCTAATTCTCAGTAGCCCTTAAGTCTACAGTGGCGACCTGCTTTGTTTGGGGTGACAAACCTTTTTAGAAAAATTATGCAGCATCTCTATTATAAAAAGAAGCTAATATTAATGCCTTCCTGTCGTATCACTAAACTAAAATCAATTTCATTGATGTAGTGTCACTATTATAAAAAGCGCTCATATTAATGTACCCCTGTCGTATCATGGAATAAAAATCATGCTAATTTATGTAGCGTAATAATTATACTAAAAACACTCATATTAATGCGACCTTTTCGTATCAAAATACCTAAACCATGGTCAATTATTAAGCGTCACTTTTATTAAAAAGAACAAATATTAATGTGCCTGTGTTGTATCATAGATCTAATATCATGTTTATTAAGGTAGTCGAAAAAATCATATTTATGCATCCAAAATCATGTTAATTTATGTAACTTCTTAATTATAAAATATAATTCATAATTATGCGCATCCGTCGTTTCAAAGGACCAAAATCATGTTCATTTATGTAGCGTCACTATTATAAAAAAAATACTTATATGAATGCGTCGCCTTGTCGTATTACAGAACCAAAATAATGTTAATTTATGTAGAGTGATTATTATAAAAAAAATCATATTAATGCGCCCCGCGCGTCTGAAAAAAATCATGTTCTATTATAAAAAATAACTCATATTAATGCACCACTTTCGTATCAAATAACTACAATCTTGTTCATTTATGTAGCGTAACTATTATGAATATGAACTTGTATTAATGCGCTTTTGTAGTAGCAAAGAAAAAATCACGTTTATTTTGTGTAACATCACTATAATAAAACAGCACCCATATTATTGCGCCCAAGTTGTATCAAAGAATCAAAATCATATAATTTATATAGCGTCACTATTATAAAAAAGAACGACTCTTAATCCGCTACTTTCGTATCAAAGGACACAAATCATGTTCATTTATGTAGTGTAACTATTTTTAAAAAGAATTCTATATTAATCGCTACTGTAGCGTCAAAGAACCCAAACAATGTTATTTTATGAAAATAAGTCATATTAATCCGCCCCTGTAGTTTCAAACAATCAATACCATATATATCATATTAATGCGCCTCTGTCGTATTAATACACCAAAAGCATGTTTATTTTAGTAGTGCCACTATTATGAAAAAGAACACATATAAATGCGTTCATGTTGTTTCAAATAAACAAAAGTGTGTCCATATAGGAAGCAAAACTATCATAAAATTAATTCGCCCCTGTGATATCAAAGTACCAAAATCATGTTTATCAATATAGTGTCACTATAATAAAAAATAACATATTTAAATGTGCCTCTGTTAAATCAAAAGAACAATACCATGCTTATTTATGTAGCGTCACACTTTTTAAAAAGAACCAATATAATGCGTCCCTGTCGAATTAAAGAACAAAAATCAAGTTAATTCATTTAGAGTACCTTTTATAAAAAAAAAGAACTCATATTAATGCTTTTCTGTCGTATCAAAGAACAAAATCATGTTCATTTATTTAGCGTCATTATTATAAATAAAACTCATATGAATGCTACTTGTCGAATTAAAGAACAAAAAAAATTATTGATGTAGCGTCACTTTTATAAAAAAAAGAACTAATATAAATGCGCCACTGTCGTATTAAAAATCAAAATGTTCATTTAAGTAGCGTCACTATTATTTAAAAAAAAAACTAACATTAATAGGCCTATATCGTATAAAAGAATTAAATACATGTTCATTTATGTAGAGTCACTATTATAAAAAATAACTCTTCTTAATGTTGTATCAAATAACCAAACTCATAATCATTCATGTAGCGTAACTATTATAAAAAATATCTCATATTTATGCACCCTTGTCGTATTAACTAACCAAAATCATATTCATTTGTGTTGCGTCCCTATTATAAAATAGAACTGATATAGAACTCATATAAATGCGCCACTGCGATACGTAAAAAGCAAATCATGTTCATTCATGTAGCATTATTATTATAAATAGAAACATTAATGCACCCCTATCGTATCAGTAAAGCAAAATCATGTTCATTTATAATAAAATAGAACTCATATAATGTTTATTTATGTAACAAGACTATAATATAAAAAAATGCGTTCTTGCCGTATCAAAGAACCAAAATCAGAACCATTTTTGTAGCTTCACTTTTATGAAAAAGAACTCATACAATGCGCCGATGTTGTATGAAAGAACCAACATCATGTTCATTTATGTATCGTAACTATTATCAAAAATAACTTCTATTGATGCGTCCCTTTTGTATCAAAGACTCAAAATCATGTTTATGTATTAGCTTAACGTTTATAGAACTTATAATTATATGCGCCCCTGTCGTATCAAAGAATAAAAATCCTGTTCTATTTATGTAGCGTCACTATTATAAAAAAAACTCATTTTAATGCGCCCCTTGTTGTTTCAAGAAACTAAAATTAGATTCACTTATGTAGAGTTACTATTACAAAAAAAACTTATAATGTTCCTTTGTCGTATCAAAGAACCAAACTCATGTTGATTTATGTAGTGTAACTATTGCAAAAAAGACGTCATGTTAATGAACCCTCGTGTGTGCAAGTCGGTTGTAAAAATAACAAAATCATGTTCCTTGTGGTGGAGTAGCTATTATAAAAAAGAACTCAGATAAATGCACCCCTGTCGTATCAAAGAACTAAAATCTGGTTCATATATGTAGCGTCACTATTATAAAAATAACACATCAAAAACCCCAAATCATCCCTATGTATGTGGCGTCACGTATGAAAACACCAAAATCATGTTCATTTATGTAAGTTCACTATATAAAAAAAACTCGTATAACGCGCTCCTTGTCGTATAAAAGACTTAAAACAAGTTAATTTATGTAGCATCACTATCATAAAAAAACTCATATTAATATTAAAAAAGCACTTATGAATGAGCCCTTGTCGTATCAAAGAACGAAAATCATGTTCCTCTATGTAGCGTACTTATTATTAAAAAGAACTCATACTAAGGCGCATTTGTTGTAACAAAGGACTGAAACAATGTTCATTTATCTAGGGTAACTATTGTAAAAACGAACTCATATTAATGCGCCCTTGTCGTATCAAAGAACCAAAATAAGTTTTGTTTATGTACCGTTACTATTATATAAAGAACTAATGCGCCCCTGTGGAATCAACGAACCTAAAATGGGTGTATTTATGTATCGTCACTATTTTAAAAAGTACTAATATTAATGTGCCCTTGTAACAAAGAACCAAAATTGTGTTCATTTATGTAGCATCTTTATTTGAAAAAAGTAACTCATTATAATGCGGCCCTGTCATATAAAAGAACTAAAGTCATGTTATTTTATGAAACGTTACTCTTATAAAAAAGAACAGAATCAAAATTATTTTCATTAATCTACTGTCACTATCATAAAAATGAACTCATATATCATATTGAAGCACGAAAATCATGTTCATTTATGTAGCGTCACTATTATAAATAAACAACTCATATTAATGCGCCCCTGTCGTATGAAACAACCACACTCAGTTAATATTATAATATAAACTTTTGAATCAAAGAGCAAAATTCATGACATTTATATAGCGTCAGGATTATAAAAAAGTACTCATATTAATGCGCTCTTGTCTTGTCGAAGAACCAGATTCATGTTTTTTTATTCAGCTTCACTATTATTAACAATACTACATATTAATGTCTTCCTGTTCATTTTTATTTATGTAGTATCAACTCAAATTAATGCGCCCCTCTTGTATCAAAGAACGAAAATCAGGTTCATGTATGTAGCGTCACTTTTATAAAAAGAACTCATATTAATGTTTCCCTGTAGTATGAACAAACAAAAATCATGTTCTTGTATGTAGCGTCATTATTATATAAAAAATATTATTATGCAGCCATGTCATACAAAAGAAGTCAAATCATGTTTATTTTATGTAGCAATTCTTTTATAATAAATAACTCATATCAATGTACCAATGTTGTATTAAAGAACAAAAATCATGTTCACTTCTGTAGCGTCACTATTATAAAAAAAACTCATATTAATGTGCCCCTGGCGTATCAAAGACCCAAAACAATGTTCCTTTATATAGCGTCAGTATTATACAAAATAACTCATATTATAGAATCCGTGTTGTAGCAAAGAACTACAATCATGTTCACATATTTAGTGTCACTATTATGATAAAATAACTCATCTTAATTCGCCCCTGTCGTATCAAAGAACACACATAATGTGCACTTTTGTAGCGTAACTATTAAAAAAAGAACTATATATTAATGCGCCTCTGTCGTATTAAAGAACCAAAATAGTGTTTATTAGTGTAGCATAACTATTACAAAAATAACTCATATTAATGCGCATACGTCGTAAAAAAGATTTAAAATCACTATTATAAAAAAAACTCTATCATATTGAAGCACAAAAATCATGTTCATTTATGTAGCGTCACTATTATAAATCAAAGAACTCATATTAATGCGCCTCTGTCGTATGAAACAACAACACTCAGTGAATGTATGTAGCCTCATAATTATAAAACAGAAATCATATTAATCCGCACCTGTCGTAAAAAAGAACCAAACTCATAGTCTTATATGTAGTATAACTATTATAAAAATTAACTCATATTAAATGAAGAAAAGCTGGGCTTATTGAGCAACACTTGCTTCACTGTACACTCTAATTTTTAATTTCTCCATCCCTCTCCTCCCGAATAATTCCTCAGTTTTCATTTGCGGTTGAGTTTTATGGGATTACTTGCAGAATGAAAAAAAAATGGCATTCCGAAATCGTTACTACTGGGCAGTATGGGCGTCGCATAACTTTGATTGCACTTGTCCTGAAGTATGAGTCGGCATTCCGCCTACCTCTCACTGTGACGTCACGTGTACAATAATGAGTTAGCAAAATTACTACATGAAGACATTGATTTATTTCTAAATTACTACAGAAAACGTTTACTTTGACTGAAAACGTACCACGTCCTTACGAAACTCGGCCCAATTGACCCTCTAAAAATATTTTGTTTCTATATCTGAGATATTATGAGCTGGGAAGCTGGTCGATTCAGGATATGTCAACTTTACTGTTCTGTCAAGTGTGGCGGAAAATTTTGGCATACATACAAACACAAATACACACATACAAACATACACACGACTCTCTTTTATATAGGAGAAGAAGATTAAAAAATATAACCTTGATTCACGTAGTGTATTTTCAACATTGCCTGTAAAGGATAAATAGAAAATAAGTGATGCAGCAATTAGCTGTTTTCGTTCGTTTTACATGTATATTATAGGTACTAACAAACAAAAAGAAACTCACTTCATCCTTTTTTTAAATAAATATAACACGGAATAATAAAAATATAGTTTTTAAACAAAATTTACCCTTTACGGTGTAAAATCTAAAACAAAAATCCTAAACTCACTTAAGGTCGTAAAAAGATAGTAATATTTGAAGTTTTTCAAATCGAAAAAAAGGTGTACCTTAAATTAAAAAATAAAATACAGTGAATACGATTCTAAATTCAGTTTGTTAATTGCTCATAAAATGTGTTTAGGTTTTGTTATTTTAAATAGTAATTTTTAAATCAATTAGTTTTTAAATTAAATAATTTTATTCAATACATTTTTGCTTTTAAACAATTTCTAATAAGATTTTTAAAAAAACAAAAGTTTTAATAAAAAAATCGAAGTAATTTCTGAGATTTATCAAACGAGTTGGTACGATACATCTCAGAGAATGTGTCATTTACATGTTATTAATCAAATAACGCGCCCCTGTTGTGTATCCATCTTTCTCTCTTTTTTATCCATCTCTCTATCTATCTCTTTCTCTCTCTCTCTTTTCCTCTCTTTCTTGTTCTTTATCTTTCTCACTTTTCTTATCTCTTTTCTTTTTTTGTCTCTCTCTCTTTTTTGAAATAGAACTTTCTGTGTGTTCGAAATAGATGAGTCGAGTAAGCAAATGTTGGAGTGGACGTCGGCTGTTCCATTATATTCTATAATAATTTAATTTAATTTAATTTAATTGCGTAACACGTAATATTGATTAAGAAAACAATGTCTTTAATTAATTCTATTAATAATTTTTATTAAGATTATTATTATCGAGGAAAATATTTTAAATACATATGGAAATCTGAAATAAACAATCATGAGTTTATATTTGCGAATATTAATTTATTAGAAGCTTTCAAAAAATGAGTATGTAAATTTGAAAGACGCGTGATGTTTCGGGACGTTTTGGAATAAGTGCTGATAAATAGACAGACAAATACATGATCTCCATTATTAATAGTTATTATATTGGTTATTCATGTGTCTACTTACATTTGAGTTTAAAATTTGTTTGTGTGAATGTAAATTCCTTGATGAAGTATTTCTAACGAACCATATGTATTCTATTTAGCGTTAGTATTTATACTAACGCAAAGTATTAATTTTCCTTAATCCAGCGATTCAAAAATATATACTATGATATTTACCACGGGAATAACGATAGAAATAAAATGAGAATTTGTTGTTAAAAGTAATTTATGTTAAAGGTAATGCATATCTAAGACAGTTGAGAAAGATGTCTCTAACCCATTAATAACATCCTATTTACACGGAAATAATAAATTTTAATGAAATTTTCAATATTGTATTAATGCTATCAAATAAATTCACGTACACGGCACAACTCAAGTTTTATAAAAGCAAATCGATTATGATATCATTTTTGTTGAACAATGCATTTTTGTTATTACTAAATGTATATTCTTTTTAAAAATAGTTGTGTGTGATGTGCCTAATATATACCGTCGCGATTTGTCTTACCGAAATTATAATCCTATCAGATGGTTGCTTAAATAATGCACCCATGTATGCACAACGTAGGCTGTAAGATAAGTAGCAACTTGTGTTAAAATAATTGTATAACACACATATCACGAGTGACTGGAGAACCTGGCTTTCTGCTTCACTTAACTAGGTTACGACTCAAGCTGGAAAACCTTTGACAATTCCAAGTGCGGTTCCAATATAAATAGGTTTGAAGCTCTTATTTCATAACTAATACATGCGAGTTTCTCACCAACTACATGACTGTGCATCTAGCAACGACTTCCACTGCATAGTGAAGTTATTTTCAGTAAGGAAAATTGGCGCTGAATCATTTAAAACGAATTCATTTTCCAATTATGTGCGAGTATTTTCTCTTGGTCCAGAGTTAATTAAAAGTTGCTTGAGTTTTTTTACAATTCCCGCACTGAGTATTGATCTGTTATTTTTCTAACTGGGGCGATACTTTAAACACTATATATAATGAAGGACACAGGGAACGTGTCAGAGTTATAGTGGCCATTACTTTATACGAAACTAATATACATGTAATAGCGGGAAAAATATTCTCGACAATAAATTTCTTATTAAACGTATAGTAACGTTTTGTTGTAATCAACATTTGTGTATTCCGGCAAGGAAATGTACACACACGCACGAGCACAACTGTCTGTCTGTCTGTCTGTCTGTCTGTCTCTCTCTCTCTCTCTCTCTCTCTCTCTAAATATATATATATATATATATATATATATATATATATATATATATATATATACAGACTTTAAAGAAGTAAATAGACACACTTACTATCATTAATAATGAATACTCTTCTCAAGGGTGCCTGAGGAAAATAATATTACTTTGCTTTAAATCTCGCTTAATCTAAGCGAGATTTAAAGCAAAGTAATATTATTTTCAACTCCATGATGAATTAGACAATTACTCAGTGGAAAGTATAATTCCAAATTTTGCGACTATTTGACGCTGATTAAGTCCATCTTTGTATTAACCTATAATATGCTCTTCAACTTCGCTTCTTTGGTCGTATCATAATTAAATCGTCATATATGATAGATATATTCATATCGGAAACATAATACATTTCAATTAAGAGGAAGTATCGATGCTTAAAACATTTATAGGATTGAAATCCTAGTATTTTATCATATCGGCTTAAACAGAAAAACAGAAAGTAATACCTAATTCACTTCAACAACAAAACATTCAACCCTGGGGCCATAAAAATCGGCCCCCAGAAACCAGTTTACAACAGGCGCAAAAAGCCAAAAATGTTGATCACGTGAGTAGCTTGCAACTACGTCGGCATGGCCAATATCAAAAGAATCACCCAGCGCCAAACTTCCTCTTCCCTCTGCCGCTTAACAGAGTGGACACGTTCGTTCACACCTGTTGGCTGACTACTAAACACACAAACACACGTACACTCTTATTATGCAACCATACACTGTTACACACATGCGTACAACCACACACTGTTGACAAAAGCACATACACACAAATGTCTACACGACTTCTTAACTCACGTACACGCACACACATTCGTACACCTACTATAACTAGGAATTCAGAAGTCTATGACTAGACTTCAAACGTTAAACAAACAAAAAAAACTCAGTTCGGTTCAATTCCTGTAGAAGCACAAAACCCTCTGTGTAACTTCGAGCTCCAATGAACGAAAATAATTCGGCTACCCGCAGAATCTCACTCAACACTCACGTTTCTCGTTATCATTTATTTGCATCAAATTATATAAAATACAAAATTGTACAGAATGCGGCACAAGGTCAAAAAAGGGGGGAGGGGATCGGTCAACTCTAAGTTATAAAAACTCAACTTAGCTAGTACCAATCATGACCATCATTCACCAAAATACCACATTCACACTATACATCCAACGTTACTCACCATAAGAATTCGTACCATGAAATCCTACTTTAAACCCATATGAAAAATATGCAACGAAGGAGTGGGAATAAAATAATTAATAAACATGTACAAAATATAATGCTATAAATAAATGAACAAATTGAGGTTAGTAAAAAGTCTCCCCGTTACTTAGAATGTGGCAGAGATGCCGATTTGCCGGTCGAAATAAAAAATTCGAAATAAATGGTTTGATTCAGGTCCCAACGCTTTATTCCTGAACAGCACCTTCGAAAATATCGAAGGGTGGCCTGCCGAAGAGAGTCTCACCCTCTCGGCCCTAATGCGAGCCTTCAGGTAATATTTGAAAATCGCAATAAGGTCGAGAGAAGCGAAGACTGTCTTGCACCTAGTCTTCCAAATCGTTACTCTCATAATGGCTAGTAAGCTTAAGAACGTAAACCGTGTTTGCCTATCGGTTGTCGGAGCCCAGTTGCTACATATATTACTGGGTTTCAGGTCAAAAGACGATACATTAAGAATACGGACCATGTAGCCTGCAACAAGCCTTATCAGTGGCATGACGATGCGGCAAGAAACAAAGGCATGACTTACGGTCTCGTTCTCGTCGCCGTATCTGACACACGTTGGAGAATTGCTCAAGCGCGCTGAATGAAGCCTTTTACCGACCCAGACCGCATTTCTAATCGTCAGCCAGGTCAGCAATGCCTCGTCATTGTCAAAGCACCTTAACTCAGGCGCCCAAGGCCAGATTGAGCGGAGCTCCCCCCTCGTCAAAGCGAGCCCCTCAAGCTTATCATCTCGAACAGTCACCCAATATAATGCCTTTCGGGACGACAGCAGGGTTTCATAGAGGCCTTCTGCCACCCTTAAAAGAAATGTCAACGCATATCTACATTCACGATAGAAGGAGCACTCATTTCGGGGCAACCTGTGCGCCTCCCATCATCCAAGTGCACACTTCTTAAAGCCGGAAAGGCTTTCTTAGTGTCTTCCTTCCAGAAGACACCGTTTCGCTCAGATTGTGTACTCATTCGGTCTAGATAAAACAGTCGAGTGTGTGGCATCGAATTTCGATGCTCGGCATACCCAGACCGCCCTCTAAAGGATGAAGGTAAAAAATATCGCGACGGACCATAAGGCACTTTCCAAGCCACAACAACTTGAACAGAGCCCGCTGCAACTCCAGCAGCGTATCCGACGGGAGTGGGAGAACTGAAAGAGGATATAGGATGATCGGATAAATGTGTGAAGTACACACCTCCGCTCTCCCCTTTAACGAAAGATTTCTGCGGGACCACAGACCAGCTGCTACCCTTACCGCTTTCAGGACTTCCGACCAGTTTTTCTCCAGACGCCGAGTAGCTTGCAAGGCCCATCCGTCCAGATAAATGTACCTGTAAGGGAACACCCTTCCAGGCACCAATGCGCAAGCCAACAGACTTATCGCAGTTGATTTTAGCCCCTGTAAGCGTTTCATACATTCTGATTTCTCTGTCGACGACACTAATCTCGGCATTGCTCGTTACAAGCACAGTCAAGTCGTCGGCATAGGCGGAGTACTTCAGCGTGGTGTAAACACCTGCCAAAGTAATTCCACGCAAGACCGGATTCACTCTTAGCCTGTTAAGGCAAGGTTCGAAAACAAGCACATAAAGCATCGGTAAAAGAGGGCACCCTTGACGAAAAGATCTGGATAAACTGAAGGGCCCAGACCTTATACCATTCACTTCAACTCTAACACCGGGGTTCGCATACAAGAGGCGAATCCAAGAACGAAATTGCGGGCCTAAACCGGCCTCAGACAAAACAGCCCCTAAATATCGAAAGCGTTGGACTGATCTAAATTGATCAGCGCGGCTTCAGTGTCGACTTTATCTATGATCAAGCGTATCGAGTGCAAGTTATCCTGAATGGTTCGACCCTTTTACAGAACAAGTCTGTTCAGGGCTTATTAGACCAGGCAAAACAAGTTGCAGACGGTTTGCTAAGATCTTTGCCAAAATCTTTAACCCCGCATTAACCATTGTTAGGGGCCGAAAATTATCTAACCCATTTTTGCTTTTAAGTAAAATTTCACCAAACCCATGGTCAAATACTAAGGAATAGTCCCGTTACTAAACCACGAGTTAAACAAAACTGTCAGCAAGGTAACAAAAATGTGCGACATCCTCAAATACACCTCTTAGGGACAAACCATCAATCCCCGACCCGCCTCAAGGCTTCTCTGACTTCATCCTCTGTTATGCAATCTTCGCACCTAGCCGCTTCGGTCGCCACAAGACGAGAAAAGTCGGCTAAATAAGGATCGACTTGTGCTAAAGACAAACCGGGTTCCCGAGTAAAAAGATCCAGGAAATGAGAACGAAACGTTCCCAGAATACCTTCGTTTGTGGTCACGAGCTGCCCATCCGGCAATGAGACACGAGCGATATGTCGATCAGATGCATGTCGACGTTCCTCTGCACGCAGTTCAGCGGCCATGTTTGGTGCTTCTTTAGGCTTTCTTTTTTAACCTAGCCCTAATCACTAAAGCCTGGTGTTCTTGGTTGTCCAAATAATCCAGCTTGGCCTTAATTATAGTAACACTAGAGCTATCCCCCAACTCCACCGCCCGATCTAATCTAGACTCTAGTGCCACTTTAGCTGCCCTAGTTGCTAGGTTGAGTCGTCTTCTAAAATCGGCAGTAAAGTACCTAATAACCTACTTAAAATGAACCCACCTCCTATTACCAATAACAGCCCCGTCAATTCCCGCTGTAGGGTTAGTAAAAGCTGTTCCTGGTATCCCTTCACATCGAACAACGAAGTGTTGAGCTTCCGGTACCCAGCTAATCTAGGTTTAGGTCTATCTAAGTTTACACGGACCCGAACAAGTCTATTATCCGAGTAAACTATGTTATGAAAACTTGGACATTCAACTAATCCTACGTCGACTCTCCTAATTAAGAACCAGTCATATAACTCGAAAGTTGTACCAAATCGGAGCCGCGTCTAGCTGTCCAAGTCAATACCCTATCTCGGGGCTTTTCATTCCGGTACTTATCGATGAGGTCAAACTTAGTGAGGAAGTCCCGAAATAACCTAGCGTCCCGATCAGTGTTAGTACCCCTAGGCTTATTACGATCTAAATCGGGATCAAGGATCGCGTTCCAGTCTCCCGCTTAAATGACCGTCCGAGTAGTATTCAAGAACTGCTCGATTCGCCGAAAGAAAGAACCGAGCTCAGAATGGCGATTGGGAGCATACACCCCAACGAGCCGAAATGCTTTCTCTTTTATGGTAATGTCCAAAACGCATAGTCTCCCTTCCGGATCCATGTAGCAAGGGTCACACGACGCATCTAAAGATGTCTTACCAGCGAAGAAACCTCCCTTGCGGAAGAATTAAAGTATGCTGAATAAACGTGAACACCCTTAGCAAGCGCACCCAAATAGTCCCCTGAAATCAAGTGAGTTTCCTGAACACTAGATATATCCACTCCGAGGCGCTGAAAGTCAGTAGCGACTCGAAATTTACGAGCGTCGGCCCTCAGGCCTGGACATTCAAACTCGCTAGAAAGAGAGTCACAAGGATGCCTTAGGGTTGGGTTCCAGAAACGAACATAGAAGTGGTCAGGATGCCGACGGCTCTCCCGAAAGAGGATCTGCCCATCTGATCATTAATTTGACCATCGTGGGTGATGCCGCCAACATCCAAAGGATAAGTTAATTCGGCTATAGTGTACAGGGAGGGGTGTGACCTTATGGGGACCCTCCTAACACAATCTTTCCTTAAACCAGATTATATGTCATCCTTGAAGGTAGCCATTGGAGGGGTAAGATTGAACGTATTGTTCGCCTCTTCCAGCATCTGTCATAGAGCCTCCGCTTCGGATTTCTTCCTTACTACTGTGAAGAGTCTTGGGGTTGGGGAAATTTGTAGGGAATTCGATAGATTTTCCTCCAACTTCTTTAAATTTAAATAGATCATGCATGTTTGTGAGATGGAAGTATTTTACCGTCTCTTCTTGCAAGCTTGTAGTTTTACAAATATCTTCCACGGAGAGGAAGGCGGATTTTTTCATTGGTGGGAGGAAGGGGAGTTAGGCCTTATATGAGATGCTGGAGAAGGCGAAGGGAGCTGTTTTGTGGGGGATGCGGGAGGAGTATTTTTGGGGGTATTTATTGGGGAAACAAAGGGAGAATTTTGGGGTGAGTGGATTTGTTTAGACATTTTGACAGGGCTTATGGGGAATTAATTTGTACGATTTGTTAGGAATTGGACCTGAGATTGGGGGTTGCATTGTTTTGGGAGAATGATAACTTTTCTGTTTTATTGGTTTGGCGGCAGGCTGGGGACTTGGTTTGGGAGTGAGAGTCTTACTTAAAATGGATTTGAACGAATTTCTCTCGAGTTTTGTTTTAATTCTTTAGCTTTTTTATAACTGTCTTTCCCCGGGTCGTTTTTTAGCATTTCTTCCTCTCTCATTTCTTCAAGAGATATGCGTCCCGGGGTTTTCTTACCCGGCACTATAATCCATTCATTCTCGCCTTTGGAGTTAGGAAGTGCCCGAAAATGATCGTCGGAGACGTCAGAAACCGCATCAATTTGATATCCCAACGTAGCTGGAGGATCGAGGTGGGGGCCAGCCTTGGACGATTTGGTATTCAGAGTGGTTGTCTTCGGGATTGGTTTCTTCTGAGGGTAATCCAGTGTGAGGTGTCCAAGTTGTCCACAGAACCAACAAACCGGTCTTCAGCCTGCTAGAATTATCGGTAGTTTATCCTCTTCTACTTGTAGATAGTAGGGGATGTTGTCATAAGCTTTTTTGTCTAAAAACAGCTCAAAGTTGCAGGTGCCTGGAAATTCGTCGAAATTAACATCTGTTATTTCTCCAAATTTGAGAAGGAAAGCACCAATGTGTTCACCTTTGACGTGAAAAGGCACGTTAAATATTAGAATAGAAGAGCGTCTTCTTGCCATATACTATGTGAGAAGTACATAATCTTGAGTAATAATTTGCATGAGAGAGAGAGTTTTGCACAAATTTCCTCATTTGGAATAGGGCGTTCCAGTTGTTAAAACCTTTACATTTTATAAGTCTTTGAGGTGTGAAGCCTGCAGTTGCTAAAAGTTTAGTTATTAAATCAGGAGAAGCTCTGATAGAATGTTTGATTTTTTTTATCAATAACAAACATTGTTGCACTCCTTTTTCTTATTTCATCCAGTTTGGGTAAATCAACAATTAATCCGTTCTCCGTTGCCCTATGTTCACATTTTCTTGCTTCTTCTACAAATTCGTTTACATTTATTGATAATTTCGGTGGATTACACCATTCTGATTTGTCAGTAACATGCATAGTCTCGGTAATGTTGGTCGCCATCTATTAATCAAACAGTTTGAGAACAAGACACATAAAAAACCCGACGTTAAAAAATAAATAAAGTTCAATAACAAAGTTTCAACAAGGCAATAATAATAATAACAAATCAACAATGGTAAAAGGCAACAAAAAGATTTCAAAAAAGATACTCAAGTAACGCTCGGTTGAAAAGGGTTTGTCAGACCACGAAACTCTCACTCGACACTCACGTTTCTCATTTTCTTTTCTTCTGATTTTCTTGTCTTTTTATTAGCAGATTTTCCCTCAGTTAATTCAACTTAACCAATCAGAAAAAAACATAATCCGCTGGCTCACTATTTGTCATGATAATTAAATCTTTTATTATTGTGCAGCAACCAGTAGATTTGTTAATTCGAGGCTAGAAAACAAGTAAGCCAAAACTTATTTCCCTTTCCATCTGCAAACCAGGCAAAGGCGGACCCTCTTACTGCGGGGAAGAACTAAGTCCGGGCCACCTCCACCGCTCGATTCTAGCTCAAGATTATCAATTCCGCCACACCTACACAAACACACAAACAGGGTCGCACACATGCGCTTACTACTTTTCTTCGAACTGACTTCCAATGAACATTTAAAACTAACATTTTGTTTTTCCCCTGCATTTTTACCATGTTTTTTGTTTGTCTTTTTTCACACAGATATATATATATATATATATATATATATATATATATATATATATATATATATATATATAAACGAGTAAAAATTGAGAATCAAAATTGTGCAAAATACAATATTTATTAAATCATCAGTTGGTCAAAACTAGGGCTTTTAAATAAATCAATTTTATTATTCTATCCTTAAGCTATGGCTTTTCAAAAAATGATATCTTATCGTAAGATGAGAGTAAACAGATAAGTTGGTAAAAGAATACATTACCAAAAGTCAAAATTTGAAAAGATATAAGAATAGAAATGATATCAAATGTAAAAAGAAAATATAGGCTAAGATCAGCGTTGAAGGTACGATAACAGCACCGCATCGCACTCTAACTAAGCTATCGTCCGGGCCACTTAATCGTCTTTACTTATCCACAACTCGAACGTGTTTTTACAACTTCAGATGCCATTTTTTCCGAGATTCGATTTTACCTTACTTCAAATCGGCTTCTACCAACTTTTATTGTACCTTCAACGGTAGCAGTGCACTATATATTCTGTTTTCATGATATCATGTTCCAAGCTATTGACTCCTACTTTTATTTATGTTTTTATTTGTGTGTGTGGAGAGGTCGATCGTCATGATCATATTCTCAGTTTCTATGATACTATTCTCTGGAGTGCAATGTATGTAGTTCGTTCATCATTACATCATCGTCTCAGCCTAGCAAAAGTATGCGACCTGAATGGGCTTACCTTTTCTAATATATATATATATATATATATATATATATATATATATATATATATATATATATATATATATAGCATAATATAAAATGAATTAATAAAATAAGGTGCGAATCAAATTGTATTAGAATTCAATGTTCAGGCAAAGTACCTTAAAGTCCTTAACTCATGAGTTTTCAAAGAAAATTCTTACCGCAATGACATTACTGCAGATAATAAAATTAAACTTTGAAAATATATAAAAATATAAAAATACATAAAAGTATATAAAACATCAAATATATTTAATTTTATTATCTGCAGTAATGTAATTGCGGTAATGGTCCTCTGAAGAGAAGAATTTTCTTTGAAGACTCATGAGTTAAGGACGTTAAGGTAACTTGCCTTAACATTGAATTCTAATAAAATTTGATTCGCACCTTATTTAATTACTTCATTTTATATGATGCTATTAATGCTCTATCCAGTAGTTTGAGCTTCAGTTCTATCCGGATGTTTACTAATTTAAGATATTAGTTGCCTATTGTATCTTTTGTTGGATTAACTTTATATATATATATATATATATATATATATATATATATATATATATATATATATATATGTGTGTGTGTGTGTGAATAACTGCGAAAGATTTCTAACATTTATCACAACTATATTACCATCAAAACGTGTTACTCTAATTAAATCAATAAGATATAAGCGTATTTGTAAATACTTTATATATAGTAATTAGCAAAGCCCCAAACATAGGTATTTGTTTACCTCATGTGCATAACTGTTTTAACAGCAAATAATAAATCAATGATTGGTGTTATTTCGTTTGATTTAATTGCCTTAGTTTTTTGTATGTATTGAATTATTTTCTCGATATTGACAGTAATTAATGTAAATGATTTCATAAAAAAGAGAATGAATTGCTAAACCATAATCATTTCTTTTCAAAGTAGGTGCACAAAAATTGCTTCTTCATAACGTAATTTCCATATCTATATTCTTATAAACACGTTCCGTTTATTCTTAATGTGTATGTATATGCGATAGTTTTGCTGATAATTTAATCGCAATTAATTTAAGTAATTAAAAAAAAAATCCATCCTCTCCCATCTGTGAAATAATGTTTACGATTTTTAAAATCTGCCGAATAATTTTTAGGATGTTAAAAATCTGTGAAATAATGTTTACGATTTTTTTTTAATCTGCCGGATAATGTTTAGGATGTTAAAACTCTATGAAATAATGTTTACGATTTTTAAAAATCTGCCGAATAATGTTTAGGATGTTAAAAATCTGTGAAATAATGTTTACGATTTTCAAAAATCTGCCGAATAATGTTTAGGATGTTAAAAATCTGTGAAATAATGTTTACGATTTTTTAAAAATCTGCTGGATAATGTTTAGGATGTTAAAAATCTGTGATATTAGGGTTATGATTTTAAAAAATCTGCCGGATAATGTTTAGGATGTTAAAAATCTATGAAATAATGTTTATGATTTTGAAAAATCTGCCAAATAATGTTTAGGATGTTAAGAAATCTGTGAAATAAGGTTTACGATTTTCATAAATCTGTTAAAAGATGTTTAAGATATTTATACACAGTAAATTCCCTCAGCATAAGAATACACCATCGCAATAATCTTTTTGTGTTTTTCTTCAAATTACCAAAATGTGAAATGAAAATTGTTTCTTTCATTTTGTAAAGAAGGCTAAGGCTATATTAATTGCTGTCCGACTTTCTGCTAGTATACCGCCTTGACACATTCTGCTAAGATAGTCATCCACAGAGGAAGTCGAAGGAATTTTTACCGGCACGCTCAGATCTATTACCACTGAAACTCACGAGAAAGTGTAGTATCTGTTCCGATGGATACTGCACCCCATAGACTGGTATTGTCTTGGCCTTCGGGGCTTGATTTACGCCGGTCTATGGGTCTGTCCTGTGCAGTTCTAGGAGGTCCCCCCCCCCACGGCTTCGCCTCCCCTCTTTGGGGAGGAGTAAGTGTATTTCTTACTGCCTGAGGCGCCCTTACCGGGGAATGCCGATGGGGCTGCCCAAGCAATTTTTAAACCCTACTTTCCCGACCCGACCTTGGGTCACATCTTACTTGTGGGAGTAAGATAAATACTGGCCTTGTGTCTAACTCCTGGAGAAAAGTAAATCAATACTCTACAGTTTTCACCTTAATACGGAATCTACCCTTAACTACACTATTTTCTTTTGATTGACTATTTAAAATACTTTCTTTCACATTCTGGATTGAGGGAAAACCTATCAGCAGATTGGATTTTAGCGAACACAGAGCGGTCTCCCGAGTCAATACGGCAACCGATCGCAGTCGCTTACGTTATTCATACATTTCATTCTTCATTTCTATTCACTAGAGTTACGTTTTTTTAATCATGTCAGTAACGTAAAAAGAAATATATTTCTGGATCATGCTAAGTACATTAAGCTACTAATTTCACTTTTAACTTTTCATTTTCATGTATCGATTTTCATGGACTTTCGCACACTGTAGTGAAACATACTATTGTATGAACTTTCGTAAACACTTCGCCTGAATAGTATAATTCACAATATGCTTCCTTTCAGCAGAATAGCACAATCGATAATTGATACTCCCTTCAATTATTCTTACAAGAGCAATTCTATTTTCTTTATTTCTTCGTTCGGCTACATTCTCCATACTACTTTCACCATAACAACATAGTTTATTCTTGGTCAACATTGATTACATTTAACGACTTGATTTTCACAAAATTAGAGACATCTTGATATAACATGCGCGTTAAAAGCAGACGAAATGTTGTCAGTATCAACAGAAAGAGACACACATCAGTAGATTCGAGAGTAAACTTGTAGAATATTAGTACGAGTTAACGAGTCAGCAGAATATCACCGATGCATTGGCATTCATGTTACTAAGGCAAATATGACGTATACTTGTATGAGATCCTGCTGAAAACATGTCTAATCGAGAGTGTGTGGTGAGTCTTCGTTGATGCGCTAAGAGATCGAAATAACTTAAAAGAAATGTAACGGATGCTTTCTTTCTAATTTTATCGTATTTTATTTTGTCTTTAGCGACTCCTTGGATGTCGCAAGTCTCTCGCAAATTTCTTGTGTTCTACATTAGCGCCAGGAACTATTTCTTGTCGATCTGCCAACATCAAAGGCAGGAGATGTGCTTGAAGAGCTGATTGACTTCTCTCAAGAGACTGGTGGGCGTTGGATAGGTTTGATCGGGGTGTGCCTGTGTGTTAAAAGCGTTTATACTATCGTCACATTCAAAATAATGATTTTTATATGCTAAAAACGTTCCCATGTAATAAATGCACAATGTGATTCACTGACAGCCGCCATAGTAAATAAAATCTTGGCAGCTGTCTTCTGCATCTGAAGTGGCATCACAAAACATTGGCTTTTTTAAAAGAATTATTGACGCTAAAGGCTTTATACTTACTTGATCAACAGTTGCGTTTGTATCTTTGGCGTAAACATCTTTTAATGGAAATGGATTTACTAAATTGCATTTTAAACGATATTAGATGAAAATTCATATTTAAAAATAATCAGTTTTATTTTAAAACCAGAACCCTGAAAAAAATAATCTAATTTGTTAGAATATGTTTTATTTCTCAAGAGACACAGCATTACACCTTGTTGCAAACGGTAGCAACTTTTCCTGTAGAGACTTCAATTCTGTAAAGATTTTAGCTTTTTTATTTCAGATGTACAAAAATCTACAAAAATATTGCGCGAGTGATTCTGGATGTACGATATCATCAAATAACATTATATTTATTATGTATATAACATGAAAGTCCCAGTAATTAGATGAGTATAACATTGAAGGAAATAATATTTTTGAGAAAATATCTTTATGTTATACTAGTCGTATCTATCCAGTATTGCGCTGGGATGTATCTACTTTAAATTTTTTTAGACTTCTTTAAATATGTCGTTTGTTATATTTTGATCAATTTAGTGTTATTTGATAGAATTTGGAAATTTCGAATTTTAAAGTAAAATTTAATAATAATAATAATAATAATAATAATAATAATAATAATAATAATAATAATAACGTTTCTCTCGTAAAATTCCACTAGATTTAAATAAATATATACCTATTGTCATACAAGCAATGTCTTACTCTCTATTTATAAAGTGTTGGGTGTAAATACCTTCAAAATATTCATTTATTTTTAAATCAGTTTTAATGATCTTCTATCCAACAGTTTTAAGATTTACAAAATTTATTCAAATTGTGAAGGGGCGCGAAAGTAATTTTCAAATACTAAGAAACTATGTAAATGGATGATTCTTTTACAAAGAAAATGAATTATAGTGAATAAAATTTCGTAATTAAATTATATTTTAAATAGAATTTTAAATATTTCATTTTATTTTAACAAAATGTCGTTTTTGATAAATATGTTATTAATAGTATATAAGAAAATAAATATTCACTGTGCAATTATCAACATGAAGTGGGCTTATAATTTTTATTCCATTATTATCATTATTATTAGTAGTAGTAATACTAGTAGTTGTAGTAGTAGTAGTAGTAGTAGTAGTAGGTGTAGTAGTAGTACCACCTTTTTTGTATGTCATTTATGTATCTGTTTCTGGTTTGTTTGAATCTCTTCTTTCCAGCTAAAGCTATGTTAACCCAGAGACGTAAGTTTTAACGTTACTCTCTCTGTCGCTGTCTCTATATATTTATGCATGTATATATATTATATGTATTTAAATGCAAATTTAGGACATATTCATTTTTTGCGATGATAGTGCTTCGAAGATTTCACCACCAAACATTATTTGTCCTTGCGTACATAGGTTTCCGAATGGCTTACATATCCTGCCTAAGTCAAACGATAGCATCCATTTAATTTTAATATTGTAGAATAAGTTGACTAAAGTATGACCTATAAAGATAGTGACCTTAATAACATGATAAAAGTCTCCTTCGTTTTTAAAATAGTCCTACCTCTAACAATAACAGAATTAATGATGCCAATAAATCTTCGTCGGCCTCCTATGCTTTGTATTTATAAAATTAATGTTGTTCTCTAAATTCATAATTCAGTTTTGCAGTATGTTTTTGGATTCTGCTTAAAAACATACGTAATTTCACATACATTGTAACAAACAATATTTTCTACACAGCAAATTATTAGTTGACATTATTGTAACTTTAAACGATTAACTATTCATTTTGAATTCTTTTTTTTCTAATTTATATTTAATAAAATTCAGTTTCCGTATGAATCGAATCGTTTCCCTTTCTTTTCTCTTTTAAATGCTATTTTAACAGTTTTTAAATGCTTTTTACAAGGCTCTCATTCATTAATGGCAGTCTGACTGTTCGACAGATCTCGCTTGCTACCTATTAGCCTGACGTCATTCTTCAGTAACCAGGCCTGTTTAACGATGACTTCGGTGTATCTCTCTTGAATCAGTATTCTCATGTAAGAATTTTTGTCAATATTTGTGTGATTTCAGACTATGAGTTATTTCTACTATTTATGTATTCATAAGTATTTTAATCATAAAAAGAACTTTTGATATTCAGGCTGATAATTGTTCTGAATAATTTAAACTTAATGTTATTTGAGTAAATTCTTATTTAGAATATTTGTAAGCTTGTCCTGACCCACACTTTTTTATTGAATCCATTCCTGAAGAAAGGATATATATCCTGGAACGTTTTTAACATTATTGCCTCACTTATTTGGAATAAAATAGTGGAAACAGAAGGTTTTTTGTTTTGTTTTATTTGGTTTGGTTTTGTGTTTATATTTATTGAACAATTCAATTATATATTGATACAAAAATACTGGTTAAGATATTCAGATAATTTTCTATATTCTGCTCCGTTGTGAATAATATTAAAATTGAAATTTAGGAAACCTATATAAGCAAGAATGCTGGTGAATGTTTTAGGAGCATTATTATTGCAAATAATTAATGTGTCATAAATTTACATTCCACTTGTGATAATATATTAGCTCTGTTATACTATAAGGGTTAATTTATCTGCAGTATTTCTTTGTTTCCTAGACTTATGCAGAATTTATTTTATTTTTATGTTTTCATTATCCTCTTGTTATATAAATAAAAGTATTGTTATTTTACTAAACTTGTCATCAAATATATATAAATATGGCCATGTATATATGTATATATTTATCGATATATATATGTATATATATATATATATATATATATATATATATATATATATATATATATATATATATATATATATATATATATTTGGCCTGTATTTTAAATTATCACAAAAGAGATTTTTGTTCTCGCTGAAAACATTAAAGTTTAATTGTGGCTTGGTGAGAAGACTGAATGAATAAGTTTAAACTTTTAATGAAAAGAGATATGTACGAAGATTATCAACGGAATTTTTTTATATTTATGTGTGCAAATTAGGAAAATTTCATTGAAACTACCAGTAATAGATTACTACTACTACTATTACTACTATTATTACTACTACTACTACTACTACATGTCACTTGTTAGTTTCAAATAAAATTGACATTAACCCTAGTTTACTTAATTTAGAAAACAAATTTAAAACTTAAATTGAAACCGAGTTATTTTCGAACGTATGTATGAATTTAAAATATTAAAATAAAGTTCAATCTGGCTTTGTTTATTTCGATTTCAGAAACCGAAATAAACAAAGCCCGATTAGGTTTACCAGCCACTTATGTAGAGTCGTTAAAATATGTCACATTTTTTAATAACGACTCAAACATTTGTAAAAAATATAAGAATGTTTTGCCTTTGAAACCATTAAATTATTAAATTCTAGCGATGGGATCAGACGATATAAATGTTACATTTTATATTCATCTGTGCAAATGGAAAAAGATGGAAGATACATTGGAAATTACTAATAGTTGTAATCCTGCAACAACAAGAATACGTGTTTCATTTATAAGAATCAAACATTTATTAAGATTATCAATGGAAAGTTTGAAATTATGATCATATTATTAATAACTACATAACTATCCATCATATGCAATGAATAAATATTAACAAATCGTCTGTGAAAACCGGATTCTTAAAAATATTTTTTATTATGAATAAGAATAACGTTATATAATTCAATATTAATATAATGAAGTAGTATTCGAATTAAGTCCGTCTCATTTTACGCCATGTACAAATAATAATTCAATGTATAATTAGGTCGAATAAACTCCGAAAGCTGGTATTTGGAAGAACGTAACAGATCAGCGTAATTGTTGTGGCCCTCTGAGGGTCCGACATAAAGACACGGAAAAACGAGGTTACAGGAACAAATATATATTATTAAGAAGTGATATTCTGGACTGCCAGTATAGAACTGGAGTGGAAGAAGACAGTGAGTGGGAATGCTTCTCGCATTTTATTATGGATTGCCAAGTCCATTTGTTCTTCGTACTGGTACGGCACCATGACACCCCCCCCCTTTCAAGCCTTACCTCCTCAAGAGTCTTAGTAACGTTTCCTTTTCGGATTCATCTCTATGTAGTTCGGAGCCATTCGTTTTCTTTTTGGCTGCCGTTTCTGTGTGACTACCTGTGGTGCTGGCAAGTTGAAAGTGTCATATATCACGTCCATCACGTCTTCTACTTGTGGAGAGCTGTCAGTGTCATCTGAAAGTCTTTTTCTGATCTGATTCAGATGTCTCTTATACGAGAACTGTGGTCCTTTTATAATATAGACCATCGACCCTACCTTCTTTTCAATTGTACCGGATTCCCAGAAAGATGCGTTGTTTTTGTAAATCTTAAATTATACCCTATCTCCTGGGCTGTATTTTTCTTCGGTACCGTAGAGATTCGATCATAATTATTTTGTTTAGAAAGTAACTTATCAAACACGGACTTCACTCTCCGCGCAAACATCATCTCTGCGGGGGATAATGATGATGGTGCGTTTACGTTTTTAGTAATTCTATATACTTACAGAAATTGTTGCAAAACCTTCTCCTTGAGAGTATCACCGGCCTTTTTAGTGCTCTTTTTGATGTGTCTACAAAGCGTTCCGCCTGACCGTTTGACCTAGGATGATACGTTATATGTCTGATTTGAAACGTCGTGCAGACTCCTCAAAATCTGATGACGTGAACTGCGTCCCATTATCACTCACCAGACAATCAACTACCCCAAAACGGGCGAATAGTTCATGTAGAAATTTTATCGTAATCTCCGACGTTGGACTCTTGCAGCGTAGTACCTCGGGCCACTTCGAAAAACTGTCGACTACGATTAAGTAGTAAAAACCTTCCAGTGGTCCCGCGAAATCCACGTGGATTCTTTCCCACGGACGGTCAGTCTTCGGCCATGGACTATGTTTTCATATACGGTGTTTTTGCCACGAAGGCACAGCCTTTACACAGCTTTACTGCTTTTTCAATGTCATCATCCATACCTGGCCATTACACAAAACTCCTCATTAAACCCTTCACCATGCTTATCCCTGGATGACCAGCATGAAAATCTTTTAGAATTTTCTTTCGTAGTTTTTTCTGGGATGACCACCCTTTCGTTGTGCATGAGTACCTCATCACAGAGTAAGACACTCTTTGCCACATGTACATCCTTATCTACTATTTTCATTTTTGTGCTGGTGATTAATTCATCCTCGTGAGTGTCTTTTTTTTATTTCGTATAGCGTCACCGGGAGCTCTCTCACTGCGTTGCGCAAAATCTCTTTTAAATCTCCTTCTGTTTGAAGGGACGCGATCACTGTGTCTTTTAGAGTCTCTTTCTCTGTTTTGGCACTAGTCTCGACACCCCATCTGCATGATAGATTTTATTTGAAGGCAAATGCTGCATTTTAAAGTTGTAATTTAATAAGATAGTCCCCTATATTTGTAGTCTATTATCCGTATATACCGGTATGTCTTTTTTAGATCCATGAATTGTAATTAGCGGCTTATGGTCTGTCTGTAAAGTAAATCGTCTACCATGTATGTATCGGTGAAACTTTGTTACCGCAAATATTATTGCTAGGGCTTTTTTCTCGTTTTAAGAATACTGTTTTTCCGCCGGGAGCAAGGTCCTAGATGCATGTTGTTACAAAATGTAGGGAGAGCTATCGAGATTCAAACTCACGACTCCGGTTTACGGAGAGAGATGGGATTCATTTTTGCATATTTATACGCGACCGAGAAATTATAATAATGCGACTCGAATGACGTCAGGAAAAGAGATAAAAAGAGAGAGTGAAGACAATAAAAAAAAACTCCAGCCACAAGCGAAGAACAGTCGACAGGAAGTTAACGCGAGACAGAGAACGAAGGATGCCGGCAAGGAAGTACTTAGCTGCCGGGTTAAGACGGACATATTTTAAGGACAACTATAGTCAGTCTTCCCGAGTATCTCTGCGCTGAATGGGGGAGAAATGAAAATGGAATTATAGCCGCCCTCGGCTCGGGCGAGACGAGCCTGTTGAAAATGGAATTATAGCCGCCCTCCGCTCGGGCGAGACGAGCCTGTTGAAAATGGAATTATAGCCGCCCTCGACTCGGGCGAGACGAGCCTGTTGAAAATGGAATTATAGCCACCTCCGGCTCGGGCGAGACGAGCCTGTTGAAAATGGAATTATAGCCGCCCTCGGCTCGGGCGAGACGACCCGCTGAACTAAGCGGAGAAAAAGTAACCAGCCAGGAATTGTTTTTCCTGAGAAAAAAATGTATTTCAAAACTACATGTGCAAGGAGGTACGGCTACGACGACATGCCGGAAATATCTACTCTAAATCGAACAATGCATCCAGTTGTAAGTAACAACCTGAATATCTCTTCACGGACATTCGCCCCCTAGGGCTGTTATATATGTGTATATTTTTTGTGTGGAAGTGAATCCTGCTACTATAGGGATAGGATAGACAATTCCCCCTCTTCTTAAGAATATACTTTTGTTTTAGTGTTTTATTTCGTTTTGTTTTATAGATACACTCCCCTTTTTGCTAGTATACAGTTTCATTAAATAAATGAATATAAATTTAAGTCCTAATGTCTTTTTGTCGTTTCTTCGTATCTTTTGTTTGTTTCCTGACGGTATTTTATATTGGAGAAATACCCATCCCATATCACGTTTTATTTGAACCTGGGATAATACGAGCCACTCCGGACTTTTTTTAAACTTTTTTTTAAAACTTTTTTTATCATTGTCACGTGATGTCTTTCGGTGGCCCCGACCGGCGGCATTCGTGACAATGTGCAATGGGTTTATGGGTCCCATCCGGCATTATATGTAGGATACACGCTCCTATACCATATGAACTCGCGTCGCTAGCCACGAATAATCGATTATGGGTTGTAATGTGTTAGAAATAACTGACGTAAGCCTTTCTATAATTTTATTAAATTCATCCTGGCATTCAGGTGTCCACACCCAGGCTTTATCATTTTTTTATAACTCATTTCATGGAGCTCGCGAATTATTCATTTCTGGAATAAATGCCTGGTAGCAATTTGTTAGCTCCAGGAAACTCAGTAATGTCGTGACGTTTTCTGGCGCCGGCATGTTTTTTTTTTATCGCGATAGCCCTTTCTGGGTCAGGCCTTCTGCCGTCCTTGTCGATAACATGACCCAGGTATTTTATTTCCTCCAGGAAAAAATCACATTTTTCTTCTTTTACTTTGAACCCATAATCTTGGATTCTCGCAAACACTTGATTTACATGTTTCTGTTTTTTTTTTTCGGGTAAGGCCGTATAGGAACAGCTTTTTTATGATATAAGATTGTTTACTCACGTACAATTATTCCATAAAGAAAAGAAAAGAAAACAATAAGGCTTGAAACAATTGTCAGAGAAAGAAAGAGAGAGTCAACAGATGACGATTAGAACGGAAGTGACGCTGGTGTTGTTCGATATCTTTGCTGTTAATGAAAATGTCATCAAGATACACTATCGCAAAATCCAGTCCGCCCAGCATTGTATCTATTACTTCTCGGAAAATGGCTGGCGCGACTTTCACTCAGAAAGCTAACTTTTCGAATTTATATAAACCACGATGTGTGTTTATACATAACAGCTTCGAACTATCCTCATCCACCGGTATTTGGAAGTATGACTCACTTAGGTCTATTTTAGAAAAAAATCCTCCTCCATTTAAACTTGAGAACACTTCCTCGGGGCTGTGCAATGGGTTGTGATAGTCTTCTAGAGCTGTATTCAAACCCGTTGAAAAGTCTGCACATACGCGAATCTCATTAGATGTTTTATTTACATAAACCGTGGGTGCTGCCCACTGGCTGTGTTGACCTTTTGATAAAATACCAGTCTCTACAAGTCGGTCTAGTTCCTCGTTTATATTTTCTATCGAGGCGAAGGGTACTTTGCTTTCTTTTTTAAATACCGACTGTACATTTTCTTTAAGTTGAAATTTGGCAGCCATCTTAGTGCAGCGCTCAAAACCGCCAGAAAAGAACAACGTGAAAAGATTTTTTTTAATTCTCGTTGCAGTTTTTTCCGATTCTGTTGCTCGACTATTTATTTTTTTACAAAATGTATTAATTGGCAATTTCCATAAATCAAATGCCTGCATCCAGTCCGAACCGAAAAGATTGTTTGAATCCTTCAGCATCAGTATTTTTAGTTTTTCAGTATTTCCCATTAAGGACACATTTGTGATTAATTCTCCTTCAATTTAATTATTTCCTCAGTCACTGTGCTAGCCAGCCTGTTTGTTCTTAATAATGTGGGTTTATTTAAGATTCTCCACGTATGTAAATTTATTATGGAGACATCTGAACCCGAATGCAATTGAAATTTTATGTTTTTATCCAGGATTTTCACCTGTACAAATTTTCTTATGTTCATGCATTTTTCATCCTTTGTCCTAGTGGCTTGAATTCGCGTTTTATTACTTTTACTTGTTCTGCAGTGCGAACTTTTATGTCCGACCTTTTTGCAATTCATACAGGACTTAAAATGAAAAGGACAGTCATTGTACCAATGTGGGCTACGACTGCGTGAACAAGTGTTCGGTGGCCATTTATTTGTCTTTTTACCTGGTTGACTCGTCTTAGCCCCATAAAAATCACTATTTCTGTTTTGACTTATTTTTTTATAAGGTTGAACTTTTGTTTTTTGATGTACTTCTTTATATTCTCAATGCCCGATAATTCAATGTCTTTTGAGTCCTGTTTTACATTGATAAATCTTTGACAGTCCTCGGCCAACTTTTACACCTAATCTCTGTGTCATTTCTTGAGACTAATCCTTGTACGAAAATTAAACACTTGAACTTATCTCCACTCAATTCAGCTAGTTTAAAGTCGTCACAATGTGTGTTTACTATTGATGCAAAAGTAGCGTAATCTTCCTCGTCTTTTTTAGCAGGTTTATGCACTTCCAGCGTTTGTGAAATAACGTGGTCTTGTGACTGAATAATTCCGTTAATAATTTTACCACTTCTATAAAAGTTAAATCGCTAGTTTTCCTAGGTAAAATGAAATCCACGAATTGTGTATGTTCCGTGGTACCTAGTTTCCTATGTAGCAGGCGAACCTTTTTTAGAGTCAGCCCATTTTTCGCAGTCAATTCTATATAAATCTTCATATCTTCGAAAATATGTTGCGAACGTATTTTCTTCCGAATATGTGGAATTATGGATGGCGTTTCACACGACGATCTGCGAAAACGCGTTGTCACTTTCATTCCCTTGGTCTATACGCGATATTGTTTGTATAAGTGTTTCCAATCTGTCGTCATTTTCTTTCTATTGTTGACACATATCTATAGTTTGTTCGAGAAGCTTTTGAAACTTTTCTTCAGTTTGCTGTTGTTTTTCTTGTTTTTCATTTTGCTCGTGTAAAAGCTTTTGAAATTTCTCCTCAGCCTGTTGTTTTTGGGAGATTTGAAATCTGGTTTATTCCGTGATGATTGGCGTAAGGTCTTCCATAAGTACTTTTTTACTTTGTTTAGAAAATGACTATTTTCTTTTTTAGTATGGCTTTGTAAGAAGGTATTTTCCTTAGATTAGCGCTTGCTAAACGCCATGTTAGTTAGGAAAAGATTATGAAACCTTTTTATTACTACGCTTTACGCGTTTTAGTTTTAGAAAAGAAAAAACATACTGTTTCACAATTTTTTTCTTTTCGGTGGAAATAAAATCATATATTCCCTTATTTGTAAAATATTCTAAAAGTCGGAATAACAATGTAGGGAGAGAGAAAAAAACTGACTTGTTTTTTTAATTAGAAAAAATAATCAATTTGGTTTATTGTGCTTTTTTGGGGAGGGGCGTTCACCGATAACTAGTTTTCAGAACTAGACAATGTGTATTCGATTTCATCAAGTGTTGTTTCTTTTTAAAATCCAACGTCGGTTTTTTTCGAAAGTTCCGACAAAAATCCTTTGTTTTGACTTTTTTTCTGTTGTAACTCGTCAATAGTTTCGTTGTGGTTTCCCGTATAAGTGTGGGTACTTTGTCGACCGTTGGTTGGTGACCCGTGTCAGTTCTAATTGCCTCGTCGCCAGTTTGTTGTGACCCTATTAGGGGCTTAAATAAAGACACAGAAACACGGGGTTACAGGAACAACGATATATTATTAAAGAAAAAGAATATATATACAAGAAGTGGTATTCTGGACTGGGGTGGACGAAGATAGTGAGTTGGAATGCTTCTCGCATTTTATTATGGATGGACGAGTCTATTTGTCCTTCGTACAGTTACGGTATCATGACAGTAATGTAGGTGTATTAAACAATGAAAACGCTTGAAGCATAAAAATCATCGATGCATAGAAAAAAGAATATGTATTTTTAAATAACACCCAATTTTTAATTGGGGGAAAAAATAGTTACCGGTATTAGAGTGTGACTTCTCCCACTTCCTCTATAAATATACAAATTGAAAATAGAATAGCAATCGGATTAAATATAAAATCAATATCATCGCTTGTAAATTAAAACAAAAATGTTAAAACATACTAGAATGAACACCATATGTTTATATCAAAACATTTGATTATGTTATCAACTCGGTTTGTATGTTTCAGGTGATATGGTTGGTTTTTATCTTAACTGCGTCATACACATCATAATAGAAAGGGTTGCAATTAAACGACTTGGATGTCAGATGTTGGAACTGGTGTAGTTGGAGAAGTCCTCGTAGAGATACCTCTAGGTTTTCTTTGTGTTGTTCAACAGAAGTGCGTAGTGTTACCACGTGTATGCCTTCCCGTAGCCACTATCATGCAATGCGTGTCAACAATGGATAGAAACCATTTAAATTTAGTGAGAGTCACTTTGCGAAAATGTGTACGACATGAAGTTGTTTTCGCTGGAAACATTCAGAGATCAGTACAGTTTAAGTGAACGTGGTTTTCGTGATGTTCAAGTGTGTGTGCGGAATGTGGACTAGCCAGCCGTTGTACTGCGCGTTTTGTAGCTAATTCTGGCAAAAGTACTTCTCGTCTGAGAACAACCCTTGCTTCACATTACAGTTCATATAATAGCTCTAATCAATTACATAAAAGATGTTGGATCGACACGTTTTGATCTAATATATAAAAAATCGGTTAAAATTCTACATTTGTTCAAACTCATATTGGACATTTTAGAGTACGTGTAATTTGAATATCCTCAAAGACATTATTAATATAATTATTAGTACACTCACAAAACCTAATTTGGTTATGAATTAAAAATGCCAAATAATACATTGATATTTCAACACACAATTATTACATAATACCTTTTGCCGAGCCGAAATTCAAGCTTTAATTAGGTTATTAGTAACGGACAAAATATAGAAACGGAAATTGTAGCTCTTGGTTATATGTACTAGTATAAATTTAATTCAAGAATATATATATATACATTGGGTTGTCGCGAGTGTTACTTCTTTCTGTTTAGCATGGGTTACTGAAAAGCTGTAACTACGTATGAAAGGTTTTGATGAAAACAAGGCGACTAATAAAGCATAACTTATAAAATTCTGTAAGGGAGGTGACGCAGACTGGCGACTTGGGTGTGCCAAGTTCGAATTCTGTCGGTTCCATAGAATTATTGTCATTTAGGGATCGGTTGCAACTATTATGCGGCCCCTTTTTCAAAAATGCCACCAACAGAATCAAGCCGGTCAACGAACTTGTACTGTGTTGATTCATACGAATTTACTTTTATAGAATTGTGTTATGTTATATGACGTGTTGGCGCAATAAAAACGTCGTTTCTCATGTGAAATTGAGTTATAGCCACTGGCGTAGCTAGGGGGGTGGGGCGGGCCGCCCCGGGCGGCACACCTGAGGGGGCGGCATTTTGAGAGGGTAAAAATAGAAAGTAGAGAAAAAAATTTAAAAAAACAAAAGTTAACAAAAAATATGAAATTTTATACTATAATTTTATATAATAATAAATTTAAATGAGAACATTTGAAAACCTGAAAATGTTATGAAATGATAAAATCATTTTTATTTACTTTTTTGTCGTTGTTGTTAAAGTCCGAATTTTCGCCAAATAACATGGATGTATCAAGGAGAGAATAGTCCGATGTAGTTTTCTTTTCTTTGTCTTCATAATGTTATTATTAAGAGGGCGAGCCCTCCGAAGAGAAAAAACGTCTTGTATCGGTGCTTTTTAAAATCCGTGTGTGTAATCGCTCGGTTTTCAGAAATTTGTTGTTGTTAATAACGTTTCAACTCTTTTAAAAATAGTTTTAATATATTTTAAACAAATGTATTTATGAATGGCAAATAAGGCTATAAATTTATTTTTTGTGAGAGAACTGTCGCAAGGCATCAAGTCGGTTGAAAATTTACAAACAGATTTTTCGCGCCTTTTTTTCGGCAAAGTTATCAATGACTCTATCAAAATTCACTTCTGTTATCAAAGGCAAGATAAGTTACTCTTCTACCTATCTCGACAAGTTTTTAGTGGTTTTTACTCACTTAAAACGTGTAATCAGTTAGAAAAACATAGTGGCTATCGGTATATGCGAAAAATACAAATGAAATCCATTCAATATATGTTAGCGTGAGTCGTGACATAGGGTGACATATATTCGGTGAATTTCTAAGAGTATTTTCAATATGTATTTAGTTTTAAGTCAATTTCCCGAACTTGCCGCATTCTAAACGAAGTCTGGCGCCATTTTTTATTTTTTGACAGTTTTTCTTCGAATCTATGTGTATAATAAAACAAACTCGAAATTGTTAATTCGATTTACTTCTCTTACTTTTCATTTTAATAAATATTCGATTAATATTACATGATATATATACATCCACTAATATATATATATATATATATATATATATATATATATATATATATATATATAAGGTTAAGATTTTTTTGTTATTGGCGTTTGTTCCGCGATAAGCGTTTGTTTACATTTTTTATATATTTTTATACATTCGCAACCTTAGCTATAAGCTCTTTATTATTCATATTATTATATGAATGAATCGCCCTAACTTTTTGGACGCATTTAATTTAATTATGTTTTTACGTGCATAAAATAAAATAAACTAAAATAAATGTTATGCACGTAAAAACATAATTAAATTAAATTACATATATATATATATGTGTGTGTGTATAATAGTCATTCACACACAGGACTGTTTCGCTGTTTACAGCTCATCGGTGCGGCTAGACTTTAGCAACTACTTCCAGCTAGGAACGAAATCCGATCATCTGAGAGAGCGAGGGAGAAATATTTTAACAACAATTAGCAGCCTTTGGGCTGATATCACAGTGTAGTATCTGATCTAATGATACACTTCTCCTTTTCTGTCGTCGGTCAGTATGGGGAAATCGTTCATGACTGAGAATTTTTATTTTTGTTCCTATCCAGAGTGCCCCTTTTTGTGGAGCTGGATTTTCCCCACATTAAAAACCGGCCTTGTGTCTAACTCTGCCCTTGTGGAGAGGCAAGTAAATGGGAACAATCGGCAGTCGTTGCCAAACCGACCTCAGCTCTAATTGTACACAAGATCTAATTTTAAACAAGACCATTGCTATATTCGCTTACGGCCGTTTGCCATTTTCGGCTCTCATTATGCTCAACATTATGGGAGCATTATAATAAATACGTATTTATTTTATAACTATATATGTGCATATATACATATATATGTGCATATACACATATATTTATACGTACATATACATATATACATACATACGTGCATATATACATATATACATATATACACACATACACATATATAAATACGCATATATACATACATATATATGTATATATATATATATATATATATATATATATATATATATATATATATATATATATATATATATATATATATATATATATATGGCTGGTTTTAATACTTGAACAAAATTTCCATTAATTGAGAATAAATTGCTTTAATTCATTTCAATCACTAAGTTTAAAAAATGCAAGCATTAATTATTTCTGGAGATATACTCAGTGACCGGCTGACCTAACAGGATAGGGCCAAGCCTAGGCTTCGGCCAAGCACCAAAAAAACAAAATGACCTCAGAAAGATTTCATACTTAAAGGGGAACTTTCATATAAATTTTTATCGAATAGGTGCGAAAAGAAAGTTGGATATTTGGGTGTATATACACCGACATCAAAGAGGAAATAACATTAGATGCGAAAGTTTGAATTCATTAATTTTATTACTGTCCAAACGTTTGTTTTTGTAGCATACTTTTTATAACTCCTTGTAAACTTTACAATTGCTAGCTGGGGGATCGGACAAAATCACCCCGGGCAACCCCCACCATCTACTTAAAACAAAAGGAAAACAGATAAAATCTCAAATGAATAAAAAATATTAAAAATCAGTTTTCATATTTTAATTTTAATTGAATTGAATTTAGGAAAATTAGATACCGTAGAACTAATTTTCGCAAGGTATGAAAATTAAGAATAATGTTAACTTAATAATAATGGACCAGTTTTCCTACCTAGCAAAAAATTTTCCATGGACGAATTATCCATGGGCGAATTATCCATGGACGAATTTTCCGGGCACCCAAATGCCGGGGGGGGGGGCGTCAAATTTTACTACCGCCCCGGGCGGCAAAAGGTCTAGCTACGCCACTGGTTATAGCATCCAGTAAGTAATACATGTAGCAGTAAATAAAACTTGAATCTGTGATCGGTTGATTTTTGGAAATATCTGATTTACCATGGTTGTCCAACCTGGTACTTTTCTTTATCAATTTTTCTACGAGTTCAATCAATATTTACAGTGGGATTCGGCTTTAATCTGAATGTGTTGGTATCAGAACTGTTAGAAGCAAATCCAAAGAAAAACAACATTGTCTCTAGGCAACGGAATAACGGTAAAGGAGGCAATTGAGAAGATACAGAAATATGTACGTGTAGTTTTATAGATTTAGAAGTTCAGTGAAGTGTTATTTTGTCGGGATGAGTTCTTTCTAAAAGATTAATTGGTGGTCATTTTTAGTATTAAAGATTTAAAATCGGTTATAAAAGGGTACATAATTCTGCAATGACAAATAACTTAAACCACTTAATGAAGTTTTTGGTCGGTAATTGTTGTTGCCTTTTTTTATCTCCATGATACAAAAGTCTTTAAAATAGCAATTTTAAAAGGAAACAGCCTTTAATCTACGTTGCACGAACTACTTACCACAGCACTTGGATTCCTTAAACCTTGGATTAATAACAGTGATTGATTTATTCCTTGAAAGTATTTGTCATTGCATCCCTCTTAATTAAATATGGATTTTTTTATTTATTATAGAGGATTTCCCTGTATGTTGTGTTAATGCTGACTTGAAACAAACGTACAAATCCCTGTTCTATAGACTTTTCATTTCAAAATTAAATTAAAATGCTATTATAAATAATTGAACCAATCCTTATATATATATATATATATATATATATATATATATATATATATATATATATATATATATATATATATATATGAGATCCAAACACAGTTTGTTGATCACTTTCAACTGCTCGTATAAAATACCCGCCGACTCGGTATTTACAAAGTTGAATGCCTCCTTAATCATTAGCTAATTCGTTGTGACCGACGAGGGAACGCTCTTGACTACAAATCAGTGGTGATTTGTGATCGGAGTTCGAGCACGCTGACCGTAGAGAATTAACTTCCTGCACTGAAGATTGCGTTAGCATGAAACATCGATGTATGTAGGTAATAAATAATTAATATATATATGTATATATATATATGTATATATATATATATATATATATATATATATATATATATATATATATATATATATATATATATACTAGACTACGATAGAATAACTACATTAATTATAATTACAAATTGCATCCGCATTAATTCAATCCTCCAGATCTGGCACAAGTGAATATATGTACTTTGCAGACATACACGATAATATCCAGAGGAAGGAGATGTGGTTCCGATGAAGAAGTCAAGCGTATTTTGAAATCAAAAACAAATCATTATACAACAAAAAGTCATCGAATTGTAAGTGAAGCGTGTGAAGCGTGTGAAGCGTGTGAATCGGTGTATCACCCTAGAAGGAGATTATGTTTATGAACAATTCGAATATTGCCATAAAGTTGTTGACTTATTAATTAGGCCCATGGACTTATTTAGAGATATTATATATATATATATATATATATATGTATATATATATATATATATATATATATATATATATATATATATATATAGTAAACCAGGTAGGGTAAAAATCCACAGTGTAAAAATCCAAAGGGAATGAAACCGGGCTTATAAGAGAGTGCTCAATAAAAATATAGAGCTGTATTGTGAATGCTTTTATATATATATATATATATATATATATATATATATATATATATATATATATATATATATATATATATATATATATATATAATATATATATATATATATATTGTTGCGTTGTTAATATTACGCCGGAAAAAACATGTTAGAGTTTTATTAGCAAACCACCTTCATTGATAATTTATTTTTATTGAGTGAATGTGTATTTGTGGTGAACAAGATTTACTCTCGCAACCAGGCTGCATTTGTAGATTTGCCGACGTTTCGAAAACTAACGAATATTGCGTAGTAAGGAGTTCTTTTATGCGTGAGTGAAGAAATAGAGAAGCACTAAATAGCTAAGTAGTCATAGATAAAGAAGAAAGTTCAGAAAAACGAACGCTAAAACAATTATTCAAACTAACATTTCCAGCTGTATACAATTCGCAAGAACCTTTGAAATCATTTAAAATAGCACTTCTGGTTTCGTGAAGAAGGGAAATACGATAATAATGATAAAAAGTAGTACCATTTATCTTAATTCTGCGTTCTTCTTACACTTACCTACTTTGAACAGACTGGAAATCAATATAAGTTACGAACCGAATACAGCAAACGAAGAGGGATGTGAACAACTTGACTAAATGAATGCTACACATCATGTCAATATGTGGAGGGGACAGCGAGCTCATGCTAAACCGTGGGACATTTGGTAAGGAATGAACGAGACTATGAACGTTAAACACTTTCGAAACGTCTCCTTTCACAAAATCGTACACGAGAGAATAATACACCCTCAATTTGGAAAACAGACAAGTATGTCAATAATAAAAAGTGATTTTAAATACATAACTGATATTAAAAGCTCATTTTACCGTATGTTTATTGTCATGAATGAATTAAAAAAACAGTCTATAACACTATAGATGTTTTAGTTATGTACTGAAAGCCAAATGTTTGTTTTCATTTTACAAGTATAAAGTACTCCTAATCATAAACACTCTGACTTTGGTTATTAATAATCGTATAATTTCTTTTAAGTTAATTTTACTCATATCTTTCCTATTATTAATGATTAATTATAAATCTAATTAATAAAAGTATTTTATGCGATTTACGGAGTTTGTCATTGATAGCTTTTTATCAGATCAATAACTATTAGATACTAACTAGCTAATATTTATATTATTCATATGAAAGACATTCTTTGAAATACGAAATACATTTGTACTTCGTATTTAACATACTTATTCCAGCTCGAACCTTTATTAAGATGGAGTCATTTAATACTATTTAGGAACGTTACTGGTTTAACTTACTAAATAAATATGATTTTCCCAAAGACACGTTACTTTTCCTCGTAAGTGTTTAGTGCCCAAAGTATCACTCTCGCCGCCTAACGAGCGATTTTGGAACTCTGTAACCGACATAATTCATGCGGTTATTCGATTTTAGATTTTAATATTAGAATATAAGATCAGTTATTTTCAAAAATTACAGTTTTTTCCTTTTATTTTCTCGCTATTGTTTTACCATAATATCGTAAGGTCCGGTTTTGTGTCGGACATCTATGAACAGCATATCATTTTTACAAATATTTCACAACACTCATTTTAATGAAACAACTCTAGATACTTATATTTCGAGTATTTCCCTTAACTGTTTTTCTAATGACGCTATCAGTTAACATAGCAACACTTTCCGGTCGAAAGAGAAACGCACTTTACTAATTACATACTTACATTTTATCCTTTGAGTAAAGAAATAAGTATCTGACAGCAAACAAGGGACACACGTACAGAGCTATATAGAGACTACGTGCCATACAATTTAAGGTTATCATAGCACTTCAGCTGGCATTATTATACGTTTTACTAGCTTGTAAAAATAGTTGTTTTTTACTCAAAAGGTCGCCTTTTGAATTCTTACCGTGTCTTTATTATTTGTTAAGTTTTTCGGGTCAAAAAAAGACCCTTCCGTGGCTTAATCAGTGATTTTAATAAATTACATCGTGAAATTGATTTTCTCAGTTTTTATGTATTTGCTATTTATCATTTAACATTACAAAAACATTAACTTAAATCCCAGACAAATATTAATCAAACCATTCTCTTTTGTATTTAAAGATATTAATAAAATGTTCTTCAAATAATCCAATTCCTTATATAACAGAATACTTTTCTTCGTAGATTTTCCTTGTCCTAAATATCATTTGTGTCTATTTAAAGCGAATTTTGAATGTTGAGAATTAATACTTAAAGAAAGTAATAGATTCTATTTTAGGTTTTAATATGGAATTCAGGAGTTTCTTGCTTTCAGGAAACGCCAGGCTCCGTACTTAAAATAGAATAAAATAAAATTTGTTTAGAAAAGAAAAACATAAATTATCAATAATTATAAAAAATGTTATTGTAAAACTGTAATTATCATAATTTACCTTGAACTATGATCAGTTTGTTCTACTTTTACGATTGAATTTTGTAATATAACTCAAGAAGTGAATTTAGATATGTGTCTAAATGAAAGGTGACCCGTTGTGTGACCCATGCTGCTCGGCTTAGATTGTTCGAATCAGGAAAAGTGAGTTTGCAAATGCAATTAATATATAAAATAAAAGAATACAATCTAAAATTATTCGCTGTCTTCTTACTAAATATTCACTATCTTCTCTCTCGCTCTCTTTCTCAAATTTCATCTCAGCTACTGGTAAAATCGTATTCCCTTTGTGTTATTATCTTTTGTATTGAATAGACTATTCCAATCCTTTCATTATTTACGTTCTTCATTACCTTCGACTGTTAATACAGAGAAAGAGAAAGACACGATGGAGAGAGTGGAATAAGAGACTATAGAATAGAAGCGAGGTGTAAAACAACACAGTGAGAGAGGTTTCAGAGAATAGACAGAAGTTTAAGGACAGATCGGAAACTTTCTGAGTAAATTACAATTTATGGTAATTAAACAAATCAAAATGGATATGTTTTAACATAACCTGAGAAATATGTTAACCTGTATTTTATGTGATTAATATATATATATATATATATATATATATCCATATATATGCATATTATATACATATATACACATATATATATATACATATTTACACACACATATATGTATGCATATATATATATATATACGTATATATATCCATATATACATATTTACATATATATATATATATATATATATATATATATATCAAAGATTAGGGAAACTAACGTTATTTAACACAGCTTCAGTAAAAATAGATTACTTTAGATCAATTATTATTTATTAGCTTTAAACTAATAAAGAATAATTCGTCTAAACTAATCTATTGTTATAGAGAGTTCTTTCGAATTTTGGAAAGAAATCTTTGAATTACTGTATAAAAATGTAACATCAAATTATGAAATATAAACAACATTGAAATGACATGAAATAAATTAAGTGTGCCTTAGGTAAGCTTAACTGTTAAATATTTTGAAATGGCTTCTATATACGATTACATTACTCTAAAGACAATTCTATTAAAGTCAATGTAATTCTTTATTTACTAATTTTTTGGATGATTAAGTTTCTTTTTTAATATACGTTTTCAATTTTAAATTGCATTTTTCTATATTAATCTTATATAATATCATCACCCTACTTCATGTTTCAGCGTTCTATTAGGCACCAACCCCCATGGGCAAACCTTTGTATGGAAATTACAATGGAAGGCGTCATTTAACATTAAACTTTTACAAGCTGATATTAATTAAGTAAATTTAAGAATAATATCTATCAAAGAGGTTAACTTACTTGTAAGATAGTGTGCAAATGCATTCTTTTGAAATAAATTCCACTAATTAAGTAAATGTTTGAACACTATTGCCGTTTGCACATTGTTATACGATGTAATACAGAAATAAAACTAAGTTAAGTTCTGCTTATATCCTTTTTGATCTTTCAAGTCTAGCAGTTTTTATGAATATTTCGCGAAAAATTCTGTTTTAAATGCCTGGAGCCCGGGAATGAATTATGCTTTAGGTAGTTTTATTATTTCTCAATTTCTGATAACATATACTGAAAATTATGATCGGGATCATTTATAAATATCTATATTTACTAATATTATTGCAGTATTCAATCTATCTAAAGTCAGTTTCGAGTGTTCAGCCAACGCATTTATTTTATTTACATGTCCAAATGAATAGCTAATGATACAACTAAATATCGTCAACATCTATTATTTATGGAGTTGAATTCATTTCTAATTGTATCCATTTTAATCATTATTCACTTGTACGGATGTTTTATTTTAGTAATCTTATTAATAAGCACTTGAATATGTCTTTGTTTTAATAATAATTTTTATTATGCACTTAAATAAATGTACTATTTTACCCATCTTATTCATTATTCACTTGAATTAATGTTTAGTTTAGCCATCTTATGTGTTATGGATTCTAATTAATACATGTTAGTTCGTCTTCTATTTATAAAATAAACGATTGTCATATGTCACGCTAAATATTTATGATGCTCTTTTGTTTATGTGTTGCTTGCATTATGCTATTTACTTTTTAATTGAATCACTGTTATATTGTAGCACTTGAATGTTATTTTTTAGTAATCTAATTTAGTTTTGATTTAATTATTTTTGTAGTTCTACGATTGTAGTTTGTTAGTAGTTCGTTAATTATTGAATTTTTTGTTTAATTATTTGTTTTTTAACAATCTTATTCATTATGAACTTTATTTTTTCATCAATTTATTAATTGCTTCGATTTCTATTTAATGTTAAACATTCTGTTTTGTTGTCACTTGTATTCAAGGTTTATTTTAGTCATCTTATTTATCATGCATTCGAATGCATGATTCATTTTATCAATTGTATTTATTATCTACTTGAATTACTGTTTTATATCACCTTCGTAAATTTCTGTATTGTTTCTGGAAGCATACTTAAATGGGAAGTATCTTAGAAATTTTGTTTCCTTAGGACATGGATACTACGTATATTTGAGATATAATTTATGAACAAATTTTGATTACTTGGAACGTTTTATGTAAAGTAATTGCTTATATTTGACTTGAAGACGCCGTGTATTAGTCTGCAGGGATGCAGTCCCATGATAACATGTTCAATGAGTGTAAAGTTTTAGAATAATAATTATTTTATGGAAATTGCAAGGAGGGGCAAGAGATTGAAGCTTAGTCGAGAAAGACTAACAACGCCTTTTATGTGATAAATGGGTTGTAGAAAACAAAACAGTGATTGCGAAGTCGATCTTGTATTCTGTCAAAACAATTAAGTATCCTCTGAACAGCACATAATAAGTGGCAGCAACGATCTATCTTAAGACTGTCTTACTTTTATCAAGCACATGATTGCATCAGATAACACAACGAGGCAAGGAAGAGTGATCTAAATTGCACCTCCTAAGATGTGGCAGTAATACTTCATCTTAGGGTTATCTGGTTCTTATATAGGTTAAATAATTACATTAAGAGTTTGGTACTTTCTGGAGCAGTGAAATGATCCAGCTATTTTTAAGACAACTTGGGCACCGAAAACTTGGGCACAGCTATTTTAATAGGTAGTTGCATGACAATAACTAAACGGACAAGATTCATTCATTGTTCGATTTTGTATTTTAAGGAAACTAATCTTAGTCGATCCTTCTATTTTGCTGTACTTATGAAGTATATATCGCAAGAACTATTCTCTCGATCTAAGTAAATTTCTCAACTATCATCATTCCTAAAACACGAACTAGTACAAGCTTTGTGGCAATACGCTTAGTTAATCTCATTCCCTTAATCAGACGTTGATTTTAATACTTCGAAAAAACTATTATAGAAAGCAGAAAGAACGTTATTTGTACGATGTGGTTTAAACTATGCATACATAAATATTGCGATATCATGCGTGTTTGTTTAGAGAAAGGTTTTTATCGTTCTGCTTTTTCTTCAAGACGGAAAACTGACTGTTATTTCTTATTTAAACAGATTATGTGAGTATTTTCGTTAAGAAATAGAATGGCGTAGCTTTGAAAAATGATGTTTTATCTTTTTAAGAACATGATGCTATTTTTGTTTTGAGCAATGAGGAGGGGATGAAGTAAGAGTTGAAGGCTTACGTCAACAATATAGCAAGAGACATCTCGCAGATATAAAGGACGTGGCCACCGAATTGATGTTAGTCCGATAGATATTATATGCCAGGTTGATATGCATATCATGTTCATGCTAAAACAATATTTATTTGCTGACGAAATTGAAATTTCACTGCGGTGCTTTTGCAACCATTCCCCGAAAACCGACGCTATTTATTCCGTAATGTCTATTGAGTTCTAGAAAAGCTAGAAGATAAGGCCGGCGTTGACTAACATATGACGTTGCAATTGTGCAGATCGGTGGTCGTGAAAAATAGAATTGTTAAATAGTGTATGTAACTGCTTTCTTTCGAAACGTTTCACTCTCAACCATGTTAATGCTAATGCTACTGTTTATGTCTCTAATAATGCGCAAACCTTAGCAACTGTTACATGTAACACACGGAAATAAAAAAGAAATTAAAACAGATAATAAATAGCTAAATACTTTACGTAGTGTCAGCAATTTTTAGAACATGTACTACTGAAATAAAAGAACGTGTTTTTCTGGCTCCGATGCATAAATTAGTCTATGATGGCACCAACCGAATGAATGTTATAGTATACTTGCTATAACAGGGATTGAATGAGTAAGCATATGTCATATTACCATCCCATTATTACAGATTACCTTTTTTATTCTTACTTTTTATAACTTCTGATATGCAATGGCTGGGACGAGGTTCAACGATGTACTCAGATTACGCGAGAGCGAGTCAAGTACAGTAAAAAGATATTGCTACGTATTATTTATGGCGGGGTTGAACAAACATCTTAAATAAATATAGTAGCAATAGAATATATTCTTCATCTATTTGTATGTTCTTTAAACGGATTTCATCTATTTTCCGTAATTAAATATTGATCAGGAGTCGGATTATGCGCGTTACTCACACTGTAATTGGAAGATTTGATAGCTCAGTTGATAGGGTACTGGGCAACAACTGCTGAGATATGGGATTCGAATCTCGCTGTATCAAACCACGCCGATTAGACATAAATACGACGAAACATGTTTGTGAATAAATATATAGTTATTTTGTCAGAATTTCAAAATCAGATCTAAATAGCATTTAAGCTGTGTTATTGTTGTACCATGTTATTGGCAATATAATAATGGACTTTGCAAAAATTTATTTTTAAAACTTATGGTTTGAGTAATGAAGAGAAGTGTGAAGTAAGAGTTGAAGGCTTACGTCAACATTACTTCTACTTTAATCATATAAAACAATCACGGGTAAGTTGAAAAAATAGTGAAATAAATAAGTAATATAATAATAATGAAAACAATAGTAATAATAATACAAATGATAATAATTAGTTTTATTATTATTATTATTATTATTATTATTATTATTATTATTATTATTATTATTATTATTATAATGCCACGATTGAATACATGCATACTGTTGTTGTTTTTAATTACGACCCTACATGAAAGGCTAGCGACAAAATCTGAGGGGATGTATCCACAAGTTGATGCCCAAAGAAAGAACTACGCTAATACAAAAAGACGCCCCCAAAAAGAAAAATACAACTACAGGCTAATAACCTGTTTACTAACAATACTGAAAACTCTAACGGCACATCTGAGAAAACAAATCTACCACTCTCTGAACAATCGATGACTGCTCCCCAAGGATCCAAAAGGATGTCGGAAAAAGAAAAAGCGAACGCATGATCTGCTATACATAAAACAACAGATCTTGAAGAGGTAAAAAGCAGAAAACAGAACATATCAATGGCATGGATTAACTACAAGAAGGCCTACAACAGAATCCATCATTGAATAAATAAATGTACCAATACGCAACAAGAATATAATTATCATTAAGAAATCAATGGGAACATGAAGACTAGAACTGACAGCTGGAGGAAAATATCTGATGCAGATAAAAATGCAGAGAGACATCTTCCAAAGAGACGCCCTATCATCACTACTATGTATCATAGTCATGATGCGACGTAACTGCGTACTCAGGAAATGTGACGTCGGATACAAGTTTACAGACACAGGACAAATAATACACAGTATCATGTATATTGACGATCTGAAGCTATTTGAAAAAAGCAAAAAGAAGCAGATAAATACGCCCAGAATCTTCAGCCAGGGCATTAAAATAGAATTTTGAGTAGAAAAAGTATGCACTGCTAGAGATGAAAAGGGGGAGACTTGAGAAAATAAAGGGTATAAAGCTGCCTAAGACTAGATGAAGGCGCTAAGCGAGCAGGAGGGCTATAAATATTTGAGAGTTCTGGAAGCAGACATCATCAGATCTACCGAAATGAAAGAAAAGATTGAAGAAATACATGAGAAGAACAAATAAACTCTTAGAAAGAAACTGATATAGCAGGAATCTAGTAAATGGAATAAATACCTCGGCAGTATCACTAACAAGATACTCTGGACCATTAATAAGCTGGACTAAAGAAGAAATCAGGCAAGAGAATTTATGAGGATTCACAACGATAGGGGAAAAAAGCTGGTAAGTAGAGAAGTCTGTGTGAAAGACAAAAATAAATTGCAAGTGAAATACATAACCAAGAACACAGAAAGGCCGATCACCACAGCAATAGATACCATCAGCAACTCGGAAAGGATCGAAACCAGAAACAAAATGACAGGAAAAGAAAAGTGAGGAGAAAAATAGCTACACGAACGTTTCATAAGAATGATAAAAGAAGAGACCCACTAACATCCTTGAGTATGACTAAATAAAGGACACTTGAATAGAGAAACGGAATCTCTACTGACAGCTGCACAGAACAATGAGATTAGGGCTTACTACATAAAAGTTAAAATAGATAAAACCCAGGAAAACAGTAAATGCAAAATGTGTGGATAAAGAGACGAACCAGTAAATTTCATACTAAGTTTATGCAGCAAACTAGTCCAAAAGATACAAGAAAAGACACGATTATGTGGGGAAAACAGTACACTAGAAAACTATGCAAACAACTACATTTCAAACACGCGGACAAATAGTACAAACATAAACCAGAAACAGTACTGGAAAATGAAAATCACAAAAATCTCTGGGACATGGAGGTGCAAACAGAGAAACTCACGTAAGCAAGGAGACCGGATGTCATAATAGTCAACAAGAAAGGAAAATCCTGCAAAATCGTAGATGTTGCCGTTCCATCAGACAAAATCAAGGAGACGGTCAAACGAAGCAAAAACACGGAACTTGCTATGGAATTGAAAGAGATATAGAGCATGAAGAAAGTCAATATAATAGCAATAATCGTAGAAGCACTAGGAACAGTCCCAAAGTAAAAGTAAGGGAAAAGACTGGCTAAATTTGAATCAAAGGGTGTAATAAGACCATTCAAAGGACGGCAATGTTAAAAACAGTTGCAATCGTAAGGCAAATCCTTGAATGCGGAAACCAACTCGCATAAGCTACGAACGGTTAAAAGTCACATGGAAGTTACAATAGAAAGAAAAAAAGCACAGGAAGTACACCACCACATGAACTCAAAGAACAGAAACTGCAAGAAATTTTATAAACTTCCCCCGACAAGAAGTATTGCACAGGCCTCGACTGATACTCCACAAACTAATCGTGAAGGGTCAAGAAGGTTGGGACGACCGAGGAATAAGAGCACTAACCGGACCTCCACTGGAAAAGTGCAGAGAGTACTGGGACTTTCGGGTAGCTTATTACCACCCAAACCCCAGAGGAGACAAATGGTCGTTTCCATCGAGAAATCAATGGTAACCGACTATTGCGAGTTTGCGAAGTCATTTGCAATCGTTATCTAAAAGAGATAAAAAGTACCGGAAATCTTGGGAGGTTTGTTGTCATTCAAACTTTAGGGAACACCACCGGTAATTATCAGTGAGTAATCACTTGTGAGTTAAAAATAAATAAAAATAAAAATAATAATGATAAGACCACAACAACATCATCATCATCATCTAATGATGATGATGATGATGATGATGATGATGTTGTTGTTGTTATTGTTGAGGAGGAGAAGATACTCTGAACCATCCATAGACATCTTGACCAGAACACTAGGAAACTAATGACCATGAAAATATACTACACAGAAAGATTATACTGACCGACTCTACATGACAAGGAACGAACGAGGCAAGTATAGAAGCATGAAAGACTTGTGTGTAAAACTAAAAACAGATTTTGAAAAATAGTTAGCACAGAACATGGAAGGGCTGATTACCTCAGCGTGAAACAACGTAAAAAGGAACCATACAGGAAGCAGTGGAACAAGAAATATAAATACTAGAAAGAAAAACTGGGAAGAGAAACAGCTACATCGACAAAAGAAGAAACATATAGAAATATTTTACAAGGGCACTTGAACAGTGAAACCGAATAGCTACTGGCGACTGCACATTACAATGCTATTAGAACTTACTACATTAAAGCTCAAATAGATCAAACCCAGAGAAACAGTAAATGTAGACTTATGTAGAACAGAGATAAAACGGTATATCACATAAGTGAATGCAGCAAACCAGCTCAAGAAAGATTAATTTACAGACACGGCTGCGTGGGAAAAGCAGTACACTAGGTACTATGCAAACGACTGCATTTTAAACACTCAGACAAACTTAATAGGCCACACAGCCGTTATCAACAACCCGTTAAATCAGCGAGAGATTAAATGGATTTAAAATCAGCCGTCGTCATATATATATATATATATATATATATATATATATATATATATATATATATATATATATATATAACCTGCTTGGGTAAATCAAGCCGCCGACTCGCTATTTACATTTAAATTCCTCTTAATTTACTAACTAACTGGCCGATAGGATAAGACTCTCGACTACGAATCAGTGGCGATTTGTGATCGAGTTTCGCGCCCACCGACCGTTGAGAATTAGTTCTTACACTGAAGATTGCGTTAGCATGAAACATCGATGTCTGTAGGTATTAAAATATTAAATAAATATTTTTATATATATATATATATATATATATATATATATTCTTCTTATATATAAGGTAGAGACGTTTTTCCCCTTGTACGTTCCCGGCGAATAAGAAAATAACCTCGAACACAATAGGTTACTAAACTCATCACAATATTAAGCTTATTCGCTCGAGCGTGTTCTTAGCAAACTTTAGACTCTTTCATCCACCTCGGGCAAATTATTACTTTCCTCCATCATTACCTCTCCCCACAACAAACACCATACAGGTAGTAGCAAAAACATTTCTCTCTAACATTTTACAACTCTCACCCTCCCCATAAACACCGGGAACTACTAAACATTACACCTTATTATTTACGGCACGTATGCCTTCACCTTCACACATAGTAGCATACGTTCCATAGAAAAAATAATTTCATCTGACTACGTCACTTCCGCCAATTACACTTACGCAATCTTTTACTCTTACGCGCACCTCCCGAATACAGTTTAACACACGGCTGCCAGAATCTATCCGCTTAATAAACTACACCTATTCCCCTTATCACTCTTCGTTTCCTTCAGGTAATACAACGTTTGTGTTCTGCTTGTCACGTAAGCATATGACTTAGTAAACGTCGATAATTAAATATGATATACTTCTTTATACAGAATTAAAACTTTACACGACAAAAAAGTTGACAAATTCTGATATTTTAAATTATAATAATTAAAAAATAAAAAATGTCAACTCTAAAAAAGTAAGAAACACAAATTTACGTTTTTCGTTATTTACAAAAAATTAAAACAATTTTTGCTTCTACAGAATTTGAATCGAACTGTGCATTTCTTTTTTTTATCGATTCGGTTACAAAATATACAAATCAAGAATCAATATGTATCAATAATTATACTTTTCACTTATTTTTAAAATAAAAAATATGTGACTTCTACACTATTTGAACCGAACTGTTTCTTTTTTCTATTCGCTTATAAACTAAGCAAATACTGTTTTAATGGGATTTCATTTATCTACAACGACAGACTACGAGAATTTTTTTAAAAACATCGATCCTTGAATTGAATACACCTAAAAACGACAAATAAAAAACTTTAACAAATGCTGCTATTTTATTGTAATAAATAAGTTACTACAAAAATAAATAACAAAATAAGGATAAAATAATCTTATGTAGGTAGGTATAATGCAATATCTTGCATTTGAATTCCTTGATTTCAATTGTTTGAAATCGATTTGCTTGTTTGGGAAAAATTCCCACAACAGTAATTACTTTGAGAAAAGTAACGAAACATAAACGAACCGAATAGATATTTTTTTTATTCAATAGTGAGGGGGGTGAAAACTCGGCGATTCTCTATTTTATTAATCACTACCGGAACCCTTCGGCGTTGTACTTTCGTACTATGTATTGCATAACGTTGAATTTAAAAAACCGGCCTATTGTCCTCCCTTCCCCCCTCCTACCGTGTTGGCAAATGTTTAACATAAAAAAAAAAATTACTTTAGTAGAATGGGATCAAACGTAACACCTGTCAGTTATAGGTCTAACGTCGTAATCATTGCACCACGGATGAGGAGCAGAATATTAATGTGAAAATACGTAGCCTGTTCGCTATATAATGAAAACAATGTTTTTTGATTTCACCAGAAATTTTATTTTTATTTTTGAATAAACACCTGCTCTGTCTGTGATAAGGGGCCCTTTGGAAAATTAAAGAGGCCTACAGAACCCCATTAAAATCACCCCCCGCCCAATTATCTTTGTATAGAAATTCCATTGTCTTTGTGAAAAGAAAAATGGAAAATTAGTACCACTGAAATATACAAATATAATTAATGTAGTCTGCACAGCATTACAAATTATATTCGGGGGGGGGGGCAATAAAATGGCAATGATGTGCTTATTTTAAATAATGAAGACTATTTTCTGTTTTTAAATGACTGCGATTGAGTCACATGAGTCAAATGCATAGCGGCGGGGTGTGGCGGGATTGATAGGTTGATGTGAGACAAATGCCTGGCGCCGTGTGGCGGATCTATTTTGAAAAGTAACATAATAAAACTAAGCCGAAAACAAAAATATTGTATTCGGGGGTGGGGGGCATAAAACACCGAAAAGTACAATATATTTAAATCGAGAGAAGACTCAGGAATGTGCGGAAAATCAATTCTACTATTTCGAAAAGTAAAAAAATCAAACTAAACCGGAAGAAAACATGTATTCAGGGGGGGGGGGGGTAAATGACGATTATATGCTTATTGTTAATAATAAAGACTATTGTCTATTTTTAAATGACTGCAATTGAGTCACGTGAGCCAAATGCCTGGCGGTAGCCGTTGGTAACCGACGGCAGTCGGGAAAAGTGCTGCCCGTTTTATGTTACGATTCACCTTCTGGCGAACAAATGTACGGTCCACCAGTCACATGTGATAGGGGGGGGGGATAACAATAGGTAAAAAAATGTATTTCTTAGAACATTACATACAGAAGATCCTCTTTAATTTTAATTGCTTGCTATTTATTGTTTAATTTTAGTCGGGTAAACCAAATCCTTGATTGTGCTTGGTGGCAGTAAGTGACGGCGACAAAAACTGCTGCCCTTATATTAAATACATTTTCTTTTTTTTCACATACGCTAATTGACATTAATTTAGACTTAGATTTACCCGTGAGGCAGTGGCAAGCGTCATGTTGTCGATAGTGTTCACCACTCGATGACAACAATATTTCAGTTTCACACTCACTACAATAACTTTCAGTAGTATTTACTGACCAACACATCAGATTTGTTTTGCCTTTCAAGTTCCATACGGAAATAGAATTTACGTGATTGTAATAGTAATTAATGCCCCCTTCATTTGCTCAATTGATACACATCAGAAACATTATATTACATACAGTAACATATCATTTGGACTTTTAACACAATACATGGTTCAGATCAAAATTGGTTTAATTTCTTGCAAATCAGACGTGACCAACCTGCCACATTTTCAATCATTTAATAATTACTTTATAATTGTTTTTTCTGTTACTATAAACGCAACAAATATTTCCATCATACTTGACTAGAATAGAATTTACTTTCGATATGCGTGGCCCACTTTCTTTCTTTTTTCCCCAGTTATTCATTTTCACGCTCTCATTAATCATCTTTTTGATCACAATTATTTCAAGGCAGAAAACAAGAGAAACATGCCACCCAAAAAATCTTCTATTGGTCGTACTACAAGACCAACTGCCTCAAGAAAGAGAAGTCTACAAACGGAAATTCATTATCAGTTAAAGAAAAGCTTTTGGATAATTCCTTCCATGAAACTGAAAGTCAACCTTCGGAGTTACAGGAACTTGCCGCAGAGACATCTGAGGTGGAACAGGCGAGGCATACTGAGACAAATAAAAATTTGCATACTATGGCACAACACAGACATGCCAGATTTGAAGCCATGCAGGTAAGTACATCAGTTAGTACGGTTCCTCAAGCAAGTTTCTGGTGGCATGAAGGGCGCAATTATGATGTTGCGCGTAATTATCACCTACGCAGAGACATTCAAATAAGCACAATGAACAACGGAAAAACATGTACGAAATATAACGCCAAAAATGGATTAGAGAGTCAGCAGGTATGTGCTGTTCTGGTGGCAAAGTTATTCTTCAAGATTTAGGTATACCCCGGAACTATTAAAATCCCTTATTGATAGCACTTCACGTTATTCAATACATTTCCTGAACAACATTTGGAGTTATAACAAGTGCTCTAGTATGACAAGCTTTGGCGCTGAACAAATACGTGAAAAGGGCTATATGCTTACATTTAAAGTTTGTGGCCAGATTTGTCATAGAGTGGGTTCCTTGCTTCTCATCAAAGGGGAATTTCCACAGTTTCTACATATATATTTTCTGAGTGAAGTGATGAACAGCAAGAAGCGGCGATTAGATATAACTCTTTCTCAAACACTAAATTAGATATTGTTTTTACATTGCTAAGCATGCTTCACAGAGAAAATGTATATATCCAACAATTTAAGATGGCGATGGAGCATAATGGAGGTGATGACTTGAAAGTAGTTATACATGCTGACAAAACTCACACAGGAGAACATGAACGACGTGTCAATGCTCCCGAGGCACGTGAAGTTGCTGTTGTAATAGTGGGTCGTGAGTTCCATCATCGGGACATTATTTTGCATCTTCGAAACGAACAACTTCAGCGCATCTCTAAAACAAATCGGCCATATGATGCTTTACAGTACCCGATCATTAATTGGACAGGTCAAGCAGGGTATCAATTCACTGTTTGAAAAACAAATTCTCACACCACTCAGTTAGTAGTAGGAAAAACAGATTTCTGGTAATGATTTCTATGCATATAGGATTATGGTCCGTGACGGAAATTTTAACATGCTGCTTAAATGTAGAAAACTATTCCAACAGTACATAATTGATATGTATGAAAAAATAAAGGATGAGAGGCTTACCTACATTAAGACGCATCAAAGGGAGTTAAGAGTTGCTGATTACATTAACTTGAGGGACTCACTAAGTATTGATGGCAATACTAAAAATGTTGGCCAACTGACAATCCTACCAGCAACATTTACTGGGGAACCTCGCTATATGCATCAACGCACGCAAGATGCGATGGTGTATGTGAGAAAAAAATGTATAACTTTTACCTGCAATCCAAAGTGGCCTGAGATTGTGAATAAACTCCTTCCGAATCAACAACCACATGATCGTCATGACCGCATAGCAAGAGTTTTCCATCTAAAACTAGGTATCCTTATCCAACTCCTAACGAAAGGAAACATTTTCGGACTGGTCATAGCATACATGTACACTGTTGAGTGGCAGAAAAGAGGATTGCCACTCATTGTCTGGTTTGGCTTCAGCAAAAATTCAGATCCTCTGACATAAATCTAGTTTTCAGTGCGGAAATTCCGGATCCAGTGGCAGTTCCGTTTTTACATGATATCATTAGGCACTATATGATTCATGGACCATGTAGAAACATAAACAGATATTCATTCTGTCTCAAAGATGGACACTGCAGTAAGAGATATCCCAGACGCTTCTTAAGTGAAACTCAATCGAATACAAATGGCTACCCACAATATCAACGACTATCTCGTTTAGCTGGAGGTTTTGAGACGACAGTTACCCTACCTGGCCACATAACAGTTCCTGTAGATAACCGATGGGTTGCATCACATAATAAACCACTTCGTAAGATTTTTGATGCACATATCAATGTTGAATATTGCAACAGCGTGAAATCAATAAAATACATTTGTAAATATGTAAATAAAAATAGTGATCAAGCTATCTTCAAAATTTAAAGTAATGCTCATGATGAAGTTAATAGATACGAAACGGACGTTACATATAAACCAATGAAGCCATTTGAAGAATACTTAACTTTCACATACATGTACATCATCCCCCAGTTATTCATCTGTCAGTCCATCTAGAAAATGGACAGTGGATGTACTTTACTGAAAGTACTGCAGCAGATGGAGCTGCAAATCCACCTTCAACCACTCTAATAGCTTTCTTCAAATTGTGTCAAACAGATTTTTTTTGCACGTACACTTTTGTACACTGAAGTTCCACTTTATTATACCTGGGACACTAAAAATAAGGTCTTCAAGCGACGATTACAGGTTAAGTCGGTTTCAAGCTGCCCGTGCGTTAAAAGAACAGAAGTTTTGGACAGGGTATACACTGTGCGTCCAAATTAATTTGACTGCTTCTGTTTAGGACTGCTTCTACACAATGTTAGAGGTCCATAGAGCTTTAATGGCCTAAAAACGATCAATGGTCACGTTATGACTACATTTAGGGATGGATGTAGTGCACATAGACTACTTGAAGAAGGGATTATACATTACAGGAAGCATCTATATCTGAATCTGCAGACAATTTGAGACATTTGTTTGCCATCATGTTGACATCATGTGCAGTGTCTCATCCTAAACGACTTTGGGATGCACACAAAGAAGTTTTTAGTGAAGATTTCCTGTAGTTGATATATCATTTTCAGACGACATCTTCAATATGGCTTTGGTTCATATCGAAAATATGACTTATAAGATGAATGGTAAAACACTGACAACATTGGGTCTTACCTCACCTTATTGATCTCATACACATCCGGTCATTACTGTATATACGCGTGAAATTAGTTATCAACATCATGAGCAAGCATCAATTGTTCGAGATGGTATTGCACAACTAAATAATGAGCACCTTTATGTTTTTCGTACTGTAGTTAATACTGTAGAAGATCAACAAGGTGGCCTTATATTCCTTGATGCCCCCGGGGGTACAGGGAAGACATTTGTTACCAAGTTAATTCTTGCTAAAGTTAGGTCAGAAGGAAAAATAGCTGTGGCAGTGGCATCATCGGGCATTGCAACCACTCTTATTCCCACATTTAAGTTGTCATTTTCTTTAACAAAAGATGCTGATCCAATTTGTCAAATAAAAAGAGTATCAGATTCAGCTAAAGTTTTACAGAATTGTTCCTTGATCGTATGGGATGAATGTACAATAACACATAAAAAGCGTTCGAGTCTCTAGATAAAACATTGTGTGATCTGAAGAGACGTGATGTTGTGATGGCTGGCATAACACTTTTATTATCAGGTGACTTCCGACAAACGCTTCCTATTGTTCCACGTGGAAGTCCCGCTGACGATCTTAATGCTTGCATTAAATTGTCATATTTGTGGAAGTACATCAGGACTGTAACATTATTTACAAACATGCGTGTACATCTCAATAGTGACCCAATGGCTGGTGAGTTTGCCTCCCTACTCCTAACAATAAGCGATGGCAAGCTTGCAACAACCAACAATGCCAAAGTTGTTATTACTCCAGGTATTGTCTCAATTGTTTCATCACTCACAGAATTTAGTAGCTAAGTGTATCCAAATATAACCGAAAACTATGTGCATCCTGAATGGCTAAAGAGAGCGATTCTAGCTCCTAAACATGACATGGTGCATGTCATCAATCAACAACTGCTTGATGAAAATCCAGGTGATTAACAAACTTTCACTTCTGATGACGACCAGACTGTACAATACCCTACAGAATTTTTTAATTCATTAGAATTGCCTGGTATGCCAACACACAAATTAAAGCTGGATGCCCAATTATGTTACTTCGGAATCTTGATGTACCAATGCTATGTGATTGAACGAGACTGTGTGTTAAACGCATGCAACCTCATGTGATAGAAACTGTAATAATAACTGGGGTGGCAAAGGGCAAACTGACATTCCTTATTCCGTCGGATTCTGCAATAGAATTTAAAAGTCTTCAGTTCTCAGTTAAATAATGTGTTTCCATGACAATTAACAAGTGTCAAGGACAACCATTGGCAGTGGTTGGTCTAAACTTGACTTCACCTTGCTTTAGTCATGGGCAATGTTATGTAAGATGTTCAAGTGTAAGCTCTCCGCAATGTCTATAGATATTGGCACCAGAAGGTAAAACATCAAACATTGTGTATCCAAGAGCTGTGTACGAATAACTTTTACCACTATAAAGGAAAGATCTGTTAGAACAAACACAACAATGCTAGGACACAGGTTCATGTTAAATCCTATTTTAATTACCTAAATTACTTCTAGTGAAATGATTTATTTTCTGAATCTATTTATTTAACTTAAATATTAAAATCAGTCTGTTATATTCCCCGGGCAACGCTGGGACACGGGTCCTGTTAGTATATATATATATATATATATATATATATATATATATATATATATATATATATATAATGCGAATCTTTTTCATTTATCACTCCTTTATTATCATCAAAACAGGCCACTGATATTTAAATTAATAATACACAATTATACTACTAAATATGATATATTAGACCTCTTCAAAATTGACCTTTTTCTTCAAACATATGGAAACTGATATTATTCCCATTCTCCAAGGTCTAAATTAGCTAAATATACCAGTTATTGTGATCTTGGACCTTGGCTATGCCTGCCTCAAGAGCCATGTAATTTTATTGTTGACGTTTTTCAAAAACGCTGCAAAATATGGGATATTATGTCCTTATTTTCATTGTAGCTTTCCAGAGGTTGATGCTATAGCATTGAAAGTGGTACCAAATGAAAGCTAATAAAATTTTCTTGCATATGGTAGTAATTACAATAAAACACATGAACACCTGTGTAAATTTTAACTAATTTTAATGCACAAACAGCTGGGACACTACAAAAAATCAGTTTGGTAGTATGATAGCACTGCACTGACACATATATTGCATAAGAAACTGTCAGATAGGATGTTACTAATACATGTATTATCACTTGTTCAATGTGGCTTTTTTGAAACTGTCAAATTTTGTCCTGTGGTACTCCACAACTTGTAGTAAGCAGCTTCTTTGCTCTGGGTCACTTGTGATCTGAGTTGCAAAGTCAATCATTAGTTTCACACCTCTCTCAGCCACATCATTGGTAACTTTCACTGACCTCACAAACTTCTGTGCATTCCTGTAGCTGTCATTGTCTCCCAGGTGTCAGCAGGAGTAGTGAGCCAGTCACATTTCACTCGAAGAGCATCAAACAGAAAGTGAGACTCCGGCCCTACCAGGTCTGTGAGAACTGTAGCTGCATTGATGACAGGAAACACTGGCTTGCCTTTCCTGTAACTCTCAGGTTTCTCTGTTTCTGACAGCTTGACTGCGAGCTTCTCTTTTGCAGACTTGGTCATGCTGGCATGTGAACTGAACAAGGTGAATGGCACTAGTTCCTGGGTCAGATACCAGCGGTGGTTGTTCATTTTCTTGAAAACAGGGGTTGCCAGTTCATAGTCATACTGCTTGTATTGCAGCATGTTCTTCATAAGCTGGAGGTCATGGATAGGTGCATCAGCTGCAGATGTGGTGGTCACCCAGTGGCTGGTGTAGAATAAGGTCAGGAACTTGTTCATCCTCTCCAGCTTGAAGATAGTGTCCGTGTTGTATTTTAGTTCCTTGGAAAACATGAGCATCTTCATACAGTAAATGTTCCTGGCCATCCAGCGGGCTTGGTGAATGGCACCTGGCTTGGCCCAGTGGATACCTCGAGGAGGTTCCTCACCAAGCAGGATCAGGCACAGCTCTGCTATCTCTCTGTAATCTGCCCTCGGACTTGCTTCCTCAAGGAAATTGCTTAAGACTGCAATTGTGCTTGTCTTCTTCTGTTTCAAGTCTTGTTCAACTAGGCCCAGAACTCTTGGGCAGTCCTTAACCAACTTGTCCCACTTCTCTTTCACATTGCTGAACATTGGGTTGTCAGAACTCTTGACCTTGCTGAACACAGCCTCCCATACACTTCCAATTATTACCTCTGATATGAGATGGCGACAAGCGAAGTAGAATACCTTTTTGCCTAGTTTTTCTTCAATAAGCTTCGCTGCACCCTTGTTGACGCCACTGTTGCTTGCTGTGGTATCAAATACCAAGCCTACAATGTTGTCTGTGAGACCCCATGCTTCTATCAGTTCCAATGTAGCATTACACTGTTGGATTCCTGTGGAACTTTCTATGAAGGGCACACCAAGCAGCTTCCCTTCTTCATACTGTGGAGTACCAGAGACGAGCACTGCAAGACTTTCCACTGGGTATCTTTCACCAAGAACATCCCGTAGAAGTTTTCCATCCCAGTGTAGTGTGCAGTAATCTGGCGGACTTTCCTTGAAGTTATTCATGTAACTTTGGCACAAGTTATGACCAGTGTTTATCCTATTTCGTCTTGTAGTAGAGGCTGATATAACAAAGTCATCAAGATCTGCGCCCTCTGCCTTCAACACTGCAGACACCATGACTGTAGTCTGGTTGTCAGAGAGTGACAACCGATCTGCAGTGCTACACATCTCTTCACTGGTCATAACTGAGTGTGGAAAGTGTAAGGTTATCGTACTTGGTTTTGATGAACAGCTTGGTGTTGTCTCAGTGTATTCTGAACCCTAACTAGTACCAGAGCCTTGACTGTTCTCTGGGTCTTCATCACTTGAAATTTTCCCAACTTCTGCTGCTGCAGCAGTCACTGATGATAACATTCTCTTTTCTCTTTCTTCTCGGAAGCTTTTCTCTCTAGACTTCTTCTCAAACACCTTATCATGACCTGACATGTGTGCCAGGCGAGTTGTCTGTTGGTCCAAGTAGAAATTGACGTCCTCTTCCTTGGTCTCCTTTGTGAGCAGCCTGTTGCTTCTTATCTCCTCCACAACATCCTTTGCTCCAATATCAAATAACTTGTCTAAGTCCTTCAGAAAGTTAGCTCGTTTCTCTTCCTCTGGTTTGTTATTTCTTCCCTTGTTTTTAACAATTTTCCTGTACTTTTCATGGAGGATCATGAAACGGTTGACTGCATTTGGTCTAGTTAGTGTTTTAATCCTTGCCATATTCCAGAATGGCAAAACGACATCCACTGTATCATGGGCTAAAGACCTATTGTCACTGTTGGGATTATCATTCCTCAAATGCAGGAAATACTGGAACACCTGACGATTAGTAGGAAGTTGAGAGCCCCTGATGCTGGAGCTGGGTTGCCCAATGAGATACACATTACTGAATGACCTTGTGGCAGGAGTTGCCACCTTTCTTCTCTTTTCAGTTGGTTCATCCCGTTCACTTGTATCGCTGACCACTTTCCCACAGCATAGTTGTCTTCCAGATGCCATGTTGTCAGCAGTTCACAAATCTTAACAAATCAGCTTTAACTTACAATCTGAAATGAAGAGATAAAACATACTTAGTGATAATAAATTATATACATGCATTAAGAGTAACATTTTTGAGATAAAGTTATGTATTATATGATGGCATCCTTTCCAAGCATAAAAAATATATATGTTTGTGCATTAAAATTAATTAAAATTAACACAGGTGTTCATGTGTTTACTACCATATGCAAGAAAATTTTATTAGCTTTCATTTGGTACCACTTTCAATGCTATAGCATCAACCTCTGGAAAGCTACAATGAAAATAAGGACATAATATCCCAAATTTTGCAGCGTTTTTGAAAAACGTCAACAATAAAATTATATGACTCTTGAGGCAGGCATAGCCAAGGTCCAAGATCACAATAACTGGTATATTTAGCTAATTTAGGCCTTGGAGAATGGGAATAATATCAGTTTCCATATGTTTGAAGAAAAAGGTCAATTTTGAAGAGGTCTAATGATATATATAGCACTGATAAAACACCCTTACACATAAATTAGGAATACTAATTTCCATATCTATTTTGTAAGCCGTCTATAATAAATTAATGCTTGGTGTTATTGAGTTCATATTATATTGTACCTATTTCTTTCATATATATGCAATAGTTTTGTCGATATTAACAGTAATTAATTAAAGTTATTTATTTACAAAAAGGATGAATTCATTAATGTTCAAAGAGGGTCAAGGTGATTTAAATGAAACCTATTTAGTTTATAGAAACTATATATATCGACACATCAAGGCAATTGCTCCCATTGCCCTTATTCTCTTTTCTTCCCGGTCTTCTCTCTCCCTCTCTTGCGAGACCAACACTAACTTTTCTTTTTTCATCGTTTTGTTAAGAGCTTTGCATGATCGCCTAAGCGAATTGAATTTTTATTTAAAAGATAAATAAATTTACATCGAAAGTTTTCGTCTCGTGTTTACAAGACACTTATGAATGAAATTCTTTAAACTTAGGCATGAAGCTCTAATTTTTTGGGGGGAAAAAAGAGGGGCTGTACAATTTTTACAACAAATCTTTTTTGTGGGGTCGATACTCATACCTTTTATATATAATACCCTGCATTTATTTTACACAAGACACTCTCCCCAAAATACCCTGTGACTTAATCCTTACTTTATGTGTTATAAAATATATTAGTTATAATGCGCTAATGAATTAGAATTACCCTAAAAAGTAGAATCTCATTTTTATAGGGATATATAATTTAGCCGAGGGTGTTAATCCACAAATTTAATAAAGTGTGTTGTTAATTTTTTAATTACAAAGAAAACATATTTTTTTTTAAATCAAGATTAAGTTTTATTATATTAGTTTTCTGTCTATAATAATAAAAGCGAAAAACACAAAGTTTTAATATATAATTATTTTATTTGACCAATTGACAGTTCGCTTTTAGTGATTGCCACGAATAATTAAAATAAACATAAGGGGCACAGAAACACATTTTCAACAAGTAGCTGTTTTCAAAGGCAATAAAACTTACTTCCACCTACCTGCAATTTTTTTGTTTCAAAGTATTTTCCAGTGTTTTTATTTCAATTAAAAGTTCGGTCAAATATATTACGTTAGACTGAAAAAAAAAGATTTCTGACAGTCAATTGCAAACCGTCTACGAAGTTTGCTAATTTTTTGTACTTTTCTGCGTTTAATTAGGTAGAAAGTTTTAAGCGTTTGCGACACTTTTTTGTTAAGTATTTGTTTGTGTTCTCACACCAAAAGGTGAAAGCTCATTAAAAACATTCGGGTGTGTTCGCTTGCGCCATGTTTAAAATAGAACTCAGATCGGATTGAGATGAATTATTAAAATGCAATAAAAATGATTGAAAATCCTTTAAAACACAAAAAAAAACAGACATGTAGGTAGAAAAATAAGTGTATTGCCTTTAGAAACAGTTATTTGTTGATAATTTGTTTTTGCTCTTTTTTTCTGTTTGTTATTCTTAACAATCGCCCCGATTTTTCGTTTATTCATTTTCATTATAGGGAATTCATGTGTATGCTTATACAAAATCCAATCTCAACATGGAATATAATAAATAGCACGATGACAATCATCTTTTTGTTTTCCTTCAAATTACCAAAATATGAAAAGAAAATTGTTTCTTTGTTTTTCGGTAGATAAATGTACAGCTGGATTAATAGCTGATCGGAGGTAAGGTAATTTTTTGGCTAGTGTGTATATATATTTCTGAAGACGTTCTCCAACAGAACGAATCGGTCAACATCCTTTGTTTTTGTTTTCCTCCTTCACCTTAAGTTGTTTTTCCGTTTGTCATTTTTTCACACATTTTGTCCACCACGACATTTCTTTCTCATGAATTATCGTGTACCTTACCCTATATATATATTGTTTGAATGCATTTATATTTGTAATTTTTTTAAACGGTAAAAAGACTAATCAAATGCAGATTATTTTTTAAAATATTATTTATTTAAAATTCTAAATTTTAGATTCATAAAAGAATCTCTACAAAGAAAATACAGACAATATTTTCCTTCTTTGTTTAAGCGACATGTAGTCACTTAGCCTTGAACTTCTGTTCTTATTAGAGTATGTAATGTCTGATTTAAGTGGTGTAAGCACGTGTGAGTTATGAGTAAAATATTTCCACAGTTTTAATGCCTTTTAATGTTAATTTTTTTTAACTGTATAGCGACCAATCGAATGCAGATGTTTGTTAAATAAAATATTATTTATTTAAAATTCTAAATTTGTTATTCATAAAAGAATCTTCATCAGAAGAATGCAAACAATATTCTTTTTTTCTTGTTTTTTAATCGACATCTTACTACTTATTCTTGTACTTCTGTTCTTATTGAAGTCTGTATGTAACATCCGAAATATTTTGTGTGCCTTGCTTCGCACGTATGAGTTATAAGTAAAATATTTTCACTGTTTAAATGAATTTTATTATTTTATTTTTTTAAACGTTAAAAATACCAATCAAATGCAGATTTTTTAAAATAAAATATTATTTATTTAAATGTCAAATTCTCGATTCATAAAAGAATCTTTATGTTACCACTTAACATTTCACTTCTGTTCTTATTGAAGCCTGGTATGTAATGTCCGACATGATGGTGTGCCTTCGTACGCACGTGTATGTAATGAGTAACAGATTTCCACTGTTTAAATGCATTTATATATCTGCAATTATTTAAAACGGTAAAGAGCCCAAATAAATGCAGATTTTTTTTTAATAAAATATATATATTTTTTTTAATTCAAATTTTCGATCTATAAAAGACACTTAATCAGGAGAATAAATCCTATATTTTTCTTTCTGCATTCAAACAGTCGAAATATTTGACTCATAACTTACACGTTTGTACTAAGGCAGAATATTTATATTCATATTTATATTTAGTACATTTGTATATTTCTTTTGCTCATTTCAGTGCATTTAAACAGTAATAATTTCAAGCGAGCAAAGTTACATATTACTTCCTGTAAAATCCCCACATAACCTGCCAAACATTAACTGTAACAAGTTTTGATTGTCGATTTCTATATCCCAACGACTAAGGTCAACTAACCTAGCAAACTTAGCTTTAAGTATACCTGATAGTATCACAAATATTGACTTTCAAATCTGACACATGCGAAACAGAATACTTACGCATTCAGTCACGTGACTGACATCTATATAGTCTCCTAATTCGGGCACATAAACATATTTGTACAGTTTATCTCTAACCATCGGTCGGACGACATACATTTAGGAGAAAAAAACTCCTTTTTTCTCCTAAAGTTATGTCGTCCGACACAGAAAACAAAAAGAAAAGGACTTAATACTTTGATGTTTTCCACTGTGAATGAAAAGCTGAATTTTAAATAACGAACTGATCTCAGAAACTGCCAACTCGTCCCACTGATAAAAAAATCATGTTGGCATTTCCACGCAACAAATTGGAGTGAACGTATGATACTTCGACCTGATATTCTTATTCATAATTCCGGAGAGAGTTGGTGTAGCGACGACCTTGCTATTAAGAATCCAATCGATCCCCACCTTATACTAATCGAAGTCCTATTTACTGCGCTAAGTGACTTATATTCATTTTACCATCCTTTTCCTACAAGGAGAACTTTCATACATGTGAACTCTTTAATTCTACTGTGCATTACCCTCTGAATTGCCCACCGATGTATTATAATATTAAACCCCTTTTTCTTCGATAAACAGATACTATTTATATAGATTTATTCTTCGCTCGTCGATTATTTATATATTTCTTTGAAACCCATTTTCCCCTATTAGATTTTGATAGTTTGTTTTCTATTTCTTTCCTATATTCATGTAAATAAATATTTGTATATACATTTTTAACTTCGTTATCTTATGTGATTTAACACGTGTGTTGATAGTATTTCTTTTACTTCCACCATTGTATTGAATTGGAGAACCCTTCCCTATGTTATTTTTTTATTATTTAAATCAGTTCCCTGGGACTTCGACTATTATCTTTTTTATAATTCTTGTTTCCCAAATCCTTCGTAGTCCTAACGAACGCTGAGTAGTAACGATACTACTATAATCAAAATAAATTACTATTTGTTTACTAAACAGACAATATAACTTCGTCACTATATCAATCGACATCTTAACTTCATTATTGGACTCAATGTCTTACAGAAACCTTTATTACAACGCAACACACTCCAGAAGATTTGTCTTTTAAATTAAGAATTGAATACTGTTATCTGCGAAATTTATTCTGTGTTTCCTTTTTTCCTTGTAACAAGTTTATCGATAAAATATAATAATCGTGTTGCAGACCGATTATTATTATCGACACTATTCGACACCAACTTATTATCTGTTTGTAAGTAAACTACTATTCTATTTGTCGACAAACTACTAGGATCATTTTTTCAAAAAAATACTATATATTTTTGGTAGTCTAAGTGTAAGTTTCATTGGAAAGCATTTGTGTTTCAATATATTTCGCCCTGTTCTTTTACGGATGAAATGCATAAAGTGATGACAATTGTAGGCTTCCGCAGCATGAAGATTACATCGGTTATTGGCAGAGAAACGTTGAAATGACAATGAAGGGCGAGACGTACAAAAGATGAGAATCGTTAGGAAACCGACATATTGAAGACGCATCCAATCAATCTACGCGTTTAATATTTATAATGCTATATATATATATATATATATATATATATATATATATATATATATATATATATATATATATATATATTAGGGTGAAAGTTTTGGGGATCATCTTAAGTGGGGAGCTGTGCAGCAATATGTATGTTTACATTAGTTTTAAATGTCTGCATGTCAGTACAGTCAGGGACACAGGGAGCAGGGGGGGAGTTCCAGAGTCCAGCAGCACGAGGAAAGAAGCTATTGGAGTAGAAGGTTCACTCGCATCTGGAGATTTCCACAGTGAATGGATGGGACTTAGCTGATTGTCGGGTTGGTTTAATGTATTTACGTCGAGGGAGGCACCAGAGCAGCAAGTTCATCGGAGCACAATCCATTGAAGTACTTGTAAAACAGGCACAAGAATGCTACATTATAGGGATTGTTCAGAGGCTACAGCATGGAGGATAGTGAGGGACCTATTAAATTAGCGACTCTTTTTTAACCTTGTCTAAGAGGGAGAGACATGTGGATGGTGCATCGGCCTAAGTGTCGCAACAACACTCCATGAATGGGCGGATGGTAACTTTGTAGAGATATAGGATGATGTTAGGTGTGATAAATTTACTAGCACGGTGTCTTCAATGTGTTTGTTTAAATTCGTGTTGCCTGTGAATGTTAGGCCGAGGAGTTTAAACAATGAACTCTGGCAATCGGTGGTTAAAGAGGTTTATTGTAGTTATTGAAGGAAAAGAGCTTTGTCTTAGCCGCATTAAATTTTACCATCAATTCACTACAGACTGAAGGTAATTTTCCAAAGATGCAACCATTGCCTAGGATATATGTGGATCCGTTTTACCAACATGACGAGAGTAGAGTTTTGTGTCGTCAGAAAATATACATATCTCAGACTCAATGTCATCAGGGAGGTTGTTTATTAAAATTAGAATAATAGAGGTCCAAGGGCGGATCCATAGGGCACACCAGACGGTCAGAAAAAAGTTGCGCATTAACGAGGTGCCGGACTATCGTTAGATTAATTAATGGTTCAGGAGTAGACTGATGGGACAATAATTCTGAGGATCAGTTCTATATCCAGAATTTTTTTTAGACTGGTACCACAGAGGCAATTTTCCAGCCATCAGGCAAGCAAGATTTAGCGAAGAATTTGTTGTACAGTTTTGAGAGGACAGGGGCCAGTTCAGCAGATTATTTTGTTATTACTTTTACTGGTATAAGATCAGGCTCACACGCCTTTGAGTTGTCATGACCTTAGATGGGGTGATGACCAGGTTTTCAAGAGTATCTTCAGTCAGCAAGGATACATTAGGGAAGGGTTGTTTGCTGAGTCCAAAGTTGGAGGCGAAACGCTGGGCAAGAAGTTCAGCCTTACCAGTTGCAGTGCAAGCAACATCATTGTTGATTGTCCATTGTCCACCACACTATTGTAGACTTTCCAGAAATCGCGAGTGCCTAGTTTCTGTGACTGAATGCGTTTTCTGGTTATCTTTGTATGCCTTCTCTTAGCTTCTCCTATCACTACTTTACAATTATTGATTTACTCTATGAATGTCTGTCTATTTGCAGTTGAATACATATATATATATATATATATATATATATATATATATACATATATATATATATATTTGCAGTTGAATACATATATATATATATATATATATATATATATATATATATATATATATATATATATATATATATATATGGTGATTCCAACTTACTTGCAGCAGAAATCCATCTATAGACGGTTGCTAAACTCGGTTGTGGGCACGTACTTTTCTGAGCAGCTTATATAGACTTTTGTATGTTTTGCTGCAGATTGCGATTTCATTGACTTACGGTGTTACATAGCTACGTTGTATTCCTATTTGACACTTGTGTGGTTAGTTACTGCAATGGGATATCCTGTGGTTTATTACACCAGCTTTCGATAGAGAGGGTGTGCGGCAGGAACCACACTCATGGTTAGGTTGAAATAACTTTGGAACGTTCTGGACTGACTGCTTCCGCAATACACATATTATTATAAAGTACTCTTACTTTTCTTCAGATTTCAAGGAAAATCATATTACATTCGTTGATCTAAATTAGACTGTCTGATGTCGAAGTAATTATTACTTATTCCCATACATATGTGATTTAATAGTGAGCCCAATTCGTATGGCAACTTAATTTGCGTATATATACGGAGAAAATAACGGATCTTATTACCAGGATGAGATGGAAGGCATACTTTTTCTTAAAAGCGGAATCTACTAAGGAACAATATGAAATGTATAACTTCAGAACCCTTAACCCAGCTAAACCTATAGGAGCGCTTAAACAATTTGAAGCTGATTTATTCAATATAGTGAAAAAGATTAAATTAAAAAAACATTCTAATGACTTTCAGTCGGAACTCGCAAACGATATCAAAAACATAAAAAAATCCAACAAAGTTTGGGTTAAAGCTGCCAAATCTGCCAATATATATAAAATATGTCCCTTAGAATATAAAAAGCTAATTATAGATAAAATCTCCAATACTTATAAAAAAGACATTCTAGACACAGAGGCTACAATTAACAAGGAAACTAGAGAATTTACCTCAAAATTGAGAATTGAAGACAGAGTAGGAAGATTAGATATGAAAAATGCTTACATCCTTATAAAGGACCATAAAAAGAACTTCCAAAATAATAAGCAATCCAGACTTATCAATACAACGAAAACAGAATTGGGACATGTATCCAAAAGATACTACAGAACATAATCAACGAGACTCTAACAGCGACACAGTTCAATCTATGGAAATATTCTGCTGACACAATTAAATGGTTTAGGGAAATAGAACATAAAAAAGAGCCTCTTTTATCCAATTCGATATAATGGAGTTTTACCCTTCCATTTCGAAGGAATTGCTAATTAATAGCATAAACTATGCCAAGAATTTCGTTGACATTTCAGACAAACAAATCAACATAATTTTGGCCTGTCGGAGGTCCATTTTGGCAAACGATGGGGATAATTGGATAAAAAAAGATAGTACAGACTTTGATGTCCCGATGGGGCCCTTTGATCCAGCTCAAATAGCAGATTTGGTGAGAATCTATATAATATATATAATCAGTCGAATTGTAACCCCCAACCGAATTGGCCTATATAGAGATGATAGACTGATCATCGTACCTAATAGCAATGGTCCTCTAATATCTAGGATGCATAAAAAACTAAATAAGGCTTTTAAATATTTAGGTTTGAGGATTGAAGTGACCCCTAATTGCAACGAGGTAAATTTTCTAGACATTACGCTAAACTTAAACGAGGGAACTTTTCAACCTTTCCATAAAGATAATCATACCCCATTATACATTAACACTAAATCCAATCATCCCAAATGCATTATAAAACAAATTCCTACAACTATTAACACCAGAATTAACAAACTCTCATCAAATAAAAATATCTTTGAGACTAGCAAACATATATATGATAACGCATTAAGTAATAGTGGGTACAACGAAAAATTAATATATACTGATAATATAAAGAAAAATAAACCCAAAAACAGGGGACGTAAAATTATCTGGTTCAACCGCCATATTGCCAGCTTTCTAGTCTTAATATCTAATAGATAAACATTTTAAAACGACTAATCCTTTAAGTAAAATTTTCAATAGGAAAACTGTGAAAATTAGTTATTCTTGCACCAAAAATATGGAGAATATTATTAATACACATAATAAAAAAATATTGAGCACACCGAGTAAGAAAACCAAAACGGAGGAAAAAAATGTAATTGTCAGATTAAAAATAACTGCCCACTTAAAGGAAACTGTAACGTCGAAAGCGTTGTATATAAGGCTACGATTTATCCTAAAGAAAATACTAACAATAAGAAAGTATACATAGGAATATCCGCCGGGAAGTGGAAACAACGATTCTACGTACACAAACACTCATTTTTAAACCGGAACGTCACCAATAAAACGGAATTAACCAAACACTGGTGGTTTTTAAAAAACAACAATTTAACACCAACTGTTTCGTGGTCCATACTATGTCATTCGAACACTCCGAAAGGATTCAGACATAGATGCAATTTGTGCCTGGAGGAAAAAATTAGAATACTAAAATACGAAGACAATAACATTTTAAATAGACGAGATGAACTGATGGCTAAATGTAGACACAGGCACAGCTTTAAAATCAACAACACGTTATAAAGTTCTTTGTAAATAACAATTCTTTTAAAGTATAGTTACAATAAGAGTTATAACTGTAAGAATAAATGTTAACAAATTAGTAAGTTTTTTTTTTCTTAACCAATTTAGTAAAACACTAGTTTGTAAATAAATCGTGCTTAAATGTCGCCAAACTTTAATTCCGTATTGACGTTATAACCAATTAAGTTTCTTATAATTTCCTATATAAATCGAAATCTTCGTCCTGAATTTTCGTCTTTTCATTTCTATCGTAAATAATTAATCGTGAACGCTCGAATATTTACCAATTTGTAAATAAACCGTTTTTAAATGTCGCTAAACTTTAATTCCGTAGTGTAAATCATCTCGAATCTTGACGTTATACCAATTAAATTTTTAATATGTTCTAATCTAAACCGAAATCTTCGTCCTACATTTTCGTCTTTTAATTTTTAATCGTAAATAATTAAACGTAGTTTTTAATCGTAAACGCTCGAATCTTTCATCATATATTTTTACCCATAAAGCTCACATTCGAAATTTTAAATAAGATGATTTATATATTTAAATAGTAAAAACGAATTCTTTTATATATATTTTTATATTTTTATATTTCAGCATATATATAAAAAAAAATAGTCAAATTAATCTTTTACTTCTGTCACCCCTCCTCGATTATTTTAACATTTACCTCCTTTTATACATAGACCAATCAAAAAAGCGAATTCAACTTTTTAAGACGATGATCAATTTCTCTCATTATTTGGTTTTTTGACGTGGTTGTTTATACATCTGAGGAGACCTAATTAAGGGGTCGAAATAAGTTATAATGTGTACAACCTTAATGTGTGTATAGTCTTTTCTTTTTATAATTCTATATATATATATATATATATATATATACATATATATATATATATATATACACATATATATATATATATATATATATATATATATATATATATATATATATATATATATATATATATATATATATATATATATACCGATGGTGCCTTGTCTTTATACTAAAAGGTTAATTTTATTTATAGATGCATTCCAATTACCGAAAAATCAATCAAAAACAATAATTTTTATTTAATGAATATGTACTTATAGTACATATAGTACATAGAGTATATATATATATATATATATATATATATATATATATATATATATATATATATATATATATATATATATATATATATGCGTGTTCTGTATAGGACTTATATCCATGTTTTACTCATGTATGCATATATTTTTTGTTGGATTACGTTTGGGGTGTCAATTTTACATAGTATCACACATTTTAAGTTATTTAATGATAAAGCAGACTACTTATTTTAAATAATGATACATTATTTACTATTGGACCTATTTCAATGTTCATCAGAACTAATCAACAGTATTTATGAAATATAAATATATTTTCGAAAACTATTTTGCAAATATTTTCGAGATTCCCCATACCGTAAACAACGATACTTATTCTGTATAGACTCGAATGAAAGGGTTTTGTCGACAAACTGCTATAGATGTGTTATCGATATACAACAATAATCGTTTATTAGACTGATTATTATAATCATTTTGCCGATACTATAGGATTATTTAATCTACAAAACATTTTAATACTTTTGTGAACAAACTATTTTACTATTTTCGTTGACAAATAACTACAATCGTTTTTTGTTCACAAAATACTGGATTCTTTTTTTCTGTCGAATTATTGGTAAGTATTTGTGTTTACATTTATTCCACCCTTTTCTTTTGCAGGTGAAATACATAAAGTGGTGACAATTGTATTGTTTGCCTCGTGTAACAAATTATTAACAAATTATTGAAATTACAATGAAGGGTAAGGCTTCCACCGTCGGGTCCGTATCGTGAAGCAACTTCGATGAAACGATATTCTGAATATTATATAATCGATTCACACGTTTAGTGATTATAATGCTATTTAAAATTATTTATTTAATGATTTATTATGGTTTGACTCCTTTAGACCCACCGTGTTCTGACTCTGCACATTAACAGTAACTCTTCTCCACGCATAGACAGTCATTCTGTACAGTAACCCTAGCATAAGACAGTAGAAAAGTGTTTCGAAACATATCACATAGTGCTGAAGTCCTGAGGACCAGTACGAACCGTCACAAAAAATATCTCAAGAAAATACAAACATTCTACATGAATCTCTAAATAAAACTATTAATACTATCATTAATACTATTATCTTAAGTGTACTTCATTTAAATCAACATTTCAAAACCGGTCAGTCTCTGAGAAAAGTTTTTATTTTTTCCTCAAGATCTAACATTTTGACACTAAAACTGTATAATGTGCACATTTTTTCCATTTATTTTCGTTTTCTGGTTGTAATTGATTTTGGTTTTCTATTACCTCACTCGGTCAAATAGGAAAAAACAACTTAGACTCTTATTTTACTTTTGGATTAGAATAAAGGTGTAGAAGAAGTCCCTATAGATCGAGCCAATCTACATGTTATGGGGAGCTGGGTATCACTCCACATTAAAAACTGACCATGTGTCGAATTTGTCCCGTCGTGTGGAGCGGGAAAATAAATATGAAATCTTTGTATAGGCTTATTCGTTTATACTTATCATTCTGTCAACATTTTTTGAGTATATAAATTGATGGATGTTCGCGCGTGACAATTGAGTACTTGTCAAATCTCGAATATGCACAATTGATTCAAACATCTTTTCACTTTAAGGGGTTTGTAACAATTATATTGAGCACGGCTGTTTTTATAATTACTTTGTTTATTCATGACATGAAAACATCTCTTGTGAAATCTTTAATACTTTTCGTCATCCAAATGTTATCATTTAAGTTCAGAACGAATAATACGCATACACTAATAATCACATGATTCTGTATAGTCCCCACATGAACTACAACTCATCAAAAGTGCATGTGTAGCACATAGGATAATGTACAATTGCCATGGAAATGAATAGTGTATGAGTTATGATATACCTATATGCATGTGTCAAGAGAGGGACATCACGTTTAGTTTATGTGAATTTCGGGAAGCATGATCCGTCGGATTAGAAAAGGCGTATGATACCGACTGACACAGGAACTTATACGCACCTGAAGGAAAATGTGGACATGTGTTATTTCCAATGAGAATGCTTTTTCAAAGGTAAGCATGGACGACAGACGTTCATGACGTGACAGACTGACGGGAAAAGCCTTTGTTATAGATGTATGACTCATCTACCATGAGATGCATCCGCTTAAAATGCACCTGAAACGAATAAAATGATGTTTTTAACTTGTCAAACATGACAGACAGAAACTTTTGTAAAATTCATGTAAAATAGACTTTATAACGTAAGCGTGACCGGATGGACTTGACTTTGTGTATTTGGATCAATTAAAAATAACATACCTTCATTTATCGAGCGACTGACGAAAGGTGCGAAACGGTATCTGAAAAATAAATATCAGAATGTGATACAATAAAATAATACTTAGACCTTTCTTTAAAACAACGTATAAATCATAAAACCGATAAATATACATAGTTTTGTTTGAAATCGGTCGTAAGGATAAAGTATACGGATCAGTATCTGTATACTTCATGCTTACAACCGATTTCTTCTTATTTGCTAATTTCATCGCGGCGGTAGAAGTAATAAGTCACTATCTATCGACCCATAACACCGTTAGATAATAGAGTTTGTATCTAATTATAGTCACATATTCGTATTATACTGTGCATTAGATTACTTTGCATTGATTACAAGCTCGACTAGCGACTAGACAATTAATAAAGAACATTTAAGAAATTTCGTTTTCTGATCAAAATAAAACACTAACAGAAGTTATTTCCTGAGAACATTCTCAAAATAAACATAGAGAGCCTACAATTATGTGTTTAAAACTAATATGTCTTAAAGTGTATGCACTGTTTTTCACTTCAGTTAAGTGATTCGGTTTCCAGTATAAGTACTGCTATTTTTTATTTACATATGAAAGGAAATACTTGTATATAAGCAAATACATTACAAAAACAATCATTACACAACTATATAGTCTTATTTACAATAAATTAGCAACTATACATAATCCCCTCAAGAGTTAAATAGTGGTTAAAAGAGGGGACCAATCAGTTCGGTGACGTAGAAACTATAAAATAGTACCTTCCTCCATCTAATGTATCGACAGAATTATTAACAATTTCCAATAACACATTTTTATTAAATCCTGCCCTCTACGTACAACATTTCAACATGTCCGTGTACATCGAAACTGGGTCAAATGTAGTCACGCGCTCTTAAGTGGCAACCGAAGAGGTTAGTTAGTTTTCATGAAAACAGTCATTATCGCGCATACGTTTTCACATCGTTTAATTGTACACTTTTTATTTCGGAATTTAATTTAAATTTATTTTTCATCTAAATCTAATTCATATTCCGTCGTCTCAATGCCCACTTTTACTTTATGATTTTTATTTATATTTACTTTTATCTTTTATTCAAATCTAATTTAGATTATATTAATTCATCAAATCCATAAGCGTTTTTATGCTAATTAAATGCTTACCTTTTGACAAATATTACTTATGAAATGTATAATCATTTACTAATATATTTAATCCTATGAATAGTAACTTACTTCCTGTGTGTGTATAGTCACAATTACTTCAAATTCTTCATAACCCACAAACTACAAAGGAAATTACCCACTTCTACGTTTGCCCTTTACTGCAAAAATACTCTTTCTTATTAAAAGAAACTAATACGAATGTCTACATGTTCATTATTGTCTATAATTTTAATAATTGTAGAACAAAATAATTAATACTTGAAGATAGTTAAGAATTCGCTTACTATTACTTATATTGGTGGTGTCAGTGGTGGGAGCGAGAGTTATTGTACTCTTCAATTTTCCAAGTCCAAAACAATAAAATGTTATTATAGGTTTTTGTTATTTTACATGGGATGTATGTCAACATCTTCATCTCTTTAAGAACCACAGTTCTAGTTTACTGATTGTTTCACTAAGATAGAAAATAAGATAGATAAAATATGCTAACACGCATACCGATAGAATTTTTTTTTAAAATATGAGTTGAGGATAAAAGAATGATAGGATCATTTAAGAAAATGGAAAAAATGGATAAAATATAATGATTGATGATGAATAAAAATGAGAACTATATTTTTGTTTCAAATATGACACACTCTAACAAAATGCCTATTTAATATAATATTAAACGAAAATGTGTCAAACTGCAACTTGTTTCACATCTGAAACGAGCCTGTTGACAAGTGTAAGTATGATGTTGCACTAGCACACTCGCTGAAGATGAAATCAGTATCTTCGATGTCACGAGCGAGTGGCATCGGTGTGTACACTTTTGAATCTGGTTTTTATAATGGTAAGTAAAAATTATTTTATGATTACCTAATGTATTATGCTTTTTTAAATGAATATATTGTAGTGTTTTGTTATACAAGTAAAATATTATGCCATTTGTTGCACATTTGCAACATAATTTATTTTTGTTCAATAAATATATATTGTTTCTAAAAAATCATTTATACTACTTTATATTACCCATATGAAACGTTTTTTCACTTGATAAATCTTTTTGAACTAATATAAAAAGTAAAGTATTTCAGGGTTAAGTATTCCATTGGCCGCATGAACTATAAAGTATAGTTTTACATGCAGAAAAATGCGCCCTTCTCATATAAAGAGTGGTATTTGAACGTGTGTAAAACGAGGTTGAGACTGTGTTTCAATGCTAGCTGTATGTATTCGCTTATCTCTACTGGAACACAAGCCTGACTGGATAAATAGGTTTTCGGAAAAATAAGACTAGTGTTTCATTGAAGTTAGAACGAACTATACAAGGTTTGTGTCAAACGCAACGGCCAGGTGGTTAAAACGAAAAGTTTAAACATCATATAGTTACGTCATTATAATACTGTGGTGAAAAAAAAATAATTTGCAAATGAAGAAAGTGATTTTAATCTCCATGAGTGACTAATGAAACAGAATGTCATCCTGGTAAATGGCTAATGAAAATTTTAAAAATAAAGCAAAACTGTGAGAAATTTTGCTAATTCATTCGAAGAACTCGAAAAGAAAATAGTTGGTAGGAAATATCAAAATGATGTGTAATGAGTGTGGGTTAGGGAAAATTGGGGTAGAAGGCCGGAAGGTGAGGAAAACTCCTGCCGGTAAGTAAAATAACTAAGAACAAACCCGTCGGTATTCCCAAGTAGGGGCGTCCCATGCTACCAGAGATAAACCAACACCTTTCCACGAGCGAGGATGTAATGATTGGGACGGTGCATATCTTACGACCGAGCCGCGCCATACCCAATTAAAACTCAAGTGTTTAGCACCTGAACAAGCCTACTGCATATATCCCGATTGATCAAATACAATTTTCAGTTCAAGTTTTCAGGAAGGGAATTAACAACGACGAAATCACTTTAACGAACACCGCAAAGTCCAATGCTCTAAACGTTGTTAACAGCCAACAAGGCGTATGGGGTTCAGTCTGAGATATGTAAATAAATCAGCTGATAAATATCGTCAAATAAAAAACAATAAAGTTTGTAAACTGTTATATTTTTCGATAAATGACTAGAAACTTCCGGTTCGATCTTTGCTAGATTCGCGCACGAGCCGAACTTAACGGTGAGGTGTATTATTGTTATGAAAAGCGAATTCTAAACATGCATTAACGTTTCTCTTACTTTTTATTGTCATATGATTGTTAATAAATTGTGATTTGACATTATTCATTATAAATAAATATTTCGGAGTTTTTTTTAGATGAGGATTAATTATCTATATTATTATCATCTTGGATGTTATTTGCAAGTTCGTGTGACCCAACGAATTACAGTGCTAATTAATAATCAGTTCAAAGTGACAGTCTTCTTGGGGTGGAGTGTTTAATCCTCAGTACGGGCGATACTAAAATACAATTACGTATTATCCAGAATTTTACCAGGTCACGGCTGACCAAAACGTGAGCAAACTACCCGCGTGGATTGAATAAAGGGTTCCGTTCGAACACATTCTTGAATTTGACAACATGAACCCGAAGAAAGTCGGAGATCACATCCGCCAAAAACATTGTAACAATAACAAGATGAAAATAGTAGTCCGAATAATACAAATAATGCAAACGATATTTGTTTTCCAATTCAAAATGATTAGCGGCATAAAACTTTTCGAATTCCATTATGAAAAGGCTGAAAATAAAATATAAGCTTAAAGTCAGCACCTTAACTCCTAACAGAAGTGGTCTGCTTCCCAACTTTCCAGTGGTTGGAATCCATTTACGAGAGCCTTAATCTGAATTGTTGTTTCAGGGTGAAAATTGCATTAGTCATTCCGTTAATTATTTTCAATCGTTTCATAATATTATTCATGTTTCTACTTACAAATATCCCGTTTCCTAAAACTTATCGTCGAGTGTTTTTAGCCTTGGTACGTGGTTAATCATTAGTAAAAGAGTGCATTACGATAACACATTATCAACGTATTTCTTAAAAAAACTATTTCATGGAAGTGAGTCAACTTTTAAGTGGAACATATTAATAGAGTTCGTATAGCAACACATTTTTAGCCGGGAACTTTTCAGTTGAACAGGATTTTATCGCTCGAGATACAGAGCAAATAATAAAAATGTATCCCTTACGGGTAGATTTATCATTAAAGCACACGCAAAAGAAGTCATTGGCCTGCATTCAATTGCTTCCATTCGCAACATTGGAGAAATTGCATTCCGCTTGAACAGTAGAAATTGAAACGTGTCAGTTATTCGATGAAAAAAATTGTACTGTCAAAACGACCTGAAGGTGGCTGTAATATTTCCGCTTATTCCTTATTTTTCTCTTCAAACTATGTCATTTAAAAAAAAATCGCCCTATTCTCAAAAGATGTGCTTGGTTTGTTAGATGCATTCAAGCAGCTGCATGAGAGGATTGAATTTACTTACTTCCCAACAGAGGAAAGTGTGGCACAAGGCAGAAGATGGGAGAAAAATGTAATAGAATCTGCTTCAGCAAACAAACTATAGACAGACTTGTCAGAATTTCCGGGTAGCGGGACCGCAAGCGATCGATTATAAACTAACTAATCTTCAATATACGGTGGTAATGTATGGGATGGTTAACGTTCTATGACTGTGCCAACCCTAACCTTTACCCACCGGAAGAAGACCGGAGCCGCCACGGTAGTCCCTGGTCTGTCGGATTCAGTTCTGAAGAAAACAACATATATGAATACAGACGTGGGGGGTTCATCCATCGATAGTCCGTGCGTCTGTCACGTTTAAGTTTAAAATGGGGGTGTTTATCGTTATAGACGCAACTTGGATTACTGCATATCAGAAATAGATGCACATTATTTAAGAAATACTATTTTTCCATGCCTAAATCGATAATTAAGTTATGCCAGAGATTAGTTCAAAAAATGGTGAAAAAGATTGTATTTTAACATATATTTTGGGATTCGATTAACAACAACTAAACACATGCACATTAGTTTTATAGTAAATATATATTTGTTTAAATTATGCAGTTTCTTCAAGAAACTTCCCTTGAAAATGATAAGATTCCTTCAAAAATATTTTGATAATATAAATAACATTTGCCTTGATGAAATTCTAATTTGCTCTGACAGGCCTGTCCTATTATTGGCTGAATGATAATCATGGAGACAGTGTGATCAGTTTCAATATGTTTGTTTTCAGTGAGAAGTTCCCTCCAATACCTTAGCTCCGCCAGATGTCGGTCTCTTTAACGATGAAAAATACTTTAACGAGATTGAAACGATTAATAAAATGTGATAACTAAAGAGGACAGACCGACAAGTATTTGTTTACATGAAAATTTAAGATGCGGCAGAAGTACTCTAAATCTTTCGTCGGCCATTCGGTGTGCTGGAATGTACCTCCAAATAATGTTTCGGTAGAAATATCTCTAACATTTAGTCTGTTAAGATTTTCAATAAATATATTTTTATATACGAACAAGCTTTAATGAACAATCGATTGTGAGAATAGACTTGAATACTAGCCTAAAATCTGTGTTTGATCAATAACACAGTGCTGATATTATTTAAAATATGCTATATTTTGGTCTGTCACACCCTAGTTTAACACAAAAATGATGTCGCTTAAGTAGGAAAAAGCACTTTCATTGTTAAACGTCCATATTGAATGGAGGCATCTAAATAATATTTATTTTCAGTAATTTCTCATATAACTGTTCGTTACAAATGCAATGTGACTTCATGAACGTCTGTTTACCTTGGCTTATTTCCTATAAACCCTTATAACACAAAATACGTGCTAAAATATTCCTGATTTCTGGAATTTACTTAAGTTGAAATAAAACGCGTTTTAAACTGTTCTAATGGGCCGTAAATGGTAATAAACTGAACAGGTCAACCATTCTTCACTTAGCTATCTATATATTTCGCTCGCCCTCTCTAACATTTCAACTAATTTACAAAGTGTGTACGTACACACCTAAACGCATATGTAAATTGGATAGAAAACTAATCCGACGTTTTGCTTACATGTTATCAATAAAAAAAATATATAAGTAAAGAGAATTATTATTTTTAGTTATGCAAGAAGAATTTCTTAACATATATAACACATTTTATGAAATTCCGAATGAAAATAAAGTGCATCAAATAATTGTAGTGGTTATGACCCAACACAAGAGGTTCGACATTATTTTAAAATTGCTATATTTTGGTCTGTCACGCTAAAGCTGGAAGTCGAAATTCTGTCGCTCATTCACGGTTAAATAGTAAAAAGCATTATCGCTGTTAAAGTCCATATTGAATAGATGAATCTCAATAATATTCGTTCTTATTTATTTTTCAAATAATTGTTCGTTAGAATTATACCGTTGTTACTTTTAAATTATTAGTCTATACAGCATTTTTAACATACATAAAAGGAAATATAGTAGGTGGGGGGCTGTGTGCTTGAGAGAGACAGAGGGAGAGAGACAGAGATAAATAAATCATAAAATATTAATTAATTCTGCTCCGTCGAATAGCTCTTCAGATGAGGTCATGATGTTAACTACTATATCCAAGTTCAAAGTGACATTGCGCAAATATTCAAACTTTATGACGTCATGATGAAGACTGTATATAGATGTAAAGACAGGGGACGCTGGAAAAGACAAAATGGACTCATGTGGCCAGCAATCCAGAGTTCATCTAATATATGCTACAGAAGAAAATACAGGAAAATGCCCTCAAAATACACCGACAAGGAGGGAGGATGATGGATCAAAACGAAACTATTAAAAAACGACCCAGATAGACCAACGGATAACGAATAAAGAACAATACATGGACTTCTCATGCGTCTGTGGGCGAAAATCTAACTCTCAAAAAGGAATGCATATTCATTGAAGACAGATGAGATGTGCTTCTCACTGAATGACTCATAAGCAGCGTCACTGAATGACTCATAAGCAGCGTTCTATTATCACAGATAAGACGTTGAAAAACGAAAGCCAGGACGCAACCCACAGTGCCGAAGATATCCATGCAGTTGCGCCAGAGAGTGAAACGAAACTTCCCAGAACAAAATTTCCACCGGCCAGCAGTTCAGAAGAACCATACAATAAGCAATGAACTTCACAAAGAATTATATAGAAAGAAAAATGATCAACGGTTGGAAAAATGTGGTCATGTTATATAGCGGATTGGTACGTCATTGTATGGTGAAAAGGGGGAATCTACTAAACCATCAGTTAGGAAAAACAGACGACATAGGGAGATAGAAAACTTAAGAAATAAAGTGGCTCTGGGCGAAAACGAATATCACATGGTGATATAATGGAAAGTGGCCACTGTATAACTATCTCTGTGAAGGAACAATATTTATTTTGACGTATTTAAAATAATTTATTAATTATCTCCCTTAAACCATTTGGATAATTTAGGAATGTTATTTATTTAAGTATATTTTATATTCCATGATAAATGCCAGTATACTGAAATCATATGCACTTAATAGGGTTAAGATGAAAATTCATATACACTAAATGTACAAAAGCAAGGAAATTCCCAAATTTTTACACTTTTATTGTCATTAATTAAGGGTATGATTACATATCAACCTAACCATTTCATTATCACGTCACTACAGTATAAATATCTATGCATGAGTGGATGAAGTGTGTGAGGTGCGCTGAAGAAAAATTCCTACCAGTAAAATACATAGCCCTGTTGTGCTCGCAAACCCTTAATGACAATAAAAATGTAAAAAGTTGGGAATTTCTTTGCTTTTGTACTTTTAGTGTATATGAATTTTCATCATGACCCTAGTACACACAGATAACACAAAAGCATGCCTGACATTTCTGGATCTCTGGGTTGCCTTGACTAATGATGCTGAAATTCTACACACGTATAGAACCTATCAAAAAACATTTTGTGCAAAGTTTTAACTAATTTTTGTTATTGGTTTTTGAGTTATGATTGATCAAAGAAATGAGATTGCTAGCATACGCCGTTTTTTTAAGTTTATTAAGGGATAGGGCGCTCTCACGTCTCCCTTGATTTATTCTATGTATTTATTTATTTAGCTATTTATTTTATTTTTTTTAATTAATTTTTTTTCATACAACAAAGATGTAAGACGCTCAGCCGTTAAAAACAAAAACAAAAACAAAAACAGACGAAACGCTGAATCATCAAACGACACATCAGACGCTAAACCGTTGAAAAGTCAGTTGTTTTGATTTCATTGATATTGTGTCTTTTTAATGGTTTGTTGCACTTTATTATTTGCCTATAAATTTAAATTTAAATTGAATTGTGTAGCTTGCGTAACTACAATTGTAATGCATAAATATTAATATACACACAAATATCTGGAAATATATACACATATATACACACATTCATATACATGAATAAACAAAAATGTTTTATTCCAACATACATTTCTTTAAAAAGACTTCAATATGTATGTTAATATTTTTGACTTTCCAATACGAACATGAAATGTTTCTAGATTGTCTCTCCATATGAAACCCTCTTGTTATGTTTACATGGCTTGTCTGGCTGTTTCACCAATACAGTTGACTTGATTTAAAAATGCTGTCTTTAATTAATCAATGAAAAATTGCAGATGGCTGTATTAAAATCAGTGATTCATACTAATGAGTCACTTCTACTCAGGCCAAAAGCAACTCGAAGGTATAAGTAAATGCGATTGTCAATTGAATGATAGAAAATACTACAATGGTGAATGGAATAAACGAAATTTGATTCCTTAAGATCGTAGATCAACAAGTATTTGCTTACTTGAAGACGATGTATTATATTCAGCAGGGTAGAAGTCACCAAACAATGTGATCCACAGATAGAAAGTTCTTGTAAAGAACTTCTGTTCATTGAAATTTCGTTTGTCTTTTCGCACACCGAGGAAGAAATGAAAGTGTTTTGTAGTCGTGGTCTTAAGACGACTTCTTGTGAATTGAGCGCTAAAATAATTTCACCATTTTCCCAGTGATATTAACACCTTAAGTATTTCATCTGCCGTGAAATATCTTCTGTCTTTTTGTACATGGCTTGTTGCATATTTTTTAAAATCGGTCACATGACTTTTATTTCTTTCTCCTCTTCTTTTTCGCTTGACTTCATTCTCCCTGGAATCCAGCAACCAGGTTGGATCAAAAAATAATTTTCTGCCTGATGAGACCTCAGCTCTTGAGAGCTGTAGATCGATAACATCGACATTCCAGTGTAGCATACCTTGTACATGTTTGAATAAAAGCATTCACTATATATATATATATATATATATATATATATATATATATATATATATATATATATATATATGTGTGTGTGTGGGGGGGGGGATGTGAACATGAAAATAAAGATATAAAGTATATGTTTAAAATATAACTAACGAAGAGTTAAATAATGCTCTACTATTCAGTTCAAACGGGACGCCGAATTATGCTATTAATAGTTTAAATATACAGTTAATTTTTGGTATTTAATTCAATATATCTAAATTGAATTTAGTATTCCTGATTATTTTCTCCCGATATAATTCAATTTATATGCATATATTATATAAAATGTCACTCTGTATCTTCCGCTTTCCTTTTTTTCTCCAAAACGCGAGTTTATTCTACACCATTAGCGCAGGCAAAACTGCCTTTTAGCAGAAAAACATCTCTGTTCATCCCTCCTTGGTCTTAGATTAGAAACGGGAATTTCGCGCTTGTGTTAGCTTCATTTTTACCAATGAAACCTGCGCTGTGTCATTTCGTCATAGCTTAGCTGACGTTCGTCCCATGTCCAAAGGCACATATATAAACAACTCGCCTCTTATTTCTATGGCGATTTACGTCTCTGCCACAAACACATTAAAATTATAATTTACATCGTAAAAAAATGTTTACAATCCTTAACAGCTAAAGAGATTTACACAATAGGTATTTTTCCCACTTACACAATAGCATACATTACGATTTGGGGGAAGTTTTAACAGAACTATTTGAAATATCTCGTGAATATTAATAATTTCACATGTTTACCTTTTTGATGTTTTAATTTCTGATTTTATAACTTCTGTATGAATTCCGTTATTTGTTTTTTCAACTGTATGTTGACCTTGTAATTATTATTATTATTATTACTATTACTATTATTATTATTATTATTATTATTATTATTATTATTATTATTATTAATTATATTTTGTATTATTATATATTATATCTCGTATTATTATTATTATTATTATTATTATTATTATTATTATTATTATTATAATTATTATTATTATTATATCTTGTATTATTATTATTATTAGATATTATATATTTTATTATTATTATATATTATATTTTGTAATATTATTATTATTATTGATATTATTATATATTACTAGCAAGGATACCCGGCGATGTCCGAGTGCAGGATCAAAAAGCAATAGTTGTATACTCAATCGGTTGGCAGATTAAGTTATCACTTTGATCACTGTTCTCACATCACTTTCTTTTATACTATTGAAAATTCTTATCACCTTATATTTGCAATAGTGGAGGTAGTGCACACATTAAAAAGTAGATTACAATCTCATAGCTCAATAGTAAGATTAGTATAGCTTGTTCTATGTACAGGTGGGTTTTTTATACATGGTCTGCCAAGACGAATGAAACCAGGTAAAGTAAATAACACATTTTACCTCCTTTTCCTTAAATACAAACCACAAAAAATAATTATCGATTTTATTATTTTATTTTTTATCACATGGTGTGTTACAGCTTTACTCCCTCGGAAAATAATTCTTAATTTTTTTTTATATATTAGTGTAGATTTTTAAAACATGCGTCCAGTTAACAAAACCGAATATGCAATTGAATAAAATGCATAATTATCATATGTTGTTTAAATATTTCATACGTAGAGGTTTGAAACTGCTATGGAAAGCTTCAAAACATTAAAGAAAGGGTAAGTAAATATAAACTGCAATCGTTAAATAATAATAAGAAAATAATCTGGCATTAAGATTGGAAATCTCTTCATAAACAATGTTTTGTTATATTTTGACGTGCATGCATCAAAATAAAACAATTGGTATCCTTGAAATAAAATCAGTTTCACCTTTGCCGCAAACAGTGAGAATGATTGTCTGAATACAGTTTATCATCAATTTACATTTTATTTTTTAAAGACTACCAAAATCGAACTTTAATGCAATGACTTATAAAATTATTGATCCCATTTCAACTCGTAAAGCATGTTCGTTTATGTAGCGTCTCTATTATATAAAATCATGTTCGTCTATCTAGCGCCCCTGTCATATGAAAATGTTCATAAAGCATATTCATTTATGTAACCGATATATAAAAAAAACTCATAGCAATTATGAGTTGGCGATTTCTTTACATAGCGGATAATGGCGGGCATTGGCGAAAAGTGGCGGATATTAACAGGTCTAGGTTGGCATTCTCTACTCAAATGTAAAATTATAAAAATGCCGATGCATTTTCTGTTTATAATTATGAGTTGGACATTTGTTTACATGGCGTACACTGGCGGACACTGGCCGACAATGGCAGGCAGTGTCTACTTAAATGTAAAATCTAATATTCTTTATAAGGCTGACAGTGACGGACAGTGGCGGACAATGGCAGACCATGGTTGGAACTGGCGGGCAGTGCCAACTAAAATGTAAGATCTAAAAAATGCTGACTCATTTCCTGTTTTGAATCATTAGTTGGAGATTTCTTTATAGGACTGACAGTGCCGGACACTGGCGGTAACTTGCACTGGCGAAAACTGGCGGGCAGTATCCACTAAAATGTAAAATCTAAAAAATGCTGACTTATTTCATGTTTTTAATTATGAGTTGGCTATTTCTAACAGTGTCGGACAGTGGCGGACACTAGCGGGCACTGGCTGACAGTAGCAAACAGTGGCGGACAGTGTACACTAAAATGTATGATCATAAAATGCTACTAATTTTCTGTTTTTAATTATAAGTTGGATAAGTAAAGCCTGGGTAAGTCACCCTCCTCTTTATTAGAATTATCGTATTTTAATTTTTGATTTCCCTCCCCTCCACACCGCAATCTTTCCCTATTGTTTTATTTCCGGTTGAATTGGAGGAAATTAATTGCAATTTTTTTTCGGGAATGACTTGCAATTTGTCTACATGATATAATTGTTTTCATTTTAAATTAATTTATAATTGAATTAAATTAAATTAAGCTGAACATAGCTGAAATAATCCACCCCAGACGAAATCTGCCACCTTAGATATAAATTTAGAGATTCATGAATATACCCATTAAGTTTCTCGGTGAATTTTACATTAGAATACACTTTTAGATTTTATCTTGATTCGATAACTTTTTCCTATGGAGAACAAAATCTATAGGAAAATAGGTCACGTTGACGTTGTGTTTATTTTTTTGGCAGACACCATATACGCACAATGTACAGATGACTAGAAAAACGAAGACATTTACTAACCCCCGAAAAGCTTTGTGTCAGTTCTGGCAGAGAGGAATCGATGGGTTTTTTTTCGAATTTTTGGATAATTCTGTCGATTCTCTCGTAAGCTTTTTGCAGACATACTAACATAATCACATGCACACACACACATAAACAACTGTCCTTTATATCATAGACCTAGCAAAATATATTTACTACGGTTGTATAGGGCGGCCATGAGCAAGTTGATATATCTAATATTACTAGGTACGTGCAAAATCAATGGCTGATTCCGAAAATGTAAAAACATTTTAGCTTATAAATTCACTATAATTCAGGAAATCAACCAATTTTAATGAAATTTTCAATATTTATTAATCAACAATCACGGAATATAATGAAACCATTTTTTTTTAATCTTAGTGAAAATGTATTATTTTTTTAAAACAAAATACACCTTTACTAAAGTTATATTTTTACATAATTATAAAAAAGAATGCATTAATTTTATTTTGTTTTTATGAAAATAAAGCATTGTAGATGTTAACAATCAAACAATTTTTTTTTATTTTTTATATATTACGAAAAAGGCCCCTAAATACCGTGTTAACAAAATCACTATAACTCGAAGAAAAATTAATTTTTTGAATTAACGATATTATTATTTAATTAAGCATTGTTTAATCAATATTTTCACTGAAAAAATAATATAATTGCAAAAAATATTTCATGATTTTAATTATTAGAGTTTCTGGAAAAAGATAAAATGCGACGTAATTATATTTCCCTTTCATACATGAACGTGACATCATCAACGCAAGACATTTTTTCATAATCTTGAAAATAAACCAAAAATTGACAAATTTTTGACACAGGAACTTAACTAAAAAAAGAATTTAAAAAATTGGATAATTTCTACTAACGATCAACTTTGATTGGTATGGTAATAACAAGCTGGGATTAGCCTCCCACCAACCACTCACTTTTACATCGCCCTCAAATTTTCATATTTAGAAATTCAACAATTTCGTTTATTTCACAATTCATCGTCAATGCATTGGAAAGATTTGTATTTGTTTTGTCTTTTTTTCATTAATAATTTTTTAAGAAGTTAAAAACAATTATTTATTAATAAATAAAGAGAATTCAAACATGACATTTTCTTTCAAAATTGAATTCTGTTTATCAATAAATAACTGTTTTAACTTTTTGTTAATGAATAAATTGTCAGTGTAGTCATTGACTTTAATTTAAATTTTCACACTTAAAATTAAAAAATCCTTTATTTTAAAAAGAATCAATATAATTTATCGTTACGACACGTTAAGAATAAATCGAGTAACTAAAGTTTTAAATCATGTAAAAAAAATTGATAAAATTGACGCAGTTTGTAACGTAAAAATAATTTTTAACATTTGACAAAAGTTTTATTTCAAATTCTAAGGAAAGACATTGGTAAACAGACGTCATCAATAATTTCAGAGTATTACTAAATAAAACATACATACCAAGTTGAATATTAACCTTTTTAGTTAAAAATAAAATAAGATCTTAATAGCGTACACTCACAAATATTTTAATTAAATAAGCATTTTTTTTTTATTATGTCAAAATAAGGGTACTTAAATTTGTTTATAACCTTAAAAAGAATAAAGAAATTAATGGATAATAATTTTTCCACTTCTATAAACTATTACAAAACGATTTCTATATATAAAGTTAAAAGTGATAATTTATGACATTTTTGTCTTCCATATATTTTGCATAGCGATAGTCAACTGGTAAACAAAGTCGTTTTCCGATTAACTGTGCCGGATTTTGCTAATTTATGACTTTTGGGTGGATAATTTTGATAATTTTTAGTAAAACGTGGGAATTTTTTTTATTCAGTGTCTTATGACTTTAATTTTATAATTATCTTTGAAATAGTGCCCAAAAACTTTTATTTACCTTTATAGGGATTTTTACAAATAATTTTTTCGAAGTTCAAAATTCACTGAATTTTTGGTTTTTTTCGCCGCCGTGATTACATATTTCATTATAATTTATTTTTCACACGTAAATATGCTTTTTTTTTCATTTAGAGATTAAGTTTAGCCTTTTATCTTTCACACATAATCAAAGTTTTCACGGAAACTAATTAAATAATTAATGATAAGCGCTTTTTATTAAAAAAAAAGCATAGTCCGTACAAGAGAAAGTCATCTGTGCACGTACCTAAATATTACTATTAAACAAAGTATTTTGATTAACACTTCGCAATTTCTGGTGTCGGAGCGGGCGGTCATGACCATGTTAATATCTTATATATTACCATTAAACAAATTAGTGAAAATAAATTATTATTTGCGAAAAAAAAATTGTCCTAAAATATAATGGAGGATTTTTCTTATTAACCCGGTTACCTTTTATTTACGTCAGATAGTGTAGCCATGACAAAGCGCACCTTACATATATATATATATATATTAATCATAGTAGTTGTAAATATGATAATAAAATAAATTATTTGATAATAGAGAAATTATCTGTTATAATAATACCAATGATATTAATAATAGTAAAAATAATAGTGATATCATAATAATGATAATGATAACAATGGTAACTACAATTGTCTTAATGAGTGTAATAATAATGATAATGACAATAAGACTAATAGTAATATTAATAATAGTAATAAAAAATAATAATATTAATTCATGAAACTAATAATAATAGTAGAGGTAGATATTCTAATAATAGATATAATTGGTGGCTATAAGTAGTAATTGCAGTACAAACTGTAAAAGATAATAGTAACAACAATAATAATTAATTAAAATAATGACAATAATGATGGTAATAATAATAATAATTAATTATATATATATTAATACATGCATATATATATATGGGAAGAGAAGGATGAAGGTAATCCGACGTGATGGTAAAATGAAAAAGGAAAACCAAAAAACTGGATGTTTTTATGTGTACATCAACGTTTCGTCTTTATTTATAAGACTTCATCAGGATGATGATATAGGGAAAAGATATCATGCAAGCACAGATACATGTAGGGTAGACATGTTGGGAAGAAAAATAAAAATAAAATGAAAAATAATGGCAGCGTCTTGCTGGACGTCCGTACTTGTTAGAGAATGAAAATGAGTGACGAAAGTGAGTGGGAGAGAAAGGGGAAGGGTGGAGGGAGCAAGGACTACCCATCCCCATTTTCCCTGCATACACCCCCCACACACAAACATTCCAACTCACTCTTCCCCTTCAATCTCGACCACAGCCATCTGGTCAAACACCCCCTCCCCCTCCTCCTCCAATCTCTCTCTGCCATCCATTTTACCCCTGCTCATCCCCCACCTCTTTCTCTCATCGCCAGCCACAGTAGTCCTTGCTCCCTCCACCCTTCCCCTTTCTCTCCCACTCACTTTCGTCACTCATTTTCATTCTCTAACAAGTACGGACGTCCAGCAAGACGCTGCCATTATTTTTCATTTTATTTTATTTTTATTTTTCTTCCCAACATGTCTACCCTACATGTATCTGTGCTTGCATGATATCTTTTCCCTATATCATCATCCTGATGAAGTCTTATAAATAAAGACGAAACGTTGATGTACACATAAAAAACATCCAGTTTTTTGGTTTTCCTTTTTCATTTTACCATATATATGTATATATATATATATATATATATATATATATATATATATATATGTACATGGAGACACTGACACATACACACAAAAACACATATATACATGTATATATATACATATTCCTATGTTATTGTTAATACTGGTTTCGATAGTAATACATTGTAATGGACTCTAATTATGATTCTCATTAAATAGAAGATTGAACACAATAATTATATCAAGTGTAGTACAGAATATGGTATAAATTGATAGTTATGTTGTCAAATTACTGTTAGTGGATGGGTAAAGTTTTTTAAAAGTGTGTTTTTATTATGAGGTAGTATTAGCTTGAAGTGTTATAAATGGATTACTGAGTCAGTGTGTAATCTATTGTGCCTACAGTTAATTGAGGTTTCTTGTTTTTTATTTAGAAGTTTGCCTCTACACTCAATTTAATTATTTCAAGTTTTTCAGTTAGGCAAAGATAACATGGTGAGTTCAGGAAACTGCAGGTGCTGGTTCTTCTAATTGTGTTCCAAATCACTGTTGGTGATTGATTGTTGTGGGTTAATTCCCAGTAATATATATATATATATATATATATATATATATATATATATATATATATATATATATATGATTCCCCTTCATTTGACGAGGGTAATAGTTCGAAGAGAAACGCAGAACTATATTCACACAGGGTACATATATATATATATATATATATATATATATATATATATATATATGATAATTTTATTTACACAGACATGTACAAAATCTGCGACACTGGCATGTCGATGTTATCGATCAACAGTTACTATAAACTGAGATCTCATCAGGCAGAGTTAGAATCCGATCTTAACCTCAGATCATATTTGGAGAGAAATTGGTTCTCTCCAAATATGATCTGAGGTTAAGATCGCATTCTAACTCTGCCTGATGAGATCTCAGTTTATAGTAACTGTTGATCGATAACATCGACATGCCAGTGTCGCAGATTTTGTACATGTCTGTGTAAATAAAATTATCATATATAAAGCTCTATTTTGATATTGAGCACTTTTTATAAACCCGGTTAAAATTCTCTGGATTACCACCCTGTGGATATTTTTCACCTGGATTATTACCATTATTATATATATATATATATATATATATATATATATATATATATATATATATATATATATATATATATATACCCTGTGTGCATATATATTTTGCGTTTCTCTTCGGACTATTGCCCTCGTCAAATGGAGGGGAATAAAAAAAGTGATTTTAGTTTAGCTCTGGAGGTTTCCTTGTATTTAGCGTTGTCCCGGAATAAGACAATACAATGTTAAGAACGTTCTATTGCCATTATTATCGGTCAAAGGGAAAAGTTAAGCAATGCATATCCTAGCCAGTACTAAATGGGTGACGATTTAGGATAAGCAGGTGCTGTTAAATCGAGGTTTAGCAACGCGTATCCTGGCAAGTACTAAATGCATGGCTATTTAGGAAGTCCAGGTAGAGACAATAAAAGTTACGTTCGTCCGTCCGTCCAGCTACGTCCATCTGTCCCTGCAGCTACGTCTGTCCGTAATTCGTCAGCTTACGTCCGTCCAGCTATGTCCGTCCGTCCGTCCGTTCAGCTACATCCGTCTGTCCGTCCAGCTACGTCCGTCTGTCCACCTACGCCCGTCCATCAATCTAGCTATGTCCGTCTGTCACTCCGTCCGTCAACCAAGCTTACTTCGTCTGTCCAGCTACGTATGTCTGTCCGTCAATCCGTCTAGCTACGTTCGTCTGTCAATCTGTTCACCTACGTTCAGATACGTTTGTCTGTCCAGCTACGTCCGTCCATCAACCTATGTCCATTCGTCCATCCGTCAATCAAGCTACGTCCGTCCGTCGATCTAGCTACGTAAGTCTGTCTGTCCAGCTACGTCCACCATCTACGTCCGTACGTCCATTTGTCCACCTCCGTCTGTCCGTCCATCTGTCCGTCTGTCTATCTGTCCTTAAATCAAGCTACGCCCGTCCGTCCAGCTACGTCGATCTGTCTGTTTTGCTACGTCCGTCTGTCCGTCAATCCATCTATGTATGTCCGTCTGTCAAGCTACGTCCGTCCGTCAATCCGTCCGTCCATATGTCCACCTACGTCCGCTTGTCTCTATGATCGTGAGAATCAGATGCAGGCCGTTTTGAATCGATCTACCCTTCAAAGCAAAGTTATGATCCGGTTCGATCAAGTCAGCGACAACGGTCTGCAAGCGGATCGCAAGAACTTTTTGCATAATATTTGTTTAACAGAGTTATGGGCCTATAGTCAGCAAAGTACTCCCCACCATGCTGATTTTATTTTCTGCAGCAATGTGATTACTCCCTTGGTGACCTGTCAAAGGAAGGAGCATTGAGCAAACCAATGGTTGAACACATCCTTCAGAAGAGGAACCAACATGGACGACAGCCTCAAGTAGAATTCGTAGGGCAGTCCATTGAGTCCCGGAGATTTGTTCCGGTCGACCTGATTCAACGCAGTAATGATCTCGTGCTCCGTAATCATGCCATCACAGCCAGCCACTCGGGCCGCGTCGAGACGGGGTGAATAATAGCTGTCAAACTCCTCGACGCCGAGTCTTGGTAGTCGGGTGAAGCGCTCGTCCAAATGCTCCCAGAATCCCTCGCAAATCTCACGAGTAGATGCGAGAATACCTTCTTTCAGGTTCTTTACTTTCCGAATATAGCTATCCGAACCACGGCGTAAAGCAGCCTTGCGCTCAACAGCGTCGACGTTCACAGCTTCGTTTGAAACTTTGTTTAACCTAGCTCTAACTACCTGACCTTTGTACCGCTCGCTAGCCAAACAGTTGAGCCCCCCCCCCCTTAGTTTGTGTTGCAGTTAGGAAATCCCCCAGCAACCACCCGAGTCAGCTTATTCTCTAAACGCTTTTCTGCCTTTGCCTTATATCTGGCGAGGCGTTGGGCATACTTGACAGCAAAACGTCTAAATTTAGCTTTAGTCTTAACTCAGTGCCTGCTCCTAATTACCGCCCATATTAAGGACAGTTAGTAAAGCAGGATTACCTTTTCCCGGAAGTGTTGTATCTCCAGTAGGGAGGTATTCAACTTCCAGTATAAATCTAATCTAGGCTTAGCACTTAAATCAAACTGGCCATGACTAATTTATGGTCCGAGTGACCTAACGAATTTGACGTGGGACAAGATAGAAAATCTACGTCGCCTCTTTTAACTAGCATCCGATCCAAGTAAGTACTTGAATTGGAAGGCACGTTACTAGACCACGTCCACATCTCCCGCCCCGGGTGATCGACACGGAATCTGTCGACAAGATCGCACGACACCATCAAGTCGGACAGGCTGTTTTCACACCCGCCTGACCCGCTACTCCCCTCGACCTTGTCTATTTATGGGTCGAAGATGGCATTCCAATCTTCCATTAATACTATCCGCCCCGGACCCTTCAGAAACCTCTTCAACTGCTGAAAAAGGAAACTCTCTCCCCGAATGTGTTGGGTGGATAAACTGCAAAGATCTGAAACTTGCTGTTATCAACGGCAACATGGAGCATGACCAATCTACCTTCTGCACCGGCATGCATAACGCTAACCATCGTAGACAGGGTGTGTCTCATTAACACAGAGACGCTTCGACTGTGAATATTGCCATATGCTGAGAAGACGTCAAATTCGTCAGCCAGTACATGACAATCCTCCACTGGAATCGAAGTGTGTCTCTTGTAGCGCAGCTAGATCTACCTTAAGGTACACCAGATCCCTCAGCACGCGAGCAGCTCTACTTAAGGATCTCATGCCCCTCACATTCCATGTAGCCAGGTTCAAAGACATGATCACTGCTATTCAGTGTCACACACGGTACTGAAGTCCTCGGGGGGGGGACGGCTGAGGAGTGATTGATGTTGCTGTTAGCAGTTCGAGTAAAAGTCGTCCGTTTCGCTCGCACAATTCCTCCGACGGCCACTGAGAACGTTAGTTTTAAAGCCGTGTAAAAGGAGGGGTGGTCATAAAATGGGACCCTCCCCTCACATTTCTTCGAGATTGCAGTCAAAGATGGGTGATTCACCTCGATGATGCTAAATCCTTCAAATGCCCCCTTTGCAGCCTCGACCATTCTCCAAAAGCTCTTTGTTGCGGCCGCACTTTAGGGGTCTGAGAAAAGTCACTAAAATTTATGGGGCGGTGACTTGCAACCCTCTTACCTGTTTGAAACCTTGTATGGGTTTCAATTTTTTCCGCTGTACATGTGTGAGGTCGGCCATCGCATGTAATGGGTCGGCCTCACAAATCCGGACCCCAGGCAAAAAGAGCAGTTTCTTAGTCCTCACCTCTCTCACAGGGGGAGGAGGAGGTGGTGCAGGGTTGGGAGAGTCCTGTTCAAGTTCTTTGGAGCGGGCGGAGGGGGAGTCACTACAGGGAGGGATTGCTCGTTCAACCGAAGTGAAGGAGTGTAGATTGGGATAGAGGGTGCTGCGTAGAGTGGATAGTGTTCAAATCTACGAGGGGATGTCCAGCTCTGCTGAAGTGGAGGGGGTTCTGTATTGGGGTTGAAAATTATGTGCTGGGTGAGAAATGTTATTCTTTTTAATTTACTTGGGGAGGGGTTGAGTCTTAGCCTCTTTTGATTTTAAATGGAGAATCTACAAGATATCAACTTTACTACAGCGTCGATACACTAGAGTGTTTGAATTACGTTAGTTAATTCATGATTATGATTAATCTGAACAAATATTGTACAATACTATGTCACAAATTCTTACAAGAGTTTTGGAGATAATAAAGGAGGTTGCGGTCGACTGGGCCGGTTTTCCTGAATTCAACATTATTATCTACTGATTTCAAAATCAAGGTTATATGTAATAACCGGAAATGACATCAGAGAGAATATACAGGAGGGAGATTCTAAAATTAATAGACGCTAATATTTATTTATTTATTTCCTTCCTTCCTGCCTTCATTCCTTCCCATCGGAAGGGGGGTTCATTATCCTTTGGGGATCGACGGAGCTATTTTCTCCAATGTGGGGTAGCTTTTTTCCTCCATTTTTCAACGTTATCATGTACTAATTTAAGAAAAAAACAATGATATTATGTATGATTTGAGAAAAACTTCCAGTCATTCCTGAACCGGATATTACATCAGATGAAGAGAGTGGCCGGAAGAAATTCACTCCCACTACACACCTTTTTTCCTTCCTTTCTTCTTTCCCCTCTCACTACCACCCTTTCTACCTTTCTTTCTTCTTTCCATCTCACCTAGCAACCGATTATTTTCTTAACAAAAGTGTGTACTTAAGCAACGGTTGCTCAATACATAACCACACACTTCTTACCTAATATCAATATCCATATAAAATAACGAAGGTAAAAGCGGTGCTTCTGCAATATAGGATACCTAGGAAATACCAGTGCTTCTGCAGTATGAGGTACAAAGGAAATATGTGTGCTTCCGCAGTGTACGGTACATAAGAAATATCAGTGCTTCTGCAGTATGTGATACATACAAACTATTGGTGCTTCTGCAGTATAGGGTACCTAAGAAAATACCGGTGCTTCTGCAGTATTGTGTACCTAGAAAGTATCGGTACATCTGCAGTATAGGGTACATAGAAACTATGGGTGTTTCTGCAGTATAATGTACATTGGAAATATCCATACTTCTGCAGTATAGTGTACATAGGAAATATCAGTGCTTCTGCAGTATAGAGTACAAAGGAAATATCGGTGCTTCAACCGTATAGAGTACATAGAAACTATTAGTACTTCTGCAGTATAATGCACATAGGTAGTATAGGTGCTTATGTAGTATAGGGTACATAGGTAATATTGGTGCGTTTGCAGTATAGGTTACATAGAAAATATCGGTTCTTCCACAGTGTACGGTACATAGGAAATATTAGTGTTTCTGCAGTATGTGGTACATAAGTAATATCAGTACTTCTGCAGTATAGGGTACATAGGAAATACCGGTTCTTCTGTAGTATAGGGTCCATGGGAAATACCGGTGCTTGTGCAGTTTACAGTACATAGGACATACCTGTACTTCTGCAGTATAGGGTAGATTGGAAATACCGGTGATTCTGCAGTAGAGGGTTCATATGAAATATATGTGCTTCTTCAGTATGAGGTGCATAGTCAATAACAGTGTTTCTGCAGTATAGGTACATATGAAATACCGGTTCTTCTGCAGTATAGAGGCAAACAGGAAATACGTTTTAGTTATTTTTCTGGGGGTGGAGGGGCGGTGATATATGTATTAACTATAAAAATATTTATTTGTGTGGGGGAGAGTAAAAACTTTTTTATGGGTGAGGGGAATTTTTTTGTTTCAACTAAAAATATTTCTTTGGGTGGTGATAAGTACGCATATAGTATGCGCACCGGGGCGGAGATAGGTACGTATATAGTATGTGCACCAGGGCGGAGATAGATACGTATTTACTATTAACACCAAGGCAGCGATATGTACGTATATAGTATGCGCACCAGGGCAGCGATAGGTACTTATGTAGTAAGCGTACTAGGGCGGTAATAGGTACGTATATAATACATGCACCGGGGCGGGGATAGGTACATATATAGTATGCGCACCAAGGTGGCGGTAGGTACATAGATAGTATGCCCTCCAAGGCGGAGATAGGTACGTATATAGTAGGCGCACCGGTGCAGAGCTAGGTACATATTTAGTATTCGAACAAGGGCGGAGTTGGTACGTATTTAGTATTCGTACCGGGTCAGGGATAGGTACGTATATAGTATTCGCACCAGGGCGGAGATAGGTACATATATAGTATGCGCACCTGGGCGGCGATAGGTACGTATATAGTATGCGCACCGGGATAGGGATAAGGACGTATAAAGTATGCGAACCGGAGCAAAAGTTGGTACAGTATAGTATGCGCACTGGGGCGAGGATAGGTACGTACATAGTATGTGCACCGTGGCGGAGATAGGTACTATATAGTCTGCGCACCGGGGTGGAGATAGGTATGTATATAGTATGCGCATTGGGGCAGAGGTAAGTACATTGTATGCGCACAGGGGCGGATATAAGTACGTATATAGAAGGTGCAGACAGAAGTGGTACTTTTAATAGAAATATGTTATACCTTTTCTTTGGGCAACGGAAGATGCATGGTGGGAAAAGACAGCTTTCGCCGAAAGCAACAAGGGGAAGGGGAAATAAGAAGAGGGGTGGTGAAATAGGGCGACCAGGGAAGAGAAAGGGGAAAAGATAAAGCGACGGCTATAGAGAGAGGGAGAGAAATAGAAGTTTGAATATAAAGATGTTACGCACGCTATTTTTCTTCTATTTTGTGTTTTTATGACCCCGAACAACGCCGGGTAGCTCTGTTAGTATATAGATAAATTCACAATGTTGTTGATTTAGGACTTCTTACTCTACTAATATTTATGAGTGATAACAAAATGTGTACCAGGGCGTATTTAATTGGAGCGAAATAGTAAGAATAGTTCGTTTTAGTTTGATCGCGTACCGAACAGATAATTCACCATTTCTATAAGAACTGCCGATAGGAATGCGTGCAAACGCTTAATTGCCTCTCATTATGAACGAATAATTGCTCTGTTAGTAAATTATCATTAGACTAAAGGCTACAATGCTATATCACAATCTAATAGAATTAATTGTTCTGGATCTCCACGCGTGATGTATTAACGTGTAATAAACCAGCCCTCCGGGAAAGCTTTATCTATATTTCACTAAAATAATTATACATATCTACTACATAGGTTTGTTTTATATATATATATATATATATATATATATATGAATTATTTTAATACCTTTAGACATCGATGTTTCATGCTAACGCAATCTTCAGTGCAGGAAGCTTATTCTCGACGGTCGGCGGGCGCGAACCCTGATCACAAATCGCCACTGATATGTAGTCAAGAGTTTTAACCCCTCGGCCATAGACAATAAGATAATAATTAGAGAGGAATTTAACTTTGTAAATAGCGAATCGGCGGCTAAATTTACACAAGCAGTTAGAGTGATCAACGAACGTATTCGGATCGTGCATGCAGCTATAGTACTGCTTGTTATTAAAGTCACTCAGAGTGCCCGGCCTTTGGAATACTTTTGAAGATTATCCTCCTCCTCCAAAAAGGAGAAGGTAATGCGTGGTAGGATTATATCATGACAACATAACAGATACTACCTCCTCTAAAAGTAGAGGTAATACTTGGGAGGACTTCACCATAAAAAGAGAAGGTAATGACTGCAAGTATTGTATCATTGAAGCAGAACAGACATTACACTTCCCCTTAAAAACGAAGGATGTAGTTCCTTTGAAGATTGGATCATGACAACAGAAACGATACAAGCACCTGTCTTAAAACAGGGGGGGGGTAATTCCTTGGAGGACGATTTTCTGACAACAGAACCGATACTATTCTACCCACACCTATTAAAAGAAATCACAATAGATTTCTAATTCCATCAGGCTTTTTTGCATTCATTTAAAAATGCCTAGTCATAAGAACCTATTTGTTTTCGTTCCTTGGCCTTTTGACTAGAATCAAAGTGTAGTATCTGCTCTCCCCTCAGCGACATCAGGCGTTTTATTAGTGAAGTAAAATATTAGAATGTAAATCATAAATGCATTTTAAAGAATATTAATTAATTATGAACTGTTAAAAAAATAAATATAAAAACATAAGATGAACTTAAAAACTGTTTGTGATGTTTGCAGATAACCATATGAGATATTTCAAATAGTATGCCGTATCATTGAAATATATAAGCATAAGCTTACTTAGAATAGGTGGAAAAAACTTTCGCATTTATTCATTTATTCAGTACAACACATTTTTTTCCATATAGTCAATATGTTGTGATCTTACTCCAAAAATTTAACATCAACAAATATCTATGTGTAAATATATGTAAAAAAATGTTAAAGAAGTCATCCTATCACTTTGTTACATATCAAGGTAACAACAGAATTTGTAAATGATTACAATCGCATAAAATAAAAATACCCATCAACATACAGAGACAATATTTTCTTATTATATAAGTGTTTCCCCTTTTTCATGGCTGATTATAATAATTTGATTTCAGAGTCAAATATTTATATATTTTATAAACTAAAAGGTGAATGTATGTAGTTCTAGTTTCTAATAGAGTTCTATCCCATGTTATATTTTAATAAATTATGCATATTTTTTCTAGAAAAAATAGTAAGCTGAACAGTAAGTAATTGTCAACTTAAAAGAAACCTATGGGTGCAAAAATTTCAAAGAAAACATATTTACATATTTCATGGGAATTCCGAAACATCAGATAAAATCAATGTGGATAAATGCTCGATAAGATAATAATAATTACTAATGTGATTCCATGTAGTTGTAAACCGATTCTTTTTTTATATTTTTTTATTAACATAGTTAACACCAAGCGAGGCAAGTTGCACTGTATACGTAAGGCCTACTAAGAATACAGGTGAAAGTTTTAGGGGTCATCCTGAATTTGGAGCTGTGCAGCGAGAGCTTGCTCACATTAGATTTAAATTGCTGTATGTCAGTACAGTCGGGGAAACAGGGAGAAGGGAGGAGTTCCAAAGGCTTGCAGGACAAAGGAAGAAGCTATTGAAGTAGATGGCTCTCCTGCATCTAGGGGCCTCCACAGTGAATGGATAGGATTTAGCTGATTGTCGAGTTGGTCGAGTTGGACGTATGCATTTACGTCGAGGGGGCACCAGAGCAACACTTTAATCGGAGCACATTCCATTCAAGTACTTGTAAAACAAGCACAAGGATGCAACATTGAGGAGGCAACATTGGGGCTGGAGCTTGATGGATACTGAGGGGCCTATAAGATTAGCGACTCTTTTTTTTAACCTTGTCTAAGAGGGGAGACTAGTGGATGGTGCACTAGCCCAGATGTGACAACAATACTTCATGCATGGTCAGATGGTGGTATTGTAGAGATATACTGTCAGGTGTGAGAAATTTTCTAGCACGGTAAAGGAAGCCCACTTTCTTTGCAGTAGCCTTGGCAATGTACTCTATGTATTTGTTCTAACTCATGTTATCTGTGAATGTTAGTTTGAAAGTTGGACTCTTTCGCATGGGGACATGTGCTTCAATTCCTGCTTCACCTCATTCGGTTATCTCATTTGCGCACTGAGCAGCAGGGTGAAAAATAGTTTCACTTCATCGGGCGTCTATTATATGATCTTTGATTGGATAACTGTTCAGCCTCTTTCCATGTGCGATACCTTACTGTAATACAACTTCCTATTCCAGTAGCTTCTTTCCAAGAACCGCATGCTTGTGGAACTCTCTTCCTGCTGACAGTTTTCCTCGTACAAATAACATTGGTCTTTTCAAGACTAAGGCTAATAGGCATCTCCTGTTTTTGCTATAACCATATTTGTTCTTCTTAGCTCTTTACATAAAGTGTCTTCATCCTTTTCCATAAAAACAATTCAAAATCAGCCTGATTGTAGTTATCGTCGTTTTTAGCAACGACCTATCAGTTTTGGGACGATATTTTAGGGTGATATCAATCATTACCACAAGGTAATCAGCGTTCCCAAGCATGCTATGAGCATTCGTCACACATACCTCGAGCATTGAGGTTAAAGAACAGGTCTATAAGTAATGCTTGCTGGTCCACACTATCAGGGAGGCGGGTCGGGAAAGTTGTAACTTTCCCGACCCACCTCCCTGATAGTGTGGACCGTCTGTGAGAAGGAGTGCGCTATGGAGAAACTGTACCGTCATTTACCAGCTGCGTCCGTATAGATGGAGAATCCAATCCAGTCACGGTGATGTGCATTAAAATCCCGAAATACATGAATTTAGGCACTCGAGTCAATGGTAAGCAGGATACAGTCCTGGGTCGAAGGAAGACGGTATAAGAAATATAAGTAACTAACGCTGTACTCTAGGGTTAATCTAAAGGATATGTAGGCTTAACCATCTGATGTTTTCTAGTCATAGGGAGGGTGTTCTGAACATAAACTCTTAGCACGTACATATGTTTGTCAGTCTTTACGGTAGAGTGTGATATATTAAGTCATGTCAAAATGGTGTGAGGAGATTGAGGATTGTAAGTTTGTTTCACTTAGTGCGAGGATATCTGGGCAGTTTACTCGAAGATGGGGTTCTACGTCATTTGTGAATATTAGCCTCAAGGACAGAAACAAAAATGTTTTCTGGTGGTTATCTGGTTTAAGTATGATACTTTTACTTTGTATCATCATTTTGGTTTTAGATAGAGTGAGGGCAAAGTAAGTGATTGTATGGTGTCAATAACCTCACACAACCAGACCATAAGTCGAGATTTGGTCTATAGTTGTTGTGACCTGGGTAAAGTTCACCGAGGATAATTGTTGCGTTACTTTAACTGTGCGGCATTGCATTACTATATATATATATATATATATATATATATATATATATATACAGAGAGAGAGAGAGAGAGCGAGAGAGAGAGCGCGAGAGAGAGAATAAGTTGTAATTCCACCTCCCAGAGATAACAGAAAGTTGAAGATGGAGGTTAATGGCCTCTCATGGTTATTTCGATTTTTTTTCGACTTGATTCTATTTCATGGACAATGTAGTCTCAAAATTTTGGCTGAGTTTAAAAACTGAGTTCAAACCCGTGTAATCCCCTGAAACCACCACCGCATGCACTCATTATGGTTTGAAGAAAATATCACAATTAACCTATATATAAAGAAATATCGTCGATTTAAACAAGAAAAGCAGTTTCTAACCTTTTTATGTCGGCTACAAAATCAGCAAAAGTAAAATTCAAAGGAAAAAAATCAACATTTTAAGATATTAGTATGAGAAAATGTAAAACAAACAAAGAATAGAGATACTTATTAATTTTAGGACGGTCAGATATTGCCCTGTAACTTGTTCACTGACTAACACTCAAATGGATATATATATATATATATATATATATATATATATATATATATATATATATTTATTTATTTATTTTGGTACAGAAAATTAGTACAACATCCGTACCGTCGATTTCAAGCACGGAAAGTCTTAGCCATCCGGCTCTCTTCAGCTTCTGTTATCATCCGTTTTGGAAATGTGAAGTCACATGACACTCTCGTTGGGACGCGTTATTTGCTCAGCGTGTTGTATATGTTTGTTTGAATTTAAATTTAGTGTAATGAAACTGTTGAGATTTAAAACCGGAGGAGATTTGGAGAGATATAAGAATATCAAATTAAAGAGAATACAAATAAAAATAAAATAGAATTAAAAATAAAATTTGAAAAAAAAACATAAAAAATTAAAAATTAAAAACAAAAAATTAAAAAAATTAAAAGTTTCTATGTAATTCCCGTGAACCAATTTTATGAATTTGTATCATTGGCCGTTACTGTTTTTGGGTTTGAAGGTGTGCGTTCTAAAAGGAAAAACCATTAATTAATATCGTGTTAAAATTCTTTTAGACAACCCGAAGAAATTTTAATAAAGAAATTGCTGGATCTAAGGAAAGTAACTTTGTTGGAAATATAAAGGTTTGAGGTCGTTTAAATGGATGTGTTAGATTAGTCTAAATACTGATAAATAAATTAAATATTTTTAATATGTTAAGTTAATGTGGATATGGGTTTATGTGGATATGGGTTGATGAGGTGTTTGTTCGTATTTTTTAATTTGTTTATATTAGTAATGATGGGAAGTAGAGGGGGAGTAGTTAGACTTATGTGAATCAGTTAGTCCAGTTTATGAGTAGTGCGTGTCTCTTGTGGATACATCTTTTAATGATTTCATCGCGGTTATTCAAACAGGCTGTATTCGGATCAATGATGGCCCTTGAAATGTGGTATTTTTCAGCGTCACATAGAGAACATCTGTTTTTGGCTGGAGAGAAGGATGTTTTTCTCTCAATTACTTTCCATTAGATGGTGATGGGTGTATTTTCTTTCTTTAAGTTGCCATATTCGGATCGCGAGTGCCGTATTTGCTTTGTTTTTGTATCTGAAGGAGTTTCTGTGTTCGTATAATCTTTGTTTGAAGTTTCCCTTCGTGATCTCAATGTATTTTTCTGCACTACCGGTATTCTGGTTTGTGACTGTTGCTTCATATATGATTAAATCGATTTTGCAATTTCCCTCTAGGGGGCAGTTGTTTTTGTCTTGGCATGAGCAGCCTGCGTTTGTAATTGATTTGGGTTCCGCAGAGATAATGTTTCTTATTGAAGGGGCAGTGGAATAGCTGACCGTAACAGAATTTCTGTTAAAAAGTTTGTATAGGTCACTTGTGGGTGGTAAATGTTTGTCGAGTAATTTGAGGAAAAAGTGCCCTTCTTTTGTCTTGGTATTGGTGGAATAGGGTGGGGAAAACCAGATCACCGATCTCCTTCTATTGCGGGTCCCCCATGGTTGGTCTCGGGTGGGGGTGTATGAGATCTCTTCTCTGAACCCGCTGTCGCGAGCGCTTGTTGTAATATGGTGCTGCTTCTTTGGCTAATATTATTGACTAAATTTTTAAAGATGGTGGGGGCAGGATCCCTTGTGTATGTATTGGAGTGTTTCATTGGGTTTGTGGAAAGGTGTGGGTGTATTGTTTTAAGCTTCAGTGTGGTATCTAGGAAGTTTACTTGGTATCAATTTGTATGAATGGTGATTTTGAAACCAGGATTATGAAGGTGTTTGTTAATTTTTTTCTAACTCTATCTAATGTGTTTCCGTTGTGGTTGAGTGACAGGCGAAGTCTGTCATCTCTATAGAGACCAAAGAAATGGTATGTGAATTTATTTTGGAGCGTATTTAATATAAGCAAGCCGACTAAGTCGCAGATGTCTGCACTGTCATTCCCCATTGCAACATCAAATTGGTCCTCTGGGTTTGATTTTTAAACCCAAGCCCTTCCCTCGAAGAAAAGAAGGGTTTGTCTTGCTTGTAGTATTGTGTCCCTTTCTAGTTGACTGATGTTTGTGTGTGAAAGTGCAAAGGTTAAGGCCTTATCTAGGGTGTCTTTTGTTATGGATGCGTAGAAGTCTACTATGTCTAATTGTGTGGATTTGTATCTGTGTTTTTCTCGTATTTTGTGGAACCAATTTAGGACTTAATTAGTATTGCCCCACAGACTTAGGTTTGTTTTTTCCTTAATTTTATTAACTATATTTTTAACACTGGGTTTACTTGCTAGTCCTAGTTCGCTTTATATATATATATATATATATATATATAGAGAGAGAGAGAGAGAGAGAGAGAGAGAGAGAGAAAGAGTGAGAGAGAGGGATATAGCAAATATTATTAAATAACACGAGTTGTTCTTGCTTGATAAGACATTTTAATTTTTTTCAATCTTCCGAATGGCCCATTAAGTGTGTCGGTCCAATTAATGTATGTAAGTTCCGTGGGTTTCTTGTTCCAGTTTATTTCTTGTTTCGCGAGTACTTTAGCAAGCACTAATGACCAGATAAAAAAAACTACAAGACATTTTAAGTTATTATAGCGAATGCTCATATCGATATAAAATTGCAATGATTAAAAATCTATTAAACTGTGCAAAACTAATCTCGTCAACAAAAATAATCCTCAACGAATTAAAAACATTAAGCAAGTCTTAATTAATAATATGTTTCCCAATTATATCGTAGATGAACAAATAAAAGGAATGATTAGAAACTTAGACAATACTAATAATAATCAGGTAAATAATTTACACTAGATAAATCTTTTTTACTGTAACCAAATGCATCCGAATTTCAATTGGATGAAAAAGCTCTTAAAGATATAATACATCGCTACATATTTCCCATCAACACTGCTAAAGAGATAAGATTCATCATTTATTACAATAAAATGAAAACAGTGAACCATGTAGTTAAAAGTAACACTTCTCAGACACAAAATACATTAGGTAAAACCAATGTAATATATCAGTTTCAATGGACGATAGAAGAATGTATCTCCGACAATCATAATAAAACTAATTCTTACATCGGTTTCACTACCACAACACTTTCCCTAAGACTAACCTTACATCCTTCCGACACTACCTTCATTTGTTAACACCTAAAAAAACATGACTGCCCCCTTCTCAATATAGACACATACTGTTAACTATAACAATACGAAAATAATACAACACGATACCAACACCAAAAGATTAAAAATGCTTAAAGCATCTACATAAAAAATAAACATCCCACAATCAATAATGTGAATTACGAAACTAGGCACAACATTTTAAAGTGTCAAGCATAGTAAGATACGTTACAACATTTTTAGCCTTTAAGTAATTATACGTTTGAATCTTAAACGCGCTTAGAACGTAATCAAATTCTTATCGGTTAAGCAATCAAACTTTTTAATCTTGCACGCTCTTAGAACGTAATCACGTTCTTATGTAATATCTCAATATTATAGATGCCCCTTTTATATTGTAACTTATTGGCCGTTATGATAAAAAAAAAGTCAACAGTAAAGATATATATTAATTAAGAAACAAAAACTAACATCGCCTTAAGATTATTTGACGAATCAAATGGAAAGTAATCGCGAAAACGAAATAAAATGGAATAAGAAACCTACGCAACTTACATAAAACAATTTGACCAAAGCACTAAATGGACCATTCGGAAAATTGAAAAAAGGTTTATCAAGCTTATTATTAAATAACACCAAGTGTTTTTACTCAGTGTTATTTAATAATGTTAGCTTAAATAAAACTATATATATATATATATATATATATATATAGAGAGAGAGAGAGAGAGAGAGAGAGAGAGAGAGAGAGACGGAGAGAATGGTAGTTTGCTTGAAGCATTGCTGGTAATAGTAGTAGTATGTTTTTAAAAGTATGTGGGCAATGAAAATTCCTGATAAGATGTAAGCTGGAAGGAACAAAAATAATAAATCGAATACGAAATGCGACTTACTATTAATTGTTTCTTAAAATCTTACATAACAGCAAGTGTGAGGTTTGAGGTTTGTGTGATGTCCGGATCATTATATGAAAATAATTTATTTAATATTTCGGGAAAAGAATCTTCCCTTTGTCAAAAACATTAACACTAGAGGAAATCTCCGACTGTGCAGAGAATCTGACAAAATGGCTGCCATAAGACAGAGTGGCAGCAAACAAGTCCCGCAGAGAATAGAAATTAAAAATGTTTAAAGTTATGTTAGGTATATAAATGTGCTGTTCAAAAATACGTGTGCAACATTGAGTAAGTGAATGGTGATCGATTAACTGTTAATTTTAATAATATATATATATATATATATATATATATATATATATATATATATATATATATATATATATATATATAAATTATTTTAAATTTATATTTTACTTTACTTTTTATTTTTAGTGTTTTTATCTTCGTATTTTTTTCTTTCGTATTTTAAGAATTTTAATATAAAGTAAAGTAATTAATCTCTCATTTTAAATATTCTAGATTTTATTAAATTTATTGATTATCATATATTCAAGAAGTAATATTAATTGTAAGTTTCATCAAATTAGTTCATCGAATTAATGTAATATGTTATTTACTATAGGATTACATTCGATTGTGAAGTAACTCTGCTAGTTTTGTGAATTAATTCATAGATTCGGTCGGTAGAATTATTAGTTATATATATATATATATATATATATATATATATATATATACATATATATATACACACACATATATATGTATACATACATACACATGTATATACATGTACATATATGTATGTATTATTGTTTGTTTATTTATTTATTTATATATTCTTTATTTTCATCTTGTTTTCATATTTCTTTATATAGTTTTTTTATATATTTTTAAATATTTATTATTATGATTTGTTTAAGTTTATTTATGTCTATATTTATTTATTTATCATGTTTTTATCATCATTTTATTATTAATGTATTATTTTGTTATTTTTTATTTAATATTTGTATGTTATTTGTATAGATTTTATATGTGTCTGAATTAGTTAATTAATAATGCCAGGTTATGAGGTGACTTATTTTGGTAGGTTAGTGGAGTAGGTTGATTATGAGTTTTGGTTTGTGGTTGAATGTGTGTTGAGATGGATGTTCATATGAACATCCATCTCAACACACATTCAGCCACAAACTAAAAATCAGAGAGAGGCCTATTTGATTGTTTGGGTGTGTGCTGATGTATTATAGAAGGTAAGTAATGGGTGAAGTGGTTGAAATGGTGTATAATGAGTGTTAGATATGAGGGTTGGTCAGTGGGTGAGATGGTAGATATTATAGAATGAACAGTGAGTGGAGCTCGTGACGCTGATTGAGTGAGGGGTTTAAACTGGAGATAAGGGTTGATTCTGTGATTCTAAGGTCCCCAATGTTTCTTACAGACGCTAAGATGGAGACATGAATATCGCGCTGAGTATTCGAGCAAATCTCTGTGTGCTTGTCGAAACAGGATATACGGGTGTTCATGTGCTCTTTGACGCGTAGGTGTAGTGGTCTTGTTGTGTTACCAATGTAAATTCAAATTGGGCTTATTTAGGTGGGCTATTGTGGGAGCGGGGTAGCCATTAGTTTGGAGGGTTTGGTGGAAGTATTTAGTGTGTATTATTTTGTCAGCAGCTAAAGAGCATTTGTTTTGTATTCCTGTGATTTCATTATGGGCATAACTTAATTTGGTTTTTGTGGGCAGGGCAGACTTAAAGTGTATGAAGCGGTGTTTCCAGGCAGGTTTCCTATAGAAGTTGGTATGTATAGAGCCGTCATCGGTGATATTAAGGTTGCAGTCAAGGAGAGAGAGTGAGCCGGAATCGTTGGGGTGTTCTATGGTGAATTGTATGTGGGGGTCGGTGTTGTTGAAGATGTTGAATATTTGTGTGGTTTCGTCTCGAGAGGATGTGAGAATTAGAATGCCGTCCATGTATCTGGAGAAGAATACATATGAGAAGCAGGTGTTTAATAAATAACATATTACATTAATTCGATAAACTAATTTGATGAAACTCACAATTAATATTACTTTTTGAATATATGATAATCAATCAATTTAATAAAATCTAGAATATTTAAAATGAGAGATTAATTACTTTACTTTATATTAAAATTCTTGAAAAAATGCGAAGATAAAACACACTGAAAATATAAAGTAAATAAGTAAAATATAAATTTAAAATAATCAAACTATATATATATATATATATATATATATATATTATTAAAACTATCAGTTAATCGATCACCATACACTTACCCAATGTTACACACATGTTTTTGAACACCACATTTATATACATAACATAACTTTAAAAAAATGTTAATGTCTGTTCTCTGCGGGACTGGTTTGCTGCTACTCTGTATTATGGCAACAATTTTGTCAGATTCTCTGCACAGTCGGAGATTTCCTCTAGTGTTAATTATAATTACCTTTGACAAAGGGAAGTTTCTTTTCCCGAAATATTGAATACATTTTTTTAATAATCATCCCAACATCATACAAACATCTAACCTTACACTTGCTGTTATGTAAGATTTTAAGAAACAATAAATAGTAAGTCGCATTTCGTATTCGATTTATTATTTTAGTTCCTTCCAGCTTACATCTTACCCAGAATTTCCATTGCCCACAGCCTTTTAAAAGCATACTACTACTATTCCCAGCAATGCTTCAAGTAAACTACCATTCTCTGTTAACACTTTGTCTAGGCCAGACACAGTTTGCATATACCGAAACATTATTCCGACTCTCAGAGAAACGTGCCAGAACCAGCTGCCGGATCTACTTCCTCAAAAGATGCCACAAGCACAACATAACACCCAACAATATACGAAACGTCCACCTACCCGCCTGTCTCCACCTACCCATACTTTACCCAGCCGGAAAATTATTTTTTATTTTTTATTTATACATTTATTTATTTATTTATATATTGATTTTTTGATATTTTATTTATATATTGATTTTATTTATATAACGAATTTTTATTTATATATTGATTTTTTTTATTTATTTATATATTGATTTTTTTTTTATTTATATATTGATTTTTTTATTTATTTATATATTGATTTTTTATTTATGTATTGATATTTTAATTAAATATTATATTTTAATTATATATTGATTTTTTATTTTTATTTATATATTATTTATATATTGATTTTTTATTTATATATATATTTATTTATATTTATATATTTTTACTTTAATTTGACATTTATTAATTTAAACCATCGTGATGTATATATATACATATATATTTTTTATATAATAATAAATAGTTACCTCCCCTGCTTAGATAATTTAATTATTTAGAGTTATGTACCTTTAACTATGCTCTAAATATAAATATAAATAAATAATATTTTATTTACTCTTAATTAATAAGTTTTTGTATTATTATAAATTTAATTTCATTTTAATTTATTTTCCCTTCCTTCCTTCTTTCTTTCTTTTTTTCTTTCTCTCTTTTCTTTCTTTCTTCTTTTCTTTCTCTCTGGTTTTTTACTTCTAAATATAGAATCTCTTACTTAACGCCTATTTTTCTGGCCTAGCGTCTGGCCGGCCCCTCATTTCAAATTCTTTGTCCATAGCGTTTTATAACGGTTATAAAGGTTTTTTGAAGAAATTCCATCATTTACTATTTCAGACTATGCCGAAGAAGACGGAATCGGGGATTTAAAACTTTTTTCTTGTCAGAAACCACTGGTCCATGTCTGATATATATATATATATATATATATATATATATATATATATATATATATATATATATATATATATAGTGTTTGTGTGTGTTACAGTGAAATATATTCCAGAATGAAATCCAGGTATTAGAGCTCAATGTAATAAACAGAGGAATACGGAATCACATAATCATCGGTGCAATAATTTATTTCGACCCTACGGCCTCTTCTAGCATCGAAACGATGTGATTACATTTTTGGAAATGTAAAAAGAGAAATTTACAATCGCCATTTTAATACACATATAGAGAGAGCGATAAGATATTTAATACATATCTTGAGAGAGGGTGAAATGAACTCTTTGGGACGTATACTGAGGGGGAGAGAGTGATAACATATTTAACATATATATATGAGAGAGAGACAAGGAAATTGCACGATTTATAACGGAAGGCAATACAGTGAGGGGAAAAGAGAGAAATGCATATATAGAGAGAGGGAGAAATAGCATGATTTACTACGGAATGTATATATGGGGGGAGACGGAAGTTGACGTATCCCAAACGAAGTCAGTTTGTCTAGGTCAAACCGTTTAACCCCAATTTCTTTTGAAATCGTCTCTGGAAGCCGGAAATTAAAATCATCCGTCTGGCGATTGATAAATCAGTAACAATGAGTGGGGAGGAGAAAAATAAGGTGGGAGGAAAAAGGAAGAAAAATAGATTATCAGACAACCAAGGTTGGAACATGTCATATATATATATATATATATATATATATATATATATATATATATATATATATATATATATATATATATATATATCAAGGGAGGCGCGAAAACGCTCTATCCCTTAATAGACTACACGAATGGCCTATGCTGGAAATCTCATTTCTTTGATAACTCATAACTCAAAAACCAACAAACCAAATTAGTTAAAACTTAGCACAAATTTTTTATTTGATAGGTTCTATAAATGTTTAGAATGTCAGCATCTAATGATGCAACCCAGAGTTACAGAAAGTTCAATCATAAAATCATATTATCTGTGTGTACGTACGTACGTATGTGCCACCATGTATCTCATCAACTATTTGATTGATTCAGCTGATTTTTGGCAGAGATAGAGGTTCTGGGGTCTAGTTCATGGCATTTTAATTTCAGTTAACCATATACCTTTATTCTATATCTGATTGACCATTTGATGGATTCAGCTGATTTTTGGCAGAGATAGAGGCTCTGTGCTCTAGTTGATGGCTTTCTAATTTCAGTTTACCAATATACCGTAGTTTCTCAGAAATTTTCAACAAACCTTAAAAAATGACTAGTCCGCATACACTTTCTTCTATATCTCATCAGCTATTTGATTAATTCGGCTGTGTTATGGCACAGATAGAAGTTGTATTTTGTTTTCCTTTGTACACTGAATATTTTATTGTTTACTATTGTGAATAACTTTATTATATTACTCCCTGCTCCAAAAATGTTTGATTGATTTATTTGTTTAATTCTAATTAAATATGTTTGCATTGTGTCCTTGTCAATTTTCAAACACACTGACTGTAAAATGATTGAATCACCATTTATTGTTTGCAATGAATACATGGTAAAGTTTAAAAACATGTGTTCTACTTTGAATTGTATCATGAGTAAATATACACTCATCATAATTTTCAAAAAATAACAGTGAATATTGGAAGAAACATTTATTAGTCAAACTACCAACTATACCAGTTATGAGACGGCATTGTATTGAGGCATAGCCTTTACAAAAGTAGTGACATTCCATGAAAAATGCCAGTATACTGAAATCATATGCCCTTAATAAGGTTAAGATTAAAATTCATATACACTAAATGTACAAAAGCAAGGAAATTTCCAAATGTTTACACTTTTTTTGTCATTAAGGGTATGCCAGCATAACAGGGCTATGTATTTTACTGGTAGGAATCTTTCTTCAGCGCACCTCACATACTTCATCCACTCATGCATAGAGATTTATACTGTAGTGATACTGTAGTTGAACCTATCCGTTGCGTACACAGTCATAAGGGCATGTTTAATTTGTTCCGCGTCTGCCCTCTTTTCTTGACTCAACTGTCTTTACACGGTAAGAGCACCGTCTCGTAGCCGTAATGGTAGAACATGCTCTATGTTGTCTATGGCGCAGATTTCACAAACTAACTCCACCTTGTTTATCCATTCAACGACGCGCATGTCAGTTGTAGCACCGCTGAAGACAGGAATTAAGCCTTGACATCCATATTAAGTATATACGCTTGAATAAGACAAAATAATCCGGCTCACAAAATAATCCGGCTGTGACTCTTCCCTTTTCCCTTCTGCCCCTTTGTATTTCTCCCTTCCCCTTTTTAGCAAATTGTTTAAACTCCGTTAATTCTGTTTAACCAAAGAAAATAAATAATTCGTAGTCTAACTATTTTTGTTATTAAGGTGAATTTGCTTAATGAAGTGCAGTAACCAGTTGTTTTGTTTCTCCTATGTATTCAATCCGTACTGGTAAACTATGAATTCGAAATTTCTTTACTTTTCCCACTACAAGTCAGGCAAAAACTGATCCTTTTATGGTGGGAACGAAGAAAATCAGGGTAACTTCAACCGCTCGATTCTGACTTAGGACCATCACTTCCACCACAATATGTATTCAGAAATTTCCACAATACGGTTTTTAACATATAATGTATACGGTAAATATCATTAATATTATTTGAATCAAATTACTCTGCCTAACAGAGGAAACTAGAATCGCACTAGAAAAATTATTTTTATCTAAAAAATCAACTACGTTTCAGTATCAAATTCATCCGGCGTAGCTCGGAGTAATAACTTTAAACTTTCCGATAATTTATTACGATTTACAATATTATTACATCGTATGATACACATTTTTTCATATTTCTACCTATAAATGTGTTTACTTGATGAATAATAAATAATATATATATATGTATATATATATTCTTTATTATCTAAACATTGTTATATTAATATATAAATATAATTAATTAATTTATATATATATATATATATATATATATATATATATATATATATATATATATATATATATATATATATATATATATATATACTTTATCATAATACGTATACGTTTCATCATTACAGGACTCGTCAGTGTATAGATAAATTATTCATACCTTTCGCCGGACTCAAACACCGGAACACGAGTTATATTTCAAACTCAAATTCCAACGTTTTCACCCAAACGGACGCTGTCAACATCTCGGTAAAGCAGCGAGAGATTACTAGTAATTAAAGGCGAGTGTCGTAGAAGGTTTGACTTTTGACAGAAAAATTACATTTAAGATACGATGACGCTTGTGTTAATACTTCTCGCAACATAGCTCAGTTTAGTTTTGGGTAACAAATAATTCATTATAAATATTCGTTTTTATCTACATTCATATACGATGCATTCTTACAGAGGTATTTTTAAGCGAAAATTCTAACGTCTTAGCACTCAAAGCCGCCGTCAACAACTTTGTAAAGGAGAAAACGAATAATCCTGTTTAAAGAAACATTGCATTAAAGTCACGATTACGGCTGTGTGAATACTACTGTTTATATATCCTAGCCATGGTTTAGGGCGACAAATAATTTATCATAAATATTTGTTTTTATCTACATATATATATACGTTTCATACTTACAGCAATCGTCACTGTAGAGAAGAATTATTGACACCAGGTTCCGGGCTCGAACCTCGGAACACAGTTATATTGCAACCTAAATTCCGATCTCACGGCTGCCGTCAACAACTCGGTAAAACAGAAGGAGACTAATCCTTTTTAAAGGCAGCTTTCATGGAGAGTTCGACTTTTTGAATTAAACATTTCATATTTTTATACTACTCTCCACCAAACGCGGATTAGTTTTGGGCAACAAATAATTATAAATGCTGTTTAATCGAAATATGTATACGTTTGATCCTTACGGGAATCATCAGTGTAGAGAAGACTTATTTACACCGGTTGCCAGGCGCGAAAACCAAAACACGAGTTATATTCCAAATTATATTGTTGCCCCTTTACCCTCATGGTCGCCGTCAACAACTCGGTAAATCAGCGAGAGATTAATCCTACTTAAAAGCAACTGTCGTAGAGAGTTCGACTTTTGAAAATAACATGGGCATTTGGGCCACGATGACGGCTGTCTTAATGCTACTTGCCACAGAGCCCGGCCTAGTTTGATGTCGACAAATAATTAATTATAAATATATGTCTGTATCTACATACGTATACGTGTCAACCTTACGGTAATCGTGAGTGTAGAGAAGAATTCATGACACCTGTCGTTGGGCTTGAACCCTGAAACCTAAGTTATATTAAAAGCTATAAATACCAACAGCTTTGCCCTAACGGCCGCCGTCAACAACTTGGTAATTCAGCGAGAGATGTATACTACTTAAAGGCAACTGTCGTTGAGAGTTCGACTTTTGAAAGGAGCAGCGCCAGTATTTTATGTATACTTATAGGTCAGGGGCGATAACTAAGTATGACTTAGTTATTTGGCCTTCTCGCCTGCTCAGACAGTCTCTTCCATTCCATATTGTTTACGTTTGGTTGTGTGTTTACGCTCGGGAATAAAGTATATTCGTACCTTCAAACGGTTTCGTGTAATATTTCCTTATTTATTAGACAGGGGGCAGCGGTTCATTACCTACATACGCCTCTTTAAAAAAGTGAATATATATATATATATATATATATATATATATATATATATATATATATATATATATATATATATATATAAGGATGATATTACCTACCAAATAACTAGGCGATCGTCTGTAGGTATTATCGTGAAGAGACAGACTACCGACGCGTCTCTTTACTTTACACACAGTCAAACTTCATTTAAATACATATCAGTTGCTAAAATATATCTCAGTATTTCTGCACGCGCTCTGAAGCAGTGATGCCTTGGAACGAACGAGACTACCTCTTCCTTTGAGGCGTGGAGGAATAACCTTATATACTGCTTGTCCTTTGATAGTCTCTATGTCCCACTCCTCGAGGAAAATTGGGAGAAGAAGTCACGCGCACACCCACACTGGGGCTTCACAAATGATGGTATTAAGGTACGTGATTTCTGCAGACACACTGCTTTTCAGAAAAATATACTCGTTTAGATGATGTTGGGACATACACGTCCTTAGAAAGTGTTTAGCAGACGACAAAACAACATTATGACCTCAGACTACTGCATCACCCCCGAATGTGGAACAGGTCAAACGTTCTCAAGTTTTGCGCACTCCACATCGACAGACCACTATTGGACCTGGTGAGTACTTGGAGCTCTACATGCCTAATGACGAACACGGAGAGTCTGCTATCGAGCCTCGTTTGAATTCATGTTGGCTGCAACCCATAGCGTCAAGGAGTGTAGGAGGAAAAGTGAGGCTTGACAACACATCCAGGGAACCACAACAGATACATAAATCACATCTTTGTAAAGCTGCACTCACGTTAATTCCGACAACAGCTAGTGGTCTGACACGTGCCTACCCAACTCCAAGTAAACACCAAAATAAAATTACTCCCTGTGTGGTCATTGACCCAGATGGCATGCTATCCCAATAAGGAAATATTGGATTTCAACAACTCAATGGCGAAATCTCCGATGTATTTGAAGAGGATTTACCCAGGTATAACGACTTTTCTGATCAGTTTGAGGCGACAATTAACATGGGTCCTACACAACCATCCCAGAATTGAGGCCGACTTCCTCGATATAATGACAACAAACTCAGAGAGCTACAACTTAAGTTTGATGAGTTGGAACACATTGGTGTGTTTTCCCGGCCCAAAGATGTTGGAATAGCGGTGGAGTACGTAAACCCCTCTTTCCTAGTCAGCAAGCCTAGTGAAGACCCCACCTGGGCACTACATTTCCCAGCTTCGGTTGCTATTCAAAACCCCAACCGTTTGGCATGCTGAGCATTGACTCCACTCTGTGGAAGATAAGCCTGTGGCGATGGCTTATCAAAAGTGACTTCACTAGTTCTTTCTATCAAATTCTCTTGGCCAAGGAAACCATGAAATATTGCCGTGTTGTGACCCCTTTCAGAGGTATACGTGTAAACACTAGGGATACAATGGGCTTGTCAGGATCAGAGACAGCTTAGGTGGAACCGATATTCCGAGTACTCAGCGATATACTGGTAGAGGGATATGTGGCAAAGCTTTACTGTGATGGAAACAGCATTGAGGACCTATCTGATGCAGAGTCCTCGCCACCTTGTTTCGGGCTAATTTAAGATTGTCGGCTAGCAAAGCTATATGCTCGAAGCAAGCATCCATCCTTGGGTGGGTATGGTCTGAAAGATCCTTGTCGTTTCATTTAGTTCCTGTCAGCCTCCAAAGACAATAAGGAACATACGATTGAACATTGGAGCCTATAAGGTCTTAAACCGTGTCATCCCAAACTGTTCCTACTTAGATGAAACAACAGCTGGGAGAGAGTCATAAGATGCAGTAAAGTGGTCCGACCACTTATCGGAAGCCTTCATTGCTGCTAAGAAGCACTTGATATCGGTAAAAACTATTCACACACCCCGTCCTGCTGACCCGTTGTGGATCGTGACCGATGGATACGTTAAACAGCAAATCATTGGCGCTCTGATGAATACAGACAGAGAAGGGAAGCTACTGCTCTGTGGTCATTTGTTCTGCACGATTAAACGGTCACCAGCCCACCTTGCTTCCGTTTGAAGTCGAGGCACTGGCTATAGCTGCAGCGATCAAGCATTTTTGTTTATATCTGATCCAGTTAGAACACCATCCCGCTCACTGATGGCAAGCCGTCTGTTGACACCTATTAAAAGCTCTGCCAACCCTAGATTGATATTATTTCTGTCAACTGTCTGCTATTTTCAGTTTCCTCTTCCACAGCCAAAATGCTCCAGAATGCAGCCACCTCACATTTCAAGTCTGCTCCTTTATGCGAGAACAGGAGATGGCAACCGTATTTCGGGCTTCAGGGTCCCCAGTCACCCAGGTCACAGCCCAGGGATTAATCCCGTACACTCAGACAACAGAGACGAGGACGATAGTGAATTGACCTTGCATACCAAACCTGCCATCCCATAAACAATTAGCAGCGAGACCAGCGACAATGGAGTACCACTAATAAAGCAACCAACAAGCCAATTTGTTACCAGGGGGGGGGTCCATTTGACTCACTCCACAGGGTAGAGACAACACAGCCCGTCTGGTTGACAGCCGATACATATAGACATACTCGTCAACCCAAGCGTGGAGTGAAACCAACCTACCTGAAAGACTCTTACAAACTTTTAATGTCTAAGTCCGTTAGTCCTTATCTTAAAAAAACGAAAAAAAGGCGTCACGCCAGTATTTTATCTGGGGCGATAACTAAGTATGACTGAGTTATTTGCCTTTCTCGTCTACTCAAACAGTCTCTTCCATTACATATTGTTTACGTTTGGTTGTGTTTGTCAGCTCGGGAATAAAGTATCTTCGTACCTTCAAACGGTTTCGTGTAATATATCCTTATTTATTAACGCAGTGCATTAAAACCACGGTGACAGCTACTGTCCACAAAGCCCAACCTTGTTTTGGGGCGACAAATAATTAATTATAAATATTTGTTTTTTATCGACATACGTATGCGTTTCATCCTTACGGGAATCGCAAGTGTATCAAAGAATTATTCATACCGGTCGCCGGGCTCAAACATCGGAACACGAGTTATATATCAAGATGAAATTCCAACGTCTTTCTCTAAACGGACGCCAATAACTCGCGACAGATTTATCCTAATTTAAGGCAGCTTTCGTAGAAAGTTCGACTTTTGAAAACAAAATTGCATTTAAGATAGGATGACGTCTGTGTTAATACTTCTTGTAACTTAGCTCGGTCGAGTTTGGGGCAAAAATAAGTAATTATAAATATTTGTTTTAATCTAGATACGTATACTTTCATCTTTACGGGAATCGTCAGTATAGAGAACAATTATTCACCCCGGACGAGTTTTTTTTAAACTAAAATTCGAACGTCTTTGCCTTCACAGTCGCCGTCAATAACTCGGTAAATTCGCGAGAGATTAATCCTACTTAAAGAAAGCTGTCGTTTAAGCCACGATGACGGCTGTGTTAATGCTACTCGCCACAGAGCCCAGCTTAGGGCGACAAGTAATTAATAATAAATATGTGTGTTTATCTACTTACGTATATGTGAGCTCCTTAATGGAATCGCGGGTGTAGAAAATCATTATTCACAGCGGTTTCCGGGCCCGGACACGAGTTATGTTTCAAACTCAAATTCTAACGGTTTGACATCACAATCGCCGTCAACAACTCAATAAATTCGCGAGAGAGTTATACTACTTGAAGACAGCTGTCATAGAGAGTTCGACTTTTGAAAGAAACATTGCGTTAAGGCTATGCTGACAGCTGTGTTAATAGAATTCGCCACATAGCCCTGACTAGTTTGGGCGACACATGATTAATTACCAATCTTTTTTTTATCTACATACGTATACGTGTCTTACTTACGTGAATCGCATGTGTAGAAAAGAATTATTCACACCAGTCGCCGGACTCGAACACCAGAACACGAGTTATATTTCAAAGTTAAATTCCAACGTTATTGCCCTCACGAGCGCCGTGAACCATCTGAAAATCAGCGAGAGAGTGATCATACTTCAAGGCAGCTGTCTCAGAGAGTTCGACTTTCTTAAGGAAGATTGCATTTTAGACGGTTGTGTTAATACTACTGTCCACATAGCCTAGCTTAGTTTTAGGGTTACAAATTATTAATTATAAATATTTGTTTTAATCTACATACGTATACGTTTCACCATTACAAAAATCGGAAGTGTATAAAAGAATTGTGCCCACTAGTTGTCGGGTAAGAACCCCGGAACACGATTTATATTTCAAACTCAAATTCCATCCGTTAATAATTTGGTAACGCAGCGAGAGATTAATCCTAATTTAAGGCAGCGGTCGAAGAGAGTTCGACTTTTGAAGGAAGCATTGTATTTAAGATACGATGACGCCTGTGTGTTTACCTACATACGTATACGCTTCATCCTGACTGGAATCGTCAGTGTAGAGAAGAATTATCTACACCGTTCATCAGGCTCAAACCCCGGAACACAGTTATATTTAAAACTCAAATTCCGACCTCACGGCCACTGTCATCATCTCGATAAAGCAAAAGGAGATGTATCCTACTTAAATCCAGCTGTCATAAAGAATTAGACTTTTAGAAAAACACATCGCATTTAAGCCACGATGATGGCGGTGTTTATACAACTCGTCACTGCACTCGGACTATTTTGGAGCAACAAATAATTAATTATAAATAGTTGGATTCATCAACATACGAATACGTTTAATCGTTAGAGAAGAATTAGACACACATGTTGCTGGGCTCGAACACCGGAATACATGTTATATTTCAAACTGAAAGTCTAACGTTTTGACATAATAGTCGCCGTCAACACTCGGTAAAGCAGCGATAAATTATTTATACTTAAAGGCAGCTGTCATAGAGAGTTCAACTTTTGAAAGAAATATTGCATTTTAGCCACGATGTCAGCTGTGTTAATACAATTCGCTACCGACCCCTGGACTAGTTTGGAGGACACATAATTAATCATCAATATTTGTTTTAATCTACATAATCATACGTTTCATTCTCAGGGAAATCGTCAGTGTAGAAAAGAAAAATCCACACCGGTCGCCGGGCTCGAACACCGGAACACGAGTTATATAAAAACCGCAAATACCAACGTCCTTTTTAAACGGGCGCTGTCAACAACTCTGTAAAGCAGAAGGAAATTAATCCTAATCAAAGGCAGCTGTCGTAGAAAGTTCGTCATTTGAAATAAACATTGCATTTAAGATAAGATGACTCTTATGTTTATACTACTCTCCACATAGCATTAACTAGTTTGGGTGACAAATAATAAAATATAAATATTTGTTTTGATCTATATACGTATACGATTCATCCTTATGGGGATCGTCAGTGTGAATAACCTCGGAACACGATTTATATTGAAAACTCAAATTCCAACGTCTTTGCTCTCACGGTCGCCGTCAACAACTCGGTAAAACCGTTCTTAAAGGCAGCCGTCGTACAGAGGTCGACGTTCTAAATAATATTGCATTTTAGTTAGGATGACGGCTGTGTTTACACTACTATCCATAAAGCTCAGCCTTGTTTTGGACGACAAATAATTATATATGATTTTATCTAAATACGTATACGTTTCATCCTTGCGGGCATCGTCAGTGTAGAAGTTTATTATTCACACCGGTAGCTGGGCTTGAATCCCGGAACACGAGTTATATTTCAAAATCAAATTCTAACGGCCGTCGTCAACAACTCGCTATCAGCGAGAAATTAATTAAAAGCCGCTGTCGCAACGAGTTCGGCTATTGAAAGAACATTGCATTTAAGTCCAAATGAAGGCTTTGTTAATACTACCAGCAACAGATCCCGCCTTAGTCTGGGGGTAACAAGTATTTAATTATAAATATTTGTTTTTATCTACATACATATACAATGCATCCTTATGGGAATCGTCACTGTAGATAATAAAAATGCACACCGAACACCGGAAAACAAGTTACATTTCAAACTCAAATTCCAACGTCTTTGCTCTCACAGCCGCCGTCCACAACTAGGTAAACCAGTGAGAGATTACTCCGACTTAAAAGCAGCTTTAGTAGAGAGCTCGATTTTTGAAAAAAACATTGCAGGTAGAATGTAATTCTTTTTATTTGGTGAGTGATGCATTTTTATGGCGTCATTTTGACAGATCAGTGCTACGAAACATTTGTTTCTATTTATTAATGAGAATAGTGAAAGATTTTGTTGCTACACTTTAAAAAGCCATTTAATTAGCTAATTAAAAAAATATTTATTTTTCACGGAAAATGTAAAAACTGCAAAACAGAGGTGCACAGAGAGCGGGAGCGAGACAGCGCATGATCTTGTCACGGACAGCTACACTCTCCCACCCCTCCGCATTTCCCTTCGTAACGAGCACTGATTGTTCAAACTCCAGCTGTTTTAGTCATTTATCTGATTTATTTATTTAATAATTTAAATTAGTTACTGCATATAGATAGTAATAATTAGCCAATTCAATTCCAAATGAATAATACCAAACATTAATTAATTATGAACTGTTTATAAAAAAAGTTATGTAAATTAGGCATCCATATATGTCTCCTTTAATTCTTTAACTGATATAGAGAGAGAATGTGAGAATATTATGATGTATTATTCATTATTGATTTAAATAACAATGACCTGTTTTAAAATTAATAAGGATAAATAAATCAAACTTTCGTATTTATTTAGTACCACATTTTCTGAAACAACTACAAGAGCATGTAGCCGATAATTAAAGTGCTAATATCTAAATATTATTGATGTGAAATATCATTATATAAAATTTTAAATTCAGAATAATATATATATATTTATCTAAATTATAAATCCTTAGATGATAATATTACATATATATTTACAAATCCAGTGAATGGAATAAAAATTACAAAATGTTGGTATAATAAAAGTTTAAAATACTAAGAAAAGAAAATATAAAGAAGTGAGGAGAATGTAAACGAAACAGATATAAGAACAGTTATAATAAAATAACTTTTTTTTCGAAAGTGTGTGTAAAAAAAGACTGTGAATATCACTTTAAAAGATAGTGTTCGATTCTGCATATGTAGTCATTCAATGTACACCCATTAGTTTTGTGTATCATGATAGAAGATAACAACGATACGGTGGCGATGTGTATGACATTATGGTTAATTCAGGTAAGTGTGTATTATAATTGTGAGATGGGAAATTTGACACACACACAGTAGCAGCTGAGACTGTGTATGCATATTTATATAGATGCATATGTGTGTGTGGGTAACATGTTTATTGTATGGCCCCGTAAATGTTAACATGCATGAATGGGGGTTCGGTGAATAAAAACAAGTGAAGACATGGATATATTAGAGGTCACCAGCGAGTAAGTGCTCGCTCTACATGTATGGCGTTTCGTGAATGAACGAAGGAAAGAAAAGACTACAAACAGAAAAACATTATTATGTTTAGATAAGGTATTTGTAAAGTTATCAGTTTACATGGAATATAAGAGTTCGTTTTAATGAGTGAAATATTCTTTATAAAGTTTATTAAAACTCGTGTCTTTCGTTAGAAATTGTTAATTGTAATTAGGCGAACACGAGTCATAGAGAATGTGTGTGGCTATGTGATATGTGTGGGTAGGTCCGTCATATTATTCTGCTAATGCATAGGCGCGTGAGGAAAGACAAGCTTTTACGTAATTCTGCAGTGTCACTTTTTGCCCCGGCCAACAGGCTGGGCTAAAGTAGAACCTTTTTCTTGTGTGTTCCTTAAGTGTTGTCCGGTGAAAAAGGAAGATACGAACTCCCTTCGTTCTTTTAAAAGGGTCACGAAGTTCTCGTTGCTTATCAACGTGCCAGTTTCTGGTTGGTTGAACTATACCAGGTAAACACTCTTCTGCTAGAAATATTTTGTCTGTCTTGACGCTTAAAAAACGAAAACGGATCCCCAACGACGCAAAGAAAGAAATAGAGTAGCAATTAACGCCATTTGCTTTTTAGCATTAGTTCGGATCGCGTTTTGCTCACCACAATTCTACTGTTTGTTTTAACAGTAGCAGCGAGTTTTAACGCAACATGTGACTTTAACTTTTTTTGTATCATTTCCAACGATCAACTTCCTACGGTCTACTTTTGTGTTAAATACCGTATTTTAATTCTACACTAATTATTTTAGTATTTTTTACAGTTTTGAAGACAAGTTTTAACCCGAAAAACTACGACTGTTTGAGTTGATAACTTTCTTACTTCTTTCTAGGGGAAATCAACATGTAAACTATCTTTTCTTATTTTCGAAATTATACAAATCCCTTTCAATAATTTTAACCTCATTAGCCTTACAAAAATAGTCCCTTATACTTTCATTAAAGTATTAATAAAGAATATGAGATTGTAAATACATTGAAATAAATAATGCGTACCATTATTTTTTAAACTTTTATTAAAAAGAAAATACTTAACTACGGAAAAGTAATCACTTAGTGACTCTTCGCTATTTTACAGAAATTAAGATGAATTTAAACGGTTGAATAAAATATCACTTCAACTGGATTTAAAACTCTTATGCATTCAAAGATGGAAACAGTTAAGATGCTATTTACATCTAATAATTTATTAAATAACGGTTAAAGCAACTAACTCAGTTATTGTTTTTAAAGATTTGGTTCAATTACTAATTCAATGACCAAATATTACTGTAATAATTAAACTTAACTTAAATATCTCTATTAACCCAGATGTTAATAAAATAAGCACGTCATTATCCAAGTATATAATATCTCTCAAAGATAAGATATAGTTCCTGTAATAAAATGGAGCATTTTAAAAGATTTGTCGGCACCTACACTAAACAACCAAACCTGTTTTCCCTGTCTTTGTAGAAAATTGGTTATTGTTATGTTCCCTGATAAAAATTGTTACTTTCCATTTTTTTTTCTATAACTATCATAATGAAACCAGCTAGACAGAAGGGGAAGAAGAAAAGAGAAAATATGAAAAACAGTGAAAAATACCCAACACTAAATTTAAACTTATAATATATAGATATTTTTTAATAATTAAACAATTTAGAATGCTCTAATATTTAAAGGTTGTCTTAACACTATTTTTATCATATGATTTAAGCATATTAAAATAAATATTACATTTTAAAATTATTAGAATATTATTAGAAAAGTATTTATTTAAATACTAGAAATTTTGAGTGCGGTATTTAACCCACCATATGTGTGGGCAGTATGCTTTGAATAAGTTAAGGTCATTAAGATAAACCACATTTATCATTATTATTATTATTATTATTATTATTATTATTATTATTATTATTATTATTATTATTATTATTATTATTATTATTATTATTATTATTATTATTATTATTATTATTATTATTATTATTATTATTTTGTAAGGAGTTGTTGTACGTATGACTATATATACGAGGCCTGTCTAAAATGTATCCGACCTTTATTTTTTCGTGCGAAATAGAGACGATAAGGTGGCACCACTCTACACACTGATGGAAGACACCTTCATGCGCATGTGTAAATGTTATCACCGCCTTTCTGCGCGTTAGTCGCTGCCTGTCCGTCGCTGAGTGTACGTCGGATTACCGATTCTCTCAAGATGACTGAACGTGTTGAAGTACTGCATCAAATTTTGTTAAAAGCTTGGTGATTCTCAGAGCAAAACAATTCGTAAGATTTAGCAGGTTTTTTCAGAAGATGCGATGGGTGTAACTCAAATTAAGGAGTGGTTCAACTGATTAAAAAATGGCCGCACAGAGAATGGCTAGCGTTTTGACAGACCTCAAACTGCTCGGAGTATAGCTGTTGTTGGGAGGGAGCGAAATTTGGGGATGGAAGATCGTCGTTCATCCGTGCGGGAGCTCGCCCAAGAGGTTTAAGTGAGTAAAGATTCCGCATATGCACTTTTTCGTGATGAGTTCAACATGCACAGAGTGGCTGCGAAATTTTTGCCCAAGTTATTGTCGCAGGAAAAAAATGGCCTCATTTCTCAAGTTGCACATGACTTTCTAGAAACCGTCAACATGATCCTGGGTTTCTGAACACCGTGAGAACTGGAGATGAGCTATAGGTGTACGGATACGACCCAGAAACAAAAAGACAGTCGTCGCAATGGAAGCATCCCGAGTCTCCAAGGCCCAAAATAACACGACAGGTTCAAAGCAAAATCAAACTGATGCTGACTATCTTCTTTGATATCCGTGGAATTGTTTTTCACGAATACGCACCGGAATGACAGACAGTGAGAAAGGAGTACTATCAATATGTTCTCCAGCGTCTCCGTGACGCCGTTTGGCGCAAAAGACCAGACATGTGGACGGCGAAAATCTGGCAACTGCATCACGACAACGCCCCCGCACATTCATCAAAATTGATCCAACATAGAATTCCAGTCGTTCGCCAACCTCCCTACGCTCCAGTGAAGACGCTGCTGAAAGGTTCCTGTTTTGAGACTAGAGAAGAGATAATGCGGAACGCGACGGTAGAGATGAACACTATTTCAAAAGAAGACTTCCAGATGTGTTTCCGGCAGTGGATTCATCAGTTGGCTAAGTGTGTGAAAGCACAAGGGGCCTATTTTAAAAGAGATTTGAGTCCCAATCTCGTCAGATATTTGAAATATTTTCTTGCCTACGTTCGGATGCTTTTTAGACAGGTCTTGTATATCTATAAAGTGAAGACGTTTTTTCCCCTTACCTCCGGCCAGAGTTGGAAAATAACCACATGCACCATAGGCCACTAAACCCACCAATCTATTGAGCTTATTTGAAGCGTGTTTGAAGAAATTTATGATTATTTTCTTTATCTAAAAATAAATATAACTTTTAGACCACCATTACAGATTATCACCAAAACATACTCCATAGAGATGGTATCAAAGTCTTATCCCTCTAAGATTTTCATATAAACACTCTCTCGCCCATCACTGCGAAGTAATGAACAACTGAGACTTTAGAAAAACGTAACTTCTATTCACTTTTCATTAATTTAATACATAATACAATAGATTCCGCACACATTTAATAGAGTCTTCCTCATATTCCACTGATTTTCAAGAATATCAGATTACGTTATTTCTAACTATTACGTATTGACTTTATCTCATTACGGAATTTACGGAATACATTTATACTGTACATTAGTTTAAAATGGCGGCTACAATCTCTTCATCAAATCGACTTTAGACATTTCTCTTCGCAATCTTCATTTGCTTCAAGTATAATTTCATTTTTTACTTAAACACTTACATAATTTAATGCATAACACCTGTAAGGCTTAAAAATATTTTTTAATTATTGTCAACGTAAAACAAACTGCCGTGTTTATTTTACGTAAGAGGCTTTTCTTTACATTTACCTATTATAACCGTCAATTTCTGTTTCTGATTTCCTCTTACCCTCCTTCTATTCTTTCGCTACAATTTCTGAAAAAAGGTGTTTACATTTTCGCTGCTTTAATAATCGCAGCACACAACAGTACCTTCGAGGCAATACACATTAAACAGATAGTACATTTTTCTGCTCACATTCGATTTAAATACCCATTCGTCGATTTATTTTAGAATATTTTTATTATCATGATTATACGTCAGTTACGAAAACAGATCGACGTAACATTTAAAATCATTATTTTCATCTACATGTTCCTATTCATCGAACGCTTTTCAATATTGATTCATACCAAACATTATTCTAATTTATTTCATCACTTTTTTACATACTTACTTCGACGCTAAAACTGCCACTGATATTCCAAAAATATTAATTTCTACTTTTCTAAATATACTTCAACTTTTAGTATAGTATCCGTTACTGTGTCTTTTCTCTTCTTGGTCAGTGAAAGATAAATATTCCTAGACTGCGGCAATTTATTTAACTATCTGGTTATTTAGAATAAATTTCGATAGACTGCGGCAATGTTTTTCAAAGTAAATAGATTTTCAAAACATTAAACATTGAAATAGCAACAACATAGGCAATAGTAAAAGTTCAGACTAGTTAACAGTCCATAAATTGTAAACAAAATAACCTCAGCAAATTCTTTAAATCAATCGCCATATATTTAAATTAAAGCCAGAGTTAGACAAAAGGTCGATTTTCAATGTTGGTAAATTCCATCTACTGCCAAAATGGGTACTCCGGATTGAGATAAAAAGTGCATCAATCTAGAATTATTTTCCTTCACTGATCTTGGAAACCTTCACGCATATTCTTGGATCATATTTACTTTGGGGGAAGGAAGTTGTATTTATTTGGTGGAATATATAAATACAAATAAATTTACACGTTACCTGTCAAACAAGTAAGATACAATTTTCGAGAACCGTATACACCGAAAATGATTCATGTATAGCTATTATTATGACCCATCGGAATAGTTATTCACTGTAATACTATATAAAATTATATACTTAAAGAAGAGTATAGGGATATAAAATTTGAAATTAAGTTATACTAAATCTTACAAAATAAATTTATAAGTGTTATCTGTCTCTATCACATAACGAAAGTGTCAGTAGGAATATAACTAAAATCCATCTTATTTACAATAATAAACAAATGATTTAAATTTAATACTAATGGCATAGAATTAACAATTAATATACACTCGAAAGTTAAAAATGTAGTAAAGTAATAATTCCAGCTAGTTCTACAATAATTAAAACAAAGTATTTTAATTATATGTTTTAGGTAATCCTATTAAGATTGAGATTTAATAATTATCCATCTTACGTTGTAATAGAGTCAATTAAGCTAATTTAGCCTTGCCTGGTCATATAGGTAAGATAGAGAATATGATATGAACTTATAAATTAGAAGAGTTCAGTTGTACCTTATTTTATCTACCTACCCAGAAGGTTAGACACAAGTTCATGTGTTAAATTGAAAAGTCAGTGCATTATGATTAGCGCACTTTGGCCTCGTCGGCATTGCCTGGTAAGAGCGCATCACGTTAGCGATAAAATACCCCCTTCTCAACAAGAATGTAAAACCTGGTAAGGTGGACAACCTGAGACTGAAGAAGAAACATACTTCAGCTCGACAGCAAAGTCACTATCAGACTGAATATCGAGGAGCAATCCTTTACTGGTACAACACAAATAAGTTAGTTCAACTTATTCAGTTCTACCTTATATTTGAGTAAAGTTAAAAATACAATACTGTTGGATGTATCTTCCTTTCACTATCCGAAATAACATAAATGATGATAGCAGCATAAATACTTCCTTTTGTAATCTGGTCCGACTGAAGCTAAGTGTTTATCTTATATAGATTTAGAGTAAAACGTGTGAGTGTTCAATCATGTCTGGAGTTAATGTAAACGGTTTTGAGAAGTAGATAATTTATCGGAACTATGAAATGGTATTTTTGGGTATTCTGACACACAATTTCTTTAACTATAAACTCTATTTGCTATTCAGATTATTGGTTTTTCTTATGAAAATTAAGCTTTGTTTATTGGTAAAAGATCGATTACAAACTGATTTGAAGCCAGTTGTTGCTTTTTAAATAGATCCTATACTGAAATATGTTTTGTATTTCAAATTAATTACACTTGCCATGCCTGTCAATATTATTGAAACTAATGTTATATAATGTCTATCCATCTGGACTTTGTTTCATTCTTGAACTTATTGGTAATATTTTCACTAGAAATTATCTAAATTGGAATCGATGAATGCAATAGGCTGAAGAGGAAAATCATAAATTTATCAAGTTTTACTCGGGAGTAATAATTATAATACAGATTTTCTGAAACAAATGTACATATGGATAAACATTGTTTAAGGTTGATTTTGGGAGAATGATTACAAAATATTAATTATGTCGTAAATTTTCGAATCTAATGAATTAAATATATGTATATATATATATATAATGTGCGTTAAAAATGAGAATTTTCGACAAAGTTTACAGAGATTGCCCCTGAGAAATCCTTCTCTGTAATTTAAGTCAGTCAGGAATTGTCCTCCAGCCATCAGTACTTGTATCAATGTTTCAATGCCTTTCTACATAACGTTTATAATTTTGTCAGACATTTTGTAAATACTTAATTATTCAATTACCCATCTTTGGAGGTTCTCTCTTAGTTGTGTTTCTTTTTCTGCTTTGAACCTCCTTCCGGATCTGTTAGCCACTGTATAGCACGCAAAACGTCCCTTTTGTTACTTTCCAGCCTCATTTATGTTCTTCGGCGAATAGTCGATGGTTATTAAGGGAGTAGTAGATCCGTTCGCTCAGTTGTGCCGGTATGATTATCCTCTGTGGTTCGTAGACAGGCAATCGGTCTGTATTTACTTGAGGTCGTTTCATACTTGTTGATTTTTGTAATTATGTGGCCATTTCTTTTCGTCATACGCTCTGGTATGTTCATTTCCTGTATACATATTCTTAGATGTTGTATTAGTCATTCATGCGGAGAATATGCGCCTATTTCTTCGTGTCCAGATGCTTTCCAGTTGGCCATTTTTCTTTAGTCGTCTTGCGTGTTTCTTCATCAAATTCAGTTTCAGTCTCATTCTTTATTCCCTAAAAGTCTTTTTAGCCACTCCGAATTTCTGTTGTGGTCATTTTGTGTTTCTCATATCTTATCTTAAAGTCCTTTTTTTCTGTCGAGACTCTTATTTTTGTTATTTACGTTTATCTTCTCGTAAATTCGGCTTTTATTGTTTGCAAAACTCCTATTTTGTTTGTAATATTTATACGTGTATCTGTGTCGTCTCAGTCTCCGTTCCTCTAGTAGTATTTTTTTGTTTTTGTTCTTAATGTTTCTTTCTTAGTTTTTCTTCTACTTTGTCTATCATGTTTTCCTCTTCCATCGTTTTTTGTAGTATTTGGTTTAATTCCAAGCTGTGGCTTTTTTGTTTGTTTGTTAATTTGGGGGTGCAATATATTTTCTCATCCGTTTTTATTTGATTAGCAGTTTTGTTTTTATTATTATTTACTCACTAGGAGTTATCACACTTGTCATCGTCAGTGATCGCCCACTGCCGACAACCTGTGGTATTCCCTGGAGTCTGAGTGACAACAAGTCTCCTCAGACTTCCAGTATGATCCACCTCTTTTCGTTCATCACCGCTGATGACCTTGCGGTATCGCAACAGCCACCTACCACCGATTTCCCGCTGATAAGGGCCATTGGTCCCCTCTGGGGCCCGAGTGGCAACTAGCCTCCCCAAGGTCCCAGAGCTGTCCGCGCTCTTACAGTGAAGGTCTGGTTTGCGCTTTCCCTCCTCGACTCTCTGTCCATAATTTTCGTGGTGTCATCCTATGCTTGCGCCTCTCTCGTGCGGTTGTATTTTCCCCGGTTCTGTTGTCTTGTGCTTCCATGTGTTTGTTCCCATTCGTTGCTTATGTGGGTTGGTTTCCGCATTCGAGGACATTTCTCAGGATTGTAGCTGTTTTGATCATTACTGTCCTTTGTATGGTCTCAGTTATCCCTTTGATTCCTATTTCTCCTAGTCTTTTCTCCATGTTTTGATCATTACTGTCCTTTGTATGGTCTCAGTTATCCCTATGATTCCTATTTCTCCTAGTCTTTTCTCCATGTTTTTGGGGACTGTTCCTAGTGCTCCTATGATTATTGGTGTTATACTGACTTTCTTCATGTTCCATATTCCTTTCAATTCTCTGGCAAGTTCAGTATATTTGCTTCTTTTTTCTGTCTCTTTGATCTTCACTCTGTGGTCTCCTGGGACGGAAAAGTCTACGATTTTGCAGGATTTTCTTTCTTGTTGATTATTATCATATCCGGTCTCCTTGCTGTTATGGGTTTGTCTGTTTGTACATTCATATCCTCTATGATTTTGTGTTTTTCGTTTTCTAGTACAGTTTCTGGTTTGTGTTTGCACCGTTTTTTTGCATATTCGAAATTCAGTTGTTTGCACATTTCCCGGTGTACTACTTTCCCCACGCTGTCATGTCTGTTCTTGTATTCCCTTTGTGCTAGCTAGCTGCATAGCTGCATTCACTTATTATATGATTTATCGTTTCGTCTCTTTGTCCACACAATCGGCATTTGCTGTTTTCCTGGGTTTTATCCATCTTTGCTTTAATAAAGTTTGTCCTAATCGCATTGTTCTGTGCGGCCGTCAGCAGATATTCCGTTTCTCTGTTCAAGTGTCCTTTTCTTAGCCATGCCCAGCTGTTTTCATTGGCTTCATCGCTTGTGAGTCTTATAAAGCGTCCATGTAGTTGTTTTTCTTCCCACTTTTCCTTTCTTGTCTTTTTGTTTCTAGGTTCAGTGCTTCCGGAGTTGTTTGCTGGGCTGGTGTCTCTTGCTGTGGTGATCAGTCTTTCCGTGTTCTGGGTTACATATTTCTCCAGCTCTTTTTTGGTGTCTTCCACACAGTCTTCTATACTTACCAGTCCTCTACCTCCTTCATTTCTTTTCATGTAGAGTCTGTCCGTATAGTCTTTTGGGTGCAATGCATTGTGCATAGTCATTATTTTTCATGTCGTTTGGTCAAGGTGCCTGAGTTTTTCTTTGGTCCAGCCTATGAATGGTCCAGAGTATCTTATTAGTGATACAGCCCATGTGTTTATCCCTTTTACTAGGTTTCTGCTATATAGTTTAGTTTCTAAGAGGTTCCTTGTTCTTCGTAGATATTATTTTCCAATCTTCTCTTTCATTTCTGTATATTTGATTGTGTCTGCTTCCAGAACTCCCATGTATGTATAACTATCTTGTTCTCCTAGCGCCCTCATCTCCTCTTGGTTGGGGAGTTCTATACCTTCTGTCGTCTCCAGTTTTCCTCTTTTGATCTCTAACAGTGCACATTTTTCTATTCCAACCTCCATTTGGATATCCTGGCTGAATATCCTGGTTGTATTTATCAGCTTTTCCAGTTATTTTTGTTTTTTTACAAACAGTTTCATTATTATTATTATTATTATTATGATTATTATTATTATTATTATTATTATTATTATTATTATTATTATTATTATTATTATTTTTATTATTATTATTATTATTATTATTATTATTATTATTATTTGTACTCATTATGAGATCTCACATAGGTCATCATCAGTGATTAATCATTGATAATAACTGGTGATTTTCCATAGAGTCTTGGTGACAATAACTCTCCCTATATTTCCAGGACTATCAACCTATTTCTATAACTATTGCGAATGACTTTGTGTTATTACAACAGACGCTTACCATCGATTTCTCGCGTTCAACGACCATAGATTTACGTCGCAATAAACATCCTATGCTTCTAGTACTCTCTTCACTCTTCGATGGAGGTCTGGTTAGTGATCTCCTCCCTCGGTCTTTCAATTCTCTTTGACCCTTCACGACTATTTTGTGTGGTATCAGCCTAGGCTGATACCATCACATTTTTGGGAGGTGGTATTCTATCAAGTTTCTTGCAGTTTCTGTTCCTTGGTTTCTCTGTTTTTGTTTGCTTCCTATTGCAACTTGAATGTCACTGGTTAGTCTTCGTAGTTTATGCGCATTCAAGGATTTTGCTTTGAGATTTTAGCTGTTTTCATCATTTACATCTGCTGTGTGATTTGAGTCTTTCCTTTGATTTTACATTTCTCCCAGTCTTTTTTTCCAGTTTTTTTTTTTGGGGGGGGGGGGCTGTTATTAGTGTTCTTACGATTATTAGTATTATATTGACTTTCTTCATATCCTATTTATTTCTCTGGCGAGTTTCGTGTATTTGCTTCGTTTTTCTGTCTCCTAGATCTCCATCCTGTAGTCTTCTGGGATGGCGAAATCACAGATTTTGCCGGATCTTTCCTCTTCGTAGAGTAATATTGCATCTAAAAAGCATTAGGCTCATCCCATTTATGAGCTTGGACACGTAAAATTTCGAAACTTAAATTTGTAAACAAGCTTGAATTCTCTTTATTCATATATTTATCTGTTGATCTCTAATGCATACCGTTTCATAGACATTGCTGTATTAATTATTAGCTGCGTAAATTGGGTTTCATAAAATGGTTCTTCGATTGATTAACTCGATTTTCGTCAGCAATTAGTGTCGACATATTTATTATTGGTATTGCTATCAAAATGTTGATTACTGCTATTAATCTCATCATCTTCATTACTTGTATTACTGTCGATATATTTGTTGTTGATGTTGCTTTTACACATGTATTATTACCTCCACCAAGGTTGGGGTATGTTTATGGTCGAGTTAGTTTATTATGTAGAACCTGGCGTCAATATTGGCTGACCAATAGTCACCAGATTTGGTCAAAATATCGGTTATGATCTTATATAGAACGGATTTAACTTATGGGATATCTAGCGCAAAGGTTAAAGGAAAATCCCACGACAAAGGTGACAGTCAAATAGAAACACCACGGACTTATATTCTTGTTGGTATAGAAATGTATATTATTTATTATTGTATTCAAACATCATATTCATTATGGTCACTTGTAAACTATTGGCTAGAAAAAATACAGGAGTGGGAAACAGGGGACACAGTCATATGCTTTACAAGAAACAGGCAAGTTTGAACATGAAAAAATATTCATTAAGCCATCGCTGTGTTTATTTGTGGAATAGATTGCCATCAAGTGTAATTGAAGCCGAAACTGTAAAGATATTTGAGAAGCGATTGGATAAGTTCTGGATTGACGAAGAGATCAAATTCAACTATAAGGCTGCTGTCGTCACTGGACGCATACAAAGACGAAGACAAGGAGCTGGTGCCATAGGACGACTCATGTCCTTCTACCAGAATTTATCTGTGTTTCTATGTTTCTATATTTGTATCGATAACTTTTCATTGTAAAGACTCACTTAGAGGTCGATAGTGTATCAAGTGAAGTTTCACACCTTATATGACATTGACTCAGACATTTGATTTCGAAACGATCGGTCACGGCTGAAATTTTGATTAAATTTCAATTTCTGATTTTTTCCGAATTTAATGTATAAATCTGATGCACTTCAGTAACAGTCACTACCAACTACAATTTCAACCTCATCAGATGAATAATTTAAACCTCATCAGATAAATGTTTTTGAGTAATTACTGGTTCCATTGAATAACGTCGGGAATATTTCATATAATATAGAGAAGTAAGGCCTAGATAAGATATCCCTTACGTTGTCAGGCGACCGTATAGTCACACCACTGACTTATGTTCTTGTTGGTATACAAATAATATTATTTATTATTGTATTGCAAACATCATATTAATTATTGTCATTGTCATCGACATTTTTATTATTTTTATTGTTATCGACATATTCCTTAGCTCTTTTCTCATAAAACTATTTAGTGATATTGCAATCGATGTATTAATAAGTGGTATTAGCTTCATTCATCACATTAATTATTGGTACTGCTTTTGAGATTATTATTATTATTAATATTGCTTCATTAATTACATTAATAATTGGTACTGCTCCCAATCTATTTATTATTGGTATTACTTTATTCATCATATTTATCATTGGTACTGCTTTCTAGATATGTATTATCGGTATTGCTTCATTCACCATATTAATAATTGGTACTCCTCTCGAAATATTTATTATTTGTATTGCTCCATTCATCATATTAGATAATAATAATGCTCCCAAAATATTTATTATTTGTATTGCTTCACTCTTCATATTAATTTTGGGTACTGTTTTAGAATTTGACCCTAACCTTCGTGACTGCCCGGCAGCAGCGAGCCGACAGCTAACGGAAGCGTCCCGACAGCTAACGGAAGCGTCCGAGACCTGCCGAGTCGGCAGACGACAACAATGTAAGACGATGACTATACGTAAAGAAAAAGAAATGCATATATTTTTATACAGAAAATGAAATAAATGAACAAACCCATAGCTGAAATGAATAAACTTTTTTTTTTATTAATAATTAACCATTTTAAGTAAGAAAACTAACTTTTTAAACTCTTTTTTTTTGTTTTTTTTTAACTGAAATAAACTGTTTTTATGAACGCTAAAATAACCATTTTTTTTTTTTTTTTTTTTTTTGCAATTACGCATTGTTTTTTTTTGTTTTTTTTTCAATTATATTAGCTGGAGGGGTAAGGGCTTGTTTTTCGCTTTTGGAGGAGGGCTTATCGAAATACAGGCAGAAGAGGAGGATGGGGTAGTCGTCGCCGAGGATGTGGAAGGAGGCGGAGCAGCAGAAGATTGTTGGTCGCCGACGACTGGATAAAGTACGGCTATCTGCGATAATATGGCGGCGAAAGGGTCTTTTTTAAAAGTCTGTCGCCACATGAATTCCCGCAGATAGCCGTCTATCAGGGTCCTGCTCGTCCCGCATTCTTTCTTGTTCCTCTGCTTCGCTTCCTTCCACATTCTCTCGACATGATTTGTGCATGCCCCCGTCGTCGGGTCCACGAAATGCTGGGCGTGATTAACAGTTAGGTGGCGATATCCATCCTCCTCTCCTATCCTGCTGTAAGCCCTCCAGCAATCGGAGACGACCGTGGTCCCAGGGGCGACGTACTGTCTGATTATTGGAAGGAGGGTTTCGGCATTTCTGTTTGGTACCGTTACCAGGAAACCCTCCTTCTCTGCGGGGTCGTATCCCCCGAAGACCCAGAGCGGCTGCAGAACACGGCCGACGTTGTTTTTCCTACGCCGCATTCTTTTTGTAGATTTTTTCCGGTCGCCATATCCTGGGACCACAGGTATATCATTTTCAGAATTTTCGATATGGTGAGGTTGGATCGCGAAAAAAACGTCCCCGATCGCAGCGAAATCCAAGCCCGGCATTCCTGGGTGGGGCATCTCCAGGCATATTTTTCGGAAACTGTCTTTCTCGGTACTAGCCGGCAAAGTCGGCCGCCGCCGCATCGCATACAGCGCATAGATTTTGCCACCAGAGCTTTCTGCTGGCAAAAGTTAATGCACTGCTCCGGAGAGGCAATCGAACTACACAACACTTCAAAATTCATTTTTACTTTGTGCCAAGCGTCTCTCTTTGAATTCAATATCGTCTGCCAGCCAGCCTCGTTTTCGATTTCGGCAGGTCTCGCATTCGGCAGGTCTCGGACGCTTCCGTTAGCTGTCGGCTCGCTGCTGCCGGGCAGTCACGAAGGTTAGGGTCAAATTCTAAAACAGTACCTAATTTTGTGTACAACCCCTGAGATATTTATTATTTGTATTGCTTCATTCATCATTGTATGTATTGGTACTGCACCAGATATATTTATTATTGGTCTTGCTTCATTCGTCATATTAATTGGTACTTCTGAGATTTGTATTATTGGTATTGCTTCATTCCTCATATTAATTATTGGTACTTTTCTCGGGATATTATTATTTGTATTTCTTTATCTTTCAAAATCATACTTCTAATTTCTTTCAACATACTAATATTGTATTATTATCGACGCGTAAATTATTCTTATAGCAATCGGCCCATCTAGAGGGGTAACCAACCTCGAAACGAGACAACCTTTTGGCCGTGAGTGTCTACCCATGATGCCATAGGACGAGATCTTGGTGGATAGGCTTCCGTCCATTTTGCCTAGACGGAAGGTCGGAGAGGACCGATTCGATCAATTGGCTGGTCACGTCATGTCCTAGTATTCTAAATTCATCCCTTACCCTTTTATTTGATCTGAGTCTTTAATAAATTAAAACTTTATTTCAATTTGTTATTCTTATTTTCATTTTTCTCTACAAATATATATTAGAAGGCGGTAGCTGAGGGTCAATCACGTTAAGAACAACGAGAAATGTATTCTGAGAATAATGTATTCTGAAAGCATGTATTTTGAAAGAAATGTATTCTGATAGCAGTGTATTCTGATAGCAGTGTATACTGAGAACAATGTATTCTTGTCATCTAAGAGCAATGCATTTTGGTTATCTAAGAGTAATGTATTCTGGTTATCAAACAGCACTGTATTCTGGTTATCTAATAGCAATGTATTTAATGAATATAAATAATTACTATCCCTACGGAATTATATTTGACTACATTATTCCAAACAACACAAAACTAATGCAATGTCTATGCTTTAGAAGATTGTCGGAGTCTTTTTCCAGCTTGAGTTTGGGTATCCTAAAAGAGTTATTTTTCAAGAGGTAATGTATTCTAAGAACAACGGATTATAATAGCAATTTATTCTAGGAATATAAATATTATCCTATCTATAGAATTTGACAATTTTGTTCGGCATTAAATAACCCAGTAGATATGCCATTAACCAAACCAAACCAATTATTATTGCAATCGACATCTTTCATCAAATTTATTATTGCTACAGAGACATTTTTATTGTCGTTGCTATTGCTATATTTTATTTTATATTGATTCCCCCAAAGTAATTATTACTATTTCCATCAACATGTTAACTAATGCTATTGCTTTCGACATATGTATTATTTGTATGACTATCAATATATTTATTGTTGCTATCGCTTTCATTAAATTCATTATTATTTCTTATAGGTATTGACACATTCTATATTGCTATTGCCAGCAATATATTCATACTTTTATTACAATCAAAATATATCATATATATATATATATATATATATATATATATATATATATATATATACACCTGTTTCTTATGATTTTTGCAGTTTATATATCTTTTATTTCTATAGTTTGATCACTTTGGAATTGCAATCGACAAATATATTATTAGTAGCACTCAAAGAATACTTGGCATTCTTAAAGCTACATTGCTTGAATTCCTGATTTCTCAATAGAAATTGACGTATTTATTATTGTTATTGCTTTAAGCATATTAATTATTGTATTATCATTGAAGTAACATTATCGCTATTGCTTTTATTATATACATTATTGTTATTGCATTAATTATATACATTGTTACCATTGATTCTATGATATACATCATCGCTATTTATTTTATTATATAAATTATTGGCATTGCTTTTATTATATCAATTAGTGAGATTGCTTGTATTATATACATTATTGCCATTGCCACTTACATAATTCGTATCGTTATTTCTCTCAGCATATTCATTATTATAACAATAATACCATTGTCATATAAATTATTGCTATTGCAATATTATCGGTATTTTAATCGAAATAGTTATCGATATCGCTGTCATAGAGTTTGCTGTTGCTATTTCTTCTGGCACATCCATTATTGCCACCGACATTGCTATTTATTTCCACATATTCATAATTGCTAGTGTGTTCATCATGTGTATTATTGCTACAGCATTTGACATACATATTTTTCTATTTTTATCGAGATATTTATTATTGGATTTCTACCGACATATTCATTATTGCTATTGTTTTTAGCATTATTACTTTTTTCCATCGTCATATACAGTATCGCTATTTTTTCTTACCATATTCATCATTACTATTGCCATTACACATAGAATTGTTATTTCGCTCTACATATATATTATTGCTATTGCTACTATCATATCTATTACTGCTATATCCACCGACATTATTGGTGGCTATTGGCATATTCATTATTGTGAGTGTTTTAATCATATTCATGGTTTTTGTTGAATTCTATATGTTCACGATTGTTATTGTTATTCATTATAGCTATAAGCCTGTTAATTATTCTTATTCCTATCTGCATATTCATTAATGGTGTTTATACAGCTGAAACACCGATGTGAGAGATGTCATTTGCAGTAGATTAAATGCCTTTAAGATTTTATCGTAAGGACCTGCGAGTAGAATTACTGATTAAAACGCATGAAATCCCCGCAACTATAGAAATTTAATAATCATAATCCGCGAACGGATTTTGATCATTTTTTTATCACGAAGAATTCCGTTTCAAAACATACTCATTTGAACATTCAAGTTTTAGGCTTCATCATGAAATTAAATATGGGAAACCGAAATCAACAGTTTAATTTATTTGATCGCTGCTATTAAATGGCTAAACTGGATTAATAAAAAATAATTAACTTTCATTTTCCTTCTTGTCTTTCAGTGGAATTTCTTTCGAAATATTGTGTGTACATATGCCTAAAAAAGAATATTGGTTGTCGCATAGATACATTTTTACATAGTGATGTATACACATCCCAATAGGTCTAGGTAATTGTATATATATATATATATATATATATATATATATATATATATATATATATATATAAATATAAGTATGTTTTTAAAAGGTTGTGGGCAAGGGAAATTCCGGATAAGATGTATTTGGAAGGAACAAAAATAATAAATCGAATATGAAATATGACTTACTATTTATTTTTTCTTAAAATCTTACATAACAGCAAGAGTGTTGTTAGCTGCTTGTGTAATTTCCGGATGATTATAAAATCATTTATTGAATATTTCGTGAAAAGAAACTTCTCTTTGTCAAAAATAATTTATACCAGAAGGAATCGCTCGGATTGTGCACAGAATCTGACAAAACAAAATGGCTGCCAAAAGACAGAACAGCAGCGAAACCAAGTCCCGTAATGAATGGAAATTAAAGATTGTTAGGGTTATGTTATGTATATAATTTGGTGTTCAAAAATATCTGTGTAATATTGAATAAGTGTACGATGATCGATAAACTGTTAGTGTTAATAATATATATATATTTTTTTTTTATTAAATTTATATTTTGATTACTTACTTTTTATTTTCAGTGTGTTTTATCTTCGTATGGTTTTTCTTTCGTATATTAAGAATTTTAATATAAAGTAAAGTAATTAATATTTCATTTTAAATATTCTATTTTTTTTTAATTAAATTTATTGATCATCATATATTCCAGAAGTGATATTAATTGTGAGTTTCGTCAAATTAGTTAATCGAATTAATGTGATATGTATTTACTATATGATATAGGGGGAAGTAACTCTGTTTGTTATGCGAATTAATTTATGGATTCGGTCGGTGGAAATCTGTGTAATAAATTATTAGTGATATATATATATATATATATATATATATATATATATATATATATAATACATATATACACATACATACATATATACATATATATACATATATATGTATACATACATACACATATATATACATGCGCATATATGGATGTATTATTGTTTGTCTATTTGTTTATTTATATATTCTTTATTTTCATCTTGTTTACATATTTCTTTACATAGGGTGTTTTACACTTCAAGTCTGCCCTGCCCACAAAAGCCAAATTAAGTCATGCCCATAATGAAATAACCGGAATACAAAACAAATGCTCTTCTGCTGCTGACAAAATAATACACACTAAAAACTTCAACCAACCCCTCCAAACTAATGGCTACACACCTCCCACAATAGCCCACCTAAATAAGCCCAAAACACGTAGACACCGCAACCTCTCTAACACCTGTTTCTTTAAACTCCCTTTCTTCAGCGATAAAATCACCATCTCCATCCGCAAGGCTATACATAAAGAAAACCTTGATATACAACTAACCCATACTGGCACTTCCTTACGCCAATCCTATCCAAAAACCATACTAACCACACACCCGAACCCTGCTCCCTGACTAATTGCCCTATCCTCAACACCGGTCTGTGCCATCGCACCAACTGTGTTTATAAGCTACAGTGCAATAAATGCAACAAGTTTTCATCGGTAACACAACAAGACCGCTACACCTACGCATCAAGGTGCACTTGAATACCCGTATATCATCTTTCTACAAGCACACAGAGATTTGCTCGAATACTCAGCGTGATATTCATGTCTCCATCTTAGCGTCTGTCAGAAACATTGGCGACCTTTGAATCACAGAATCAATCCTCATCTCCAGAGCTCCACTCACCGTTCATTCTATGATATCTATCTCTCACCCACTGACCAACCCTCATATCTAACACTCAATATACTCCGTTTCCACCACTTCACTCATTACTTACCTCCTATATTAAATCAACACACATCTAAACAATCTAATAGGTCCATCCCCATATGAACATCCATCCCAACACACATTCAGCCACAAACCAAAAACCATATTCAACCTACCCCACTAACCCACCAAAATAAGTCACCTCATAACCTAGGATTGTTTAATTAATTGATCCAAACACATATAAAATGTATACAAATATTGAATAAAATAAATAAATGAATAATAACATGATCATAATAAATAAATTAAATTTGAAAAAAAATTTTTTTAAACCCTATATAAACATATATGTAAACAAGATGAAAATAAAGAATATATAAATAAACAAATAAACAAACAATAATACATACATATATGCACAGGTATATATGTGTGTATGTATGTATACATATATATGTATATATATATGTATTTGTATAGATGTATTATATATATAACTAATAATTTATTACACAGATTTCCACCGATACAAATCCATAAATTAATTCGCATAACAAACAGAGTTACTTCCCCCTATATCCTATAGTAAGTAACATATTACATTAATTCGTTAAACTAATTTGACGAAACTACCAATTAATATCACTTCTCGAATATATGATGATCAATAAATTTAATTTAAAAAATCTAGAATATTTAAAATGAAATTAATTACTTTACTTTATATTAAAATTCTTAATATACGAAAGAAAAAAAATCCGAAGATAAAACACGCTGAAAATAAAAAGTAAATAATCAAAATATGAATTTAATAACAATATATATATATATATATATATATATATATATATATATATATATATATATATATATATAATATATATATGTATGTGTGTATATATATATATATATATATATATATATATATATATATATATATATATATATATATATATTATTAAAACTAACAGTTTCTCGATCACCATACATTCATCCAATATTACACAGATATTTTTGAACACCAAATTATATACATAAAATAACCCTAAAGATCTTTAATTTCTATTCACTGCGGGACTTGGTTTCGCTGCTGTTCTGTCCTTTGGCAGCCATTTTGTTTTGTCAGTTCTCTGCAAAATCCGAGAGATATCTTCTGGTATTAATTATTTATAACAAAGGGAAGTTTCTATTAACGAAATATTAAATAGATGATTTTATAATCATCCGGACATCACACAAACAGCTTACAACACGCTTGCTGTAATGTGAGATTTTAAGAAAAAATAAATAGTAAGTCATATTTCGTATTCGATTTATTATTTTTGTTTCCTCCAACTTACATCTTACCCGGAATGTGCATTGCCCACAGCCTTTTAAAAACATACACCACTATACCCAGCAATGCTTCAAGCAAACAACCATTCTCTCTCTCTCTCTCTCTCTCTCTCTCTCTCTCTCTCTATCTATCTATCTATCTATATATATATATATATATATATATATATATATAATGTGTGTTTGTGTTTTTATATTTATTAGTATGCTACTTCGCTTTTTCCACATTTCCTAAACCCATTTCACACACATATATATATATATATATATATATATATATATATATATATATATATATATATATATATATATATATATATATATGTGTGTGTATGTGTGGGGGGGGATGGGTTTAGAAAATCTGAAAAAAGCGGACTAGCATACAAAGAAACATAAGGACACAAACACATCATTAAAGTAAGGCAAAAATATTTCGATCGTCAGTTAGAAAATGAATATGATCGTTAAATGACGATCAAAATATGTACTAAATGAAAAAATGGATTGTTTGGTCGAGGAAAAAAAGGTGTTATACGCATTTTACAACACAGATTGCGTTTAGCGGCCTAATATTAGAAGAAAGAACTTCTAAAACGTCTTATTCGAAAAGGACACAGATAAAACATTGAATATATTAAAGCTACTATAAAGTGTTTGTTAAAGAACAAAAACAATTGCTATATTCCCAGGAGAAAAAATATTTATCAAATAATAAATCAGACCTCAATAATATCCAGGATATAATAAATACTGCATATAAAAGAATCTCAGTATTTTAGTGGTAATGTCAAGCAGATCCTTTATATTATAGTCAAGTCGATTATAAAATTAGTATTTTAAATATATATATATATATATATATATATAGTTTATTTAAGAACTTTTATAAGGTAAATCAGATTTTAAGGGGTCACTGATAAGTTATTCATGTTCATAAGCAATTAAAGATAGTTTAATATTTTTAGTAAAAACATGATGTAAATAATTTGAGCAGTTAGCTATAAATTGCAATTACATTCATTTAGTGTCGCCTATTGAAGGATATCAATTTTTATCAGAAACTCAGACTTTTTCCAATTTTTTTCAATCGTGGTCATATAACTTCGTGCAAAATTGTGTGATAAGCCAATGAAGTACTTCTGAGAAAATCAGATGAGAAGCTGCCAAAATTGACAAAATTGTGATCTAATTTTCAATTGCATAACTCTTTTCTATGTTATCTAGTATTTTCGATCAAAATAATGACTGCTTTCTTCTTCTTTCCACAGTCTAGAATACTAACATACTCACTAATACATATTGACTTGTTTTCTTTTAACGTGCATTTCGCTTTTTTAGCATCATACGAGTTATGAACAACAAAATAATTACATTAATAGGGCACTACTGGGAATTTAAGCAAATTCAGATTACTTATGTAGAATTTGGATTTTATCCGCGAATAGCAGATTTCGCATCAGATTATATTTCCGAAAGGTTAACAGTTGATTTCCTGCAGAAAAACAACATTTTAGACGTCTGTAAACTTGTCGATTATGTTTTTTAGAGTTAATTGTTTTACTGTTATTAATACTTTTATTATTGTTATTTATATTGTTAGTGCTGTTATCATTTTTATTATAAGTAGTAGTAGTAGTAGTAGTAGTAGTAGTAGTAGTAGTGGTACTAGTAGTAATAGTAGAGAAACAGTAGCAGTTGTAGTAGTATTGTAGTAGACGTATGTCGAATAGCGATTACATAGGCTAGTATGTGTTTTAGAGTTGAGAGAACAGTGCAGGGCAAATTGATACGAAATCTGCAAAACAGACTGCTTCTGAAGCTGAATCATGAACATGAATGACATGTGAGGTCAAACATTTGTGTAATGAGGTTAAATATCTAAGATACAAAGAGATATGAGGATACAGAAAGCGATGATGTCACAGATGCCCAATTAACAAGGAACCAGTCCTGTGTGAGAGCCCAATCAGGACGGACGTTCATTAAGATACTGTAATGTTTAAAAAATAAATCCACAAAGACGAAATGAGTCCCGATATGTATATCCGTCTGCCTATCCATTTATTCATCTGACTATTAAGTAATTAAGTTTATGAATTCATGTCTCTGTCTCTCTTTCTCTCTCGAAGTAATATTTAATCTATCAAACGTTAATATTTCTCTCAATAATCAATCTAAAAAACAACTAGAGATAAATGATTCCTTTCTGTGCGAAATAAGGTTCTTTATTCAGAGGCGTTGCGGGTACCACTCACTACACTGATGAGACGAAGAAAGAAAGTGACGAAGATGAACACGAAAAGGCGACAGTGATAAAAATAAAATAGAGAAACTAATAAAATAAGGTATGTCACTCACACATAATCAAAAGGGACATTTCAGGTTGTCGCTTGATGATATCTTTAAAAAAAATACAAGGAACGAAAGAATGAATGAACGCGCAACAAAGTAAACCACGTATAGAAATGGTAAGTAACGTCAATTGTAACATATCTTACTTTAGTTCTGTGCCTCTTGCCTCCCCACATGGGAACGTTGAGTCGGGTACATATACGGTCTGAGGGAGAATAGGCGAAAATAAAAATTTAAAAAGAAATACAGAATCGAGACGTTGTAAAAAAATAAGATATACAACAGAGCGGCGGAAGAGATAGAAAGAGATAACATACAAGGGAAAGTAAAGAAGAGAGAGAAAGGGGTACAGGACAAGGGAAAGAAATGAAAAAGGAGAGATAGATAAAAACAAGAGAAAATAGGGTAAAAAGTGAGAGGAATAAAAACAGGGAGAAGAAGGGAAAAGGTGGAGAGATAGATAAAAGACAAGGGAAAGAAAGGTAAAGGGGAGAAATAGATAAAAGATAAGGGGAAAATAGGAGAGACATAAAAGGCAAGGAAAAGAAAGGAAAAAAGGGGGGAGTAGATAAGGGAAAAGACAAGGGAAAGAAGGAAAAAGGGGAGAGGGATAAAAGACAAGGTAAAAAAGGGAAAAAGGAGAAGGGATAAAAGACACAAGAAAAAATGGTAAGGGGGGGAAGAAAAGCGGCGAGGAATAAAAGACAAGGGAAATAAGGGAAAGGGGGAGAGATAGATAAAAGACAAGGAAAAGAATGGAAAAAGGGAAAGAGATAAAAAAAAAACAAGGTGAAGATAAAAAACAAGGGAAAGAAAGGAAATGGGGAGAGAGTTATTTAGAATACAGAAAGGAAAAAGAAAATTGAAAAGAAAAGAGAAAGAGTGAATTGACTTTGTTATTATTAACTGTTCTAAATTTAGACAGAAAAGAAAGAAACAGACAGAAAAAAATAGGAAAAAGAATAAAGGGAAGAAGGAAAAAGACAAATACATACACGAAAACTCCAGAGTGAGGATTTTTGTAATAATATGATATCGATCAGACATTGTGTTTTTTTTTGTTTTTGGTTTATTTAAATTGTATTGTCGTGCTTTGTAGATTGACCGGCGAAAGAGCGTGTGTGTGCGCGTCGAGGCACGACAGAGATACGGAGAGATGGGCGGGGAGGAGAATTGTAAGGAGCAAAAAGAGAGTGGGAGATAAATTTTCGTTTAATAATGGATAGCGTTTTGAGATTACATATACGAATAGAAAGAGGGAAGGATAAAGAAAAGGGTGTAAAAATGAATCAGGTCTTTAAGGAAAAGTTGAGAGAAAAATATTTTGCTGTTGGAATGGAAGAGCTGGAAGAGGGGATGTGTGATTAATTTTAACAGTCTTCGGTTGAAAGTGAAAATCAAAAGTATGGTTCGTATCTTTCTAAAAAAAAAAGAAAAAAAGATTCGTGCCGGGAGTACTAAGGTGCGTCTAGAACCTCGGATCCAGATGAAGTAATGAGCTATAGAGTAGTACCTTATGTAAATTGTTTTGGCTGACCATATTAGATGACATTTTAAAAAGAGGGCTTTCTGTTTTTGTCCCCTCTATAGTTCGTATGAATTAGATTAGTTATATATCGATGCATTACGACATCGTGTGTGGGTGTGCATTGCATGCCATGGGATTGTATACAGATGCCCGTAGAATAAATGGGCATGCCCTCATGAGACAACGGCCCTCTGGATGTGTGCTATGATGTGATTTATCTTCGGGGGAGTGAAAGTCTCTCCGGAAAATCTGCGCAGTGAGACGGGGGCGAAAGACGCCTTATAATCGGCTAATGACATGGGGTAGCCATGAAGCCGATGTCGATCGTAAGAAAACTTTACTTACACCCCAGAAGAAATGTCATGTTGCGCTGATGGGAAATTCCGGCCCGATGTGGTCGTAGAGATTATCATCCCTGTTTAGTTCTTAGTAGTAATGGATTGTGTTCTGACATGACATTGCAGATGGGTGTGTAAAAGATCCTATTATATTTTTATTTTTATAAGAGAAGACGGTATGTTCCATTTCGGATGAGCATATGTCAGATTGCCGTTACATGAGCTAGTATGAATATTAGAATCGAGCGAACAGCGCAGGCTAAGTGACACAAAATCTGCAAAATTGACTAGTTCCCAGGTTGAATCATAAACAGTTGTAACCTGTGAGGTTAAAACCTTAGAGATGAGGGTTGGACCCAAAGAGACATAGGGGAAATGAATTGATGACGTCAAGAATGTTGAATTAACAAATCAACTAAGGATTTAGAATGAGTCGTCAATGGAAACTCGCACGGGAACGATCACTCATAAGATGATGTAATATTCGAGAAGTTGAAATCGACAGAGGCGAAATATAGCCCCAAGGTGAATGTCTGTTTGTTATGTCTGTATATGTGTTTACCTATCTGCCTAGTCCGCTATTAAATAATTAGAATAACATTCTTTCTTACTCTCTCGAGAAGTAATGTTTAATCTGTCAACATGAATATTTCTCACGAGAATAAACTTTAAAACTCTTAGACATACTGTTTTTGATTTTCATTATGCACAAGATAAAAGGTTCTATTTTCACAAGAATTCTTAGGCACACTGATAGCGATCATCAGGCATAGTAAAGCTGAAGTATAGGAACAAGCGATAAAACAGGTCGAAAGGGAAAGAAACGACAAAGAAACTAAGAGATTATGCGCGGCTCACACTAGACAGCGAAAAGAAAAAAGTATGCACACATAGTTATCAGAGGAACATGTCGACGCTTCTCGTCGTTTACAATAAAAAGGACTAAAAGAATTAACTTTACACGCAAATAGCTCACGTATCAAACCTTTTTAGTAACGTAAATCGTACAGTAGTAGTAATGTTTCCATGCGAAGACATTATTAATTATTATCTTTATTAAAGAGGGGTAGCCTCTGTTTAAAACTATAGTGGAGAAGCAATCTATTTTATTTGCTTGAAAACAATAGATACCTATATTAAAATATTTATTTTAAAATAGTTGCGTGGGGCTGTAGCTACTATTTACAACTATAGGAAAGGGAGTTGAACCCCGGCTTTAAACTTAGATGAATTGATTTTATTTACTTATTTACACATAAATTTTCATAACAGTTATTTTTTATCTTCATATAAAAACATAGTTAATCCTATTTTAATCACTTCAATTACTTACAGTGTTCTTTTCTAATCTATTTTTAAAATTGATAATCTAATGTTTACTTATTTTTTAAAAATTAAATCAATATTTTATATTTTCCCAGGGCAACGCCGGGAGACGAGTTATGCTAATAACTAATAATATGCTAAACATGCATTTTAAAGAAGACTTAGACTGCAGTAAATTTAAAATAACGTCGTCACAAAGTTTGGTGATATAAATAGCTTGTTGACTTTAATATGTGTGCATCATACCAGAAATAGTTGTAAGCCGTTCGAGCTCATTAAGTTATAACCACTTTTCGAGCGATTTCGGAAAATTCAGCCGCCCCCTTGGCAATATGTAAATGTACATAGAATAAGCTTTCGTTGCATTTCAAATTGGTTTCAGCAGAAATTCCTTCCGGGTGTCACTCTATATCAATTAGGTTAATGAATGTATTCAAACGAATCTGCCAAAAGGACATTTTGAAAGAAAATGGCCGCCTCATCAATCCCCCATTCCCTGTTTTAATACACTTGCAGTTTCAATATGTTTTAACCTGACGCATAAATGCATTTACACATATTATGGGCACCCTTTTAAACCTTATATCTTTAAATCTTATATCACATGGGAAAATGTTCAGAAATACATTGTTCAGTCATTCTTCGCTATTTATAAGCAATATTTAGAATTATTAGCTATCATATAATTAACCACAAAATATAATTATGTTATGATCGATGTTTTTGATCAACTTATATATATCATATAGATTTCTATAAAATATTTACTGGGAATGTGTTAAACAAATTACTTCTTAATAGCTATTATTTAAACATGTTTTCGAGTTTTTGAATACATATTGTTTACAATATAACGAATGTATTTTGATGTTGGTATACTTATGTTTTTGTTTTTATTTATTTTCTTTGTGTAAATTATTATCTCTCAAAATTTACGCTGTAAATTTATTTTATTTTTATTTTACCTTAAAGATAATTTTATAATCATTAAGTTGTCGTTTTCGAATTGATTTTTGTAGAAACATACGTTATTAATCGATGAATGGACACAACTATTTCTGAAATAATATGAACTTTATATCATTTAGTCGACAAACGATACTATAATCAATTGCTAAAATAATAAAGTAAAACTTATATATGTTAGCCACGCAAATTAAGTAAAATATGCGATTGATGATTAAGAAAAACTTATGTTTAACCAGAATACATATCACTCAAAGAAGCTAGCCTGCAACTCTACAAGCGGGACCGGAGAGACACCTGGGCACCAGTTTAATCTGGACAATCAACTCGTGTTTGGTGTTACAGGAAGTATACGTTCTGTCTTTCTCTACTCTGTCTCGTTCAATAATATTCTATTGTAATCATGCGAGTTCGGGGGAAGATGTTGGGACTGAGGAAGTTGATGAAGTACTCAGACAGAAACTTCTGCGGTTTCATGAGGTGTGACAAGGAGCGGAATCCTGCTGCCTCACCTATGGCCTTCCAGCAGTCACCCTATCCACACAGCACTTCGCAATAGTAGACAGCAACTTAATATAGCTATCTGAATTGAGTTTGAGTCCCTTTTCGAAGATGTCAAGCAGAATGACGTGGCCTTTGCTGGAATCAAACCCAGAGAATATCGGTTTGCGGGAACTTAGCCTTCATAATATGTGAGACTTCGTGCGGAATGTAAGATAGCTTTCTGTACTTATGCGTAACTCGTCCTGAGAAACACCAGAGCATCCCACGCTTGACTGGGTGTTTGTCCTTATTGAGAGATTTCTTGTTTTTGTTGGGCGGTTTCCTAGGGCTTTGGTTGTAAGTAGTTAGCCGTTGCGACTCTTGTATAGTGTGTAGCGAAGATCCTCATTCAGCAATTTCTTTTCAGTCTTTACTCCGACGGCCATGTGTTTCGCCATGGTCTTATCCGGGTGGTGCCATACTTTTCAGCAGGTGAGATTGAGATGCACCTAAAATTTTCGAAGTTTGGGAATCCGGCGCGAATCACCATAATGCACGTCACGCTCATCAAATAGTCAGTTTTTTCAGTCTTCAATTGTATTCAGCTCTCAATTACAGCAATAGTAAACAGAAGCCGTTTAACTTTACTGCTATTAAATACTTAAAATAGTTCTGAAATGAAAACAATATTTGAAAATAACAAATCTGTAGCGAACACCTATATAGGTGTTCTACGGGGACTCATTTAGAGAAGGGCGACATCGCCGAAGGTAATGGATAGTTACCTGATCTTTGACCCCCACACTATTGGTTGTTAGGGCTCTTGGAAGCTTGGGTATATATTTACAACACACTTGACAGTTAGCTGATCCACACACTCAAATTAAAGAAAAAACGTATGCCATTAAAACAGATTTATTGGCTGTGATATTATGTATATACATTCAGATTTAGACACATATTTCATGTCTAAGGAGCTGAAATCTTGTCCCACCAGGAAGGAGTTCCCACTATAAGGAGTGGTATTACTAGTGTAATACCATTCCTGATAATTTAACTGGTAGAGAGATCTAATGGCATTATATAGAAGGCGATTCGTTTAGCTCTTAGATCGCGTAACCTGTAAGAAAAGTAATGGGAACCGGTACTTGACGAGGTGCTCCACGTACAGAGATTGTTGCTGTGTGCAGCAACTAACGCCACACTGCATGAACGTTTCATCACATTCCAGCAGCGTTTATTCCATGGCAACTCGTTTCCATCTTTGCTAATGACCCCTTGACCAGTATTGCTAAGGAGGTTTGTAAGGAATACCAAAACCGAACCCTATGTAAACCAAATTTAGCTCCTTAACAGTAACCCGACCTATGCAAATATTAGGTACCAAGATGAACGAAACTCTATTGTATCGGTTCGTGACTTAGAACCTAGTCCTGAAGCTATGCCAATCTCAATGTATCGTATTGAGGAACAAGATAGAGGGGACCATTTTGTGACAGTACATGATAATATACCATTTCATAACATGGTCTACGATGATACGCTGGCTCAGCCTTAACTAAGGCGATCCAGTCGGGTACCAATGCCTCCCAATCCATATGGAGATTGGCTGCAGTAGCCAAGTTAAAAAATTAAAAAATAAGAAAAGAATTTTAAATACTGGATAAAATTAGTGTGAAAATAAGGTAAAACAGAAACAAAAACAAACAAGTAAAAGTAACGTAAAATATTTAAGCTGCTATTTCTGTTTTCTTTCTAGCAAGGAAGAATGTAATATTACGTATTTCTAGTATTTGCGTATGGGCTTCTCTGCACACCACCGGAAGTCGTCAAGGTGACTGGTATTAAAGCTCGCCATGTGCCACACCATTGGTTAAACAGTTTTTAGTTGAATAATCTTGGTTTCCAAGTAAGAAGTATTTTAGTGTTAGTACATTGGTCAAGGTAGCTCGGAATCAAACCAATCCGGCTGAATACTGGGAAACTTCAATTTCAAGAATGTTTATTTAAGAAATCGTTTAATTTTTTTGTCACTATATAATCAATAAAATATTGGTTAGTTATTTTTATTTTTATATGTAGTTAAGTAAGTAGTTTTGTCGAGACTTATGATTATTCCAGTATATTAATTTTAATTTAATATTTCTCGAAGTTGATTGGTTATTGTTAGGTGACTAGACTTGATATCATAATCATTGTCATGATATCCGGATGAACTTTGTTTTACATGATTGTATGCGTTGAACGGCTTTTAGAAATTGATTTCACAAACGAACCCATCTCCGCGCAGGTCTTTATTTATCCGTCTTTCTATCAAGTATATCCTTATCACTTCCTTCCATGTTTGCTTTGGACTCACTGAACCTGCTCCTGTAAGTGTTCTACATGTACTAACTCAAAAGTTCACATCCATTCTTTCAGAGTTAGCCAAACCATCGACGTCTCCTATTCTGCACACATCTCCCTATACTGTCCCGATCTAATCTTACTCTTAAGTCAGAAGATCTTAGCTTGTCTTTAAAACTCACATTACACATCTATCGTATCATTCATATTTCACTCTCCATGAAACGTATGTTCTTAACCCTCCCTGTCTCTCGATATTACAATCGATATAAAATGTTTAAGTCTGTTGATGACCAGACCAAAAAGGAAGTAACACGTTTTAATGGTCAAAGATTAAAATAAAACAATTACCAGTTAAAAATCGAATAAAAGATGTGTTGACATAAAATTGCTTTCTTGTCCTTTTTTTTGTTCAATGTAATACGAATTACCTGTTGGAAAAAAACTTACTGACATATTATAAAAACTGACCTGAATCATGATGTAGATAATTGAAAATCGTACGTAATAATAAAAAAAAAAGATTATACTCGATTATCGGTCTGCAAAATTACACGAGAGACTCCCTACTGTGTTTTCATTGTTCAATCATTTCATTCATAACCGTGTTTTATTATCTTCTCTTGTTCACTCTCTGTTTGATAGGATTAACGTAACTATTGGATTTTCCATAATGACGGATTTAAAATCATCTAACAGTATGCTGTAGGTTTCTTTGGTTACCACATTTTCTCTGTAGTCCACTTCGTCGACAGAACTAGATGATTGTCTCTCCGTACTTGCAAGAGTTATGTGGCAGCAGAAATGTCCATATTTTCTCTTGTCTAGCAGTTGCAATTATGTACAACGTAAAAGAAAAAACTGTAACAACCCTGTTGCTCACTAGCTTATGTGTTTTTCTGGTTGATTTGTTGATTCCCTTCCAGCACTATAGAGTAGCACATAAGCTTCCCAACGCCCACCCACTCAAGAGAGTTATTCCGTGCTCTCTACGTGTCATTTCGAACTTCCACTCGTACTTTAATTTCCTGTACACGTATCTTTAGGTCTACTCTTACCAAGTGACCACCCATAAATACTTCAACAATAAGAAAAAACTCCTAAAACTACGTGCATTCAATCTTTCTGCCACTTATTGTCCAAGAGAACATGTAGCTTCTACTTGAAATGTATCCTCAAACTGTTTGCTCATAATTCCGTAAGTACGGAACAAAATCTCTACGTTAGATCCAGTTGAGGTCTGTAGAAAACTAGTAAGGAAAAATCACGTATTTGAAACTGATAGCAAATCGCATTCCCCAAAATCACGCTCTCTCGAATTTATATGTTATATAATACGACCAGTGTCCTGTCTCATTGTATTGCTGTCTCCTGCTTAATTGCTCACTGTAGGTAACGTTACAATTATGCATAAATAGCCGGCGTCTTTATTGAGCCGACATGTGACACAAACTTCCCAGAACCTTATTATCGTGGCCTTCCTCTTCGCATTTTCGTAAGTACTCATCTATTTACTTAGCTGCGGGTGAGTTATTAGTTTCTATGTAACATAAGTCGGCTGCTTAAATAATTGTTGACGTGTTTAATAAAACCAAAACAAATTCCTTCTTTTATGAATAGATACGTCTTTGCTATTCAATCTTAGATAAATATTACATACAATATACAAACTCTGGTCATGTGGACAAAACGGACGCGCACGTATCCGAAGCAATGACTGACTCCTTAGAAAGTGACCTCCAGTCTGTAGTGGAATGGGGGCATTAATGCTGCAAAGAAAATGCTCTTTTTCTTCAATAACTACAAGAAACCTCTTAAACCACCGATTACCATGGCAAATAACACCCTACTTGAGAGTCCAACGTTAAAACTCCTCAGTCTAACATTCACAAGAAACAAGAAGTGGAACAAATACATAGAAGACATTGCGAAGACTGCTGCAAAGAAGGCGGGCCCCTCTATCACACCTGAAATTAACCTATATCTCTACAAAGCCATCATCCGCTCATGCATGGGGCATTGTTGCCACACCTGGGCTAGTGCACTATAAACTAGTCTCTCCCTCTTAGACTGGGTTAAAAAAGAGTTGCTAATTTAATAGTTCCCTTACGATCCATCAAGCTCTAGCCCGTGCCCCAGCACCGCAATGTTACATCATTTTGTCTGTTTTACAATTTCTTAAATGGGTTGTGCTCCGAGGAACTTGCTGCTCTGGTGTCCCCTCGACGTCAATACACTAGACTAACCCGACAATCAGCTACGTTGCATCCATTCAATGTTCAGATGCCTTTTACTCCAATAGCTTATTTCCTCATGCTGGCAGCTTCTGGAACTCCCTCCATGCTCCCTTTTTCCCCGACTATACGAACGTGCAGAAATGTAAAACTGATGTGATAAAAATAAAGATAGATCAATCATATAAACTCTATTATCGGTATAGTTGGTTTCTATTTACCGCATAACGCCTGCTCGCTAGACGTACCAGATCATCTCGTAATTCCCTCCGACAATTCACTAGTTGCTCTTCTTTATATGCTCGCATGCAAACTTGATACTGTATTGTCATTCTTATTTGTATATGTGTTTACAATCGCGAACGTAGCAGATAGTTAATTAATTTTTTGATGTCAAAAATTATAAATCTTAGTTATATTAGTAGAATAAACGTCACAGGGCGGGTAAAATTAATTATTCGAACAGAAGAGTTTTGCACTAGGTTAATGTATCTTACAAATATTAACATCAAGATACAATGCTCTACAACTTTATGTCTAGAATCCTTATTTTCAATTTGGATCAAAATAGATTGCAAGATTTTAATTCTGAAAAATATCAAAAATGTAAGAAAGAATTGAAGTCGAGGAAATCTTGCTTAATTGATGCCTAATTAGCATCGATCAAATCTGAAATATTGTGATTTACAATTGGGAGGTTATGTCCCCAAAACCACGTTCAAAATATTCCGAAGAAACTGAAATTTGAAGAATATTTATTAATTAATGTCTAATACGTATTGTAAAAATTTCACAAGAATTGGAGGTGTCTGAATGTTAATTTAACCCTTTTTTAATAAAACCAAAATAAATTAAATATACCCCATATTCCTACACCTTTACGCCTAGTTGCTGTGTTCCAAAATTTATAGTAATCGCTTAATAATTTAGAAGTGAAACATATAAACACGGCAAGAGATAAGACTTTATTGTTGCAGATAGATAAAAGTGTTTATTATTAAAACAAGTATTTAAGTTGTTTTTGTAAGCATTTTTCTTAACTAGAAATTGAACTGTTAAAACATGTGTTTACTGTTGTGGTTTTATCAGTTATTAATTATTAATTAAACACACACAAGCCGACTACCTAATAAGAAATATGTGTTGTAAAATATATTATAACTAGAATTAAAAGTAAGAAGAAGGTTACTCATCTTTTTATTGAAGAATAAAATTAAAGTCGTTATTTTCTAATAAATTTAATTTTCGAATATATTTATATAGCTTTATGTATGAAGTAAGGTATGAGGATATATATTTATGTACCTCTTTGTATAATGTTAGGTATGTGCATTTATATCTATTTATGAAGTTAGGCAGGTGTACCCGTTCCAGGACGCGTAAAATTAATTTTCCGAACAGAACAGTTTTGCGTCACTTTTATATGCCCTTACAAAGATTAAAATCAATATACGTTTATATTGTGCATTGATATAAATATATATATACATATAAATATATATATATATATATACATATATATATATATTTATATGAATATATATACCTAATATATATATATATATATATATATATATATATATAATAAAATGGATGATGAGAATGACAATAGAATAAAATACAATAATTGTTTGATCATGAAGAATATATATAAATACACTTTTCTTCGTTTCTTAATTAATAGATTTTCAAAACTATGCTCGTATCATCACAGGAAAATCATAACGATAAATCAGTAAAATTAATATTAATGTTTGGCAAATATTTGATAAAAATATTTAAAAATATAAAAGCATAAGAAAAGTGTTAAGCAAAGAACATCATCTTCATTGAAGAAGCATAAAATGTCCATATAAGCAATTCCGAGATATCAGATATAGGAAGTAAATGTAGGGTGAGGCAATCCAAACGAATCCGAATAGTGAAAGGTTCCGCTCAAACGATTGGAAGGATTTAAGTGCAAGGTAAAAGTTCATTGGCAGTGAAGTGAATCATCAACAGAAATACTAGTGCATAGTTCTCGAGAAAATTGGTAATACATCAAAAGGCAAAATGTCTTGTCAATTTGATATTTCCTGAGAGAGCAAAAGAATGGTTGTATATTTCTAAGCGGGAGCAATCTAGAATGGGATAATTCAAGTAAAATACAAGACTATAACAAACTAAAATACTAGAACAGTAAAAAAGGTAGAAGAAAAAAAGAAAATGTAAGAAAAGAATAATAGAAATATGTAAGAAGAAAGAAGGAAGAGAGAATAAAGAAAGGAGAAACGAAAATAACATATATAATGAGAACGAGGATGTAGAAGTAAAGGGAGGAAAAGGTGTAGGTAAACATTATCTTAAAAATGTCCGTCGGGTTTATTGATGATCAAATATATATTGTCATTTATCCAATTTTAATCTCATCATTCATGTTCTTATACTACTGTTCTATCATGTATATTGAGCATTGGCCATTCAAGATATGGAATACTTTAAAGATATATTTTTTTCATTTATATATATATAAATATATTTATATATGTATATTTATTCATTTATTTGTTTGTGTATAGATGATAAACATCTGAACTAATGCACGAGTTATTCTTAATGTTGGAATATATATTCTATGCAACACGGTGAGTAACATGTGTACATTACCTTTTTGTGAATTGCAACATTTAAAGGGGTATATATATAAATTAGGCATGTGTATATGTTTATATATATATATATATATATATATATATATATATATATATATATATATGTGTGTGTGTGTGTGTGTGGGTGTGGGTGTGTGTGTATTCGCTTGTACAGAATAAACAACCAAACTAATGATATTTTAATATACATTCTCGGCAATGAAGTTAGTAACATGAGCACATTTGTCTTTAACTTTGTTATTCAGTGGGTGCGCAAACTGAAACTCGCATCCTCCACCCAAAAATGTTTAATATCAGTTAGGCATAAACAATTTAATCGGGAAAAGAACTACTCTACATAAAATGTTGAGTTATATTAAGTAATACATATTAAAAGTATCGCTGCTGACGTTGAAGTGTCAATAATATGCATGTGCTTGGTAAAATTTTAACTTATTCTATATGTATTGTTTATACCCACCCTTGGACGTGTATTTCACTACTTATATATAAAGTCAAGCCGAAAATGTTCATATTTTGGACGCGAATTACTTTGATAACAAGAGGCACGGAAGTATATTCTGTTAGTCAGTAAATATATGTCTTCTGAAACATGGAGAAAATATTTTATTGCAATGTATCGAGTTTTATATTTAATCCTATCAACACATATCGCTTTGAGTGTTAGTATTATAGAGAGGCGGAGTAGCTTACTCTCTCATAATACAAAGTTTTCTTCCTGCAACCCTAACACCGTAAAGAAATTCGGAAGAAATATAATCAATCGTACAAATCACCACTCAAACTTGCGAATAAATGGCTGATAGAAAAATAATCGAATTACTATTTTAGAAATACAATTTCCAACCTTTTCTTATAAATATTCTAGCAATTGTGTTCTACATTATTTTAATATGTCTTTTTCATGCGCGTTATCATGTTTTCCTTTTTACATTCTGTGAAAAAATGTAATCAGAGTTTTTAAACTTTGTAATATTTATTCCTGTTCTTCTGCCCACTCGTCGATTGCTTCATTTACCGTTTTCTTACGGCCATGTTTGTTTGTTTAGCCATGGCGAAAAAACACGTATTCATTGTAAACACCAGATTTAAGTGATTCAACAATTAGTAAATAATCAGTTAATTATCAATGAACAAAGAAATAATTCTTGATAGATAGCATAATCGACACGTTTAAGTTATAAAAAAGAAATGTAACAGATGATGATAATGACGATGATGATGATGATCATGATCATGATGCACTTTCTTATGGGATAAAACGAAAAGAAACTACTATTCACTTTTCTTAATATTTAACTGAGGATATTGTGTTGTAAGTAAAAATGAATTTTCAAAAATAAAACTTTTATTTTTCTTGTCATAAATTACTTTTAAGTTTATTCTTTTTTCGCGACATGATGATGATGATGATGATGATGATGATGATGATGATGATGATGATGATGATGATGATGATGATGATGATGATGATGATGATGTCTTTTCATTTGAGACAAAAGGTGAATAAGCGAATATTAAATTTTCAGCTACTGATAGACATACTATTTAAATTTTGACGTGTAAGAACACATATTAAATCGAGTAATTACTAACTTTAGCGAATTAAGCACAGGATAATATCTAAGCGTAGTTTACTTTATAAACATAATTTGTTTATGAGGTATGTGCAAAATGAATAACCGATCCTCAAAATGTAAAAACATTTTTCACCTACCTTCACTTGAAAATTCACAAAAATCCAGGGAATCAACCAATTTTAATAACATTTTTAGTATTTATTAATCACCATCAAGAGATATTATGAACTCATTATTTTTTATAATCAGAGTGAAAATGTATTATTTTGTGAAAACAAAACACGCCTTTACCAAAGTTACATTTTTAAGTACTAATAAAAACCCATACCTTTTTGAAATTGTTTAATGACAATAAAGCACTGTATGTGTTAATAATTAATTTTATTTCAATATTTCTTATATATTACGAAAAAATCCTTTAATTCCGTGTTAATACAATTATTATAACTCGAAAAAATTTAATTTCTCGAATTAACGATATTATAATTTTATAAATATGATTTTATCAATATTTTCACCAAAAAATATGATTGCAAACTATAGTTTATGTGATTTTTTAAATAACGGTTTCTGGGAAAAATTTTAATGCGATTATATTAGATTACCCTTTGATTACACATTCATGCACGAAGGTGCATGAATGTGTAATCATCAGCGTAAGAAGTCTTTTTATAATCTTGAAAATAACAAAATTGAGAAACTTGGCGTTCAAATATAAATAATTTAAAAGATGGAATAATTTCTACTAACGATTAACGTGAAGATTGTATGCATGCCCAGTATTTCAATTATCAAAATGAAGACAAAAACAGCGTCTGTTTATATGACAACGAAATTAAACAACCTCGTTTTCATTTCGTCTATTTTCTTTAAATTTTCGATAAAATTGATTGTTGGTTTTATTTCATTGCTTGTCCTGAAGTAAAAGTCTAATTTGCCTTTTAGTTTTCAGAATCTAATTTTAATTCAATGTTTTAATTGCTGACTGTTATATTGTTTTTTAATGCATCAAAACTATTTTTACATCGTAAAAGTGGTATAACATACAAAAAGAACAAAGTGTTTGATACAAAATAAACTTCGAACATTTTTTTATACAAAAAATTCGTTTAACCAAAATGAAACGGTTAAAACTAAAATATATCGGTTGATATTTAAAGAATTTTAATATCATCATGGGAAATATAACCTCATTGACCTCAATGATATATTAAATGACAATTATAAGTAAATAAAATAAAGGAAATATGGTATACTAATTATACAATTGGCATAAACTATTACATAACCATAAATAAAAGTAAAAATAAGAAAATTATATATTTTTCGATCATGAGCTCCCATAAAATCTCTGAATGTCGCTAACTATCTTGTTTGCATTTCATAGCTTACAAATGTTATAACTAATCTGGCATTCTTTGATAATTATGTAACTTTTAGAAAAAAGTATGTACATGTTTGGGTAATTCAGTGTAATAAGACTTTGATTTACAAATTATCTTTGAAGTAATTCCAGAAAAATGATATTAATCTTTCAAAGAGATTTTTTAATGAATTTCTTAAAGTTTCAACCTCACTGATATTTTTTATTTTTAGACAAAGTGAGGACAGTTTTCATTTATAAATTTATTTTTACACAATCAGAATTTAAATGGAAACTAATGAAAATAATTATTATGAGCCCGTGTTTATACTCATAGTCAGTATAAGTCACGGACATTTTTGCACGTACCTATTGTTTTCATTTGTCATCTGTTTTAATATGCACGAATACATATTAAACCAAATATTTACAATGTGTGCATGAAGAAACTAATACATCTTCTTTTCTGAATATTTGACAACAGAAAAAGGTAATCGTATTTAAATTATTATACAAATATTTATATTAATTTTAAATTAATAATTTATCTTAGATCAATTAAAATACATACATCGGTTTTATATTAAAAATGTAGATTTTAAAATGTTTTTATTAATCACAAAAATGAATTTATATGAAATTCTCAAGAAAAGAGTTTCTTTCCAAGAACTTCCGAGAACTGTGGAACGCATTGTCACGGGACTGATTCCCTGCAGAGTTCAACATCGTCTGTATTATTTGGATTATTCAGACTACTGTTTTCACTGCGGATGATATTTTCTACAACTTTTTGACTGTCGTAATGTCCGACTTTCTTCATGTGCGTCTTGTCGAACTCGAGAATCTTTATGTTCGACTCGGGAATCTGTATGTATATTGAACGGAACTCTTTATTTAATTCATGGGTGTGGAATATTCTCGTCTCGTCAGCTATGATAAGATATAAGTTTTAAGTAATTTTTATGATATTCTTAGTATCGCTTCTACTGAAAATTGAAACTATAACCTCCAGCAGACATAGTCGTATTCAAGTCCAATGTAAACGAATATTTTCGAGCCGTATTTTTCAGAAATTTAATTTTGTTTGTTTCATGAATTCTTTTATACAACTGATAATACAACTGACAATATCATTAACCATTATCCTCGAGTTGCCTTTGACCATTCTAAACTGGTAATAGGTTATTTGTACCAATTGAAATATAGTTGAAAATAATTTCTATTGGAATTAGAGAATTACTCCCGCGAAAATATGGCTTTATGTTGTACTAGCAGGGCTACCCAGCGTTGCTCGGGGTTATAAAAAACAAAATAGAAGACGTTTAATAGTATGTATAACATCTTTATATTAAAACGTCTATCTCTCTCCAGCCGTCTTCTTATCTTTCTCTTTTTCTCTTTTAATACTGTACTGTTAGTAAGGAGGCCTTCACAGAACTGCCAAAAGTACCGTTAAAAGGGCTACCCGGCGTTACCCGTGGCCATAAAGAATAAAATAAAAGGAAAAATGTGTGTGTAACACCTTTATATTATCATTTTATCTCTCTCCCTCTCTTTTTCTCAAACTTCCCCCATTCTCGTTTTCCTATCCCTTCCACCAATGCTCTATTTCCCCACTACATAGCTCATTTTTCTCTTGCTGTAATGTGTTGGCGGATAATAATAATAATATACACACATACACTACTCTCTATATAATAGATAGCAGGATAATAATAAAAAGAAACAAAATAAAAAGGTTTAAATTGTCTGTAATATCTTTATACTAAAACTTGTATCAACATACTTCTATTTCTCTTACCCCGCTTTTGTATAAATGTATTGAAAAACATAATGATGTAAGAAATGCCCCTGAGCTTTTAGTGTTAAAGTTATTGCTCCTTGTCAACACCATGTTTACACACACCAGTTGTATTTATGGTAATGGGCACGGACAGATTCTGCATATGTAATGATATAAATGTAACTTTATGTTACTATAAATGCTTTAAAACTACTTCCAAAAGCCTGTGTAAAATCGAAAAGAACATACAGTTCACATTAACGTTTCCAGAAAAACGAAAAGTTTGAAACGTCACTATTAAGTTTTTCGATTTTAAACAGGCTTTTGGAAGTAGTTTTAAAGCATTTAAGCTGACAGTAAACTTCTTCGTGTGTTCTGTCTTTGCTTTTGTGTCGGGGAGCATGTCCTTTACAAATACGTGCGTGGATGTGTTTTAAATGTGATTCTACCGTAATTCTACACCTTTAAACTGTCTACAATCTGTTTCTCTTAACGTACGCGATTGTCTCGTTCTTGTCGCGTATTTTACACTGTTTTACGTATGTTCTAAAAATGTATCTCATAATGTGTTTTACGTATGGCTGCTTGTGTATTCAATATAATGTGTGCCGTGGTAACTTTAAAGAATTAAATTTACCTGTTAGATTTTCTTCGTCGTTTCCGCTGGTCGTTGTTATAGTCTTCTCCGCCATATCGCATCGTTGATTCTTTCTTAGTTCGTTCGTTGTGATTCGTCACCATGGTGCAGCGGATTTTCTATCTTCTTAGGTGCGTGTTATTTTCTGGGTGTCTAGGCCCGCAATCACCATAGTGTGTGGATAAACGTTTTATACGACAAAGGAATTCGGAAGACAAATCTTGAAATAAGTTCAGAAGTTTTATTCGTCCTTTCTTTAGATAACGCCTGAGAGAGAGACTGCCGTTTCTCAGATTAATTTGTCTGTTCTTCTAAGTTTCTAACTTAGCTAATTCAAAACTTCTTACTGGGCGAGGGAAGAGATAGGTAGACTCATTTTCGTTCCATCGGACATAGCTTAAAGTTTCATACAATTTTTTAGACATAAGCCCGCTTCAAACGTCCATAGGAAAAACTCAGCTTAAAGTTTTGAAATCATATTTTTCTACATCCGTACAGCATCAAATCAATGGACTATCGTTTTTCCCACAGTCACTAGTGTGACGTCATAGTCCCATTATCTCGTCAACCAATCACAAGACCGCATTACCTCTCGTTTTGTATTTAACCCTGCTTACTCCAAATATTTTATTTCGGCCCAACTGTCTATTCTGTTATTTCATGAAGAATGATTCATTCACCAAAATATATTTCAGTTGAACTCGCACTCGATTTATCAATTTCACCTAATTCACAATTCATACTAGTTGAATTACATTTTTTCAAAAATATGCGGCCCCTATTATTGTAACTCATATACCACTTACCAAGTTTGAAACTGATCCATCTAGCATATTGAACCGTTTCCAGTTCAGTATATATTTCTTACTAATTACACACATGCTATATCTAGGATATTAAGCATTATTCGATTCAACATAAATAGTTTCACTATTAGTACAACATACCTGCTCTATCTAGAGTATTGTGTACATCTGCAGTCAGCATCTACCATCTTCTAAGTGTCCTACTGCATTATAACACACACGTCCTACGTGTAGTGAATTGAGCACTATTGTATTCAGTATATACAATTTACCAAGTGTCCTACTGTATTTATTATATTGGATCTCCTGCATAACTCTAATATGTTCACTTAAAAAAACTTAGTACACAATGTTATTGCAGTAACTGAGTCCTTTGTATTGTAATGATCATTTATTTTTTTCTTACTGATCAGATATCACAACCTAAAACTTCATGTATTTACTGTTAGTGATTACACAAAGAAATAAAGCTTTCAAATTGTTTGTAATGACAATGTTAATCCATTCAAAATAGTCTTGCGAGGTCTGAATTTCTCGTAATCGATTCAAAATTTAGTGAAGTCAGATTTTTTGTTAATCAAATCAAAACTGAAAAGAAATTTAAAAAATTGAAGTATGTATAAAAACATATACTGTATTTAAACAGGACAGAAAACAATGAGATGACGAATGTGTATCGCCATGCAATGTGAAAGGTGTCCTCAAGTGTGAATAGAAACAGAGGAAATCCCGATTGTATAATATAAAAGTATTGTTCTTTTGTAAAATAGATAAGAACTTATCATGAATACACTGTGTACTCTATTCAAAACGTTGTGCGAGTGGGGATGTTCTTGTAGCCGGTTCAAAAGTCATGTTATTTACAGTTAATCAATTCTAAACTGAAACAGAAAAAAGATACTGCTAAGTAGTAAAATAGATAAACTTACTATAAAATAAATAATATACCTGTTTTAAAACGATTCTCGAATATAAATGTCAACTCGAGTATAAGGTCTGATGTTGCTTAATTCAAAACTGAAAAATACGAAACTCTATTTAAAAAGGGAAAAGTCATATGACGAAAACCTTTTTGCAATCGTAAATAAATCCATTGATTTATTTACGATTGCAAAAAGGTTTTCGTCATATGACTTTCGAAAGTTTAAACTGTGTAAATAAAAAAGATAAACATTTTTCTGTAACGAAATATAAAACAAATTTACCATGGAACATCCCATTTTTGTTTCATAATGTGTTTCTGATATGAATGTTTTTTTCAACACGTGTGAAAGGTTTGATGCTGCTATTTAATCCAAAACTGAAAAATGCGAAAACTCTATTTAAAAAGGAAAACGCCATATAACGAAATGCAATAGTGAATAAATACATCTAATTTCAAAAGTTTTAACTGATGAACATGGTCCTGTAGTGAAATATTAAATAAATTTTATAATAGATAAAAACAAGTCGTATGATGAATTCGTATTACCTCATAAAGCAATGAAGGACATGAAGCAATTAATTTTCTCCAGGTAACATATTCACCAGGCCTATAGTCATTTTTGGTCCTAAAAGTGCTCGATCACAGAGCCATTGGATATCAGTGTGCCGGTTATGAATATATGTATTTACATATATTCATAACCGGCAATGAAATGTTCTTCTGTTAGAATTGTTTGAAATGACAACTCAATTTGGTTATAGAAGTATATTTCCAGGAGGCCATTGCTCACTAGTAAAAGTTGAGTTGCAAATTCACCAACAGCATTATCAGCATGTAAGAATGTTTGCCAGCAGCACGTTTAATAGGAGAGTCTTGCTGGTTCCACACAGAGCATCAATAAAGAGTGTTACTCCTTTGCTATTGTTAATGCTTCCGAAACCGATGTGGTAAACATTTATCATGTCATCCACAAGTGGTGGTTCGTTTACTTTGATAAATTTATCTCATGCATGATGATCATAAGTGCTTTCCTGATATATTCTATAGTGTATATTCATTATTCCATCAGGGTCTGGTATTCCACAATTAGTTAGCGTACGATTAACAGCCTAGACTTGACAGGATAGGTAAGTGAGGGATAGGTTATAAATTTTGGGGGTAAATGTAATTGACATATTATCATGTTGCAGTCTAGCTCGATTGAGAAAGTCTTCGGGCATATCATTTTGGAATTCATCCTAGAGAATTATTGGTTGATTAATCCCACTAGCTGTGAGCATAATCGCAAACCATTGTCTAATATGACTGGCTACTTGTCAAACTGATATTTATTCTAAGTTTTTTTGTCCATCAACTTTCAACGGTCCATGTAATCCACAGGCTTCTTAATGCGTTGTAAACAGTTCACCTTGATATCGTCGGAGATCTTTAAATGATGTTGGTCCTTGAACAGTGTGGAGAAGTATTCGTAAGTAAAAACACTACCTGTTATTTTGTTTACCTCCTCTCCAGGAGGTTCAATACAAGATCAGACGTAGGTTTGATGAAAGTGTTTATGTTGAATAAACTGGATTCCAACTTAGCACACCAAGGTTTCTTAACCACAAAGCCACTGTTCGAACCTTCCCTGTTATTGTCTCACCATTAAAATAAAGCCTTTGTCTATTCTCGATATGAAATTCTTTAAATATGTTTTTGTGGTGGGCGGATTGAGGGCTTTTTTAATTCTGGATTAGCCACCACTTAACAAAAAGGTATCGACAATGATGAAAAATACTCGTGTTTGACTACGTAAAAGTGACGATAACGAACATTAACGAACTTCACCGAACAATGTCACAATACGAACTGAAGTGGTTTTTGTGTAATTCTTTCCCTAGACCTAACTCTAAACTAAGTTTTAGTTTACAAAGTCGGTTTACTTCGGTTCGTATTGTGTAGAAGCATTAGAACTTGATTCGGTCTTCTACAGAAAGTTTGAACTGCTACCACGTAAAAACCTCAGAGGTGTTTATGGTGATGATTATATGCAAACATCCTGAAAAAGTGTCCACAAAGTAGGTTTGTAACCGAAAGCAACCTAAATACTACCGCAATAATCAACAAAAAAAATATAAATATTGCCAGAAATAACCATAAATATTAACTATGACAACCGAAAATGACCTAACTATTACCGTGGATATATATATATATATATATATATATATATATATATATATAGAGAGAGAGAGAGAGAGAGAGAGAGAGAGAGAGAGAGAGAGAGAAAGAAGAAAAAAGAGTGATAAATATGCGACGATTGTCCAAATTTATTTCAAATTTCAATTTTTCAAATATTTGAACTTTGGTTTTTTCGAAAGCCAACTTATCCATCTGTATTTCTCCTCTGATGATAAGATTTCGATCTTTGAAAAGCCTTAAGGAAAGAATAATAAACACTAGTTTATTACTGAATACACCTTGCATTGAACAATTGAAATTTGAAATAAATTTGGACAATCGTCGCATATTTATCACTCTTTTTTCTTCTATCTCTACAATTGCTCTATCTCGTATATTGAGCTAATCCTCTTCACAATAGGTTCCATCTACTAAAAGTTTTTACTTTGGTTTATATTTGATCCTATATATATATATATATATATATATATATATATATATATATATATATATATATATATATATATACATATATATATATATAACATTGAATAACAATTTAAAGATAAATAATCTATCTTTAAATAATAATCTATCCTTATGATAGTAAGCAATAAATTGGATAGAGCAATAAATTCAGAAAATGAATGAGGAAAATAAAATTTGTACAATTATTATATTTATTAAATCATTAGAATTTAAAACATAGGTGAGATCTCATTATCCTTAATCCATGGATTATCAAAGAGAAATTCATTTAGTCAGATTATAAATTATATAAATGTTCGTAAATGTATATATATATATATATATATATATATATAATGTTTAAATATGGACTTAAATAACGATAATTCAATTATAGTTTAATAATAATAATCTATCATGATAATATAAAGCTCAATATATTGAATAGATCAATCAATTTTAGAGATGAAAGATGAGAATAAAAAATTGTAAAGATACAATATTTATTAGAACATCAAAAGTTCAGAGTAAGGAGCCTCATATCCTTAATCCATGGATTTTCAAAGATAAACTCTTCTCATCAGGTGGTAGGGAAAAGCCGATAATGTAATTGTAAATATTATCGGCAAAATTTAACTTTGAAAATTTTATATATAATAAAACAAAATGGAAATAAAAAAAAATGAAGGTCAAAAGGTAAAGAGTCTTATGTTGAGATGACAGCGTAAAGTCAGGGTAGATGATATTTAAAAACACGTCAAAACAAATAATATATAAATAAATAAAATAAATAAATAAATAGAAAAATTAAAATTAAAAATTAAAAAAACAAAATAACTGTTAATTTTGTTTTGTTTATTCTTTTGTTTTCGATTCGTTTTGTATTACACTTTAGGTCAATTTGGGAGTAAATATAAATTTAGAATTCAAAAATCTCTTAGGGAGTTTTGAATTGATAATTTACTGAAACAGAACATGGTGGCAATCATATTGGAATTTTTATTGCTTTTTACACTTTCTGCCAGTTTAAATTTGTAACACTTCAGGAATTTCAAATTTTGTCTTGTTTATTTGTTGTTTTCAATTTTTATGGAATTAGACTTTAAATCAATTTAAGAGTTAAAAGGAATTTATATTTCTAGAAAACTTTGGGGAATTTAAAATTGATAATTTACAGAACATAGTGACAATGAATTTTGGAATGTTTTTCTACACTCTTCAGGAGTTGTAGATATTGTCTTGTTTATTCATTTGTTTCTGATTTTTATGGAATTAGACTTTAAATCAATTTAAGAGTTAAAATGAATTCATATTTCTAGAAAACTTTAGGGAATTTAAAATTGATAATTTACTGAAACAGAACATAGTGACAATGAATTTTGGAATGTTTTTCTACACTCTTTACGGGTTTAAAATTTTGTCTTGTTAAGTCGTTTGTTTTCGATTGTAACTGGGAGTAAAAATGAATTTAGAATTCTGAAAAAAACGTGGGGGGTTCAAAATTGGTAATTTACTGAAACAGAATATAATAGCATGAATATTAAAATTTGTGTTGTTTTCTATATTTTTCAAGAGTTTAAATTGTGTTTTGTGTATTCGTTTATTCCAGATTCCTAAGGATTCAGACTTTAGGTCAGTTTGGGAGTTAAAATGAATTTAGAATTCTGAAAACTCTTAGGGAGTTTTAAATTGGAAATTTACTGAAACAGAATATGTTGGCAATAAATATTAGAATTTTTATTGTTTTCCATACTCTTAAAGAGTTGTAAATTTTGTCATGTTTTATCGCATGTTTCCGATCATTTTGCATTTAGACATTAGGTCAATATGAAAGTTAAAATTAATTTACAATTCTGAAATCTCTTTAAATCTCTTTAAATTGGAAATTCACTAGAATACAATATGGTGGAAATAAATATTGGAATTTTTATTGTTTTCTACACTCTTCAGCAGTTGTACATTTGGTCTTGATTATTCGATTAGTTTCAATTCTTAAGTATTTAGTGTTTTGTCAGTTTGTGGTTTAAAATGAACTTAGAATTCTGAAAACTCTACAGTAGTTTGATATTCGTAATTAACTGAAACAAAATATGGGTGCAATGAATATTGGAATTTTTGTTTTCTACACTCGTCAAAGGTTTAAATATTGTCTTGTTCATACGTTAGTTTTCGATTCTTGTGGTATTAGACGTTTGGGCATATTAAGAATTAATATGAATTTAGAATTCTTAAGACTTTTGAGAAGTTTATAATTGATAATATACTGAAACAGAACATGGTGGCAATCATATTGTAATTCTTATTGTTTTTCACACTCTTCAATATTTCAAATTTTGTCTTTTTTTTTCGTTTATTTTCGATTCTAAAAAGTTATGACTTAAGGTAAGTTTTTGAGTGAAAGTCAATTTTGTAATTCTGAAAATTCTTGTAGAGTTTTAAATCGGAAATTTACTGAAACAGAATGTGGTGACAATAAATATTAGAATTCTTATTGTTTTCTACACTCTTCATGGGTTGTACGTTTGTTTTCGATTCTTGTGGAATTAGACTTTAAGTCAATTTGGAAGTTAAAATGAATTTAGAATTCTGAAAACTCTTGGGGAGTTTGAAATTGGACATTTACTGAAGTGGAATATGGTGGCAATGAATACAAGAATTTCTATTGTTTTCTTCACTCTTCATGAGTTGTAAATTTTGTCTGGTTTATTCGTTTGTTTTTGATTCTTGTGCAATAAGACTTTACGTCATTTTGAGAGTTAAACAAACTTCTATCTTCTCGTGCCGTCGCATTCCAAAAGTAAGTTTCAAGTAAGCTTTCCTATCCTACTTCCAACGTTTCCCCCTTCCATACTGACGCATTCCCTCTCCTGTGCCGTCGAATTCTGAGAGCTATTACCAAGTAAGCGTATTTGTAGTACTTCCAAAGTGTTCTCTTCTCGTGCCGTCGCATTTCGAGAGCTATTACCAAGTAAGGGTTTTTTTCGTACTTCTAGTGTTTTCTTTTCCCGTGTCATCGCATTCCGTGAACTAAAACCAAGTAAATCGATGTCGTACCTCTAGTGTTTTATCTTCCCGTGCCATCGCATTCAAAAGACTATAACAAAGTAAACGTGTTTGTCGTTTTTCCAAAGATTCTTCCTCCCATGCCGTTGCATTCCGATAGCTATTACTAATAAAGCGTTGTTTTCGTACTTCTAAAGTGTCCCTTATAACGTGCCATTGCATTCAGAGAGCTATTACTAAGTAAGCATTACTGTCGTACTTTCAAAGTGACCTTGTCTCGTGCCGTCGTATTCTAATAGCTATTACCACGTTAGCGTTTGTTCGTACTTCCAAAGTTTTTACCTCCGTCGCATTCTAGTAGAGATTACCAAGTAAGCATTTTTGTCGTACTTCTAAATTTCCCTCTTTTCATGCCATTGCATTCCGAGAGCTATTATTAAGTAAGCGACCCTGTCGTACTTTAAAAGTATCATCCCTCCATGCCGTCGCATTCAGAGAGCTATTACTAAGTAAGCGTTTTTGTCGTACTTTCAAATTTTTCTTCATCCCGTTCCGTCGCATTCTAAGAGCTATTATAAAGTAAACGTTTCTGTCGTTCTTCCAAAGTTCCTAATACTGTGTGGTAACATTCCGAGAGCTATTACCAAGTAAGCGTTCTTGTCGTACTGCCAAAGTTTCTTCCTCCCGTTCCGTGGTATTCACATAAATATTACCAAGTAAGCGTTCCCGTTGTACTTCTAAAGTGTTATTCTCCCGTCCAGTCGCATTCCGAAAGCTATTACCTAGTAAGCGTTTTTGGCGTTTTCCAAAGTTTTCTCCTCCTATGACGTCGCATTCCAAGAGCTATTATCGTAAGTAAGCGGTCATGTCGTACTTGCGAAGTGTCCTCTTCTCATGTAGAAGCATTCCGAAAGCCATTACCAAGTAAGCGTTCCTGTCGAACTTCCAAGGTTTCCCTCTCCCGTGCCATTACATTCAGAGACCGTGTAAGCGTTCCTGTCGTACTTCCAAAGAGTTATCCTTCCGTGCCGTCGCAGTTTAAAAGCTATTACTAAGTAAGCGTTCCTGACGTACTTTTAAAGTGTTCTTCTTCGCATGCCGTCGCATTCCGAGAGCTATTACCAAGTAAGCGTTTTTGTCTTTTTGCAAAATTTTCCTCCTCCCATACCAACACATTTTGAGAGCTATTGCCAAGTAAGCGTTCTTGTGATACTTCCAATGTTTCTTCGAACTATGCCGTCGAATTCCAAGAGCTATTAACAGGTAAGTGTTTCTGTCAAAAAGGACAGAAAAGAATAAGTTTAAGAAGACTGAGTTTGCTTGAAGAAGCTTTATTCGACAAAGATTTACGCAAAGATCTAGTCTTTACGAGAGAAAAATGGCTGAGTAAAAAAGAAAGAGTAATCAATGGAAGTAATTCACTTCCGAAGCATAAGAGGTGATAGAAGAGTTCTCTTTTCATCACATTCTCCGCCACTAAGTGAAAGATCAAGGCTGTGTGTTCGACTTGGGAAGGATGGTTCTAAAGACTCTCAGGTGGGCATCTCTTATTAAAACAAGTTCAAAGCTGATAGTTTTCAGTTAAATACTGAGGACTTCGACGGATTCTGGTAGAGCGTCGAAGATTCGGCACATCGGCATCTTCCGAAGATATCCTCGGGCCACCCTCAGAAGGTAAGGAGTGAGGAGAAGTAGGAACTGAATTCTCGGCGATGGAGTTTTCGTGAGCTCTCGGCAGAGGATGAATGGGAGAAAGATTACACTGGAGAGGCGCAGTCTGTATCTCTTGGTTTTCAGGCATAGGATCAATTTCCGTATCCGGACTGCCCGTTCCACCATCCCATGGAGATATGTGGCGTAAGGACACCGTTGTCTCTCGTCCATTATTGACACGTACGTGAACATAGCTGGGATTGACTTCAAGTACGTGAACGGGCTCTACTAGGGGCTCGTATTTGCTTCCACGTACCTGCCGCTTTAAGAGGACAAATGTCGCTTTCGTTAACCATGTAGGTATGGAAACTCCAGTAGCTGATTTTCTTTGGAAGTTGAAGAGACGTGCATGGGGAGTGCAATTAGTGGAGGTGGAGAACAATTAGCGGTTGCTGTGGAGGGCTACATCTAGCACATTTTCCTAATTGATAATAGGGAGATTTCTCGACCGGAGAGCCAGACTTACTGTTTGCCATATGATACCATTGTACCTCTCCACTTGTCCGTTACTTTGAAGATTAAAGTCGGTCGTTCGACTGGTAGTAATGCCTCTGGAAAGCAGAAATTCCTTTAGTTCGTCTGACATGAAAGCCGTACTACGATCAGAGTGTACAAAAGAAGGATTTCCGAAAACAGAAAATAGATTAGTTAGATGTTTCCGGACAGTTGCGGCTGAGACATCGGCACAAGGGAAAGCGAAGGAGAAGCGAGAGTATTCATCAATCACTGTTAGCGGTTGCAAGTATTCGAAGGTAATAGCCCCTTTAAGTCTACGCTTAGTCTTTCAAATGGTTGACTCGCTTTTATGAGAGTCTGAGGTGCCGCATTAAGAAATCTCGGTTTTATCTCCGAACAAACTTTACAGGCCCTTATTACCACTTTTACATCTTCCACAGAGTATGGCAGATTCTTGCTCCTGACAAAAGCATTCGGGTGACATCCAGGTGACATAAGTCTGAGTGCAAAGGTGGTAGTAGAGCAAATGCGAGACAAGGCGTCTGCAACGGCGTGTTGTTTCCCGGGACAATATGCAATGTCGTAGCTAAAACAGGCAAGTTCCAACTTTCATCTTATTATATTCTCATTTTTTATTTTGCTTTTGCCTTTAGGGTTGAACATGAAAGTTCGAGATCCACCTAGAATAGTGAGAGAACATCCCCATTGCCTGGCGAAGAGAAGGAAGATCTTGAGGTACTGGCAAGTTCATCAATCCCTTGATCAGTCAGGTTTTACCGAGCCCTTGCTTATTTTATACCCAAGCAAGTCTACAGAAGTAAGTGAGTAGTGACACTTGTCTTTGTTCAGCGTCAGTTCGTACTTCGCTACTGCATTCATGAACTCTATCAAATTAGTATCATGCATAGCCTGATCTTCTCCACAAATGGTAACGTTGTCGATGTAAGCATAGGTTCCTCGAAGGTCTTCTCGTTTGATGATGTCATCGATGACTCGTTGAAAACTCGCTACTCCATTGGTTACTCCAAACGGGATTCGACGAAACTGATCCAGAGATCCAGAAGCTTCGAAGGCAGTGTGTTTTCGTTCTTCAGGCTTGATAGCAACCTGATGGATGGTATGCACTGGTTAGATCAAGAGTGCTAAATATTTTGTAAGTGGCAATCTCATTTACCATGTCCTCCATTCGAGGAAGAGGATAAGCGTTAGGAGAGTAAACCGATTTATTGTTTGGGAGTAATCCACAACAAGTTTCTTATTGTGATTTTCAGGAGATACCACAAGCGTTTGGGCTCGTCATTGGGATTGAGAGTGCTCTATGATACGTTCCTTTAGCATACGGGAGATTTTCGATTGGATAAATTTAACATCAGGTAGGGTATGTCTCCTGGAGTTAACAGCTATCGAGCGACAGTCCGAGGTTAGATTGGTAAACAGAGAGGGATAAGGGATATTTTAATGGCGGTTAGTCTACAAACAGTAAGAGGGGGAGGGATCCTCCAAAAAGTATTTCCACTGAGGAGGGTTGGCATAGAAATTTATGCCCGGGAATGATGTCACAGCATAGGTTGTCCATAATTTATAGTTTCACATTCCTGTACTCCCTATCTCTCAGAGTGAGAGACACGACACAGTGCCCGAGAGTAGGGAACAAATGAGAACGGCTAGCCATCAAAATATTCTCAGAGCTTGGCGTGACCGCCAAACCGAGCCCCCTAACCTTATCCGGATGAATAAAATTTTCGGAACTCCCTGTATCGACGAGTATTCGCATAGACTCACATTTGATTTTCCCCTATAAGGACGAACGAGATAGACTCTCCGAGGAGTAAAAAGGAACTGATGAAGCAAGAAGAGACTCACCGTAATTGATAGCAGCCGCTGTAGGTGACCTGCAGACACGAGCAAAATGCCCTTTTTTACAATTCTTACAAATAGAGTTGTTAGCAGAGCACTTCGCTCTGTCATGTCTCAGGTTTCCACAGAAAAAACATTCCTGTCCGGAGAGTTCCGCTATCGTGTGTTGCGCCTCATATGAAGACTGGTCGTCTTTTGATTCTTCTTTTTCAGCAGTGGATACCGAGGCAGCCAAGGAGTCCGACTGAGCGTACGAAGTTTCTATGTACCCTATACTGCAGAAGCACCGATGAATTCTATGTACCCTATACTACACAAACACCGATATTTCCTATGTACCATATACTGCAGAAGCACCGATATTACTTATACACCCTATACTGCATAGGCACCTATGTTACCTATGTACTTTATACTGCAGAAGCACCAATAGTTTCTCTGTATCCTATACTGCAGAAGCACCAATATTTTCTATGTCCCCTCTAGTTGGAAAGCACAAATATTACCTATGTACTCTATACTGCAGAAGAATCGATATTTTTTATTTACACTATAATCCAGAAGCACGGATATTTCCTATGTGCGCTATACTGCAGAATGTAAGACAACATATGTAATAATTTCTATTTTTATTCAAAATTAAAATATAACCCTAAATGAAGTAATAAATGTATGATTTTTAGGAATTCGAATTTTCCGCAAGATGAAGTTATTAATTGTATATATTTTGGAATCGTATTGTAAACTAAAATGAAGTAATTAGTAGTATGATAATAACTAATTAGTATGTAACTTAAAATAAAGGAATTAATAATATGAGTTTTAAGAATTGGATTAAAACACAAAATGAAGTAATTAATGGTATAATTATTAGCAATTGGACTGTAACTAAAAATGAAATAATTAGATGTATGATTATTTAGAATTAAAATGCTTCCCAACATTGATCATTTTGAATTTAAATGTCACTGAAAATTAAGTTATTGATTGTCTGAATTTTTTAGTTGAACTGTAACATAAAATGAAGTAGTGAATTTTATGATTATTTTTAATTTTAATGTAAGACCGGATGAAGAAATAAATTGTATGATTATTTGGAATTGAAATTGGAATGTAATAAAAAAAGGGATTAATTCATTTAAGGATTATTGGAATTGAAATGTAACCAAACTGAAGTAATTAATTGTATGATTATTTGGAATTAGAATATAACGCTAGTTGTAAGAGTTAATTGCATGAATATTTGCAATTAGAATGTAACACAAAATAAAGTAATGAAATGTATAAGAATTTGCCATTTGTATGTTGCAAAAATTCAAGTAATAATGTGTATTATTATTAAGAATAAGAATATAACCGCAAAAATATAATCGTATAATTATTTGGGATATGAATGTAAGTCAAAATTCAGACATTCATTGTATGATTATGATTGATTAGAATGTAACACAAAATGAAGTAATAAATTGTATGATTATTTGAAATAAAAATGAAACCAATTATAAGGTAAGAAAATGTATGATTATGTATAATTGGAATGTTCCTTAAAATAAAGTCATTAATTGTATGATTATTTGGAATTGAAATGTGATCCAAAATGAAGTTATAAAGTGTATTATTATTCAGAACAAGAAAATGATCAATTGTATCATGATTAATTGTAACATCAAAATTAAGTTATAAATTGCATACTTATTTGGAATAAGAATGCAATAAAAAATGATGTCATCAAGTGTATGGTCATTTGTAATTAGAATGCAGTAATTATTATTATCATTATTCAGAATATGAATGTAACGCAAAATGAAGTAATTTATTGTACTATTATTAAGTATAAAAATGTCACCCATAATGAAGTCATTAATTGTATTATTATTTGGAATTGGACTGTAACCCAAAATGAAGTAATTAATTTGATTATTATTTAAAATTAGAATTTAACCGAAAATAATATAATTAATTGTATGATGATTCGGAATATATATGTACCATGAAATGAAATAATTAAGTTGACCCAAAATGAAGTAATTAATTCTATGATTATTTGGAATTGTAATGAAACCCAAAACATGTAATAATGTGTATTATTATTTGGAATGAGAATGTCACCCAAAATGAATCAATAAATGTATGATTTTTTTAAATGTTAATGTAACTCAAAAGGAAGTAATTAATGGTATGATTGTGTGGAATAAATTAATTTAACCCAAAATGAAGTTATTAACTGCATCCTTATTTTGAATTGGAATGTACCTCAAAACGCCGTGATTCATTGTATGATGATTTTGAATTGGACTGTAACACAAAATTAATTAATTAATTGAGTGAATATAATTATTTGAAATTACAATGCATCCTAAAATGAAGTAATTAAATGTATAATTATTTAGTATAGTTATGTAACAAAAATATGTAATTAATTATATGATTATTTTGAATTTTAATGTAAGCAAAAACAAATTAACTAATTGCATGATTATTTGGATAAGGAATGTAACCCGAAATGAAGTATTAATGGCGTGGTCATTGTATATTAGAATGTAACTTAAAATTAGGTAATTTATTGTTTGATCATTTAGAATACGAATGTAATCCAAAACAAAGCAACTATTTGCATGATTATGTAGAATTGGAATGAAACCCAAAATGAAGTGATAAATTGTATGATTATTTAGAATTGGAATGTACCTCAAAAGTAAGTAAACAAATGTGGTATAATGTAAACTTCGAATGTTATCCGAAATGAAGTAATTAATTGTATTATAATAATACAATTAATTACTTTATTTTGAATTTAACTTAAATTTAACTTAAAAGTGATTAATTGTATCATTACTTTGAATAAGAATGTAAGCTAAAATTAAATAATACATCGTATGATTATTTGGAATTTGAAAGTTACTCAAAATAAAGGTATTTATTGTGTAATTATTTGGAATTGTAATGTAACCCAGAAGGAATTACTTGTATGATTATATGGAATTGAACATTCTGATAATGCATAGTTTTCTTTAAAAACGTGGTTGGTTTCATTGTTTTGTACAACATATCAACTATTTTCGTGTTTTTAATGCAGTTTATTTATTGAATATTTTTTTCAGAATTATATATTATTTTCAATACATAGTCTCCAAAAGATGAGTTATATAAGGATTTACGTCGTGGACACATCGGTTTTTGTTAGATCAGGAAGTTAAGTCGGTAGTGGGTGAACATTTGGGAATACCTGACTCAGTACGTAGTTTTTGGGTATTTACGCAAAAACTAACGTCGCTCAATATTGCTTAAGCGAGATATACATGTGATTCGAGACAGCTTATAAATTTTATATTACCTAGAAAAGTCATCATTAAGAGGAAGTCGGCTCAACTCGCGCAGGGTGCGTGCCACATCAATACAAAAAATAATATATTCAATTTAACCAATTGCCTGAACCCTGCCAGATCAGTTTGTGTCTTGCAACTAAGGGAAGACTCTACACTTCCCAAAGTTCCTGAGGATGTCATGATGTCATTTATAGGTATTACATACTAGTACAGTTGTGGTAGAGTAGGTTCTTAATAGATTTGGGAGGTTTGATATGCACAAGTCATAATTGCATATAAAGGAAGGAAATGCTGGTAAATATGAATGTTGGGGTGGTGGTGAGGTGGATGTGAGTTCCGAGAGAAAACATTGTTTCCAAAATAATGGAAAGACTGGTTGACTGTCTCTTAATTTCAGAAGTTCGAAATTTCAATTAAAAAAAAGTAATTGACATGAATTTCGGCTTCTCTTTCCTACTCTATTCTGCTGGGCGTGTTCCGATTTTTTTTAATGGAGTTCTCTTAAAGTGTAGCATATGAAGGTCATGCTACGAATCTTATACGATGCGAAGACTACCAGTACTCAGTTACCGTCGATATTCTGGTCTGCACCTCCATCTCACATTCTTTATGATTGGCTCAACACAATCAGTGTAGACCCTACACTGCAGCATGATAATTATCATATTTCTGTTCCCACAAAACTTATTAATCTGATGTGGTAAATGCAGTGACATTAAAAACTTGTATGATCAACCCCCTTGTTCGATCTATATCGCTTTTCTAATCTGGATTTTCCAAGACTCCCCCTTTCAAGTTGCTAGTAACTTTTTCCGGGTCGGAAATACCATTTGATCAGCTCTTTTATGAGTTTTATGTGTTAGTAAACACGATATTTTTTAATGTAAACATACTTTCAAATATGCACGTATTACCGCGTGTTTCGGGTGGAATGGGTAAGTGAGACTTCGACACAAGCAGATTCCTTTGTGACAGATATATATAGCTTGGAGATGGACGTTGATAATAGGAAGGTACTCTTTGGAAAGTGAAAACCGCTTTTGGCAATAAATATCTAATGTTACGCAGGGCGTCAATTTGTAGTCGAGGTGCGAGATAGAAGAGAAAGACGTCATATTCAATTCTCAAGAAAATGTTATTTTACAAATTTAATACGAAGTTTGGTTATTAAAAAGAATATGAAATAATTAGAGTTTAAAAGGTTGCGAACCAAGGAAAACAGGGAACGTGTGAGACAAAGGCGGAGGGAACAGAAGGAAAGAGAGATCACTTGCTGCGTATAATACCGAAAACCGTGAAGAATCATTGGGAAAAACGCCAAAGTCTCTTCCTTTCACTCGTTGTCTCTCTTCCAATAATCAGAATATTCTTCCTGAGTCGATGGGCCAGTAGGTGTACAGCTATGTCTTTCGCAATCAAAACAAGTGAAAACAATTCATCGATTTTTTATTTCGTTTGTCTAAATTGAACATTTGTCGTATCAAAAATAAAGATGAGCAGGAATGAAAATCGCAGTTTATTTTCAGCCGTTTTCTAATGGCAACGTATCAAATCATATTTTTATTGACTATCGGAGATGCTGCAAGAACACTAAATGAAGAAATCCGGCTTTGTTCAGCAGAAATAACTTGAAAGTTTGGCACATGTTTTTATCATGTTATTACGTTTTGTAACTTGTTTGAATTCGGCAAAGTGTGTGGGTTATGCAATCCTAAGGCAAGACAGGATGTAACAAATTATTTCTGAGTGCGATTCGTGAAAGGAATTTAAGTACCTCCGATTTCGGAAATTTTTAAAATAACTAATTTGTCCATACATAATTTTGTTAGTGCATTTGATTTGCTGATATCGATGAAGCAGGACATATTTGAGTGCAGAATTGATCCACGGTGTTAGTAAAATAACTTTTGTCATTTGTATGTATTTAAACATAAAAAGGCATTCTTTCAATCTCGAAAGACAATATATACCACATGTAACAGTTCATTCACGTGGAGTTTATAATGGGAAAATTGTTGCGTAATCACGAACCGCATATCTCTTGAAGCGATATTGCTTGAGTCTAGTTGCTATGTTCTCACTGTCGGGATGAGCACATGAAGACTGTTTTTTTTTAATTATAAACTCAGATAGTAATTGCAAAAACAATGCTTAGTCTAGTCAACGCTAATATTTAACCCATTGTTGGAGAGAAGATATATGGATTCATAGCTTTCTCAAGCCTATTAGTAACAGTGATGCAGTAGCCTCAATAGAATTGGAACCTGGCACCTGAGCCCACGGTCCACATGTTACTAATGAGTCACCACATATCAGGGCTAAAAATAGCATGATGAGTGTTAATTAGATCGAAAAATTTAATTTTGGATGATGATGAATACTATGAGAAGATTAAAAATCTCTAGAAAACATTCTTTAAAAAAGATCCCACCTAGAAAACGGCAATTCTTCCTTTTTTGTGAGAAACGTCGCTCATGAAATGTGAATATTAAAGGTAAAAATCGCGTGGATGGCGAACGAGAGGTAAAATGCTGCCAAAAGTAAATTTAAGGTTCACTTTCTACTCTACATATTAATAGTGTACGCAATATCTTCATAGAATTTTAGATGTTATGCCTCTGTTGAAAATTATGAATGGCGAACGAATATTTTGCAGAGAATTTATCAATGGTGTATCAAATCTAAATATGGAAAAGTTTTTAATAAGCAGAATATGCATAGAATAGGCAAAATTCTGCAGAGAAACTGTTAATAGTTGATGCAATACTGCTGCACACAAGTTATTAATGGTGTGCTCAAAGTTCGTGCACAGAGTATTTATGATGTATGCGATATCTTCGTAGTAATGGCATTAACGGCGGTCGCAACCTCCCTACTAAAACGTTTTTCTCTTATATATATATATATATATATATATATATATATATATATATATATATATATATATATATATATATATATATCAAAGAAAAGGCATGTAAAATATACCTTAGTTTAGGGATTAAGTTATATTAGCAATCAATTTACCAAGTTACCGATCTCTTACTAACTTTCTGTATATCACTGTTGCTCTAACTGGCTGTTATTTAAACCCCAAATATTGTATATAGTGTCTATGATTCTCGCTTCAATCATTCTTATGTTAATTTACTGTCAAAGGTTTTACAATTAAGTATAAAACTCAAGATTGAAACAATCTATTATGAACAAAATGGAATATAACTACAACAGTGATAATATTTAACCGGTAGCTTTTAAGAACGGGTGGGTATACATAGCGAGCAGAAATAGATACATTTTAGATTTTGCCTTTTTATTTGTAAAAATGTAACAGGCTTTGCAAGCTTACTTTATCGTAAACTAACCCGACATAAATGGCCGACACAACGGGTCACATTTTTTCTAGTTAAATCTATTAATGAGGTATGCAGTTTTCTATGTAAACTTCATTAATGTCTCCGTAGAAAAGTTATGTATCATGTACGAAATGCCTTTCAATACGATTATTTATGTTACACATAATAATATCTTTATAGAATAAGGTATTATTGGCGGATGGAATGTTTCCGCAGTAACGTTTAAACTTATTTCGGTCTAAAATTACAAAACGGAATTGCTTTGCTTGTTTTCAAGCGCCAACCGAATTTAGAAGGTATCACAGTTGAATCAGTGATCAACACATTAATTATGAATCATCCTTATTAATCAGCGAATCATTTCTAACCAGAGGTGAAGCTATGGAATATCTTAATCCAGTGATTCGAGTAACAGTACGAGTACTTGTGATTGACATAGGAATATCTCCTATAACTCCATCTATGTGTGTAGAAATTAGCCTAAATAACTGACAAAACAGATTTGTACGTGTAGCTTTTGGAAATAAACGAGATGTTTCTATTCTTTGGAGTTACTATCCTCATTAATCTGTGAATTATTTCTTATACGGCGAAGCGAAAATTATGTATTCTACGAAATATTATGAACTCCGTGACTGACAACTCTATTTATGACATAAGAAATAAACTGGGGAACTTCTGATCAGATTAAATATGAGAATCGATAAATTTGAATGGAAATAAAATGTTATTTTGTAAAACACGCATGAGAAATTGCCGTAGGTAACTGATTAAATAGATTGGTGTATGTAGTTTTTGGTGAGAAAGCTATACTCGTCAACGTTATACGGGGATTTTCTATTTTTTGTTGTTGCTTCAATTGTGTTTATGGTTGGTTGGAATGAAGCAAAACCCAAATTAATTCATTCGTCAATCGTTTTCAGGCTTTCAAACGGCAAAAGAGTTGAAAACTCTTGCGATTGGGTGTATCAAACTATGAAGTGGAAATAAATCGTCCTTTGTTTTGACAGCAAACATTTGGTTGAGTGGCCACTTTGTCATCAACGATGGAGACTGACATTTCGCCACGCAAACTTGATGGCCTTATTGATTTTTTGGCTTGATCTCATCAATCTTGGCAATTTTATTATCTTGATGATTCTATGCGCCCTTTTCTCTCTTTTCTTCTCTCTTTCTCTCTCTCTCTCTCTCTCTCTCTCTCTCTCTCTCTTACACACACACACACACTAATTTCATTCTAACTATTATAGTTATAATAGCGATTCAAACGGTTTCCCTAAAATTCGCGGATCATTAAAACAGGAATCACGTGCATGCATATTAATTAGATCTGGGCACAGATTAATTGAAGTGACAAGAAGTTTAATTCTTCAACAAAAAACTATTAAATCAGTGTAAAACAAAAACACATTATTTAGATACGCCTATTCAATCTGCGCGTTTAGCGCTAAAATACTATTTTAGATTACAGCGTGACAGACCGACGAAGCGTCCGATGAACGAAGCCTCTTACAGAGATGCGTGAATGTGCATTAAATGAAATTTAAAACATAATCTAGGGCCTGTGGCCCAACGAATATGTGCTAATACTTAGTATCGCTCGCACTGATGAGTGCACCTTCAACTTCCAGAAGACTCACTTAGAACTGATATTATCACTTCTACGTAAGTCTTCTTGAAGTTGAACGTGCACTCATCAGTTCAAGCGATACTAAGAATACAATTACTAATTACTTAAGACATTTATCCGTCCATGGGTGATGGAACGTTGATTAAATAAAGGATTCCATTCGAAATTCTGTACAGTTCTCGAGTTCGATATAAAGATTCTCGAGTACAACGAGAGGCATATGAAGACGGTCGGAGGTTACATGGACTGAAACGTTGTGAGAATAACATTTAAGATGAGAACAATAGTTCGAATAATTTAACTAATAAAAACTATCAATTCACATCTAAAAAATGTGTTTAAATAGTTGTTAGATACCAACCGACAGAGTGCTTCTAAAAGAAATAAGTCATCCTGTGTGTTAGTGTATTTTCTGTGTGCGTGTATTTGTAACGTTTTTTTAGTGTTGTTCATCGAAAACAAGGCATAATGCCACTGAGGCGTAGGGGCTTCTGTAAATCAGGGGCATCTTAAGCAGGGAGTTGTGCAGCGAGTATGGGATCATGCTGACTCTCAGGTTGATCGGGAGTATTAACGTAGAGGAAGCACCAGTGCAGCATTCGTTAGGGCACAGTCTCTTAAAGTACTTGTAAAAAAACACAGGGATGCAACATTGCGGCGATGGGACAGGGGTTGGAGCTTGTTAGATAGTGTGAGACATATTATAGTAGAGGATCTATTTTGGACTCTGTCCAAGAGGGATAAGCTAGTGGTTGGTGACCAGTCCAGATGTGAAAACAAAACAGATACTATACTACCTCCACACATCCCCCCAAAATTTACTCTCACCCAATCAAAGAAATATTAAATAAAAAATTAAAATAAAATTGTTTCCGCCCCCCAATTTTTTACCCTCCACCTGCACCCTCCCAAATTTTTTTTACTCTCCCCAACCCGAAAAAAATATTTTTAGTTAAAAAGAAAAAAATATTCACCCACATCTCATTAAAAATTTTGTTAGCCTCCACCCCCACCCCTCCAAAAATATTTTTACTCCCAACACCCCAATAAAATATTTTTAGTTAAAAAAAATAATAATTTTTCCCAACCACCCAAAAATTATTTACCTTCCACCCCCAACCCCTCAAACATTTTTTTTTACTTTCTCCCACTCAAAGAAATATTTAGTTTAAAAAAAAAAATTTCCCCTCACCACACCTAAAAAAATTTGTACCCTCCACCTGCCCCCCATAAAAACAATTTTTACTCTCCCCCACGCAAAGAAATATTTTTAGTTATAAAAAAAAAATTTCCCCACCCCCCCAAAATGTTTTACCCTTAATCCCCACCCCTCAAAAAAATGTTACTCTCCCTTACCCAAAGAAATATTTTCCGTAAAAAAAAAAAGAAAATTTTCAAAATTCCCCCCCCCCTGCCGGCAGTCTCTCTTCCAGTTTTGCCTGAGGATGACCCACCGGCGAATGGCGACACTCTCCCTGCACAAACTGGCTAATGCCGACCCTCTCATCTCAAGTTTGGTTTGAGTAACTCACACCAGCTAATGCCGACACTCTCCCCTCAAGTTTGGCCTGAGGCGCTCGCACCGGCTAATGACGACAGTCTCTCCTCAAGATTGGCCTGAGGCAACCCACCGGACCCTCTCCGCTCAAGTTAGGCGTAATGCGCTCATACCAGCGAATGCCGACACTCCCCTTGATATTTGGTCTCAGGTGCTCCCACCGGCTAATGCAGACACGCTAAATTTAGCCTGAGGCAAAACACGCCGGTAAATTCTGAAACTCTCCCTTCAAGTTTCGCTAATGCCAGACGGATGTACATGGACAGACAGATTAACGGACGACCGTAGGTGGACAGATGGACGAACGTAGGTGGACGGTTTCACGAACGGACGTATCTAGACGGACGGTCGTTGCTGGACAGACAGATAGACAGACTGGCGTAGCTGGACAGATGGACAGACGTAGCTGGACAGCCAGACAGACGGACGTAGCTAGCCAGACAGACATACAGACAGACGGACGTAACTGGTCTGATTGTCTGACAAACGGATTGGCAGACGTACATACGTAGCCGCTGGACAGATGTAGGGATGTAGGTGGACAGATAGACGGACGTAGCTGGATAAATAGACGGATGTAGCTAGACAGAAGGACCAACTTAAGTTGACGTATGAGGCGGACGAACTGAATGATGTACAGGCGTATATACGTAGCTGGATACGGACGTAGGCAGACAGACAGATGAACGTAGGTGGACGGATTGATGGACGGGCGATGTAGACAGATATGCGGACGTAACTGGACAGACAGACGGACGGACGGACGGACGGACGGACGGACGGAACTGGACAGACAAACCGCTCTTATCAAGTTGGGACTGAAGCGCTCACACCAGCTAATGCCGACACTCTTCCCTTAAATATATAAAGTTAAATATATTTTTCATCTCTTCCCTTCCCAGACGTACCTTGACAGACAGAAGTACTTAGCTGGATTGACGTACAGACGGACGCACACAGACCGACAGGTAGACGGGCGTAGGTCGATGGATTTTAGCGTCATATTAATAAAGAAAGGAACGGAGAAAGAGTGAAAGGGAAAGAAGAAAGCAAGAAAAAAGGGTGTAGTGTGAGTGAATTTCTTACCGGCACTCCCTTCCTCTGATGTAATTTCCGGTTGAATGAACAGAACAGTAACTCAAAAAGATGAAGGTAACATATACTATACTACCTCCACACCACTCAAAAAGGAGGTGGTAATACCTAAAAGGAGGGTATCATGACAACAGAACAGGTACTACACTAACTCCACACCTCTCTAAAAGGAGGAGATAATACCTGGAAGGATGGTATCATAAGAACAGAACAGATACAACCCTACCTCCGCGCCTCTCAAAACTAGAAGGAGGTAATACCTGGGAGGAGGGTATCATGACAACAGAACAGGTACTACACTACCTACATACCTCTAAAAAAGGAGGAGGCTATACCTGGGAGGAGGGTATCATTACAAGAGAACAGATACTACACTACCTCAACACCGGTCAAAAAAGAAAGAGGTTATAACTGGGAGGATCGTATCATGACAACAGAGCAGATACTACACTAGCTCCACACCTCTCAAAATGGAAGAGGTAATACCTGGGAGGATGGTATCATGAAAACAGAACTAGCGTAGTGTGGAAGGGAGGGAGGAAGGAATAATAACATCCATTAATTAAGAAAGGAAGGTAGAAATAGTAGGAGTAAGAAGGAAAGAAGGAAAGAAGAAAGTAAGGAAAAAAGAAGTGTAGTGTGAGTGAATTTCTTTCCCGGCACTTCCTTACTCTGATGTCATTTCCGGTCGAATGATGACTGGCATTTTTCTCAAATTAGAAAATGGAGGAAAATAGCAATCCCCATTGGAAAAAATGCTCCGTTGACCCTGAAAGGGTAAAAAGATTTTTCTAATTCTTAGACAACAAACGTCCGGATGTAAACTGTGAAAGTGTTCGTTGAGTACTCTCGGAAGAGGATACGTTACATACATACATACATACAGACAGACAGACAGACAGACACTTCCCTTTATATAATAGACTAGCGAAAATAGACTCCCTAACGGTCATTGATTTTTGCTAGGCTGCGGCGTTCTTGGGTGGTGAGACATTTTTAGTTAAAAAAAAATTGTCTCCGAATATTTCTTGTTTAAAAAGAAAAAATGAAAAATTTTTCCCGGACCCCCCCCCCCCCCTGTGATAAAAAATCGATCGCGAACGCAGAGCCAAAACTATAAAGAATAACCAGTTTTGAAACGATCATTTATTGCTAACTGGAAAAAGTGAAAAAAAAACATTTCTTTAAGTAGTTAAATCAGAAAGGTTTGTTCGACTTGTCTTCGTGGTCCAGTGGTAGAGTGTCTGACAAATTCCTCTTTGACGTTACAGTTGCGAGTTCGAATCAAGGCCGCTGCGTCGAAATTATTTATAGTTGAAATAAACAATAAATAATATGCGCCCTAATATATTTGTCCTGTTTTAAAAGAAAATTAAACAAAATTGGGGGGGGGGGGATTTTTCCCGCTTAACAAAAAAAATTGAAATTCCCCCACCCCATAAAAAAAATAAAACGCGAACGCAATTTCCAAACTATATCGAAGAACGAGTAATTATACGATCATTCATTGCTAACTGAAAGAAATTCGGTAGCGTATCGGGCAGTTGACGTGAAGGTTGCGAGTTCGAATCACGGCCTTGGCGCCAAAATTATTTATTGTGTGTTTAATCGTTAATATTTGCCCTAATGTATTTGTTATGTTTCTGACTTTGGAATTAATTAAATAGTAATTACCTACCCCCCGCCTCCTCTCCCGTTTAAAAAAATTCTCCAGGACAGACAGACAGACAGACAGACAGAGAAGGTGCTCGTTATATTATCAGCGGACTAGGCGGCAGCGTCAGAAATTAACGTTCACACGTAAACCGATGGAGCCCCAGTCATATATCTTGGGTGGGTAGTAGACATTGATTTTCTTTGTTTCTAACCAAGAATATTTATAGTTAAATAATTTAAAAAAAAATTTTTTTACCCCCCCCCCCAATTTTTTTTCAGCCTCCCCCATGAATACTAATATTTTCTGTTAGAAAAAGAAAGAAAAAAAATTTCGCCACCCCCTCAATTTTTTTTACCCTTCACCATGAATAGTAATATCTTCAGTTAGAAAAAGAAAAGAAAAAAAAATCGGGGGTGGGCCCCAAATTTTTTTTACCCTTCCCTATGAATAGTAATATTGTCAGTTGAGAAAAAAAAATTGTTTACCTCCCCCCCAATTTTTTTTTACCCTTCCTCATGAATAGTAATATTTTCAGTAAGAAAAAGAAAAAAAACATTTTTTTACCCTCTCCCCTAAAAAGAAAAATTTACCCTTCCCCGTGAATAGTAATATTTTCAGTTGGCAAAAGAAAGAAAAAAGTAAAATGTTAACCCCCCCTTCCCCTAAAAAAAATTGTTTTACTCTCCCCCATTCATAGTTAAAAAATGTTTTTAATTAGGAGGCCCCTCAGTCATATCAAAAAACACATGTTTAAATATGCCATTGAAGGTGCCTGTTCTGTTATTCTTCCAAAATGGTTATCCATTTAGTAATGGCCGAGATATTTGTTGCTTAACTTCAATTTACAATAAAATACCTTGTCTTATCAACGTAATGAATATAGAGAATGATAATGTGAAAAATTCTCTCACAATGACGTCACTTCCGGAAATAACCGGAAAGATGAGTCAGCAATTTAGTTTTCCAAAATGGTCACCCATTTAATAATGGCTGGGATATGCCTTGATAAACTTCAATTTACAGCAAAACACATTGTAATGAAAACGTAATGAAAATAAAGAATGAAAACTGTGAAAAAATCCTCTTACGATAAAAGAACCGGAAAGATTAGTCAGAAATTTAGTTTTCAAAAATGGTCACCAATTTACTAATGGCTCGGATATGCCTTGTTTAATTTTAATCTACAGTAGAACACATTGACAACGTAATGAAAATAAAGAATTATTATGTGAAAAGAAATCCTCTCAAAATGACGTCACTTTCGAAAAGATGACTTTGCAATTTTAACAGTATTTATTTCTCCTCGCCAGGAGTTAGGCACAAGGCAGTGTTATCTTACTCCCACAAGTAAGATGCGACCCAAGGTCGGGTCTGGAAAGTGGTGTGTTAAAAGCCAGCGCCCGAGAGGCGAGAACTCTGGCCATTAAAAATTGCCTGGACAGCCCCGTCGGCCTTCCCCGGTAGGGGCGCCTCAGGCAGTAAGCAATAAACTTACTCCTCCCCCAAGAGGGGAGGCGAAGCCTGGGAAGGTGAACCTCCTCGAACTGCACAGTATCCATCGGAACAGCTACTACACTTTGATTTTAGCCAAAAGGCCAAGAAAGACTTGCAATTTTAACAATACTCGACATTGAAAGTATGGTTCAGAAAACATGCTGGTTCATGAAGAAAATGGCTTTAATTAATTGTATGAATAATTTTTATTAATATCACCTTATATGAAAATATTGTAAATACATATGTAAACTTAATAATAGCAGTTATAAGTGTATATTTGTAAATATGAATTTAATTGAAGGTTAAAAGGAATGTATTATGTAAATGCGAAATTCGTCTAGTGTCTGAACGACTTTTGATAACAGTATATAATGGAAGTTGAAATATATTAATTTAAGTAAGATTCTTGACAGGTTTTCCGTTCTAATCGCAGATTCGTCTTGAAATTTCTTTCTTCTTTGTTTATATGTAATCTATGTTCTTGGGTGCTGAGAAAAAAAAAAGGTGTCTCCGAATACCATTTTGTTTAAAAAGGTAAAAAAAATGTTTCCCGACAAAACTTTTTTTCCCGCCCAAAACAAAAAAAATGGGGGGGGGGGGTAAATTCCCCCCCCCCCTAAAACATCGAGAGCGAACGAAGACCCCAATGTATTTTCGAAGAACAGTTATACGATCATTCATTTGTAACTAGAAAACGTGAAAAAAAAATTTCTTTATGTATTTAAAATTCGATAAGATTTTATCACTTGCCCTATAGCTCAGACGGTAGGGCGTCCGGCAGCTAGCGCCGAAATTATTTATTGTTTATTTCTGACTTTGAAATTACGTTTACAAAAATTCTCCAGGACGGACAGACATACTGACAGAATGACAGACAGAGAAGGTGCTCGTTATATTATAAGTGGACTAGCAGGGCTACCCGGCATTGCGTGGGGTCATAATAGAAAAAAATAATGTGTGTAACATATTTATATTTAAACTTCTATTTCTCTCTCTATAGCCGTCTCTTTATCTGTCTCCCTTTCTCTTCCCTGGTCGCCCCAGTTACCGCTACTTTCTACCTTTGCCTTTGGCAAAAGCTGTCTTTTCCCCACAATTCTTCTGTTGCCCACCTCTGTCTGCGCATTCTGTATAAGTACTTGTCTCCACCCCGGTGCGCATACTATATACATATGTGTCTCGTCTCAGGTGCACATACTATATACGTATCAGGTAGGAAAGAAAAAAATGTCGTATCTTTTACTTCGTCACTTTGTCAGCCCCTAAGTTGTACACAGTTTAAGATTTTTTTGTAAATTGGTGTCTTAATATCTTGCTTTGCCTTTCAGATATGGAAATTATTTGGAAAATATTAAGTTTAACGGTCTCAGTCGTCAAACATAGATATTAGTGAGGAGCATATGAAACATTGCATGCTCTATGAATTCAAAAAAGGAAACTCAGTTGCAGAAACTACAAGGCATATTGGAACTGTCTATGTGATAAAGGTTCTGAATGATCGCAAATGTCAACGGCGATTTGCAAAATTATCTTCTGGAGCGTTTAACCTGTCAGATTAGTGACGTTTGGGAAGGCCAACATCAATTGATAAAGACGGACGTAGCTTGGCAGATGGACAGACGTAGCTTGACTGATATGCGGGCAGACGGATTGACGAATGGACGTACATACGTAGCTGGACAGACGGACGTAGGTGGACTGATATCGAACGTAGATGGACAGATGGACGAACGTAGGTGGACGCATTGATGGACAGCTATACGGCCGTAGCTGGACAGACAGACAGACGGGCGGACGTAGGTGGACTGATTGGCATACGAACGAATTGATGGATGTACATACGTTGCTGGTGGACAGATGGACGGATGTGGGTGGACGGATTGACGGACCGACGTAGCTGGAGAGATAGACGAACGTAGCTTGACAGACGGACAGACGTAGCTTGGCTGATATGCGGACAGACGGATTGACGAATGGACAGACAAACGTAGCTGGGGATATGAACGGAGGTGGACAGAGAGACGAACGCAGATGTACAGATGGATGAACGTAGGTGGGCGCATTGATGGACAGCTATACAGGCGTAGCCGGGCAGACAGACGGACAGGCGTAGCTGGATAGACGACCCTCTCTTATAAAGTTTGGCCTGAGGAGCTCACATCGACTAATGCCGACACTCTCACCGTCAAATATTTTTAGCTAAAAAATATTTTTCACCTCATTCCCCCCGGACGTATCTTGACGAACGGACGTATATAGCTGGATTGACGGACAGACCGACGGACGTAGGTCGACAGATGGACGAACGTAGCTTTAATATCAGCGTCTATTAATTAAGAAATGTGGACAGATAGGCGGACGAACGAACAGACGGACGTACATACGTTGCTGGATTGACGGACAGACGTAACTGGACAGACAGACAGATGGACAGACGGAAGTTACCAGACATACGGACGAACCGTCTAACGTAGGCCGACAGATGGACGGACGTAGGTGCACGGGCTGACGGACGGACGGACGGACGGACGTAGCTGAAATATTAGCGTCTATTAATTAAGAAAGGAAGGTAGAAAGCGTGGGAGTGAGAGAGAAAGAAGAAAGGAAGGAAAGAAGGGGTGTAGTGGGAGTGAATTTCTTCCCGGCACTCCCTTCCTCTGATGTCATTTCCAGTTGTATGATGACTGGCATTTTTTCTCAAATTGGAAAAATGGAGGATAAAAGCTATGTTGAATTCATGAAAACCGGCCTAGGTGAGCCTCAACCTCCTTGTTTATCATCAACACAATTGTAAGAATTTGTGACATAATATTATACAATCTTCGTTCAAACTCAACCATACTTATGATTACTTATGAATTTACAAACGTAATTCGAACACTCTAATTAGGTTGATATCTTATAAATTCTCAATTAAAATCTGAAAATCTTGTTCTTTCTCGGCATTTTCGTCAAGATCGAAGTGTCGTACCTGTTCCGATAGATACAACACCCGATGGACCGGTACCGTCTTGGACTTCGGACCGTCATTTTTCCGATCTGTTGGTTTGTCCTGTGCAGTTCTAGGGGGCCAACCCTCCCAGGCTTTGCCTTCTAACTCTTTGAGAAGGGGCTAGTTTATGGCTAATCACCTGGAAAATGCCGACGAGGCTTCCAAGGATTTTTTTGTTGGCCAGAGTGCTCTCCTTTCTCGATGGGGCTGGCTTTTCATATCCCACTTTCCCGACCTGGTAGCACATCTTACAGCTGTGGGAGTAAGATAAATACCTTCGTTCTTTCAAGGCCTTTAGTGTAGTATCAAAGTGTAGTATCTGTTCTCGCCATTTTTATTTTAGTCAAGGATTTTTGTTTCTGTTACTGATTTCTCGCCCTACTCTCTCTGGGTTGGAAATGAAGTAACAACTCTCCTCTTTGCCATTGGCAGCGACACAATGACCGTCTGACACACTTTTGTATATCCTTTCTTTCTCCCTTAGGGTAGAGATGTAACCTTGACCTTCCCTTAAGCCTCGACCGACAAGGATGGTCAAACCCACTTTCTCTCTTCTATTAACTTCTATCTCCCTCCCTCTCTCAGTTCTATCACCCCTCTTGCCGTGGTTTGGTGCCACCTCTTGGCGCGAAAACCGGTGCTATAGTCAACGTCGTCTTCACGTCAGTTGAAATCGTAAACTTTCCAGCCCCCTTTTCTTTTCAGCTTATAGAAAACTTTGAAATAGGGGAGCTAAAAAGAACAGAGAATACCGCCCAGATGCAAACCTGCCAGGGGCTGCTGCCCCCAAAACGGAATCCCTTGCAGGTATACAAATCAAAAGGGGGTTGCTCTCCATGAGGGTGAATCCTTCAGTGACGTAGCAAAACCCCATAAAGACACAAACAGGGATAACAGCCCGAATTTAAGCATGCCGGAGCCACCACCACTTAAAGCGACCTTGCGGAAGTACAAATAAAAAAGGTGTTGCTCCCCTAGAGGGTGCCTCCCCAAATGGGGGAACCAAACCCAAAATTGATAACAGGGCATACTGCCCGGAAAATGACAGACATTCATCAGGAGCTGCAGTGCGGTGCTCCAGTCGTATTTGAGAATGATGGTGCTACACCCATAAGTACCATTACCGCATTCCGAGCCGCCTTCGGTGACATCTTGTTCGACGGGCCACCAGCAGAAGTCAGAGAGAGGTATGTCACCAGCGCTCGCCCAGCTTCCAGACAGAAGTAGACCTGGCTCCGGCACAGAGCGACTACCAACTGGAACGCTTCTCACAGTGCTCATATGCAGGAGCTGCTGCTATCCAGCGGAAACCACATGCATGGATTCCACTTCATGATGACCCAAAACCCTCACCAAAAAGACAGTCCAGACCAAAGACAAGGAAGGGGGCTGTCAACAAATTATCAGCTGCTGGTGTTACTGGGGAAGGTCAATGGCCACCACTACCCTTCACAGACTCTTCCATCCAAGCTGGGCAGCAAGCAAAACTCCAGTTGACTCCAACAACTGCAGCCACTTCACTTTCTGCTACTCCAGCTTCACCGACTCAACTTCTAGAGACCTCAGTTAAAGTAAAGAAAGTCAAGGATGCAGTATGGGGCCCCAAGCACAACTCTCACCAGAAGAATACAAAAAGCTCTTCAAAGAGCAGTACCACACGTATATAAAGGGTAACACCATCAAATTACTCCCGGGTACTCTGGAACAACTTAATAAGAAAGCTGTGTCACTCATCATGTTCGTTGCCACTGCAAAAAGACACCTTATAAAACTGCTGGGGGCTCTCAATAATCCTGCAACGTACATACTGCGCAGGAGCTACACCGTGTGGGAATACTTCTCCCAACCCAGCAGGATGTCAAGAAGGTCGCCAATGGGGATATGCAGTGGAATCATATAAAGATCAAGCCAGAATACCATGACAAAAGGAGAACTACAGTGTCCATCCTTGGCATCCCATGTTACGTCAGCCCAGAACAACTAGGCGCTGTAATGAGCCAATATAGTGACGTCGAGGCGGTTATTCCGGTCCATGGGTCAAGAAACATCCTCACTGGCGACGACCAACTTAAAATGCGCCTCTCCAACCTGGGATTTCTTACCATCCCAGCTCAGTGATTGTGGAAGGCAGAATGCCACATTGTTGACACTGCCAGGCGATAGGGCATATGGCCAAGTACTGCCAAAAACGGAATCCAGCACCAGCATAGAAAACCACTGCAGTATTAACACCATCATCATCATCATCATCATCATCATCATCATCATCATCATCATCATCATCATCATCATCATCATCATCATCATCATCACCATCATTGGCAGCAGTAGCTCCCGCAGCACCCCCCAACATCAGGCTGGAATACAGTCATAAAAAGGGGGAGGAAACCATCAAATGGTGCTCCCAATTCTAGCCAGGCAAAAACACCAAAGGAAAAACGGCCCCCAGTGCAGCTCCTTCAAAAGTCGCAGCCGTCTGTTCTAATGGAAGTTAATACCAAGACGGCAGCTATAAAAAGGAAGCACCCGATCCATCAGAATGGGAGCAAAAAACGACGGGAAGGAGGAAAAATCAAGCAATCCAAAGATCTCAAAAGAAATCGCGGAACAAAAAGCCAAAAAGTAAAAGAATCGTAGCCCCACTCACCTCCAACTGAAAGAGAAAATGCAGAGTCTATTAACATCACGTCTAATGCACAGATCCCTTAACCCCACCCCCACCCCAACCCCCTCCTCTTTTACTGAGCAGAATACCCATCACCGTTTCAACACACCATCCGTCTGTCCTCATTCCCGATCCTGCAGCATAGAATTAGAAAATGAACAGGATACCAGTACAACACCTTCACCCCATCCGCCCCCTATAAGAACAGAAAGGACAAAAAAGCATCCCTTTCTTCCGGGGTATCGAAAATGCAAAGCAGATTCCACGAATGCAGCCACAGACGTGTCAGTTAAGCAGAGAAAGCTGCTTAAAAGCCTATACCTGCTTACGCATGTTCATGACAGGCCAGTGAATGATCCACAACTGTTCAAAGATGCTCCCATGATCACCACTTTTATTCGGAAACCAGACACTTTGACGAATAGTGGAAGCAGCCAGGACGGCAATCCATAAAACTTGTGGAGAAAGGGCATCCTAGTCGTAATGAGCCCACAACGAAGTGTGAAGGTAGGGTCCCTCTTTATGTTCATCCCTCTTTTTATCGGGCACTTAAGATAACCTTTCCTTTGGATGTTGGTGGCGCGGTGCAAGACGGACGGTTTACGTCCGAACTGCTGACAGGAATCTCGGCCTAGCCTGCGGCGTCCTCATTCCCGAGGCCTTCGGTCCCGTGGGTGACACTAACTGGATACAGTGATCATGGCCTTGTACCTGGCTAGTTGGAATGTGAGGGACATGAGAACACGAAGCAGGGCTGCTCGCGTGCTGACGGAACTGGTGGTTCTTAAAGTAGATATTGTTATAATTCAGCAGACCCACTTTGGTTCGTATGGGATTGTCATGTGCTGACTAATGACTTTGATGTCTACTCAGCATATGGCGATATCCATAGTCGTGGCATCTCAGTGCTAGTGAGACACACCCTTTCTGCGACGGTTAGCGTTGTACATACAGATGCGGAAGGACATGCGGTGTATGTGCCCAATTCTGCTAGCGAGAGGGTTTTCATTTTTCCGGGTCTGGAGCAGGTAGCATTAATGGGGGATTGGAATGCCATCCTTGATCCCAAGATAGATAAGGTCGGGGGATTAGCGGGCCGGATCGGTATGAAAGCAATCTTCATGCGATCTTGTCGACAGATTTCGTCTGGAGATGTAGACGTGGTCTAGTTGTGTCCCTTCCGTTTCAAGTACTTACTTACCGGTCTGTGGGTTTGTACTGGGCAGTTCTAGGGTGTCCACCTTCTCAGGCTTTGCCTTCTAACTTTTTGCGAAGGGGTTAGTTTATTTTTAATTGGCTGAAGCACCTCTACCAGTGCTGGCTTTTCAAATCCCACTTTACCGCTGTGGGAGGACGATAAATAACTTCGTTTTTCTCAGCCTTTAGGCTAAGATCAAGTGTATTATCTAGTCTTATCCTGTAGGTGTCGATCTTACACTCTGCAATCAAAAATCAGATTATCATTCAATATTCCTTTCTTCTTTAATTATATTAAGAACTATCTTACTGTTTGTAGATCTCATTTGCCTGTGTCAGTGCTACGGACGAATCCATAAGCTTTTGGTTGGAGCTCCACCCCGCAGCAAATCCAGACACTCTCCATTCAAGTTTCGCCTAATGCCGACACTATCACCTAACTTTGGCCTAACGAGCGCCCGCCGGCTAATACCGACCCTCTCCCTTTAAGTTTTACCTGAGGCACTCACACCGGCAAATACCGAAACTCTCTCTTCAAGTTTTGCATGAGGCGCACCCACGGTCTAATGCCGACCCTCTCACTCAAGTTCGGCATGAGGCGCACCCACCGTCTAATGCCTATACTCTAACCTTAAAGTTTTTACTGAGGCGCACCCACGGGCTAATGCCGACTTTCTTCTCTCAAGTTTTGCATGAGACGCACCCACCGGCTAATGCCGACACTCTCACTTTAAAGTTTTGTTTGAGGAGTACCCACGGCGCCGACTCTCTCCTCTCAACAGATACTACACTACCTCCACACCTCTCAAAAAGGAAGAGGTAATGCCTGGGAGGAGGGTATCATGACAAAAGAACACATACTACACTACCTCCACACCTCTCAGAAAAAGAGGAGGTTATGCCTGGGAGGAGCGTATAATGACAACAGAACAGATACAACACTACCTCCACACCTATCAAAATGGGAGGAGAGTATCATGAAAACAGAACGGGCGTAGCGAGGATGAGAATGAGGAAGGAATATTAGCGTCTATTAATTAGGAAATGGAAGGTAGAAAGGGAGAGAGTGAGAGGAAAAGAATAAGGAAGAAAAAAGAGTTGTAGTGTGAGTGAATTTATTCCCGGTACTTTCTTTCTTTGATGTCATTTCCGGTCGAACGATGACTGGCATTATTTCTAAAATTATACATAATATCATTGGTTTCTTCTCAAATTAGTACATGAAAACGTTGGAAAATGGAGGAAAAAGCTACCCCCGATTGACCCCTCAAAAATAATTTTTACCCGATTCTAAGATATCATACGTCCGGTAGCTGGCCAGTTCAAATGAGGTCAACCATGTGACTGTTGGGTACTCCCGGAGTAGATACGTTACATACATACATACATACATACATACATACATACATACATACAACTAACCTTTATATATTAGACTAGCGAAAATAGACTCCCTAACGGTCGTCTATTTTTGCTAGACTGCGCGTTCTTTGGTGGTGAGACATTTTTAGTTTAAAAAAAACAATTGTCTCCGAATATTTCTTGTTTAAAACCAAAAAAAATGTATTTTTTCTTGGGGGGGGGGGGGAGTTTTCCCGCCAAATATATGTTTTTTTTTAATTCGGAGAGGGGGGATTAAGTCGTTAATGTTCGACCTAATGTATTTGTTATGTTTCTGACTTTGAAATTAATTAAATAGTAATTACCTCCACCCGCCCCCTCTCCTGTTTACAAAAATTCTCCAGGACAGACAGACAGCAGACAGACAGACAGACAGACAGAGAAGGTGTTGGTTATATTATAAGTGGACTAGCGAAAATAGACTCCCTAACGGTCATCTATTTTTGCTAGGCTGCCGCGTTCTTGGATGGTGAGACATTTGTAGTTAAAAAAAAAATTTGGTCTCCGAATACTTTTTTGTTTAAAAATGAAAAAAAAATCTTTTTTTTTCCCCGCTAAAAAAAAAAATTGATGGGGGGGGGGTTAAATTCTCCCAGCCCCTTTAAATCCAGCGCGAACGCAAATCTCAAACAATCATTCATTGCTAATTGAAAGAAGTGAAAAAAAAATTCTTTAAATATTAAAATCGAAACTGATTTAATTACTTCCCACTTATCTCATACCTATCGCCGCCCCGGTACGCATACTATGTCGGAGAGTTGTCGAAATTATTTACTGTTTATTTAGTCGTTAATATGTGCCCTAATGTATTTGTTATGTTTCTGACTTTGAAATTAATTAAATAGTAATTACCTCCTCCCTCCGCCCCCTCTCCCGTTTACAAAAATGCTCCAAAACGGGAAGACAGACAGACAGACAGACAGACAGACAGACAGAGAAAGTGCTCGTTATATTAGTCCACTTGGTTTCTTCTCAAATTAGTACATGAAAACGTTGGAAAATGGAGGAAAAAGCTACCCCCGATTGGAGATAAGTGCTCAGGGCTACCCGGCGTTGCTCGGGGTCATAAAAACACAAAATAGAAGAAAAATCGCGTGTGTAACGTCTTTATATTCAAACTTCTATTTCTCTCTCTATAGCCGTCTCTTTATCTTTCTACACTTCTCTTCCCTGGTCACCCCATTTCACCGCTCTGTTTTTATTTTGCCTTTTCTGAGAGCTGTGTCTTCCAACCATTCCTCTTCCATTGCCATGGGAAAAAAGTATGAGATATTTCTATAAAAAGTACCACCTTTGTCTGCGCCTTCTATGTAGGTACTTATCTCCGCCTCGGTGCGCATAGTATGTACGTACCTATCGCCGCCCCGGTACGCATACTATATAGCACCTATACCCGCCAAAGTGCACTTACTATATATGTAGCTATCTGCGCCCCGGTGCGCATACTATATACGTAAATATCGCCGCCTCGGTGCGCATACTATATACGTACCTATCGCCACCCAGGTGCGTATACAATATACATATTTATCTTCGCCTTAGTGCGAATGCTAAATACATACTTATCGCCGCCCTAGTGCGCATGATATATACGTACATATCGAAAAAAATTCCCCCATCCCCCAAAAAATGTTCTAACCTCAACAATCACCCCCACGCCCCCCCAATTTTTTACTCTCCCCCACTCAAAGAAATATTTTAAGTTAAAAAAAATTGTTTACCCTCCACTCAATTTTGTTTTACTTTCCCACAACCAAAGAAAAACTTTTAGATAAAAAAAATTCCCCTTACACCCTTTAAATTTTTAACCACCAACCCCCACCCCCAAAAAATATTTTACTCGCCCCCTACCCTAAGAAAAAATTTAAGTTAAAAAATAAAAATTTTCTTCCACCCCCCAAAAAATGTTTTACTCTCTCCTACTCTGAGAAATATTTTAAGTTGAAAAAAAAATCCCCCTCACCCCCTAAAAAAATGTTCTACCCTCCCCCCAAAAACAAATTTGACTCTGCCCCACCCAAAGAAATATTTTTAGTTAAAAAAAAAATTCAACACCCTCCCCCCAAAATGTTCTACTCTTTACCCCTACCCCATCCCCCTAAAAATGTTACTTTCCCCCACCAAATGAAATATTTTAAGTTCAAACAAAAAAATACAATAAAATTTTCCCCACCCAACAATTTTTTTTTACTTTCCCCCACCTAAAGAAATATTTTAGTTCAAAGAAAAAATAAAATAAAAATTTCCTCTACCCTCCCAAAATTGGGGGTGAATTTGTTTTTGCCACTCCCTTCCTCGGATGTCATTTCTGGTTGAGTGATGACTGGCATTATTTCTCAAATTATACCTAATATAATTGGTTGCTGCTAAAATTAGCACATGAAAAATTTGTAATAATTTGTCACATAGTATAATACAATCTTTATTAAAACTCAACCTACTTATGAGTACTCATGAATTTACTCCGCCGGTGTCGTCACAATCCGACTGCTCGCCCCTCCCTGACTCAAAAGACACCGGCAACGTGACTCGACAATTCGATCACGGCTGAAGAAAGGGCACCTGTACCAGTGGCAGCAATTCCTGCTTCTACGTCTCCAAGAGCAGCCTGTGTATCCCAGTCCCAGTTATCCCCGCAAAAATACAAGGATCTTTTTGCCTCCACATACAAAGACCTGACGGACAGAAATATAATCCAACCCGCCCCAGGTATTGCCCAAGACGAACGAATTACGTCCGAAGTGTTTACCGACAGTATCGGCTAATCCTGTGACATCCTGGTCTCCGATTACTTCAAGCTGTTGATCGACACTGAATAGAACAATGGACGCGAACTTGATTCTAGCTAGCCTCAATACCAAGGGCATGATATCTCGAAGCTATGCTGATCGCGTCTTGAGGGATCTCATGGCCCGTAACATAGATGTGGCTGCGCTACAGGAGACTCACTACGTTTCGTACGGGGATTTCAGTGTGCTGGCTGGACATTGCGATGTTTTTCAGCATACGGCAATCCTTGTAGTAGAGGGGTCCCCTTGCTAGTGCGTCGTAAGCTTTCCGCAAATGTTAGCGTTGTACACGCAGATGCAGAAGGCCGGTTTGTCGTGACCGATTTTGCCATTAGCTATTGTAAATTCCGAGTCGTCGCGGTTTATGCGTCCAATATTGTTCGAGGGAGGGTCTCCTTTTTTCAGCGGTTGAAAGTGTTCCTTGGTGATTCGGAGCGGTTAGTGCTAATGGGTGATTGGAATACCATCCTTGATCCCAAAATAGATATGGTGGGCGGGACTAGTGGGTTGGTGCGATGTGAAAGCAGTCTGTCTGACCTGATGGTCTCCTGCAATCTTGTCAACAGATTTCGTCTCGACCATCCGGGGCGGGGGATGTGAATGTGGAACTCTAGTGGCACATTCTTTGCAAGTACCTACTTGGGCAGGATGCTAGTTAGAAAGGGTGACGTAGATTTTTTATCTTGTCTCACGTTCAAATGGTTAGGTCATTTGGACCACAAATTAGTCATGGCCCGTCTGAAGTTAGCAAATAGGCCTAGTCTTTACTGGAGACGCGTCACTTCCAGGAAAAGCTAGAAGAATTTCTACACTGAGGCTTAGTGGGGGCGGTTACAGGGAGTAAATGGTGGGTTAACACTAAGTCTAAGGCGAGAGACTTTTGTGTCCGATATTGCCAGCGCTTTACTTAAGATAAGGCCAGGACAGAAAAGTCATTAGAAGATAACTACTTGAGGGGGACCTCAAATGCGCGGCTAACGAACGGTACGAGGGTCAAATAATTAGGGCTAGGTTAGACAGTGTCCAACGAAGCCGTTAATTATGATGTACGAGAACGTAGCGCTGTAGTCCGTCGTAGATCGGAGAAGTACGTTCGAGAAGTCAAAAACCTGGAAGGTCGATCTCTGGTGTCGACGCGTGAGATTTGTGAGGCGTTTCGGTCACATTTTTCCGATCGTTTTACGCAACTCCAGACTTCGGGTCGAGGAGTTTGACAGCTATTTGGTTGATTCGCATCGCCTGGAGGCGGCTCGAGCGGCTAGCTATGATTATCCGGTTACAGAGTGTGAGGTGCTTGCTGCACTGAAGCAGACTAGCAACAACAAATCACCGGGACTCGATGGTCTTCCTTAGAATTCTATTTGAGAATGTCGCAAATGTTCGTCCCTCTTTTGACAGATGTATTCAACAACTTGGTTTAGACAGGGTTCCATCCCGTTCAAGTCATCAGGGTCGTAATTACGTTACTGAAGAAGAGGGTGGGCATGGTGGGGGATAGATGATTATAGGCCCATAAGTCTTCTTAACACAGACTTACAGATTTGGGCTAAAGTTCTTGCGAATCGTTTGCAGGTTGTTATCTCTGATTTTATCAATCCTGAGCAGACCTATGCTTTGAAGGGAAGATCGATTAAAAAAAATGTGCACTTGATGCGTACGATCATAGAAGGATTAGAAGACGACAATGAAGCCGCGCTGATCAATTTTGATCAGTCCAAAGCGTTTGATAAGGTTGATCATCGTTTTCTATTTGCTCTAGAAGCCGACGGTTTTACACCGGACTTCTGCAAATGGATTTCCATTTTATATCGCGGGCCGACGGCAGTAGTGCAAGTAAACAGGATGCGATCGGAATCGTTCGTTGTTTCGCAGTCGGTGCGTCAGGGTTGCCAGCTACCGTTTTTGCTCTGCGTCCTTGCGTTTGAGCCTTTTCTCCGCAAACTCAGGGACGGGGTGACGAGACCAGCCCTTCGCAGAATTGCTCTGCCTTGTGGTGCGCGAGCCAGGGTTTCCGCGTTTGTCGATGATGTCACTGTGTGTGTCGATCTTACGAGACATATGCACTGTGGTTAAGGCACTCAAACAGTCGAAGATTTGACAGGGGCCGTAGTCAATTTCAGCAAGTCCAATGGCCTGAAGTTGGCTGCGTTTCCCGACCGTTTCAACTTGACAAATGGCCCAGTCCGGATCCTTGGCGTTTGGTTCGGTCCGGGTCTCCAACTTGATAAGAACTGGTCGGAAGTACAGTCTAGGGACGAAGCGTTTGTTAGGATTTGGCTTCGAAGGGGGCTTTCCCTTAGGAGTAGAGCTTATGCGTGCGCCACTTACGTCTTTCCGCTCATCCTCTACTGTTTGGCTGTACTAACACTGCCTGATGACCGTTTGGAGGCGTTTACACGTCTGCTCTTATCAATTTTGTGGCAAGACAGAAAGCCGCTTGTCCGAGGACAAGTCTGCACTCAACGTCTGTGTGAGGGAGACTTGGAAATGCCGGATTTAGCAAGTCATCGACATGCACAGAGAGTGTCATTCCTTAGTTGTACTCTGATGGAGGAAGCTGCGTAAGGCCCTGCGGTTGAGAAGGCTTTTTCCAACCTCATCCCTTACCACTTAGTCGAATGCCGATGTAGACCAAGAGGACAGACGCGTTTCGTCGTCGAATGCCGAGCTGCGCTCAGATTGTTGCCGGGGACGGTGACCTTGCACGGCCTAGAAGGACCCTTTATAGGGAGTTAGTGGATGGGACCGTTTCTGATCCGCTGGGTGAGCGTCTGGGATGGTCGGAGAAAAAGATCCGCTCTCAGTGGTGTTGGGCGCCAGGCCGGGATTATCTCAATAATTCTGAGTTCTCTCTGACCTGGCGATTGGTTAGAAACACTCTACGCCTCAATGGCAGGCTTCACAAAGTCCATATTGTGTTCGCTGCGAGGGCGATGAAGAGGAATAGGCTAAGCACGCCTCTTCACTTGCAGTAGGATTTGTGAGTTTTGGAAATATGTCAACGAGATGACGGCTCGCATCGTACCCGATCAGCTGGTTCGCCTGGATGTAGAATGTGTAATCAACAATGTGGTTCCTTTGTGGACCAGAAAGAAACGAATGGTGTTTCTTACGATAGAGATAGGTTGCGGTGGTGCGTCGCCTTCTCATCACGATTTGATTGTGTATTTAAAACATCAGCTTAAAATCAAAATCAAGTCTGATAGGAGGAGATTGCATGCCTCAAAGTTTAGAAGAAGGTGGATACACACCGCAAGTTTATGTGTATTTAGTCGAACTGGATTTGAGTTCGTGTTCCCTGTCTCGGCATGGCGCACGTCGTCTTTAAGTCATAGAAAGAGAAGAAGCTTGCCTTAAAAAGTCCCTTAGCTAGCGGTATAACTGAGTCATGTCGTTATATTTATGTGTTGGTATTAGTAAGCTTTTAGGATGCCCTTTCCTAAGATTTATTTTTATCCCTGACTCGACCCAATTGGTACCTATCATGAACGACACCAACCTTCCTCAAAATCCACCACACTTTTCTTTTATCTATTTGGCAAATCCCTAGTCCCACTTAGGAACTGTCTTTCTTATTTTCAGTTTATACTGGAAAACAGCGAGCAGTTCGCAATTAGACACCCATTTTAAAGCATTTTATTTAGTTCTTTTATTTTTAATTATTGTTATTTTTCTTTACTTTTGGTGTTTTTTTTTTGGTTTCTTCCATCTTCTCTTATCATCTATTGAATTCTGATATAATTTTATTTTATATATAAAAAAAACTCTTGTAAATACCTTTCCTTTTTTCAAAGACTCTTTGTAAGTATCAAAAAGACTCTTGCGTTTAAAACGCGTTGTACAAATTTTTCGAATCATCTTTAGAATGTTAAATAGATTAAGTCCATAGAGTGAATGCGGTATTGTGGTGACAGAAACTAGCATAAGGAATAGACAAGTGGACGGCCCTTTCTTGGCCTTGTGCCACATTTTTTGTAAATTATAAATTCATTTGTAATTTCAAGAGATAAATCAAATTGAGCTCATTGGTCTTTTGGCTGAGATGAAAGTGAAGTATCTGCTCTTCTCGGCATTTTGCCTGAGATCAAGTGTATTATCTAGTTCTATCCGATAAGTGTCGATCTTACACTCTGCTATCAAGAATCAGACTATCATACCTCGATTCTCTTCTACCTTAATTACATTTAGAAGTATATAATTTTTTAGATACCGCCTTGTATCAATCTTTTGGCGAATCCATATGTGTTTGCTCGAAACTCCCCCGGGAATCCCTACACTCTACCTTCAAGTTTTGGTCTGAGGAGCACCCATCGCGTAATGCCGAAAATCTCCTCTCAAGTTCTGCGTGAAGCACATCCACCGGCAAGTTCCGACACTCCTACCGGCAAAAGCCGACACTCTTAATTTGGCCTGAAGCGCACCCACCGGCTAATTCTGACACTCTCGACAAATGTTGACACTCTCTCAAACTTTGGTCTGAGGTTCCCCTACAGGCGAAAGCCGACACCCTCAATTTAGCCTGAGACGTACCCACCGGCTAATGCCGACACTCCCTTCAAGTTTGGCCTGAGGCGCTCACACTTGCGAATGCTGAAACTCTCCCCTCAAGTTTGGCTTGAGGCAAACCCACCGGCTAATGCCGACGCTTTCACTTCAAATTTGGCTTGATAATGCTGGGTAATGACGACGCTCCCTTCTAGTTTGGCCTGAGGTTCCCCCTACCGGCGATGGCCAACACTTTTCCTTCAAGTTTGGCCTGAGGCGAACCCACCGGCTATGCTGACACTCTCCCCTCAAGATTGGCCTGAGGCGCTCACACCGGTGAATGCCGACCCTCTCCTCTTAAGTTTGGCCTGAGGTGCACCCACCGGCTAATGCCGACACTATCCCTCAAGTTGGGCCTGAGGCGCTCACACCGGCGAATGCCGACACTCTCTCCTCAAATATTTTTAGTTAAAAAAGGAAGGAAAAAAGGGGTGTAGGGAGGGAGTGAATTTATTTCCGTCATTCCCTTCCTCTGATATCATTTCCGGTTGAATGATGACTTGCATTATTGCTCAAATTATACATAATATAATAGGTTTCTTCTCAAATTAATACATAATAACGTTGGAAAATGGTGAAAAAGCCACCCCATTTGAGAAAAGTGCTCAGTTAACCCCCAAAGAATATTTTTTCCTCTAATTTTGTGACATCATACGTCCGGAGGCTGACGATTCGAATGGTAACAACTGTATGACTGTTTGTTTGGTACTCTCGGAGGAGATACGTTACATACATACATACATACATACATACAGACATAGACAGACATTTCCCTTTTATATATGAGAAGAAGATTCTCTTATTTTCAGTAATACATGTTAATTTTGGTTGTTTTAATTGAAAAGCTATTACCATTGGTCGGTAAACATTTAGTGATTTGAACAAATATGTTATTTTACAAATACTAGCTATGAGTTTATACTTATTTTTTAATAAACTCTTTTATAACAGAGTGCGAAATTACATAAGAAAACATTTCCAAATTAAAGTCATGGAAAATAGAGAAATAATTAATTCATTAGAAAGCTATTATCACCGGCCACGGTGTATAAACATAGGTTAGGCGTATCTAATATAAAGAATTCGGTATATTTTTGTTCTTTTTAATTTTACAGCGCATCACACTTTCCTGTTATTTAATAAAGAAACGCACTGCTTATTATAAGGGATATATTTTTTCGGTTAATTGAACACAATTTGATATGTAACCCACAGCTGGGGTGGGGTCATGCCGAATCGAATTAGTAAAGGTGCACAGTGATTACTGTGTCATTTTTTAGTCCCGACTTGGAGATTTAATAACTTTCACGAATACATTTGGAAAATATAGGTAAGTCCTTGAAACGTGACATATTGTCCACCTGCACATGATGGAGAGAGTAGATCTTTTCTCTATTATACATAATACACTTGAGTTATGGTGGTCATCAGACCGTCATACATCGAAGATGGCGGAAGAATCTAATCCATACATTACCAGTGTATGACTAAACAGAATAGATGCAATCAGTTCTTTCTTTCAACTAAAATATACATAGAAGGATGTCAGGATATCCTACAAATTCCCTGATTATTCATAAACGTTAGTCAAAAATCAAAAGAATCTATATTATTATAATTAGGTAAAATTCCTAAATGACTTCTTTATGGAAAATTTAAAAGTAATTTTAGTTAGGTATTTGCATCATTTTTCTCTCTCAATACATCTTAATATTATAAAAATACACGTTCACATTTTATAAAAATCGCCGTGTGATTTTTGACACAAGCTATGAACATGTGTCTGGAATTTGAATTGGATTGTCAGAACAGTTATCACATTACTTTTGCATGCCTTTATTGTAGAAATAAAATGTAATCATAAGGCAATTGTTGGCAAATAGCAAATTCATACATAATATATTATACTTTATGCATAATCATCGTTCAACAAGTATAAAACAGGTGGGTTGTTATTCAGACGTTAAATGTGCATATGTCTTGACAGAGAAAGTTGATATCAAAAGTTATTGCGTCAAGAAAAAATGTTTCATCGTGTCGACGAGGAAAATGGTATTAAGAATTCATAAGAGAAAAAATGTTATTCAAAAATACGTATTACATAAGTAGGAATAAGAGTTTGTTTTTAAGGCTAGCAGAGCTTATATTATTACTATTTGGAAGTAGGTATATGCTGAAATCATAGGCAAGTAAGTCAAAGTGTCGATGCCGGTAGCCAGAGGCTAAAGGCGGGTTTATTTTGCGCGACAAAACAGAATTTGTTGGTCGATCTGAGTGACGTGTGTTCGTAGGATAACTTGGCCTTCTCGCTATCAAACTGATAGGAAGGCGAGAATGCAATTATTTATATAACAACTAATAATAGGTGCGCAACTTCAGGGTAGATTGTTTTTGATTGACTAAATCCTGACAAAGGAAACCAATGAAATTGGGTATTTTCTCCAATCAATATCAAGAATTCAAGTCAAGCAAATATTTGAGACATTGATATTCTGTGGCTGCTTCTGATGTTGCTTTTGTTGAAGTAACTACTCCTGCTACTAACTTCGAAACTTCTTTTTTGCGTTGTTTTTGTTGTTGTTCTAGTTACTACTGATAAATATTGAACCTGATCTATAGCAGTTATGTTTTAAATAGCAAAAAACGTCTTCGTATCTGTTCCGATGGATACTGCATCCCATAGACTGGTATCGTCTTGGCCTTCGGGGCTTCATTCCGCCGATCTATGGGTTTGTCCTGTGCAGTTCTAGGAGGTCCACCCTCCCAGGCTTCGCCTCCCCTCTTTGGGGAGGAGTAAGTTTATTGCTTACTGCCTGAGGCGCCCCTACCGGGCTGCCCAGACAATTTTTAAACCCCACTTTCCCGACCCGACCTTGGGTCACATCTTACTTGTGGGAGTAAGATAAAAACTGGCCTTGTGCCTAACTCCTGGAGAAGAGTAAATCAATACTCAATAAATGCTTCTCTATGTGAACCACTGTATTATCATGTATTTGTTATCTTGACCATTTGTATTTTAAAATACGGTCTACTCTTTTATTGGAGTAAAAGTGTCCGAAATAGACAGCTTTCGAAATCATGCAGGGACACAGATGAGGGGTAATTTTTCGAATTTCTTATAAAGTGTCGCAGAAAGACAGATCTTGGATTCAGAAACCAAGATGGAAGAGATACAACTATACAACTAGGATAATCGTTCATGGTGCGGGCGTAATCCCACTAGGACTAAATAGGTGCTATTAATAGGTGTATACCACAAGAATAGAATACATCGTTCTTCTGATTGGCCAGTGAAATAATGAGAGAAGTTCAAATAGAAAACAATAAAAAATATAATTTAAAATTTATATTTAAATTATATTTTTATAAACACAAGAAGATTTAATTTATAAATCCACATCGCCTGCTCACCAATAATTTTTACTCAGTCAACTTAAGAAAAAAGATCATATTTGTTTCCGTTTATTGCTAAATATGTAGAGGCGAAGGCAATTATGAAAACAGAATGACAATTTAGAATTATTTATCAACAGGTGCCCCGCATTTTTGAGTGAACATTATGTATCCTAACAATCGAACCAAGGCATCATTTGAAATGTATAGGTAAAGATTAGTATATGAAATGATGTATATAAGAATGCTTCTTTAATCTTAAAGCCAAAGATTAACCTCTATAAAATATATTTTAGGGTAAACCTTAAGTTTTGAGACAATGTTTTCGTTAGATACACTGTTTTATCGTATGCATTCAACGAATATTCTCTCATTATAAAATGATTGGGGTATTTAATGGAATTATTTTATTAGATGTACTTTTACATCATTATACCTCCAAGGGTGTCACGTTTTAATCATCGTTTATTTATTTGTTTGTTAGTTTATTTGTCCGTTTGTTATCAACTTTATACAAAAAAATCAACAGATGTCGATGCCTTTTTTACCAAAGTTTTATCTTGGTCCACGGAAGTCCTATAATAAATTCTGAATGTGATCCACTTCAATATTTAAATGCAAGATTATTTTCAAATTTGGAAAATCGCTCTTTCATAGTTTTCAAAGTTTTTAAAAAAATTACATCTTAGTCAATTTCTTGCCTATTCTTTTGAAATTTAAATTATTGGTACCAAATAATATTACATATCACCAAATCAAATTTCACCAAGAACTAAAACCTATGCTTATATAGTATCTCATTTTCAAAAGTATTACTAAGTTTCACCTGCTTAGTAGGGTAACACAATAAATCTTATTGTAGGGTTGTGCTCTTCGGGTGCTTTTGTTATTCAATTATTTTGCATTCATCTAACTCAATGTTATTTACAGGCACTAGAACATTAGTACGAGCTATACTTTAACACTTTTCAACAGTGTGTTGAACAATTAAGTCCATACTTTTTACATGTACACTGGATTGTATTGCAAATGCCCAGTGTACAGACACAGTAGTTACTCATCTTCTCAAATAAATGATGTATTTTACTGAGGGTTGTTCACTGTAACTATCAAATATTATAACGTGCTTGTCATATTTGTACTATCGCATTTTATATATACATAATTTATTCATCTAAATGTAAGACCATGATGCGAAATTATCTCATGTAGTAATTTCCCTTCATCCAAGACAAAGTGTCTACCAGTGGGAAGTTTGCAGCGAAGCTGATTCCATAGGACACTTCGTAGAATTGCTTTGTTTGCAGATTCGGAAGAAGCAATGGAATAAAACATTGATGTTGTTTAACGACACAGTTAATATTAAAAGAGGTCCTGTATATTAAAGTGTTCTTTTGTTCCAACTAATGTAAGGCGTTGAAACAGTGTTTGTAGATTAATATGCACTATTGTTTTGTCTATGATCACATCTGTTTTTAATTCATGGGTAAGTGTCTGTTTTCTTTTCACTTGAATCAATTGTTAGATACCTTATTGTCTTCCATTGATTGAATCTCATACCCAACGTTTTCTGTTTGATCTAAATACATTGAATCATATACAACAATACGTGAGATAAGCTGTGCAGTGATATCAGATTTACTGAGAGAATTTCTCTTTCTGATATGTTTTTGTATTCGTGCGTTCTCTCTTTTGTCGAGTGTCAGTTACTTCTTTGTGCTGTTTACTAATTTTATAATTGACACCACTAAACTGCTGCATAACTTGATTTAGTTCAGAACGAACCGGACATATTTAATCCACATGACTCGCTGCTTTTCTGTGCCTTGTGACTCTGAAAATGGATTTGGTACATAAATAATATTATCAATGGAAAGTCATGCTCAGTATCACTATGGCAAACAACATGTACACTATTTTTAAAAACAAAATACAAACAAAGATTGTCTCTTGATAAGGTAGCCATTTGTCGAAGATATAAAAATATTGTCTTAGTATATGAATTGTGACCTGTAGTAACAAAGAATGGTAGTATGACATACAATGAAGCAAGATAGAGACTCTAATTTCCTGTTCTTTCAGCCCAGAGGAAATGCTTCGAAATGTCTAGCATTTTCATATATTGCAACCACAAGCAGCAAGTACGATTAGTCAAATTTTCATTTGTTTTCTGTTCGAACTCTTCATAGATCGTCATAGCTGTTATCATACATTATTTATCTACTATCGTATCTGGAGTAGCAATGAGTTTGCAAATATTTTTAGCTGACATTATTCAACTTTCTGCTTACACTTGAATTATATTTGAGTTCTCTCCCATGTGTGAGTCTTATCTTCATTCAGTGTGTAGCACAGTGAGTTCCAATGTATCTGTAGAAGTTATATATTAAGTGCACCATATATTAAGAAATGACCTCTTCATACTTTAGCAAGGTCATTTCCACTAAGCATATTTCACAATGGCAATATATCTCTTCTAGAACTTCTGCCAATTCTGCGTGTTCTATTAGATTGCACACAAGAAACCCCATCTTCCTGTGTAATTCTTAAATTCTCAGGACTATAGATTTCAAACGGCTACTAGTTGGCTATAATAGTTTGAGCCTATCGATACAGTAGATGGTCAAATGTATTAACACCAGTTGTGTTACTTGTTCAACAATTGATATCAATGTAGAATAGATACATGGCATATTTGATGGATCTAAGTCAATGAAAGCCAAAATCACAATAGTTGCCCTTCCTGGATGATTTCTTTTGTATACTATTTGCATGAATTCTGACAATCATGGGGATTGCCATTGCAGAAACGCGGAAACTGTCCACAGAATATCAAGTTAATATAAGGATTTAGGAAAATGATAACAAGTTTTAAGATGGGTAAGTTCACCAAATATATGTAGATTACCTTTGTGGTAATGGTAATGAATTGTTACTTGTCCAGGCTTAAGGATCTCATTAGTCGTTACTTCATGCTGGGAAATAACATGCATGACAGATTTACTTGGTATAAATATGGCAACCATACCCATTCGATAAAAAGTAGCACATCCATCAAAGGTTTATATATTGTGGTCAATAGTGTCTGCTGTATATAGCATAAATTGACCTTCTGTTACAGTGGCATAACAGTCACAGAAGCATTTTGTTCAAATGTTTGGACTTCGTCATGTGACCTACAAAACTCATGTTGCTATAATTAAACTATCAACAACCAAGAACAAAAATGGTGATGCATTATTTTATGACTAACCATAATTGTAAAAGAGCAATCACCATACTTGACCGAATAGCTTAAATGATAGCATGTTCCAGGGATCCCTATATCTTCTCTGTATTTTTTCCTGTTGCAATAATCTGCATAAAGTAAGCAACACTATCAGGGAGTAATGCCAAGGTTTTCTTTAAAGTAAGTTCATCTGTGGATGGATAATCTGAGTTTAGTGTCATATATTTATTTGATTTTTTGCCTGTCCTAAAGTTGGTGCTGCACCGTTGGTGATAGACTACATCCGTGGCATGTAAATCATTTGCAGAGAGTAATCTTTCTAATACTGTATCACTACACTCATCATTACGGGATTTATATATTCTGTCTATAGTGTTATCAAATGTTAATATGTTACAAAGATGATAATGCTGATATCTTTGCCTTACTTGTTATTAAATTAATGTACCACAAAAAGCCATTACATTTTTAAAATCAAAAGTATTTGTACTGGATTGTAACCTATAATTAAATAGTAATATTTCGACCCATTCAATGTTTTTCATCTGCTTTTATAATGTATGGGGTTCATTATAGTTTTTAAAAGCTCTTATGAACACGTTTACCTGCACATATACGGAAACTACTTACATATTCTCCACGTGCTGTGCTGGTGCTATCACTTCCTTTTTGTCACTCAGATTGTTACCCATATTACCTTCTTTACAAAGTATGCACATATCTCTAGTACTTGCATTAGACATTATTCAATTTGTAACAAAACAAGGACATGACAGTAAAGATCAGCAGTGTATAATAGACTACAAATTTCAGTAAGTTATTCTAAATTTCCGACCAATGAGATATATTCTAAGAAATTCTTTCAACATCAACCAATATTCATATTGTTTTAAACGAGTTGTTATTTTGTGTAAAAAAAGTTCAAATTTTATTTTGTATCAAAATCTTTGTTTTTTTGTATGCAATAAAACTTTTATGTCGTAAAATATTTTGGTGCATGGAAAAACAATATGGCCACTAGCGATTCAAAATTGAATTAAATTTCGATTCTCAAAATATTACCAAGTAAATCAGAACTTAATTTCAAGACAAGAAATACATGTAAGACCAGCAATCAATTTCATTGAAAATTTTAGAAAAAAGGCAAAATGAAAACGATGTTGTTTAATTTCTTTGTCATAAACACACGCTATTATCGCAAATCAATTATTGTAAAAAATTCATATTTCGCATCGGTTAGTTTTCTAGACTTTTAATATGTTCATATAGACACCTAATAGAAATGCATTGTGCAAAACAACTTTGTGTTGCAATTTGTTTGACTTCTTCACTGATTTGACTGGACTAATTGGAATATATCAAATAATACCATGACAATAACCTTTTTTGCATTTTTCTTCAAATTACGAAAACGTGAAAACACCATTGTTTCTTTGTTTGTCTGTAGATAATGCTACAGCTAAATTAATTGCTTCCCTGAGGGCGAGTAGTTTTTTGCTAGCATGGTATATATATATATATATATATATATATATATATATATATATATATATATATATATACTTGAATGTGGCTGGACATAACGGTACAACTTGTTCCACGATTCAAACCCCGACAGACGCCTTTATCCCGCGGTCATCGTAACAACTATACGAAATGAAGAGAAGTAAAGTGTTTTATTCTTTAGGTGAATATACAATAATTCATCGAGATTGTTCGACAATCCTAGGGAGGGAATTCGCAATGGTTGCTGAATGTGAAGCGTGTTACTACTTCTCTGTTAACGGTGCTCATCCGTGAAGGGAGATTTCAATTATTATTTTAATAACATCCACATACATATATACATTATTTTTACCAAGAATTATCAGTGTGGCTAGATATAACGGTTCGCACTTTTAGAAACCCGGACAAAAATCACTTTTAGAATATCATCCGACGCTGTTATATAAATATTTCTCATGAACAAAAGATACAAACTAAAATAAAGAAATCGTTGCCAGTAAAAACAATAAGGACTAATTTCAACGCTTGAGAAATTGCGAGAGTGAAAACGGGTTTAAGATAGAGAGAGATAGAGAGACAGGAAAAGAGAGACAGAGGGAATGTCAACACCCCCACCCCCACCACCACTATAATAGAAGCACTCTGTATAATTTTCACACTCAACTCCTCCCACTACTACTACTACCGCAATTACGACTACTTTTATTTCCAATATTGAGAAAAGCGAAGGCGTCAGCACGATGAAAATTAGAGAATTTCACAGAAAACGTATCAGAAATCGATGCTATCTTTTACTGTAAATAAGGACAAAGAGAGGCAGCACGCGAGTTAGAAGTGAGGGGATTACACAGCGTATAAAATCAGAAGGCATACAAAAAATGTACACTGAAATAATATAATAGAAATAAACTGATATTTTGTAAATTAACAGTTAATTGAAAATCATTTTTGATGGAAGGAATTAATTTTTTTTGAGCGATAGAAGTTTTTTGGACCATAACTTCATCAGGAATCTGTAGAATATTTTAGCAAGTATTTTGTGTGAATAAACTATGTAAGAAACATGCCTTTTGTGTAAATTAACTATGTAAGAAACATGCATTTTGTGTAAATTAACTATGTAAGATACATGCCTTTTGTGTAAATTAACTATGTAAGATACATGCCTTTTGTGTGAATTAACTATGTAAGAAACATGCCTTTTGTGTAAATTAACTATGTAAGATACATGCCTTTTGTGTGAATTAACTATGTAAGAAACATGCCTTTTGTGTGAATAAACTATGTAAGATACATGCTTTTTGTGTGAATAAACTATGTAAGAAACATGCCTTTTGTGTGAATAAACTATGTAAGAAACATGCCTTTTGTGTGAATAAACTATGTAAGAAACATGCCTTTTGTGTGAATAAACTATGTAAGAAACATGCTTTTTGTGTGAATAAACTATGTAAGAAACATGCCTTTTGTGTAAATTAACTATGTAAGATACATGCCTTTTGTGTGAATTAACTATGTAAGAAACATGCCTTTTGTGTAAATTAACTATGTAAGATACATGCCTTTTGTGTGAATTAACTATGTAAGAAACATGCCTTTTGTGTAAATTAACTATGTAAGATACATGCCTTTTGTGTGAATTAACTATGTAAGAAACATGCCTTTTGTGTGAATAAACTATGTAAGAAGCATGCTTTTTGCGTGAATAAACTATGTAAGAAACATGCCTTTTGTGTGAATAAACTATGTAAGAAACATGCCTTTTGTGTGAATAAACTATGTAAGAAACATGCCTTTTGTGTGAATAAACTATGTAAGAAACATGCCTTTTGTGTGAATAAACTATGTAAGAAACATGCCTTTTGTGTGAATAAACTATGTAAGAAACATGCCTTTTGTGTGAATAAACTATGTAAGAAACATGCCTTTTGTGTGAATAAACTATGTAAGAAACATGCCTTTTGTGTGAATAAACTATGTAAGAAACATGCCTTTTGTGTGAATAAACTATGTAAGAAACATGCCTTTTGTGTGAATTAACTATGTAAGAAACATGCCTTTTGTGTAAATTAACTATGTAAGAAACATGCTTTTTGTGTGAATAAACTATGTAAGAAACATGCCTTTTGTGTAAATTAACTATGTAAGATACATGCCTTTTGTGTGAATTAACTATGTAAGAAACATGCCTTTTGTGTAAATTAACTATGTAAGATACATGCTTTTTGTGTGAATTAACTATGTAAGAAACATGCCTTTTGTGTAAATTAACTATGTAAGATACATGCCTTTTGTGTGAATTAACTATGTAAGAAACATGCCTTTTGTGTGAATAAACTATGTAAGAAGCATGCTTTTTGCGTGAATAAACTATGTAAGAAACATGCCTTTTGTGTGAATAAACTATGTAAGAAACATGCCTTTTGTGTGAATAAACTATGTAAGAAACATGCCTTTTGTGTGAATAAACTATGTAAGAAACATGCCTTTTGTGTGAATAAACTATGTAAGAAACATGCCTTTTGTGTGAATAAACTATGTAAGAAACATGCCTTTTGTGTGAATAAACTATGTAAGAAACATGCCAGTGTGAACTAAATTACCCGAAGACAAACAGCAACTGAAAAAGCAAGAATACAGTCGATCTAGAGACAGGAAGCCTAGCGAGCACGACATTACATATCACCTTCGAACTTGCTTCCGAGATAAACCCTAACTTATTCACACACAAGTTCAACATTTTTACACACTGACCAAGGCCGCATACGCACAATGTATATATTGCCTCCTCAACTCAGGCATGCATATTCACACTGACTGAACACAAATCTAGACAAACACATTTGAAACGTTTTACACACGTGAGAAGATTTAACTATTTTAACGAACAATTTGTTCACTAAAAATATATCGCGTCACTGTAAATTTCTATAAATATAAATATGTTTTATGTTTCAGGAATTTTCGAACTCGGGAATATGTACGGAATCTGTACGGATAAAGTTCTAAGTAATAATCAGTTCTAATTAACAGTATTTTGGGGGTTGAAATTTCAATCATCAGTACGGGCGATACTAAGAATATAAATTATGTAAGAGCTTTTCCTAGTCATGTGTGACGCAACAATACCTAGCTACCACCGTGGACTAAATATATGGTTCCGTTCGAAATTCCGCACAGATGTCCTTGTTCGACAGGAAGATTCCCGAGTTCGACAAGATACACTTGAAAAAGGTCAGAGATTACATCGGCCGAAACGTTGTGAGAATAACATCAAATATGAGAACAGTAGTCCGAATAATCCAAATAATACTAAATATATTTTGTTCGTGACAACGTTTTTATCGATGTCATTCATAACATTCGCTAATGGGAAAAGTACATGATCTGGCTAACTTTAAAAATATAGAAACGAGATAACTTTTATAAAATCTATGGTATATGATTCTTTATTTCATTTAGGAAAATAAAAGGCTGGCCCGATTGAACGTGACGTCTGACTAATCGTATAATTGAGGCCTGCTCATAATGAATGACTTGAAATCGCCTTAGATCGATTTTTTCTGTTATTTAATAAAGTCTATAAATCAACAAGTAACGAAATGTAATTTTGTATTTTATGAAATATCAATATGGTGATTCTTATCGCTTTACTTTTGATGTGTTTTATAAAAAGGCTGTGATCAGGTGATTTTCATTGAATTTCTACACACAGTTCCCCACCCGCAAAAAATGCTGTACATATTGAATTGGCGTTAACACTACAAACATATGCATTTCTTTGTTAGAAACGAAACAAGAGAAGCGAAACGTATTTCTAAAATGGCGTTTTTTTAGAATTCAATTTTAGTAAGCAGATGTAGATTTTTTCGTTGAAAATATTCATATTATCGAGAGTGATGTGACATCTGCAGATGTGTCGGAGGTGATCGATTTAATATTTTGTGTGTGTGTACATATATAAATTATATATAGATTATATTTAATATATATATATATATATATATATATATATATATATATATAGAGAGAGAGAGAGAGAGAGAGAGAGAGAGAGAGAGAGAGATTATATTTAATATATATATATATATATATATATATATATATATATATTGGGCAACTGGTCCCTTTAAAATTTCTTGTTAAAGAAAAACCCGATCATCCTCGGCTCGATTAGATTTGTTATCTTGTTAAAAAGTATCTTGGCTTCCATGAGGCGGTTTACTTGGGTCTCAGTGGTGGATAGTTCGCCCTTGGGTTTTTTTTATAAGAGCAAGCGAAGATCCTTGTTAAACGCTTTCTTTTATAATCGCTACTCCGACGTCAACTTCTCTGGACAAGGTCCGCATTGCCTGGATCTTGCCGAATTTGGTAGTACGGACACAGTCAGAACACGTGCTATGAGCCTTCCTTCTAGCCACTGCTTTTACATCTCGTCGCAATTATCAAGCTCACATCATACCTCTTTCAAGTTATTCAAGAGACACTGGGCGTTATCTAAGATTTCCGAAGTTTTTAATCCAGCGCAAACAATCATAGTCACACTCCTCCAGTATCCCTGTACTTTCCCGTGGTTCATGATTCCCAGCTCCGAAACCCACCAATAGAACGCATCAATAGCGATTCGTTCATTTTACCTCTATTAAATACTTCAAAGATTCTGAAATGAAATCAAAATATTATTAAATGTATCCCCATTATCCGGCGGAGTTGTGGGTTGCTTCACGTGGCTGTTAAATCTCTGATTTAAACTTACTCATGAGAGTAGACCGTTCCCTCACAGACACCTGTCTGTTGACTGTTTTTCGCCGACTGACATTATTACTGACTGACTATTTCAAAATTACTCTTTCTCTAATAACACGTGATCGCGTTCGACCAATTAGAACCTTCGAATTTATTTGCCCCATTACCTTCCTAACTATGTAAAAAATAAAATATTTAGTTTCGTAAGACATATTCTTTATTTAGTCAATAAATGATATACGGCAAACAGCGAAAACGTTGCATGTGATTATTGATTTTAAATTGGTACGACTTACCTTGTTTCTGCAGATATCTCGTGTTGTGGTCTTCTCTGAATGTACACCGGACCAATTTCACTATCAGCATGCCTCGTAGAATCGTTGGAAAATCAATAAAAAAAAGATTATTTCATTTCATGAATTATTCAAGCTTATAGATTTATTTTATTCCCTTGTGGTAATGCAAGGAGATAACGCGGCGACTCACAGCCCTAATCGATGATATTTCTTGTCGACACCAATGTAATTAGAGAATTTCAAAGATTGTCAAAAAAATATTTGCTCTAAATTTGAAATGCTGTTATTAAACAAGCAAATTTGTTAACAATACTTGGTACAATTTATGCGATAAAATATTTAGATTCAAAGTTTTCTTGAGAATATACGAATCAACTAAATTACAATATCATAATGAGTCGAATGATTTGCGTCAAATTTTGACTAATCATATTAAATGAGCGACAAACACTTAAACTGATTCTAAGTGTTGACTTTCCTTTTTTTAGTATGGAAGTCTTGCATCATGAATTTTTCACACTCTAATAATGTTTAAGCTGCTAATATCATTATCAATAAATGATTAATTGTTAAAATGTCTAAAAATATCAGAAAATATTCTTACGGTAAATTCTATTTTCATTCGTAATTTTGATTTTCCTTTACTTATTTTGGTCCAGTGTGAATAAGAAAAGCCTTATGGTTTTCTCATTGGCTTTTATTCTTTTATTCCGGTATTCTCTTATTCTGTTATTCCCTAATTCTATTAGTTTGTTATTCTCTTATTATTCTGATTTTCTAAAGATGTGTTCATTAGTTTTACAAAAAATTAAGCAAGTTATATGACCATGAACACAAAAAACTGACTCGGCCAGTGGGCTAACAATTCATTAAAATTCCCTCAACTGTCAGTTTTTTTTAATAAATAAACTTACAATCATTAGTGTTTGCTCATAGCCAATCAAGGTTCAAATTGAGTGTGCAACACGATGAGACGGGAGGCGTGTAATTTAGCATATATTACTGATAGAAGAAATGTAAAGCATAAACATACAAAGTCGGAGAATTATCAAAAAGCACATTGATGAGAAATTTTTTTAAATCCAATTGCATGTTAGGACTTTGTTTATGACGTCAGTTAGAATTTGGTAAGCAAATGATGGTTTTCAAAGTAGGTTGGATACTTTAGTAGAAACTTGTTAAACAAATGGTATTCCTAAATAAATCGAAATCGGAATGAATGCGAAAAGTGTGTATTACGTACATCATTTTGTAAACGATATAGTTAAATAGACAGACAAACAGAAAATCAAAGAAAGAAAGAAAAGGGTAGATCTCGTTGAACGACACAGCGAGAGAGAATAAAAACGGACGGGTGTACGCTAAGCTATGTAAACGAAAAAATGCACAGAAATACACATCATGACTATTGTTAATTCACCGACTCTGAAGAGACAGGTAGACGCACACTTAGTGACAGATTTCGGTGCATGGCAGTCACTCAAGTAAAGCATGAATGAATTGTCAGCGTAATTTTTTCTGTGTCGTCTCCGTCATAAAGCAAGAATATCTTTACAAGCAAAAGCAAATTGGATGTTTTCCTTTGTGGGATCTTGTGTTTACAAACAACGGGTTATCTGGGAACCTCAAACAATAAACAAAGCAATTACTATACACATCAAGCACGACGAAATGACAACTGTTCAGCCTTTCGTATTCAAGTATTTTTTAATTACCAATGTTACATAACGAGAGCCGTTGTTTGAATAGAAAGAAGTGACCCAAGAACGGAAGCTGACGAAACCACTTGACTTCCGGACAGTGATTTTATGTATGGTGTCTGGCAGAGCGCCATCCTCAGTGAGAGGGGGGGGGCATCGCGCACAATGTAACTTGGCGTAGCGAGGCGAGCAATCCGTCTATCGATCTGTCTGTATTTCTATCTTACCAACACGTAATTAATCCATCTGTTCTGCCTTTTTGGGGCTGTGATTGTTCTTCTCTTTGTAATAAAAAATCATTTAAAACTAAACATCGGCATTCGATTAATTGTATCTACAAACAAGAAAAAACCTGGGGGCCCGACGACAACACGGGTGTATAATGGTCTAGGAGTTTATCAATCCGGATTTTCTTTATATTATTTGATGATACAAAATTCACGTTAAAATATTATTAGTTCTCGTATTGAGTTATGCTTTAAACAATTCAGTTTTAATTAGCCATAATTTGTAATTCACTGAACAAGTTACCCATCTTTCATTATATATATATATATATATATATATATATATATATATATATATATCATCTTCTCTCTGTTGATTCAATTCTCTAATAGCTTTTAGTGTTTCTGTGGGTATTTAGAAAAAGCGTCACTCTCTTTTTTGGATAGTTTATTAGTACACTCCGTAAACAAAAAGCATATAGAACATACAACACTGCGCTACAATTGTTATTATATCAAACACATCTACTCTAAAAAAAAATTTAATCGTAATTAGTTGTGATTAGTGGTTGTTGACATAATTCAAGTGCATGTTCACAAGATTTACAAAAATGTGTAGTCAACAGTCCAATAACTTTTGACTGCAAGTAACTATGGTTTCGCCGGTTTGACAATAATTACACATTTTCACAAATATCTAGAAATCATTTCATAACTAAAATTGAGACTAGTGATTATTTACACGAATTTTGTATGACTTATTTAACATCATACTTAAAGTGTTACCTAATATGTCGAGAGATCGGTCGAGTTATACAAAATAACACAACATGGTATTTGATACGCTCTTACTTAGTATTATAAGGCGATGATCGAACTGTCTCTGTCTTAAATAATCCATGTATTGAAGTTGCGATGACTACGGCTTAGTTAACCAATATTGTTTTACAAATTTTCTTATTTTGCATGTACACAATTCTTTATTTGTCTGTCTTTTTTCTTGTTGATATCTTGCGAGATCAGGTTTAGAGGTGTTAACGCGTTCGATGTTGAAATAGAAGAAAGGAGGGGAAATGAATCTACTATACAATGTAGTTAAGGGAGAAGCGGAATTCCCAACTAACGCACAAGCCTCACATTAACTTGAAGAGACACGAGTTAGGACATATTGATATCTGCCACCGCCCGGGAATGGAGACCGCAATGAAACCAAAACTTATAGGCAAAATTTAAAAAATCTAAGTTTCTTAATTTCTTATTTCTGAACAGTCTCTGTCTTAAATAATCCATGTATTAAAGTTGCGATGACAACTTCTTAATTAAACAATACTATTCCTTGTGTTTTTTCTTTTGCCTGTGCACAATTTTTTTATTTGTCTGTCATTTTTCTTGCTAATATTTTGCAAGATCAGGTTTAGTGGGGTTAACGCGTCTGAAGTTGAAGGAGAAGAAAGGAGGGGGAGGAATCCACTATCAAATGTAGTTATGGGGCGGAAGCGGAATTCTCACCCAACGCACTAGCCCCAGATAAGCTTAAAGAGACAAAAGTAAGTACATATTAATATCTGCCATCGTCCGGGAATGGAGAGGGCGGTGAAACCAAAGCTTATAGGCGAAATTTAAAAAGCCTAGGTTTCTTAATTTCTTATTTCTGAACTATCTCTGTCTTAATAATCGATGTATTACCGTTGCGATGACTACTTCTGAGTTAAACAATATTTTTCCAGGTAGCTTGATCTGAAACGCAACTACTAAATTGTTTATTATACTGTAAAATTATAGCTAAGTGCCCCCTCGTCGGACCGACACAAAACTAGATTAAATCCTCCCACCTACCATAATGGCCGGTAAAATGTCTTAAAAATAAATGTTGCTCATGATAGAGTGAGAGGGGAACTCATCTCCAGTCCTTCATGATCTATGAAAGATAGTGACTAGACTTATTCTATCTATCCATCTCTCTATCTCTCTCTCTCTCTCTCTCTCTCTCTCTATATATATATATATATATATATATATATATATATATATACTAGGGGTATGTTTCATACCTGCGGTGTGTATGACCTGTAGACCTTTTAAGGCAATCCAACTAAGAGAGGGAACACTCTGATAATAAAACCTTGCTACTAACAACTTACGTCTTGGCAGCAAACCGTTGGAGAGGGAAGCCTCATTGGTCCTAATCGACAACCTTCCTAGAGCTGGAATCTCGAACAAAATATCAGGCTGGCAAACCTAAAATTGCTTAATAAGTAGATAGGCTCTACCTATAACCCGACCTGTGCACTCCTTCTCTGTCTATTAGCCAGATGCAAAGGTACCAGCGCTGGAACGCCTCAAAGGCACTCAGTGACAGGCCTTGTTTCCTAACTAGGACAATGAACATCGTCTCTCTTTCTCTCTATCTTGGGGAAAGTTTTTTCGTCATTAAGTCTTGCATGACCGGTCTGAGTCACTCTTGTTCCGACAGGTTAGACAGCTTGTCTGACTTGTGTTTCCGACTGACAGGACAGGAACCCAAACTCTTAGGTAACGCTAAGAACGGCTGCTACATTATCAGTTGTATAATACCGTGGGAATCTTCGACCCAGGACTCTACCCTGCTAAACTCTGTCTCTTAAAGCATAGATAGAGCACTCTCACTCGGCTCGAATGCTCAATTACATGTATCTGGGGATTTTAATGTTCACCACCGTGACTGGCTGGGATTCTCCAGCTTTACTGACGCAGCCAGTAACTCTACATATAATTTCTCCTTAGCTCACTCCCTCTTACAGACTGTCGCTTTCCCGACCCGCCTCCCTGATCGAGTAGACTAGCAAGCCACACTTCTCAACTTGTTCCAAACCTCACTGCCCGAGGCTTGTGTGACTGAAGCCCATAGCCCGCTCGGGAACGCTGGTCACGTTGTGGTCATGATTGCTATCACCCTAAAACGCGTCCAAAACCTGATGAGTCGTTGCTCAAAATAACGAGATACTACGAGCAGGCTGATTTTGACTCCATTAGAGATCACATCAGCGAAGCCCCATGGAGTGTAACCTTCTCACTTTCTGCTGATCAGTGTGCAAATGAGTTGACTGAATGGGTCAAAGCAGGCATTGCAGCCTATACCCTCATGCGAAAACTTTTCAGTAAATCCCACTCTCCTCAATGGTTCACCTCGGAATGAAAGCAAGAAATGAGAGGCAGCAATCATACCGAAAGTTCATCCGGCATAAGTCAACTGCGAACAGACAGAAATTTATACAGTCAAAAAATAATTGTAAGGCAGTGATAGGTGAAACAACGAGAAAGTATACAGAGATAACCAAAAAACGCATTCAGGCACAGAAACTAGGTACTCGACCTCCAAAGTTTTTGGGACCTGATCTTATACCGGTAATAGTAATAAAGAAATGCTTTGCAGAACTCTATAACAAATGCCTTGCTGAAACTTGCTTCACTGATAGCTGGAAAATTACCTCTGTGGTACCAGTCTTAAAAGAATTCTGAGGTTGGAACATATCCTCAGAACTACAGCCCAATCAGTCTACTCCCGATCCTTGCTAAGATTTTTGAATCCTTAATCAATCTAGCAATAGTCCGGCACCTATTTAATACAAAACTTTTTTTCTGACCGCCAGTATGGATTTAGAGAAGCACGATCTACTGCAGATATCTTAACGGTTATCTCTGAACGCATATATCATACACTGGACAAAGTAGGTTAAGCCAGGGCGGCAGCGCCTGATATATTCAAGGCCTTTGACAAGGTATGGCATAAGGGGGTCCTCCTAAAAATTCACTCATATGGTATTACTGGACGAATATTAATATAATTAGACCATTCCTAACCAAAAGAAATCCATAATATCAATTAACGCATAGTCACCTATATGTGAACTTCCTCTCTCTTCCCTCCAACACTATCTCCTTATGGGACCTCCACATCTAACCTGACCCATCTTCTTCCTCGACAACCACCTCAGGTACCCCAATAAGCATGACGCACGCTTTCCTCTCATTCCTAGCTGTTTTAATAACTACGACAGCCACTAAATCTCCCCCACCCTTCACAATTAACTTAATCCTGTATGAGCTCATATTTTATACTTGCTTTGCGGCCCCTTGGGATAAGTTCCTCTCACTGCTACAATCACTCCCATTCCCACTCTTACTCTCACCATCTATTCTAGCCCACAATTTATTTTTATATTTGCATAAGCGGCTTTTCAGGGTAATTCATCCGAATGCTTTTCCTATTCTGAATTTGAAATTCAGCATTAATTAACACATCTACTATTAATTTTGACTTCCAGCATTTATTTTCTATGAAGCATTTGAAGTCACATACAGGAAGCCGAGTATGTTTTTGAGGTATGGATTTATAAAATGTTCCATTTTTCTCTGAGTAATTTTCATTGTTCATTTGGGCTTGAATTCTCCAGATTATTTGTGACCTTAAAATACAATTTTTTAGAACACTTAGGATTTGTGAAACTCATAGAACATTAATCAGCTTCTTTGTTTTGACTGTTTAAACATTTTGAATCATTTAAATTTGATACAACATTCTGCCAATAGTTCGCGACATGTTATATCTGTTTCAGGACTAAATCGAAACATTTTTCCCATTAATGTTTTTCAAAATTCTTCATTTTTGTATCGTCAAGATATTCATGTCTAATACTTAATTAATATTTAATTATTATTGGTCAGAATTTCATAAGAGCGTTATCTTTGAAAGAAAAACATGAATTAAAGGTATTTTTGTATTTGTATCCTTTGTTTGAACACTTGATGAGTTAATACACCTGTAAACTATACAAATAGTATACACTTCATCACATTATTATCCATATGTATGTATATATATAATATAAAATTGGCTTCTTCTAATTAAGGATTTGAATAAAACCATCTTTTTGTCCACCGGATCCAGCACTACACCATCACTAGTAAGAACCACTTCGCAGTTTCATTGACTGTTTTTTTCTCAAATGGCAGAGCTCTTCTGTCAAGAGGTGATAATGTAGCACTGGTGTCATCTGCCCATGAATGTCATCAAACCAGATACACCTTCTAGCCATCATCAACAACTGATTTTAATTACATTGTGACGTCATAAACTACCATGCATCTCCTTCATCTCCTTTCTTTCACCATCCAAGATTTACCTCTCCTTCCAGTTTGTATCATCCCTCTTCAGCCATATCTTATAAGATGCTCCCTCTCTGCTGTTTCCTGGACATTTTTAACCAATTTTCTCAATTCTGTGCTGTTACAGTAAAAGCGATGTCGAAATAAGTTTATAGCCGTTCGCTCTACATTTCCTTTTGCCCAATGGTCAAATGATGGAATTTGACTTTCTATCCTTCATCTTTACATTCTTGTACCAACTCCTCACATCTAATCTGTTTCTTATTTTTTATAAGCAGCAAATGTTTCCTCCCATGATACTGTTAATTCCAGTAGCATTCCTTCTTTATTTTCTTCACACCACACGACAGATGATACTAACGACAACACCAAAAAGTTTTCAAATATACATTTAACTTCTAGTTTTCAGTCCATCTGTCATCCATTTATAAAAATAATTAATTACTTTTTGTACCTGCTTTGTGGAATTCCATCTTCTTTCTTTGTTTCATCCTGGCTAATTCAACATCATGAAATGCTTTATTCATTACTTGATTTGTGCTATTATCGCAATCACCTGATTGTGACGTCACGTATACCTTTCTATTGCCAACTCACAGTTTGAGGGAATATGTTTTAGCGTTCACTTTTCCCGCATCGACATTTATCATTATCACATATCCTCTAACGAACAAGATTGGCGAATGATGGCATTGCATAATATATTGACCTAATCAAGAACGATGTCGTTCCCAGGCCCATATTCATTTTTCGCTCAACAACACACTCCACCTATCGTAAGCACTGTCCTTGTGGATAACATTTTACAAGATGTGAATATCGATTCTTTTGAACTTCGTTCCAGCACCCCTTTTCCCCCCATACATTACTCCTGGGAAATGGTTTAAAGTTTCAACATACATTTGTACTATTTTGCACTGCTACAATAATATCTGCATGCTCAAACGTTGCTATTGCATGATCGACTGCTGTTTCCTGCTCTCCATTCCGTCCAAGTTCTTACTACAGGTGGATTATCTTTGATTTTTTCGTCATTGGAAAAGCAGAGCATCATCAGTGTACGCACTGTAGCAGCCTAATATTCTTCTACAATAGATTCGACAGGCAGTTGTTGTTGATAATTTCTTCCAAATATTGCAGTATTATTGAGCGACTTTGGCAATCCCAGAGACTTTCTTATATATATGCTGCATCGCTGTTCTATTTTTTTTGGTAACTCGGGTCAATGGTATGTTATACATCTGTAAAAATACCATTAACTTTCGGTACAACACATACTGTAAGCACCTACATTTGAAATTCCCAGGTAGATTTTTTCTATAGTTTGTAATTCCTCTTCAGCTTCCTGCTCTATTTCCGTACACTTACTTCTGCCATTTAATGCTCCCTTGTACCATCATCCTAAACTCTTCACTGGCTCATTGATCTAGCTCTTTTCACAAAATCATCTAATTCCTTCTTCTTTATATCATTGATATCAAATGGTACTCCTGACTGTGTTGGTCTTTTCAACCATGCTATATACGGTGGTTCTCTATCTTTATTTTGATCGCTGTATGTATTCTTTAGATTAATTTTCAATTATTCTCTTTGACATTCCAGATTCACACTCTTATTCTCTGCAAAAAGTTATTTTGTAAACTTATATGGGGTTTTCACAAAATTCTTCCGGCAATATTTCCTTGTAATCGTCTTTCTTTCCTCATTTCCTCTCATAACCTTCTCTTAATATCTTCATGAAGCTGTTTTAATTCACCTACTGAATATAACCATCTTGTCCGCTGATCCTTTTTCTCCTCTTCAGATGGTCAATTTTTCCTTCTTTTCTAAGTTGCTTTTGGATTCTAATATCTTTCAATTCGTTCCTCTTTTCTAACCCAAATCTCTATTTTCCTTTCTCGTAGATCGTTACTGCTAACTTTCCAATTTCTGTTCTGTCATTCCTAAGAGATTCTATCTTAGCTACATAGCTATCAAACTTTTCATACGTAGCAGTGTCATTGACTTTTGGCCACTTTATCTTGGACTTTCTATTACTATACAATTTTGCTGGCTTTTAAAAAGTTTAGTGTAAAAATCTACTTCACTTCTTTTAATTAACCATAAATGGTAATTAACTTAATAATTCCTCCATCTCTTATCGATGTATTTTCCCTCTCTTATCCATGTATTTCTCACTCTCTTTTCCATGTATTCCTCACTCTCATATACATGTATTCGTTCCTCTCTTATCCATGTATTCCTCCCTCTCTTATCCATGTATTTATTCCCTCTCTTATCCATGTATTCCCCACTCTCTTATCCATGTATTATTCTCTCTCTTATCCATGTATTCCTCCCTCTCTCATTCATGTATTCATCACTCTCATATCCATGTATTCCTCCCTTTCTTATCCATGTATTCTTCCCTCTCTTATCCATGTATTCCTCACTCTCATATCAATGTATTCCCCCTCTCTTATCCATGTATTATTCTGTCTCTTATCCATGTATTCCTCCGTCTTTTATCAATGTATTCCTCACTCTCGTATTAATGTATTCCTCTCTCTCTTATCAATGTATTTTTCACTCTCATATCTATGTATTCCGCCCTCTCTTATCCATGTATTCCTCACTCTCATATCCATGTATTCTTCCCTCTCTCTTATCCATGTATTTTTCACTCTCATATCTATGTATTCCTCCCTCTCTTATCCATGTATTCCTCACTCTCATATCCATGTATTCTTCCCTCTCTCTTATCCAGGTATTTTTCACTCTCATATCCATCTATTCCTACCTCTCATATCCATGTATTCCTCCATCTTTTATCCATGTATTCCTCACTCTCGTATCCATGTATTCCTCCCTCTCTTATCCATGTATTCCTCCCTCTCTTATCCATGTATTCCTCACTCTCCTATCCATGTATTCCTCACTCTCATATACATGTATCCCCTATTCTCATATCCATGTATTGCTCCCTCTCGTATCTATATATTCCTCACTCTCTTATCTATATATATACCTCCGTCTTTTATCCATGTATTCCTCACTCTCATATCTATGTTTTTCTCCTTTTCTATCACTTCAACAACTCTAATATATTTATATTGACTCTGTCTTGTTAAAATTAATATTGATTTTTATAGTCACGTGATAGCACTAATCTTGGATGTATCGTCTTATTCGCATTTCTTATTTTGTGAAGAAAAGGTGTACACCTGGGGGCCGCATTGGGTTTAGCAACAATTCCAACAGTTATGCGGGTGGCTGGAACAAGGGCGGCTTTAATTATTGAGGTTACGTGAACTCCAATAGCGGCGGTTGGTATCAAGGAGGTAATGGTCGCTACAGCGAGGACTACAACAGTGGCTGTTATGGAAACGGATTCGATTGGCGGTGGAGGACCTGAACATGCAGGACCTTTCACAGAGAGCATCCGGACTTTATGATGGTCTGGTCTATCCGTAAAAGGAAAATTCTTGAAAAATAAAATTTATGTATTCTCCACCAACTGCCAACTGCGAACTGCACCATTTTTCTCTCGACTTCACTTTGCTCACTGACCAACAACAACTCTTCAATCAAAAGAGTACAGTTTTTATACTGTCCTCCACCAGAGCCATCTAGCGGTTAGAAACTCCAAACAGCCAATTTGCAAAGGATAGATAACTCAAATGGCGACAAAATCACACGCCCCCTTGATCGTCAAGATCAATAATTGGTTTTATAATCCGCCATCTACGTTGGCGGTCTTCGTTCGTGTTGCGACCTTCGTACGGGTTCTTCTTAAGAGAATTCAACAATCTCTTCACCTGATGGTAAGGAAACTCCGTTAACTGACACGTTGTTTTCAGATAGTACATCAGTTACTGTTCCTGTTCCACAGCGGGTTGTACATCTGACATAGGGTGGTTTCACCCACACCTCCTCACCCACAGTGATTTTCGCTTGTCCCTGTTCCACTCTCTCCGTCATTGCCAGTAGATGTCGCCATTCATACGTGGAGACAGATCGATGTGGCACTGACGTTTCGTCTTGGCCAGCCTTCGGTGCCATGTTATACCAAAAGACCACTTCTTGGGGCGAAATTTGGCTTCTTGCTGCCATAGCTTTTATAGTTCGATGGTGTCTCTCTATGATACCATTGCCTCTTGGGAGGTATGCTGTTCTAAAATATTGCCTAACACACCACTTATCACATAGCTCCCTAAAGACCTCTGAGCGGAAACAAAACCCTGTTGTCCATTAGGACCTCTTCTACTGGCCCTCTCTCCATAAACTATCTTTATACCTTCTGCTGTTTCTGTTCTAATTTTTCGCCATATTGCTACTATCCCAGGTCCACAGTCAATCATAGTTAAATACAGTTCATGGCTATAATGCATGATATCAATGGCCAGTCGCCTCCAATTGTCTCTTACATGCAGCTCTCCTTTTGCATGCCTGGATGGCGCAGGGTCAATGGACTGACACTCCCTAGAGTGTTTAACTACATCCTGAACATCTGCCATTGCGATGTTGGGATTCACTTTTCCTGCCAGATATAACGTCCTTTCCTTACCAAAATGATGCATATTATGCAGATGCTTTATTTCATCTACTATACAGCACACCGGAGCCACATTTTTCTTCTCTCGTAGCCAAGCCTTCTTCACTCTGGTCAGCACGTCTGTCTTGTTTTTCTGTGATGGAACCAATGTGGCGGTAACTCTCAGTTTGAATTCTCTGATCAAGTCTTTAAGTGCCCCGAGTCGACGCTTGATAAGCATCTCATCTGCTCCTTTGATCCTGATCCGTTTATCTCCCGACACTTCTGACTTAATCCACGATGCCACTGTTGCCGAGTCCGTTCTAATGTCCGTTGTGTGTAGCCTCCATTTCAAAGCTAAGTTGATGCCTTTCAGTGTGGCTTAAAGCTCCGCAACATTGATGTGGGCGCTATCATTCTTCTTTCGTAACAAGGCAGCATCTTCAACAGTTACACTTTCTATTTCCTATAATGCCCTAATGCCAGGCTGCTAGCATCGCTCCATATCACATCTTCCGGACCCCTTTTTACGTGCTATTCTCCCTTTACAGGGTCCACCTTTTTTTTACTTCCGCGATCACTTCCTTTATCATGTGCAACACCTCTGGGTCAATTTCATTCTCCCATCGGTCCATACCGGTATGCCTTTTAATAAAGCTCAATTCAGTCCGCAGCCATTCAACTATGGAATAATAACCAACCAACTTCCCGCACACACAGAAAAGTTCATTCCATTTTTTAACAACTCGGATAGCTTAGCTGTTAGTCCATATGTTTTGACATGGTCTCTCACTTTTTTCTGCAGTCACCTCTGTTTCGTCAACCAGTGCATCATCAATATAAGAACAGCTGGCTCTTTTCACTGCATCGTCTTTTGACAACACGATCTTAAACACTGCCATCATAATTTTCGGTGCAGGATTAAGTCCGAATCTTAGTCTGGTAAAGCAATAAATCTGACCTTTATATTTAACCAATTGATACCGCCATAGCTTCTTGTCCACATGGATTTGAAGGTAGGCCAGTTTTAAGTCCACGATTTTGGTTGCTCGCTCTCATTTCCTCCATTCCCTTATGACTTGTTTACATACGTCGATTCCATCTTTAGTGTGGCAGGCCACGTGCTTGTTCAACTCTCGGAAGTCCAATACTGGCCTGACTTTCCTCTTGGTAGGCTGAACCACTGCCATGAGTGACAGAATTCTTTCAACCTTCCCTGACCATGGTATTAAAATTCCTTCGTCGACCCACCTCTCAACTTCCTTCTCAAACTGCGGTCTTATCTCTCCTTTTAGTGTGTTTTCGTAGCAGCTTACCTGATTTGTCAACACAGGCAGTCCTGCGGTCCATTGCCACTCTACTGTCAACTTGTCACCATCAAAATAGGCTCGGAATCCTCATCTGACATGGCTAGGGTTTTTTCGGCTGGATGGCATTATTACTGTTCGCACTTCTTGATATTCTAGTTTCATACTGCTTGCCGAACTTCACCTCATCCATAGCAATTGTAGCTCCTCCCAGTCGGTCAATAACATCCAGGCGCAGTATCACATCAATTCCCCCAACGAGCGTATCCAGCACAATTACTCGGAGTCGTAGCGGTATATTTTTTACTATAATCTCAGCATCAGTCTCTTCACAAACCTTCAACTCTCTGTCATCTACTGCTCTAATATTGATGGATCCATTCCAAAAGTTGACGACACTTGTCGTAACAGGTGTAGTTGTACAGCCGGTATCAACAAGGGCTCTTGCCCGTTTTCTGTTGACAGTAACCACTATCTGTGGCAGTAAACGCTCACACGCCTTTTCAGAAGTAAAGGGGCGACTACTGGCGCTATAACACCCCTTTACTCGTTTCCCTGAAGTGAAGGAAAATTCCTACTAATGTGCATAACCTGGCGACACCGGAAACAGATAACACCCGGCCTTGGTTAACTACAGTCTCTCATCAGGTGGGACCCCTGACATCTAAAGCATTTTCCAACAAATTTACGTCTTCTCACTATCTGCTCTTTTTCATCAGACTTGTTTGTGGTAGAGGTTGCAATTGCCTCTAGTTCACTAGGACGTTTCGTCATCACACTGGCATGCCTCAAGATCACTTCTACCTCCATGGTTCTAATGTCAGTCATTCGTTGTAGTTCCACACGCGAGAGCGATTTTAACTGTCTTTTCAAGACTTCGTCCCGTGTATTTAAGTTCTAGAGAATACATAAATTAAGCAGTGACATTTTGAGGCCGTTTAAAGGAAGAGGGGGTTGTGGTCGCTTGGCTTAATAAGCTGAAGCTGGTGGCGAAGCTGCAAAAAATTGATGACGTAGCGACATTGATCCCAATGTATTTAGAGGGGAATGACTTTATGATGGTCTGGTCTATCCGTAAAAGGAAAGTTCTTGAAAAATAAAATGTATGTATTCTCCACCAACTGCACCATTTTCTCGCTCGACTTCACTTTGCTCACTGACCAACAACAACTATTTATCTACTTCCCACAAAGTAGAATGTGACACAAGGTCGGAAAGTGGAAATTGCGCACTCTAGAGGAGGAGTACTTATTGCCTTTAAAAATTGCCTGGGCAGCCCCGTCGGCATTCCCCGGTAGGGGCGCCTCAGGCGATTAGCAATAAACTAACCCCTTCTCAAAGGGTGAGAAGGCAAAGCCTGGGAGGGTGGACCTCCTAGAACTGCACAGGACAGTCCCATAGACCGGCGTAAATCATGTCCCGAAGGTCAAGACAATACCAGTCTATCGGGTGTAGTATCCATCGGAACAGATACTATACTTTGATCTTGGCCAAAAGGCCAAGAACATTGCTCACTGACCAACAACAACTCTTCAATCAAATGAGTACAGTTGTTATACCGTTCTATCAACCCTTATGCAAACTGACTCCCCACCAGAGCCATCTAGCGGTTAGAGACTCCAAACAGCCAATTTGCAAAGGGGAAATAACTCAACGTGCGACTAAACCACAGATGGGAGCTGTAATGCTGATACTGGAATAGGCGTTAGAACAACATCATTTTTAATACCAAATGTAATCAAAAATTAATTCAACTATGCCAAAACCTGTGTTTTTTTTTATTAATGTATAGATCCAAGCCAACGTTCCTGGATAAAACTAGCCTGTTTCTTGGCTTAATGTGTATTACACTTTTTTAAATATTAAATGTATAAAAGGGATATTTTTTAGATATTGGCAATTGAATCGAACTCCGTTTCTCTTTCCTTTTATTTCTATGAACTCAAGTATTTTATTTTTTATATACCAAGAAATTCTTTCTTAATAAAGAAACGAAGTTACTAAAATTGTTACACGGAGTCTCGAGCAGGGTTAGTGTCACAGGAAGCCTCGAGTAGGGGCTAGTGTCACATGGAGCCTCGAGTAGAGGCTAGTGTCACATGAAGCCTCGAGTATGGGCTAGTGTCACAGGTAGCCTCGAGTAGAGGTTGGTGTCACATGAAGCCTCGAGTGTCATCACGATAGCGGGAGACAACTCCTGAACGAGAAACTTTGAAGGAATTCCACAGTTAACATATTCCTTGTATGACCTGTGGTTCTGTCAGGCACATGGCTACCCCTGAGGAGTGTTCCCTCTCTTGGAAACCTTTTACCTGTTCATGCTAGGTGATTTATTTTCCTGTTAAACAAGACAGCACTCGACCAACGTTATTCTCAAACTTTGACTAATACTCGGTTATTTTTTTAATTTTACGTTTTGTATGCGATTTACAATTCCTACGATTTTATTTTTACGAAAATGATGGTTCTAACTTATTAACTTAAAAACGAACCTGCAGGCTATTTTAAATTGTGCTTGAAATCATCCAGTGATAGCAAAACAAGTGTTTCTTAGTAAAATTTAAATGTAACGTAATGTTTTCAGAAACTTTTAGGCACAAACTAGATGAAAGTTGACGTTCGTTTTATAATTTTCTTTTTCGACTGTTTTTTTTTTGTCAACTTTCTAAAAAAGACGGAGACGTCGTATTAATGAACTAAATCTATAAAGAAAATATAATGGCCACTTTAGTTATGAGTTTCCTAAGATATTCAATGATTACTGCTTTCTTATAGATACCTGATTTCACTTTTTATTAATGCTAACATAAGTGATCCTGTGTCTCAAAGTTTAAGTAACAATGTAATTTAGCAGTTCTCTATTATATTAATATTTATAAGTTCTATAGTTTAGTCGTCCCGGATGAATGTATATTTTTATTGCTTGGTCCATTATTCTTCATAAGCCGTTCGGTCTGATAACTAAAAATCCCGAACGTTTTTACTTAGTTCAGCAATAAAGATTGCATGTAAACTGTATTTCCAGTATTTCACTTTTATAGAAATTTCTTAAATTGACTGGAATATGATACGGGAGTCAATCGTTTGTAACGTGTAAAATAATTGGACAATTTAACCTGAAACATCAGTTGTACACTGACTTAAAATGGGACCAACCAGATGCGAGTTTGCTTTTATACATACAGTTGCTCATTTGAATTGGTCGCATTATCTACCTCTGTGCCAAGTTCTTGTTGTAAAGAACTATTGAAAACACCAAAGGAACCTCGACACCCATATGGGGGAAGTGTTTCTAAGTGATGCCTGGATCATTTGGGGGCCATTTGACGTGAGGGGAGTTGTTGACTGTTTTGTTCTTGCCTTGTGGGGTTCATGGCTTATGCCAGGTTCGATTTTTTTTATTGTTACCCCCTACCCCAAACAAAACTGATTTTTTTCTCTGAGCGTGTGAAAATTTGCTCGCACCGGTTGTTCTAATACTTTCCATTTTACTACAGATAATAGATGTACGAGGTTTATCTTTACTAAAAAAAATGCTTAGTTTTATATGGTCCGTTAACTTCACTCTACACATTGCTCGCATTATCGTCTTCTCTCCGTTCAGTTTCGTCTGTCTGTTTAACACATTCAAGATCATATAGCACTACAGACAGTACATATGTGCTAATTGAGCTTTATTACATTATGTTAATTATATGTTTGAAAATCAAATTATTCTGCAAAAAAATGAAAAGAATTCAGAGGATCAATGAAACATATTTCTTTGAATGATGGATGAAGGAAAAAATAATGATGATGACAGTTAAATGTCAATGATGATGGAAAAGTTAATAACACAGAAAAGGAGAGAACAAACCAATAGAGAGAAGAAATAAAGAAAAGGAAAAATGAAAGAGGAAAAAAAGAGGATTACGAGAAGTCAAATGGAAATACAGAAAAGAAAATAGGAAACAAAGAAAAGGGGAGAAAAGATAAAATAAAACAAATATTAAGGTCATTTCCATTTCACAAATTTATTGCCGATGTAACCTCCGACCTTCTTTTGGTTCGTCTCGTCGAACTCGGAATTCTTTATATCGAACTCGGGATGTTCGGACCGTAGCGCAACGTATATAAGTGCTAAGTAATAATTAGTTTTAAGTGTGCACTCTTCTAAAGATGTATTAATTAAGACAGCGACACTAATAATACAATTACGAATTACTTAACACTCTTACACAGTCATGGCTGACGGAACGAGAGTAAAATCCCATCGTGGATAAAATACAGGGTTTGAAATTCTGTATAGATTCCCGAGTTCGACATAAAGATCTCCGTGTTCGACAAGATGCACCTTAAGAAAGTCGTAGGTCATATCGGTCGAAATTGTGTGATAATAACATCCAAGATGAGAACAGTAGTTCGAATAATCTAAATACTACAGATTATCAATCCTCATCTCAGAATGATAATAAGGGGCATTCTTCAGACAGCTATCGAGAATGGGAAAACTCATAATGGTCAGTTAGAAAAGAGTCGTGTTGGAATCCAGAGAGTAGAAACAGCTAATCATATTGAACAACTGCTTAAAAAATTAAAATCGTACGGTTACAAAAGCCCAAAAAGACGAGTCAGCGTTGTATTGATGACACGGATGGAAAGCTCATAAACATAAATTCTGTCAGATGCCGCTGAACATAGCCGTACACCCAGTTTACTCCTCCCAAAACTGACTGTCAATCCACCAGAAGTTAGTCTAATTATTAACGAGAAGAAGCATAACAAAAGAGTAAGCGTAGAATCTTATAACGGTCGGATAAAAACGTTCGAACTAATCACACAGTATCTCGAAAAAGTGTCTTTATTTAACAGATTTCTAAGACACCTTTCTTGAACATAACACTTTTATAAAACACAGTATCTGGAAAAAGTTTCTCTGATTATTACTTACAGTTGTATAGAGGTTCAACTGTTATATTATAACTGTATTGAATTTTCTTTTCTTTAATATTCTTTGGTTACCAACGACAAAACCGTACTGGAATATCGTTCGATGACTTACTGTACTCTGATCTAAGGGAACAGCGTGGGACGGAAGAATGTGCGTTGTATGAATCACTGAAAAGAACCAATACTAGTACCCAACAACCAGTGGATCAGGCTTTGCACATGTGTATCACGAACATATATGTGCATAGCTCCGCTTCTTTACCATCCAATAACGAAAATCTACAGAAGATGTGTAAAGAATTATTAGAAAGTAAGTCCCTCCTATAGATAATATCAGCTGGTGAACTTCCAGTCAATTACATCATCAAAATTACTGGTATGAAAAACTGGGCATTTGAAGTTTGCTATGACTAAATGAGCGATGCGTGAATATCGAAATTAAGATCCTGATCTTACCTGTCTCACGAATCTGCCGACATATAACAGTACATCTATGGATGTCCCCCACCCCAACTTTTACCCTAATTCTCTGTATCCCATTACGTATACTGTCGCAGCTTATCATATGTTGGGTGAACTACGTTATAAAAAATAAACTATTACCTTTCTGAGAGTTCTTGCGTCCTTTTCTACCACCACTCCGATCAAAAATACTTTTGTTTTGTTTATGATCAGAATGGCTTGATGCACTACGGATATTGCGAAGCTTCTGCATGAACGTTGACTTTCACAATGCAAACCCAAAGATTGAAGAATATTAATTGACAATAGCAAACGAGCGTTGAAATATGATCTCCCTAAAGAACGCAAATTAACAATAATCGAAGTTTGTAACATTGAATTAATAAAATTATTTAGAAAATAATTAGTTGTATTAAAAAAGATTTCTGGCGATAATGTCTCAAGAATGTAAACGCTTTAATCAGATCAGATAAAAAAATTAATTTGGCATAGAAATATAGCCTGATCAGTATAGACTGATGCCATTTTGGAATCCAGACAAATATCATAAACTATATGAATGAAAAATTAAACAATTTTCCAACAAGTTGTTGTCGCCATTGATATACAGTAGTGTATTGCTTATTAGTCTGATTTCGGAAATCAGACCACATTTTTTCCTAATAATGTACAAATATTTAATATGTTATTTTTTCTTAGCTAATTCTTTATGTTGATGGATAAATGTTATTTCATACTCGTTTAGCCATGTGTCCGCAGTTTAAGATTTGGTAAAAAAGGTATGGAGGGGTTAAATCAGATGTCTAAACTTCTTTAGTTTAGACATAGCCGATTGTCATTGTGCACGGTCATTGCTTTAGTGTGCGAGTTCACCTACTACTTTTAAAGACAAGGCGCCATCTATCTATCTATCTATCTATCTATATATATATATATATATATATATATATATATATATATATATATATATATATATATCCTTAGAATAATCTGTGTGTTTCTTTAACTCACATAACTACCTCTAAAACACATAACACTGAAATTAATCTTGTCTGTCGCCAAATCATTCAATATTTTTGTTTGTCATACCTACACTAACCTAAAAAATGTGTAACTACTATGTAATGAGCAACACAAAGAATTGAATAAAAACAAAAACAAAAGGCAACAGACAGAAAAACAACAGTAAAACGTAATGAGGTTCATTTATTAAATCTTTTATTTATTTCATCGGAATACAAGAGCTGTAAAAGAGAATAAAACGCCGGTTCCCTCAGATTTAAGGGCATTTGATTTGCACATGTTTAGGGGCATCTGATTGGGTCAGATTTAAGGGAGTCTGATTAGCCGGCACCCGGAATTCGAAAAAAAAACAACGGAAATAAAACAGAACAAACAAAAACGATTGAAATAAGAGAAAGAAGGGAGAAATATGAATAAACGAGGGACATAATGTTTAAGAAAGTATCAACACGTCTGATAACATTCGTTCAAATAAGCGTAGAAGATAAAATTGCATCTTACTTTCTTTAGAAACACATCTTCCAATAAAAACGGAAGTCACATCGATTTTACCATAAAACCTGTCCCTCTTATTATTCTATCAGATAATTGTCTATTTGTATAGTTAACAATCTATCTCATCTTAATCGCTATTAATATATATCTACTATATAAAGTGGACTCTTAATCTCCCTGTACCTTTGGTGAGAATTAGAAAATAACCACATGCATCATACACTACTAATATTCCCACTGCAATACTCTTATTCACTCAAGGGTGTTTTTAGAAACTTTCGCATAATTTCATAAACGTATATTAATTATGATATTTATTCCTAGATCATTCACTCTCTTACCTACAACATACACAGTGATAATGGTCACTATACTCACTTACTGCAAATTATCTACTTTACCCGCCACTCATAACACCGCCAGACTTTTATTTCATTCGGAATTGTTAAACGCAAACACCACCGAGTACAGATTACGAGAATGTCATTCCGCTAGTCCGAACACATAACAGTAGTACATTACAGAATAACGGATTACATTAAAACAAAGACACCACGCGAAGCATAACAAAACCACTTCAAACCTTAGTAGGTACACTTCTTAATTATATAACATTAAAAATAAACATAACATAATAAGAATATTTTTATTTAGACCAAATAATACATGTTTCATTCGTCAACATTAAAAATAAATTTCTTTCGGATTAAATATTATACGCGTTACGTCTTCGTTTTCATTACGCTTTCAAGATCGCTAGAATTATAAACGAACACGTTGCCAGATTACACACAGACCCTCATTCTTCCAACCGTAAGTACATTCGGTGTTTTACAATGATTGATAATTGTATATTCTTTACACATTTTCCAATTAACAGACAGTATATTTGAAGTTGTGACTTACCGAACGATTTAGCGAAAATACTATATCTCATTGAACACGTGGTGCATACCAAATAATTATAGTTTTGTCTTTTTACACTCATAGTTGCTTTAAACGGTATTTAGTGACCAACACACTAGATGTATTTAGCTTTACTAGCTCCATACAAAATTGAAATTTACTTAACTAAGATAGTAATGACTCACCACCTTCATTTGCTCGATTCAGATTAGAATTATTTCATTTTAACATTAAATACATTTTTTCTTACTTAACTTTTCCTTTGAACTTTTATCTTTTCAGTCCTACGTGTCTAAAATAGAATTTATTTTCGTTACACATGGCACATAAATACGCTATAATATGTTTTTGTTTACTTATTACACAATATATATTTATCTAACGTGCCCAAAATCGAATGTACTTTCGTTACACGTGGCAAACTTTCAGTCAATTAATAAATTGTTTTATTTGACCTTTCAGCACTGTGGTAATTTTTATTATTGAATATAAGGCTTTTTAATCTTTCTTTATACGATTTCTCAATTTCGAACTATCCAATTTACTTGACTCCACGCAAGGGAAGAGTTTGACAAAACCTAAGTTCTTACTGTAGCGAAAATCCACCAACTTTTATTATATTTTCCAAAGTAACAACATTAATAAAAGATTGCCGCAGTCTAGAAGGATTTGTTTCAATGACGGAGGAGAGATTAGATAACATATCGAACAAATACCACGGCCAAAAAGAAATACCCTTTTTCCAATCTTCAGATATCCTTCTACACTGTGGCAATTACTATTTTTGTTCCACTCCGAAGTAATCCTTTTTGTGGTGCATAGATTTTCCACAATTCATAATCGACATTTTGTCTAAACATTAAAACTATCCGATGTAAGCTATTTGCGTTCTATAGGCTGTTTACAAATTTTAATTCATTCTTTTATTTTTCTCTTGGGCAACGCCGGGCGACGGGGCCTGCTAGTATATATATATATATATATATATATATATATCGTTAAATGCGACAGGCAATTTATGTCTGCATATTTTATATTGTTCCTTTCTACATTGCTTATGTATTTCCTTGATTATATATATATATATATATATATATATATATATATATATATATATATATATATATATATATACATACATATATATATACTGTCTGTGCATGTGTTTATTGGAGCAGTATTTATTCGTTTCATAATATTCATTTTGTTTGAATTTCATAAGTTTAACAGAATTTTGGAAAACATAGCCAAATACGTATTAAAAAAATATCACATTTAAAAAAATATATATTCATATAAATATATGGAAATTTAAATGTGTGTAAGTGTAAATATTTATATATATATATATATATATATATTTATATATATATATATATATATATATATATATATATATATATATATATATATATATATAGTTATATTAGTTGTTATATCTATAAGGAGATTGGGTAAATCTAAATTTGAAGATCGTAGATTTAGAAACAAGAGCACATACAAGCTTATAATTAAGAGCACGTGTTTTTGATTGTTTCTCGTCTGGGGTTCAGTAAAGATTTCCTTCCACATGGTTGGGTTCTCTCTCCTCTCTATGAAGTGGTGTTTCAGAGTATTATAAATGAGATTGTTCAACTTGTATACAATGAATTTTTGTAGGTTTAAAATGCGTGAATATTAATCAATTAGTTTTTCTTGGTTAATTGCAATAAAAATAATTCATATATTGCATGTAAATACGGCTATTGATGAGTATTATCTTCTATTATTTTAGTGGGACAATGCATGTAAGTAGAATATTCTGCACAAGGCTATGAACGCTTGACGCCGATCACGTTACTAGTTTTTTCATTTTTGTCAGTTTGACAATTTTCCTTCTGTAATGATTATATAGTTACTTTACTGTAGAATAGTACATCACTTTCCAACAAAAGGTTATTTATAATTTGACATTGTTTATAATTTAACATGTTTTACATATTCAAATTATATATAACACTAGTAACACATTAGCTCGCACACAGTGAATTTATAAATAAGTTTACCATTGTAGCTCTTCTCCTTGTTGAACTAGCTTTTACAATGCACGCCTCTTCAAAAAATGTTTCCTCACAGAAACTACGAATTCTGTACAATTCTTCATGTAAGTCTATCGTCAAAAATTTAAGCTGATTGTATTGTAGGCCAAAGTGTAAGAAGAAGAAGAATGTTTAATATTACTATCTATCTATCTATTTATCTATATAAGCATATATATATATATGCATATATATATATATCATATATATATATACATATGTATATATATATATATGTATATATATAATGTAATGTGTGTGAGAGAATGTTACATCTCATTTTGATATGTACTAAGAGTACGTTAAAGTATTAAGAATTGTTGTTTTAAGCGCCACATCTCTAACAACGAGAAAGAATGATAGCGTCACGCGTTCAGAGCTATGCGCGGAATACTAAATCTTATACGCATATTCGGATGATGATCCGCTACAAGTGCGTGTGCTCTTTTAATATTACATTGTGTATCCTGCATGCATAGTGTTGCCGAGAACCAACTTGACTGTTAAACTGCAATAATCGTAACTCGACATTTACATATGAAATAGTTTGAATGACGAATACGATAGAAAATAGTATGAAAATAGTTCTGATTAATGAATAGATATGTGGCGAACGAATTAATAAGGGAACGCAAGAAATAGCGTTTATATACAATGGCGACTAAAGATCCACACGATTTATTAACCACTAAAAGCGACAGGAATAAAGAGAAGAAAAAAACATTAAGCAAAAAGGCGTCTATTATTGGATTTTTAAAAATGTAAGCTGTAAAAGCGGATAAAAAAAACAAATGAAAAGAACTGAATTAACTGCTTAATTTCTCCTTCTTAGTAGACTGTATTTTTAACAGTCATGTGTTTTAGAAAAAATCAATTCCGTTATTAAATTTAGAAATGTACATAACTTGAAAACGGTGCATGAGAATAGGAAATGTAACATGTTTTCATATGTTTTGGTTTTGTTTTTATTTTTTTGTTTTGATGTGCGAAAACTGGAAAGGATTATCTGTAAATCAAATAGCTTTATAGATCTCGGAAAAGACCGATTAGCGCAGAACAATGATGATCAAAAGATGTTTGTTTTTACTGATTTCATATAAACAAATCTTGAATTGACATTTTAACGTATTTTATTTACTTTATTCGAGTTCTAACATTTTCCTACATGTTATCCAACGACGAATATCAAGACAAAATATACAAAGTTGACAGAAAAGGATATCATCAGCTGTTCAATGGATTCTAACTTTATATAGAGCATATGACTTGTATGAATTATAATTCCAGGATTTTAAAATAGAAAATTATTTAATAAAAGTATGAAAGGCGAATCTCATTTTGGCGTGTACACTTTCGTTTTACAGTAGTATATATCTGTTAATTTTACGCTTCTTTATATCTACTTATAGCAGTAATCGGAAACCATCAGCTCGCAAGCCGCATAAGCCCCGATTCCTTTTCATATGTGATTTATATTCGTAAAATATTGTGAATTCGCCACGTTATAGATTTATTTTCCTCCAACTACTTTTCTAAAATATCATCTTAAATAAACAAGAAAATTTGAATCTCTAGATCATCGACTAGTCACTCCTTCTTATGAAAAATAGAAAAAAATAGAAATGATGTATACCTGATTTGAATAGGAGCACGGGAAAATTATACTTTTGTAATTACCAAATTATTAAATTATTAATAGATAACTATATATAAATATATATACATATATATATATATATATATATATATATATATATATATATATAGATATACGTATATATATTGCAAGATATTACTTAGATAATTAAAAATTGTTCGACAAAGCAACAATACACACCTACTAATTCATGCAATTTTGCAAATTACTAAGATGATTTAGGAATTTAAAACCGTAGGAAAATATAATAATTACTTTTATTCAGAATGACACATATTTTCTTGACACGAAACCACATATATATATATATATATATATATATATATATATATATATATATATATATATATATATATATCAATAAGTTTGAGAATAATGAAAAGAAAAATTGTAATACGAACCAGTTCATATTAGAAAATGCCGCAGATGGCTGAAATACATTTATTATCTGGTATGTGTTGAGTATGTTATCCTGTAGCTATCTAAATTTACTTTGTGCATATTGAGATCATCATTCTGAAATATATCGTTTAATATATATTTACATCTCAATATAATTTGATATTGAACAAATATTTCCAGAGTTATCTTCTTGTATTTACAAAGTCTGACCCAAATAGCATTTAAGCTGACTAATCGAACTTTGCTTTGAACTAACCAACTTTTTATTTTGTTATTGTTGGCAACATAATAACGTACTTAACTAGAATTCATATTCTTTTATTTACATAAGCCTGTCTAGACGACGGCTAATGAGAAACATTTTTGAATAATTACTTCATAATAATAATCAGCGATGTGGATGACTCATTTTAAATCAAAGAATACTTAAAATCTTTAAATGTGCAAAAAAAAAGAAAAATTAAAAACTAAAATGGCTTAACAACATTTAAATATTATGAGTCATCTACACTGGAAATCTCAGATATGTTTGTATAGTTTGTGTGTCTGGGCGATGACAACACGTATTGTAAAGAATTGGACCTTCTAACTTGTCTACAAATAATATATATATATATATATATATATATATATATATATATTTAAAGTATTAAAGTGGTTTATAACTACAGACGACGTCGTTTCGGGTTTTCTACCCTGATCAGTGCAGGGGTGGTGGTTGCATATTAAAAACTTATATATGTAAGCTGGTAAAAACATTAATGGGATATTATTGATGTTATTGGAATTTAATTTGTGTTTTAATAATGGGTTGTGTAATGTAATTTAGATTAGCTTTTATGTTCAGTTGATCTAATGGTTAAAAAGAGGAATGGCTGAAAGAGGCATAACAAAATATAAAATTGCTATTGATCTTGGATTATAATGTTTATCGTCTTATAAATGTTACTTGAAAGATCCTCTTAGGAGATAAATTTACTAATATTAGTGGTGATTGATTATGAGAGTACATTACAAATGTGTTCCCTCTGCATTGATTGTGTGTGTTAAAATTGAATGCATTGCCCCAACGCCATCCAAATAATATTGCGACGACTTCATCTTCACTCGTCCATTGGTGTAACTGTAGTTAAACCAATCTGTAGATTGAAAGAATATGTCCATATTTACAACTTCTGTACTCCGGTAACATATCCAATGGGACACACACAAAGTGATACATGAAAACGTTACAATCAGATTTACGCACAGTACAGATTATGGAAATAGTTTTTTTTAGTAGAAGGTGAAATAGACATATGAATGCAAACATATTTAATCAAATTATAAGCAAAAACATATTTTCTTTACTTTTTTTAAATTGATGTTATCATTTGATGTTATTCCAAATTTGATTTGGAGTGAATAATATGATCAACAAGAAACCGTCTCTCTCTCTCTTCTCAATATTTATATGAACTCCACCAAGTTTTTCCTTTCGGTCGGAGACATGAATCTTGTGTTTTAGCCGATGGAAACCTCACCATACGAAACATTTCTTTTTTGGATTCATGTAAGTCCCGATGGAGCATTTGAAAGCCTTAGAAAAGTCTTCGGAATTATGAAGAGTTCCAATTACCCTAATGAAAAAGAAGAAAAAACAATTAACATCATTATATTTTATGCGAAATTATATAGAACTTAAAAATCACTTTTCACCTATGACAATTCCAATTTTTATTTTAATTTGACCTACGTCGAATTCATGTAAATAGAAGTAAAACCTACAGCAAATACATTGGCATAAAAGATATAGCCAAATACATAAACAAACCACAACGTTTAAATAGACAGCCAGAAGACTTAACTTTATAGTTTAACAACCACAGAAGAAGAGCGGGAGTCCTTCTCGAAATGTATTGTACACAACGATGAAGATATCAATACGGTGATGTGATGTAAACTCAATACAGTTGCATAGTACACAATGTCAAAACATACGCCATAATACCGATGTGAAACATACATATTTACTTGTTACAAATGAATAGGTAGCCTAGCGATTTCTTAAGATGAATGAAACCCGACAGCCTATGTGTACCTTAATTGCCATAAATATATTTTCATAACTTACTACCTAGCTCTACTCACATATTGAACACTGTTGAAGTAAATACTGAAAATTGATACATAAAGGATTATATCTCCTTATAACATTTAATGAAGATACATGAAATAATAATTATATATATATAATTATTTAATAAGAAATATTTAATTATCTAATCATCTACAGTCGTACATGTCTCATCCTTGCAGCAGAATCAAACAGGCGCATTAAGTTATAGGCTTTCTATCAGATCACAACAACTGCTACATCTGGATATTGTATATAAAAGTTCAGCAAGTATAAATAGTCATATCCACGCTTGTAACAGAGAGGTGTTACACTGGTATCACATCAACCCCCAAAACGAGTAGACAGACATCATATCATATATATATATATATATATATATATATATATATATATATATATATATATATATATATATATATATATATATTGGTGTGTATTATATAAAGTGAGGATTCACGATTAAACTAATTAACCGATAATTATTAATTTTGGAACACAGCTTTATTAAGTGCAATGTAATATTTAAATTTGATCTCTAGTTTATAGGCACAAATTAAGCAGGATTCCCTGTATTTCAATTTCTTTATGAAACCCGTTAAGCCTAAAGATTTAGACCTTTTTTTCAATCAAAATATTGTAGATTTTTATCAATATTGGAATAAGATTTGAGACATAGAGAATTATATCTTCATTCTAATGTTCGTTAAAGGGGAATAATATGGCGCGAAACTTTTTTATTCAGGGGATGTTTTTTTACTTTCTCCTTGAATATTAAAAAAATAACATAACTTTTTAAATATAACATGAATTTTGATGAAATTTTAGGATTTATCTCACCTTAATACAGTCCTTGGATGGTGTAATTTTCAGCTTTTTATAACTTATATTTACTGAAATATTGATTATTTTGTAATCTGCACTAAAGCGATGGACACAGTTTATATATATATATATATATATATATATATATATATATATATATATATAACATCTAACTATTGCTATTGTTATGGTGTGATCACTATCACTATTCTGTGACAATATGGACTCTTCTAGACATTATGTATAGAGGAGCATATTATTCTGTACTTTTATAAATACACACTCTTGTAAATATACCACCATGTTATCTTATTTATTATCGGCCCTTCAAAGTCAAAACACTGAAGACGATAAACTCGGATTTGTTTTGACACAACATTACTCGTTCTTATTGTCGCACACAACACATGCAATCAGAACTCGAACTAATGTAAAATACAATATTACTGCCGATGTTGAACTTTCGAAAAACACTTAGGTTGTGTGCTCGAAGATATGTTAATTAAAACAGTAACAGCGAGAAGTTAAAAAGTCATACTGGATTTGTAACACACAAGGTGTATCAAATCTGCGATGGGAAAATCTCCACGGTCTAAAAATTTGATAAAAAAATGATTTTCGTTCTTTAAGGGGATGAAGAGGATTTCAAGTGATTCCATACACGAGGTTTTAAAATCTTAATTGTTCGACCACGAAAAAAGTACAAGAAGTCTATTAATTTTTCTCTGTTTTTTTTGTTTAATCAGGAACATGTAAATAAGTTTAGGCAAGCTTACATTTGTTCTCTTGCTAAAAAGAGAAAAAATTATCTCAAAGTTGAAAAGTTACGACTGTGTAAAAACACGACAAAGTGAAAATTGATGAATTTAAAAGGGTCATGTTGGACAACAGTTAATATAAACTAGAACAAAAACTTTGATTAAAAGAATTTAAAGAAATAAACAGAAATTCTCAAAAAAAATTGAAGCAAATGAAAATATTGGATTACATGTGTCTTCATTCCCAACAAGAAAAGAAAAAATTATACAAATTAGCATATAGGTGTAAACACGTGAAAGTGCATTTTCACAAAACGCTTTTTGGAGCGCTATCGATAATTTTACTTATGACCTTGAAAACGAAATTACATTAGTTTCGTATTTTAGACGACAGGAATATATTTATAAGACAGAATGAGAGTAGTGAACCTATTTAAAAGGTTTTGTTTGCTATTAAGAATGTTTGGTACAATTGAACATACCAAATTCATCAAACATATATTGCCACAAAATCAGCAACATTAAATTTGTAGAAGCGGTACTATTATTAACTAGATTGTTTAGCCCTGAAATGTCTCTTTTTGACAAAAGGTTGACATGTATGAATCTCATAAGGAAAGAAGACGAAGACTACGCTACTTTATTTAGCGATGATTTCAAATTGCCGGAGTTGAGCGCTAGCAATTTTTTATGTCTAATCCTCGCACGGAGTTTAGTATCAAATGCAGATATAGGAATCAGATGAAAGGTTCTTAATAAACTAGAGAATGAACCTGATTTACCGCGGCAACATATTGCAAAAAACTTTTAATATTTTATTAATGTTCGTCAAGATTTTAAAAAAACATTGAGTAAAGCGGAGTGTCACATATTAGAAAAATACGTAACAAACATAAAATTAATTCACCAACTTAATTTGATCTACCAGATGAAATATTTTGCCTCTTAAACTGTGTAATTGCATTGGTACAAAGATTTTCCATATTAAATGAAAAGTGTTTAAATTGAGGTCGCACGAGACACAAAAGTACACACTACAGAGTTTCAAATAAAAAAGCTTTATTAAATGTTTATCAACACACACCTTTATATATATATATACCATAGGCGTTTGTACAACTTAAAACATTTGTGGTTACGGTCCCACCAGTCATTTTTCAACAAGTAATGAACATATTACATAGCGGACTTGAATTTGCGACTACCTACCTAGATGACATTTTAGTGATACATAAAAGCATCGAGCAATACAAGTCACATGTATACGAAATATTTAAGAGAATTCAGGACTATGGATTTAAATTGAATTGAAAATTTGATTTTCTCATGGAAAAACTTAAACATATTGTTCAAATTATAGACAGAGGTGGTACGACATAGCGCAACCTAATGGGATAAAAATCATGCCGACTCCGGAAAACGCGTCGTCACTACAAGGTTTTCATTGTTTAGCAAATTATTATGATGTGTTTATTCCAAACATGCACAGTTTGCGGGCTCCTCTAAATGAGCTATTGAAAAAGTAAAAGGAGTCGGTCTGTACGACAGGATGCATTTAAAAAGTACAAAATATCCTCACATCACAATTATTTTTGACGCACCAGATCTCGAAATCATTGTAGCTACTGATGCTAGTACGTACGGAATTGGAGCCGACATATTATACAAAATGGAAGATGGATCGCTAAAACCTATCGCCACACGTCCCGTACCTTTTTACCTGCAGATAAATGTAACTTACACATCGAGAAAGAAAGCATTGGGTATTATTTTTGCAATCACCAAATTTCATCGATTTGTTCATGGATACCATAAGTGACTGCTAATGATTTATGAGTCACAAAAAGGAAGTGCACACGTATATTGCAAACACATTGCAGAGATAATTATGCTGCCAGATTATCTAGACTAATCCCAAAATATGCTAAGCCCTTGGAGTAAAAATGAGTGCCTCCCACAAACCTATATAGCAGTAAAAAAAATACATCGTGTAACGTCATTAGAGAGCTTATATCTCTAAGAAAATGATTTTTGAAAAAAACATTAAAAAGACAAAAAGCAGACAAATCTCTAAATTGTATTAAATCTATGGTGAAGTAGTTATGTACGGCGATCGAATAGCATTACAGAAGAGAATACTTAAAGAATTGAATGTTGGTCACCCGTCAATATTGAAAATTAAAGGATTCAAGAGAAGCTACCTGTATTGGACAGTAAAAATGCGGTGAAACTATGCAAATAGCGTGCTTTGACAACGAAGACATCTATAAAGTTCAGACCCAGGCCGAAAATTAACCAACCGTGATCTAGAATCCATATACGTTTTGCTGGCCTACTAGATGATTGCTATTACTTAATAGTGGTGCATAGTTTCTCGAAATAGCGGTAAATATCAAAATGTAAAAAACAACTACGGGAGTAATTATTAGTTGTTTAGATTAATTGTTAGCTCGGTTCGGCGTCGTTGACTGTATTGTATCAGACAACCGAAAGCAATTTACGTCTAGTGAATTTAAACTATTCTGTATAAAACATTTTCGCAGGTATATAAAATTAACCTAAATAAGAATGTTTCATTTCCCATGACGCTTGCGAAAGCAATGTTGGCAAGGAAGATTAAAACAGTGTTTGATAGTTTATTACTAAGCCATACGAAACCAGGGCATGAATGAAATGTCACGAAGGGACACTTCAAAGTTGGAGAAAAAGTTTTCTTTCGGGTGTTAAAAAACAATAAATCCTACTGTGAAACAAGGATTGTGATAAGTGGATCATGATTTACATGGTAAAGGGGTCCACGTTTATCCACAAGAGACACACGAACCAGATGAGGAAACGATATTCAAATACTCTCAAGAATAAAAACGAATTAATGGAGATCGTGTTCGACACATTTGAGATACCAATCCTGGAAGCACATTCTGAACAGCGAAGATAAAAAACAAAACATAAGATTACGGACTTGATTGCTATGAACCCTAAAAGGAAAAAGTATTGACTCCATACTGAGCAAGGCTTAAAAAGGGGTGTGTGAAAGTAATCTACCCTATTTCCTGACTATATGAACTCTTCTAGACATGATATTTAAAGGAGCCTACGACGTTATTTACTATTATGTACTTCTGTTAATACACACTCTTGTAAATATACCAGCGCGTTGTCTTATTCATTACTGGCCCTTCAAGACCAGAACAATTATATAGATTGCTTTTTCTTGACTCTAAATTTTATCACATTTACTTTTATTCATCTCTTTTGAATTATTATAAATGTACATTGGTGTGGCGATGGAGTATGAATTTCAAGAAAGATGCATAAAAACCCGATGTTAGTTTTTTTTATAATATTGCTTTTGGTTTTAAAAAAGTTTCCCTTTTACATGTAAAAACATTTTTCTTTCATTTTATTTCATTTATTGTTGCGTGTAGAGCAATTAGGGGGTGGGGGTAGCTATTTTAATTTTAAAATCAACAAAAGAAACAATTAACGGAAAAGAAAATTAATACAGACAAAATACTTTCGTGTTTATTAGTTTAGTTTATTTTTTCTGATATATAATAACTAATTGATTCGTTTAATTAATAATACAGATCGATGCTTGCCAATCGATACTTGCTTTTATAAAATTGTACGTTTACATTGTTTGCTAATTCACCCTGAGATAAAAATGAGATTCGTCTTTTTTATTCTATTGCATGCAAATAATATGGAAACTTAGCGGTAAAAATAAAAGCTGCAACAAGAAATAAATATTTTAGAATTTTAAGAAAGTGAGAAAGAGATCCTTTTCGCATATGAATTCAACGTAAAATGATCACCCATTTCCGAGTCACCAGGTGGTAGTGATAACTCACTTCATAACCGGGTAACGTTTTAAGGACATATACACATTTTCAAGTGCTATGTTTTAATGGCTCTTTATTCCCATTATTTAAAAATCATGGGAATAAAGAGCCATTTCTAAGGGTTATTTCTAAAGTCGATTTTTAAGAAATGGCCGATTTAAAAGATGATGAGACAGGACTAGGGGATTACATGTTACAGTCTGAAAAACTTGGCGGTGAAAATTGAAAATCAAAAAGAATATAACATGCCTTTACCACTTACCCTAAATTTGGGAGGAATTACATCCCTCCGTCCAACCCCGCCCCGAAAATTCTACACACACAATTCCACATAATAAAATTAAATAAAAGTACAAATTGGTTACTGTCCTTAAATAAGCTATCTGGCTGCGAAGTGGGTTATCATTTTACGTTAATTATTTTTTCGAAACTGATTCATCACTCTGAATTTTAAAATTATTGTTTGTTTTTGCCTATTTTTTAAAATTATTTAAAGCCAGACAGTTTACATGTAATCGTTAAAAAAAGTAGAATCTCAATTTTCGTTTATGATGCAAGCCGTTTTAATTACTCATTAATTAAGTTTCCGCAAGCGATTTATTTTATGAGTGTTTTACATGGTTTTAGGCTAATGAGTCATTTGCTCTCGATATTCCCTACTTCACAAGTATGAATTTATTTCGATAACTTGTCAGTAGCTATTATTGTTAAAGGGTGATAAGTCTGAGCTCATACAAAACGATCTTGGTGTGAGAGTTATTTCCCTTGAAACTTTTAGTTACTTTGAGTTATTTCCCTTTCTTTATAAAATATTCTAAATCAACGTTTTTGTAATATTATCAATTTCAATTTACTTGCTGAATTTAAAAGTTACATTAATGGGGTATTTTTATTTTACATACTTTTTCATTAGATTTTTTTTTAAAAAAGCATTCGACTTTAAGACAAATTTTAATGGATGCTTAAAAGCATCGCAGTCTGATTTTTATAATCATATTTTGAGTATATAGTGCTATTATACTGAGGTGAAAGTGAGCTTTAAGTGTCCCGTAGTATAAATTAGTTTTTAACAATCAGGTTACGCACGACATTTCGAAGTTTTTTTAAAATGTATTTTTCATTTATTTTTCGTGTCGCTATTCGGACATGGGACATGTGGGATAGTTCTCGATTGATAATTATCATGAAAAAACAAATAATATTAATTTTTATATTTGATATATTCGTTTAGTTTCATTGATTTCATTGATTTATTGATTTGATTGGTTTACTACTTTTAATATTATGCGTAAGGTTCAGTCGTCCTATTTATAGACAAATGTAACAGGTCATTTAATTGTGCAGCGCGTTACTTCCGATATGGGGCGTCATTTTTCTGATCGATACTCGTTTCGCCTCTCTTATCTTGAAAATTCAAAACGAGCATTGAAACCTACACATCAATGGTGACTTCGAAACATCTTCAGGTTTGTTTTTAAGCACAATACAGTGAATCATAGACATTGTATGTAAATATATTATGCTGGGCAAATGAAAAATTGTATACAATTCAGCATTAAAATACCTGAATCGGCCAGGGCTATGGGCTCCAGTTAAAATACGATTGTGAGCATACTGAGGACGCATGTTACCGCACCACACCTACAAAAACGAAAAGAGAGAAAGACGACTTGAAGAATTTTCTTTGCTATTATTTAATTTTATTTCTTCCACATTAGTTTTATTTACTTCATTATTTTGACACGTATCGTACTTCTTTATTAATTCACAACATCAAATTAGGATAAAAAAGAATTGTATTTACAGTTTCACTGTAAATGATTTGCATGATTCAATTGCGATCCTCCAATTCAGAGTTACCGAATTCAGAAGAATTGAAAACATACTTAAAACAAATTCAATTGGTTAACAAAAATTCCCGTCGTCACGGAATTCTTGTCAGATGAAAAATAGAACGTACACCATCAAACATTCATGAAAAAAGTCCTCAAGCGTCCATGATGCAACACCGAAAAACACGAGAAAACACACAGCGATTTAATTCATTGAGATTCGAATGTTCAGAAAAATATCAGAAAAAACTAAGAAGAAATTTTAAGAATTATATTTGGCATTCGAAGGCCGAGATTATCTTCTATTTGGTAGATTTTATAAATCGGAAAGAGTTCAATAAGATGATTTGCGTGACACTTGTCAACTCATTAAAATATCAGATAGGGTCTATTGTGATAGATTTTAAGTAATTGCTCTAATTTGGAGAATTTTAAGAAACCAATACTTGTGTTCTCACCTCAAATTTTTTTTTAAAAAAGGCACTTTACAAAATAATTTTACACTAAATTGGTACGAATGTTTCGGTGGTTTGCAGGAATAAAATCAATTATCGAAAATTTGTTTATACAATTTCGTGTTGCCGTATTTCTTCAAATTCTTACATTCCAAGCAAAAAGAGCTGTGATACAGCGAAACCGTATGTAGTGGGTGACTATATATACCGGTTAGGCACAGTTCTCTTAGCGTAATGCAAAGCTAATTTAAATTTTTAAAAGTATAACACTGTCAAGTAACGGTCAATGTTTATATAAAAAGCAATGCAGATATCATTTACCAAGAGCACCGTTACCTATTGATTAGAGATTTCGGCGGTCAACAAGATGGTTGAAAGTTCGATCCCTGGCTTGGTATGGGTGCTAGTTTAGCCGCACTTAAGAGCTGTGATACAGCAAAACAGTCTGCCTGTGGATAACTATGTAGAAGCCCCCTTCTCGGGTTATTTATATAGTTTCGTTCATTGTGTTGTTGTATTTTTCCACATTTTTACATCCCGAGCAAAAGGGCTGTTATACAGCGAAACAGTCCGTCCGTGGAACTATATATACATATATATATATATATATACACATATATATATATATATATATATATATATATATATATATATATATATATATATATATATATATATATATATATATATATATATATATATGAGGCTTGTCTAAAAGGTATTCGACCTTTATTTCTTCCGTGCAAAATAGAGACGATGAAGCGGCGCCACTCTACACAGTGAAGTAAGATCTCTTCATGCGCATGTGTGAATTTTATCACCCCTTCCTGCGCATTAGTGGCTGCCTGTTGGTCGCTGAGTGAGGTGCTACACAACGTATTCGTCGGATTACAGATTCTCTCAAGATGACTGAACGTGTTGAGAAAAGGTACTGCATCACATTTTGTCAAAAGCTTTGTGATTTTCGAAGCAAAACAAATTATAAGATTCGGCAGGTGTTTGAAGAAAATGCGATGGGTGTAACACAAATTAAGGAGTTCTCCAACCGATTCAAAAATGGCCGCACATCCGTGGAGAATGACCAGCGTTCTGACAGCTCCCAAACTGCTCGGAGTGCAGTTGTTGTAGAGAGGGTGCGAAATTTGGTGATGGAAGATTGTCGTTCAACCGTGCGGGAGATCACCCATTAGGTCGGAGTGAGTAAAGATTCCGCACATGCAATTTGGCGTGATGATTTGAACATGCAAAGAGTGGCTGCGAAATGTATGCCCAAGTTGTTGTCGCAGGAACTAAAGGACCTCCGTTTTCAAGTTGCACAGGACCTTCTGGAAACCGCCAACACTGATCCTGGGTTTCTGAATACCGTGATAACTGGATATGAGTCATGGGTGTACGATCTAGTAACAAAAAGGCAGTCGTCGCAATGGACGCATCCCGAGTCTCCAAGGCCAAAAGAGCGCGACGGGTGCGAAGCAAAATCAAGGTGATGCTGATTGTATTCTTCGAAGTCCGTGGAATTGTGACTCACGAATACGCAGTGAAAGGACAAAAAGTAACAAAAGTTCTCTTTTGTTACTTTTTGTCTATAAAACTCCTTCGTTACTGTTTATCTATAAATATGTTCTCCGACGTCTCCGTGACGCAGTTTGGCGCAAAAGACCAGACATATCGACAGCAAAAAACTGGCAACTGCATCACGACAACGTCCCCGCATATTCATTTAAATTGATCCAACATTTCTTAGCTAAACATGGAATTCCAGTCGTTTGCTAACCTCCATACTCCCCAGACATGGCTCCTTGCGACTTCTGGTTGCTTCGAAAATTAAGACGCCACTCAAAGGTTCTTGTTCTGAGACTAGAAAAGAGATAATGCGGAACAGGACGGCGGAGATGAACACCATTCCAAAAGAAGACTTCCAAGGGTGTTTCCGGCAGTGGATGGATCGGTAGGTTAAGTGTGCGCAAGCACAAGGGGCCTACTTTGAAAGGGATGTGAGTCCTTATCCCGTCAGGTATTTGAAATATTTTTCTGGTCTAATGTCGGATACTTTTTAAACAGGACTTATATATATATATATATATATATATATATATATATATATATATATATATATATATATATATATATATATATATATACAAGGCCTGTCTATATATATATATATATATATATATATATATATATATATATATATATATATATAAATTTATATATATATATACATGTGTGTGTGTGTTTGTGTGTCGTGTTTGTAGAAAAATAAACAAAAGTTCGTGATTATAAAAACAAGAGAGGAATCATAATATGTTTTCTTTACATACTATACATTTAGGAATCTATTGAGTTCTGAGCAACCAACTCACTGGCAGTTTTAAAAAAATACAATTCGAACAGTCATCAGCCCTGAAATGGAGAAAGACGGAGAAAGACGGTTCTGAAAATCTCTTTTGAGAAGGGATGGAAATACGTCCGCACTGCCAGTGAAAGTCTTTATTAGTCATCGGAAAATCAAATCAATCACCCGACTGAGCAAAACGCCTACAGATCCACTTTATAAATCTATAATAAAATAATTTTAAAATATAATAATACCGGTCTAATTGTACATAAACGAATAAAGCCATTGAGGGCGGGTACTTTGGAAGGTGTTTGTCAACGAAGCGGATATTACTGTAGGCAGGAAAGCGGAACTTTTTTGAATGAAACAACAGGAGAAAGCTAACACTACGATGTGAACACGAACGTATACATTTACGGTAATTGACCAAATTAGGAACCAAGCTAAAATGGACTTAGCATCAGTAGTTTCCGGATGTTTACGTAGACTGACGGAAAATACGAACTCTAACCTCTAACTCTAACCCTGACACCGTTATAACACTTGTTCAGTGATATTATTTTTTAAAAAAGAAAAATTCCGTGTAAAAAAACATTTCCTAGTTGTACATCTAGCCTCGTTTGAATTTTTTTAATGCAGGCAACCGACTTTTTATTCGGTTTATTTCGGCCGTCTACGTAAACATCCGGAAACTACCGACGCCAATTTGGGTCTCAATCTGGACAAGTACCAATTTCTCTTTTAGCACATTTTAAGTCATTGAAATAAAATCTCCGAAGGAAGTGTGGCAATGGCAGAAATAGACAGGATTAAGTTGGATTAATTCTTTAAAGAAACAGAAAATCTTTTGTTGCAAAACACACCTGCCATATTCGTATTCGATCGCCGCATCAGGAGTAGAAACTTATGTAGGTACCATAACTTGGATTAATTCCCTTTGGGTGGTTGAAAACAGATATTGAGAATGAATAAACAGGATGTATTTGAGAAAAGTATTTCTATCTTAAATTTGAAATAACATTTTCGAAGGTCTACATACTTATAGGATCCGTAAACCATCTGTCGGTCGTTTCTTTTTGTTACACTTAATTTTTAAGTTATAATTGTGTCCACTCATATTTATGAAAGGTTCTATCTGTCCGTACGTCAGTCGCGCTTCAGTTTTAAATAGTATCATGATCGGTGGTGTACAGATAAAATTGACGTATGTTCAAATAAATCTGTTTTCGTCTATATACAAGACGTTTGAAAAACCACATAGCTTCACTATTATTTTCTATCTATATACGTTTCTCTTTGTGTGGGGATTGATTTTGTAATAGCAATCTACAGCTAATCTAATTTTATTTGTTGACAATTTCTATTTCCGCATATTTATTTACCTGTATTTTGTTTCTTGTATTATACTACCTGAGATAAGAAAGCCCAACATTTGCCGGATGTCGACCTAGTCCTCATGTATGCGCTCAAGTTTTTTTTCTGAGACCCACGTTTTTTATATTTGTTTTGTGCCATGTTTCAATGTTATGCGGTTCACCATGTCTAGGTTGGTTTAATTTCTGATCCTGTCACAGGGATAATGTTTACCTACCTCACATGTAGATATAACACTGTACACACTGTACGTGTTAGATGTTTTCACAAAAGAATGTTGATCAGTATTTGTTTTAGTGGTTTATAAATTGGAACTAACTGTTTCTGGGCATATGTTTATAGGAACATTTTTGATAATAATGAAACATAATCCCAAAGTTATGCCTTTGATTTTTGAACCACCATGAATAATTGTACATACTTCTCTCAAATAATATATCATTGTCCAAGCATTACGAAAAATTAAAGGTATGATGTTCGTATTATTTGTGCTTTGCTCAACAACTGGCACTTGATAGGAAAAAATAGTTACCTGTGCGAATCCAAGGAAAAATAGTTGCTCGTGAGTGAAATTGAGACCCGGGAGTAATGGCTCTTCATAGCCTCGTTTATGGATCCAATTCTTGTAGGCCTGAAATATTAAGAGAAATATAGATATTGTTTTCCATTAAAATTTCATTCGATGCTTTAAATATATCAAATAAATTATTTTAAATTTCAGAAATATACAATGTATCTGTATTCGTAGGAAGTAGAAATTACAATATGAAACATTCAGACAAATATGAAGACAAATCATTTACTGCTTAATAATGTAAATTAAAACGATTATGACACTGTACTGCTCAAGCTACCTACACTGTATACAAAAGACAGGCAGGTAAGATATTGGTTGAACTTATTCATACAATAAACAGTATAAATAGTTCCATGTAGTATAATTTGAACGTTTGAAATATGCATATGAAAAATTATCTTTTACGAAATACTAGCTGAGATCTTATGACTCCCAGTTGAGTCTCTGGATAAAAATGAATGATGCTGTAAAGACCCGAAACTTTCATTGACCCCAAGAATCACTGGCATCACTGAAGAAAAAATATGTGAAACATGCGAACATTAGTTTTTGTAAATTTTAACATTTAGGTGGGTGGTGATAGAGAAAGATAGGTATTCTCGACAACACTGTAGGTTTGGGCTTATTATTTATTGTGTAAACGTATGAGGTTCACACAACCCTCCCCCTAATTTAAATAAGTAAGATACAAAAGATTTAATAGAGTAAAATTGGTTCTACATCAGATTTTGAGAGACATATATAGTAATAAATGTTTATAAGGATCGGTGCGCGCGCATGGGCGTCAATAATATGTATGTGATTGGTAAAATCCTGAACTATTGAACTTATCATTATGAATTATGGAATATATATTCAAGGTAACAGGTTGATTAACATGGATACATCATTGTTTTTGAAACTTTAACATTTAGGGAAGTGCCACCGAAATCGTACCATACCCACAAAGAAAGAAAAATATTAAAATTCAAAACTAATTCTGCATGTATTGTTTATACCGGTACTCGATATATATATATATATATATATATATATATATATATATATATATATATATATATATATATATATATATATATATTAGTAGAATACTCGGTATATATATATATATATATATATATATATATATATATATATATATATATATATATATATATATATATATATATTAGTAGAATACTCGGTATATATATATATATATATATATATATATATATATATATATATATATTAGTAGAATACTCGTCCGAGTACGGGTATAAACAATACATGTAGAATTAGTTTTGAATTTTAATATTTTTCTTTCTTTGTGAATATATATATATATATATATATATATATATATATATATATTAATAATGGAGTTTATGTATCTGTCTGTCTGTCTGTCTGCAGCCGAAACTCCAGTATGACTATTTTACTGAAACTAATCTTTTTGAAATCATTTATATACTGTCATTAAAAGTCGTTAAGACACCAGATGGGTTTATCCATTTACATAAGTCATTCCTTTAAACTTTCGATTAAATTCATATTTACAAATATACACTTATAACTGCTATTATCAAATTTACATATGTATTCACAATATTTTCCGATAAGGTTATATTAATAAAAATTATTCATACAATTAATTAAAGCCATTTTCTTCATAACCGGCGTGTTTTCAATGGCCAGTACCGTTAAAATTGCAAAGTCATTGTCTGTTTAATCAGTGGTGTTCTCCCTCCCCCCGGTAATTAACTATGGCGATCTGATTAAACAGCCGACGTTAATATGGCACGTTAAATATGTAAACTACAACGCTGGCAAACACCGTGCTCAGTTTTCCATTTTTAAAACCGTCCTAAGTTTGTTTATTCTTAGCCATTATGTTTTAAAACACAAATTTATTAAATCAAATTGTTTAATTAAAATAATAATTGATTTAAAAATTACTATATAAAAACGCGCGTGCGCGCACGCACACACACACACAGTTAAGGTAAACTTTTTCTTTCCAAGAATTAACAAACTTTTCGTGTTTACTGTATTTGATTTCTTAATACTTTCATATCCAATATTATCATTTTTTCACGACCTCAACAGAATTTATGATTCCATGTTTTATTTATTAAAAAAAAAGATGTGATTTTTTTTTCTTTAATGTCAACAAAATAAACTAACACATTGTACTGGAAAACTATACAACTGATTGTAGAATCAAATTGTTTAATTAAAAAAAGGTCATTAAACAAACACACACACACACACACACTGTGTTCACTGTATTTGATTTTTTGGTGCTTTTTAATTTTAGGACCCACGCTAACTTTGACCCCGTCGTTACAGTTAGGGTTAGGTTGTTGTTTTTTTCCTTTTTAATTAAAAATATTTACATGTATAGGGTGGGGAGGATAAAAAAAATTGGGGGAAGGCGGTCAAAATTTTTTTTTTTTTTCTTAACTAAGAAATATTTCTATGACTGGTAATATAAAAAAATTGAGGGGGGTACAAACACATTTTTTCTTTCTTTTTAAACTACAGGTCTTTCTATTTATGGGCGAGGGTACAACAAAAATCGGGGTAGGGTCGAATTTTTTTTTTCTTTATTTTCAACTGAAAATATTCTTGGTCATAAACACAGAAAATAAATGTCAAACCACCACATAAATATGACTGGGGCTCCATTGGCTTACGCGTGAGCCTTCATTTCTGATGCGGCAGCCTAGCAAAAATATGCGACCGGAGGGAGCATATATTTGCTAGTATTAATAATGGAGATTATGTATCCGTCTGGCTGGATGTCTGTCTATCTGTCTTTCTGAAGCCGAAATTATACTATTTAAGATTATTGTACTTATTATGAAATATAATGAATAGTATATACTATTTGAGACTCGTGTACTATTTTTCAATACTCAATTCAGCAGGCATAGTGTAATAACATGTAAACAACAGATTTTCTGAGATTTATCATACGAGTCGTTCAAAAATGATATATTTACTTTGATATTTTTATTAAAACGTTTTGGTTTGATTTTTTCAATATTATTAGAATTTCTCTTTAAAACACAAATTTATTTAATCAAATTATTTAATTTAACAAATAATTGATTAAAAATTACTATTTTTTGTAAGAAAAACTAAACACATTTTACTGATCAATTAAATAAATGTATTTGATTTTTTTAATTGTGTATTTTATTTTAGGTACACCTTTTTTTCGATTTGAAAAACGTCAAATATTACTATCTTTTTACGACCTTAAGTGAGTTTAGGATTTTTTTGTTTTAGATTCTACGCCGTAATGGGTAAATTTTGTTTTAAAACTATGTTTTTATTATTCCGTGTTTTATTTATTAAAATAAAAAAAACACATTTTTCTGAGATATGAAATAAAATAACTAGCTAAAATATGCGATCAGAGGGAGCATATATTTTTCTAGTATATATAAGGAACATATTTGTATGTATTTATTAATTCCGTTTTCTTCTAATATATAAAGTAGAAACGTTTTTTCCCCTGTACCTTCTCGGAGAATAGGAAAATAACCACATGGATCACGGGCTACTGAACTCACAATTACATTGCACTTATTCACTCGAGCGTGTTTTAGTATATCTGTTATTCTTCTTTCCAAACTAACACTGAATATTACATTCGGCCCGGCCGCCACGACTCTCCGAAATATAGGTGGTAGTAAAAACTTTTCTCCCTAACAATTCTGTACTGTGACTACACTCATCGACACCGGGAACAAATAAACACAGTATAATTTACACAAAACACCCATTGTTATTTCGTATTTGTCTGGCATTATTTTACTACATAATATTAAGCAATACGCAAAAATTTAACAAGCGCTCCCTTACACTCCGATGATTATTCGCGATTATCAGATTACGTTCTATCTAATTCTACCTTCTACATTTATATTCATTCCGGAATTAAGCGAATGAAATTAACGAACACAATTCATGCAACATTCATGATTCAACATGGCGGCTAAAATTTCTTGATCGAATCGACTTCCTATTTAATTCAATAAGCACTAAGATACTGGTAGACCCGGATACATTTACATTTTCAAAATCATACACCTTAAACACGCATATTATAGAAAAATTGCCCAAATGAATTTACTTCATAAAAAAATGACCTACACCGTGTCATTGTCGAACTTTCCATTTGGTCGGCAGAATCTAAATGTTAACATAACACGCATGTCAATAAACAAGCATAGCGTTATTAGCCTATTTTCACATGTATTTTTAACTCGAACCCGTGGCGGTTTGGGTGAGAAGGGTGGTGTACTGATTGACGGTATCAGCATTCGATCCCGTTCAACTCTGTCACTTTTTTCTTTTTTTTTTAAATTTAAAACATTCGCCAACACGGTATAGGGGGTGGGGGTGGAGAAAGAACTATAGGCCGTTTTTTTATATTCGACGTCTTGAAATAGGTACTAATTTCTCCCGTGCAACGCCGGGCGACGGGTTCCGCTAGTTTATTATATTTTATAAATTCATTAATTAAAATGGTGTTTATTATTTACATTCCTTAATGTTGTAAAGTTCACCTTTGAAATATATTTAGGCAGTATATAACGATAGTATCTAACACATAAAAATGACAGGTGTTAGACTCGTCTATTTGTTTGCCTCCTTAGAATACCCCGCCTAAATTGTGTTCGGCAACTACATTTCTGGACTACACAGTTGTGATGTGTGTGTATATGTGTACGGGGATGCAGGTTTCTGCGTGCGTGTTCCGATGTGTGTATCTGTATAGTTTCTATACTTCAGGCTGATAATTAAGTATTCATATATAGCTATAAATGTTGCATAACCACTGAAATTACACGTCACGAGAAGCGAAGGGGGGGAGAGAGATTATTTATTACTACAGGCAGAAATCCTTCCGACTGAGGCAGTTCTCCAAAACCACCTCACAGTTCGCTATTACATCCTCTCCGGCCGAAAATAACGCGAAATGTTCACGAGAGGATTAATAGTGATTTCAATCTTTTTTCTTAATACTTCTGATGATACAATTTTCATAGACATTTTCATAGTCATTCTTTAAGCAAACATGTTTCTCAGTAACTTTAACACATTTTGGAAAGTCATTTTTCAACAGGGACCTCAAACACACTTTTCTTAAGAGTCATTTAAACAGATTTCTAAACACATTTTTCAAGAGTCCAAAAGTCACTTTGAAACACAGTTTCCAGATATTTTACATTATAAGAAAGTTACCTTTGTAGATCTCGTCCGTCGCTGGCCCTCATCTTGTTACTGGCCGTGATCGCCGCGCGGCACCTGTTTTTGTGGGCAAACTCTATCTTTAAGCGGAGGACAAAGACACTCGAAGTCGGATTTTCTGAGAGATTTCTTTTGTTCTTTTTATTTCATGCTTTCATTCGAGTGGAGGGGTTTCCATTATTGGTTCTTCATTCACATCTTCCTAAGTTCGTACTGTGTGGGACGTTAGACGCTGTTAGTTTTTCTTAGTAGCTTTGGCCCATATCTCTTCGATTCACACCTCAACTCTTGCATTCGAGAGCTACCTCATGCGCTCGCCACAAGCTTCCATGGTGATCTCCTTTGGATACAGCCCTTATCGCGAGCGATTACATTCTTGGGAAAAACTTCGCTCGCTTTTCCGAAACGACGTTGTCGTTTCGAGCGCCCATGGCGAACTGATTCTAAAAAGCTAAGTTCTTGTTCTCCGTGGTGACGTAATCATCATTCCCACGCACGAGATGGGGACAAAAACGACTCACTCTGATCTCTGACTCAAAGGTCACGTCAGGTGTCTAAATTTATTATGACTATTCTTGGATCAAACACTTCTCTGAACTCACTTCTGAGTCCAGAAACAAAACCTATTTTTCAATAACAAAATTAGCTATTTGATACTAGTTAACCTACTGTGCCTTGCATAATGGGGCCCTACAGTACTGTAACATAAACACCCCTTTTGTTTTGATGTTTCCGATTTTTTTGGTATTAGATTAACTTTGATCCCAAACCATTAATATATATATATATATATATATATATATATATATATATATATATATATATATATATAGTAAGCAATGAAAATATATATGGCAATCAAGCTTACTACCTAGCTCTACTTACGTATCGAGCACTGTTGAAGTAAATACTGAAAACTGACACATAAAAAATTATATCTCCTTATGATATTTTATGTAGATACATGAAGTACTAATATATATATATATATATATATATATATATATATATATATATATATATATATATATACTTCTATTTGTAGACTTACTAACTTTTATCCCCTTCTTCTCTTCGATTTTTCTTTTCTTTTCTCTCTTCTTATCATCGTGATTTTTGATGTACTTATGTCTGTTTAGACATCCAACATAATATGTATTGAAGGGTATTAGTGTTTGTAATAAAAGGAAGAGGATAAATTGTATATTCATTTCAAAACCTAAAAAAACTTTTTACGGTCGAAATAATTATTTTCTGCTATTCTCTATATTTAGATATTTGCTCTGTACGCTAAATATAGTAAACTTTCAAGTCGGAAATATGCCGTTACATATATATTTATAGCAATGCATCTTTTTATATTCAGTTGAATTATTACATTCAGATTAAACCTAAAATTAAAACCTTCAACTGAATACTATACATCTATATACACGCATATATATATATATATATATATATATATATATATATATATAGATATATAGATATATATAGATATATATATATATATATTGGTACAGAAGAATTAGCACAACATTCGTACCTTCGGTTCCAATCACAGAAGGACTTAGCCATCCGGCTATCTTCAGCTTCTGTTGTCATCTGTTTCGGAAATGTGAAGTCACGTGTCACTTTCTTTTGGACGCGTTATATATGGTAATAGTATGAAAATATACTATTACTACTAAGTTCTACTCAAGTATTGAGCACTGTTGAAGTATATACTGACAAACCTTAATATATTATTTAAATCTATAATATATGTGTAAATAAGTTAAATAATAATAATAATAATAATAATAATAATAATAATAATAATAATAATAATAATAATAATAATAATAATAATAATAATAATAATAATAATAATAATAATAATCAAAAAGAATACAAGAACAGACACAACTGCGTGAGGAAAGCAGTACACTGGAAACTATGCGAACGACTGCATTTCGAACACACAGACAAATAATACAAACATAAACGGGAGACAGTACTGGAAAACAAAAATCACAATATTTTCTGAGACACGAAGGTGTACACAAGCAAGGAGACACGATGTCAACAAAAAGGAAGAACCCTTCCAAATCGTAAATTTTGCCGTTCAAGTAGTCCACAGAGTGAAGATCAAAGAGACGGAAAAACGAAGAAAATAAACAGACCTTGCGAGTGAATTGAAAGGGATATGGAGTATGAAGAAAGTCAATACAAGACCAATAATCGTATGAGCACTAAGTACAGTCCAAAAAACACATGGAAACAGACTGGGAGAAATTGGAATCAAAGGGGTCACTGAGACCATACAAATGACGGCATTGATGAAAACAGTTGCAATCTCAAGGAAATCCTCGAATGCCGAAACCAACTCGCATAAACTACGAACGATAACAAGTCACATGACAGTTACAATAAGAAGTAAACAAAACCACACGAAAAAACACCACATGAACCCAAAGAACAGACACTGCAAGACATTTCATAAACTGCCCCCCCCACCACCACCAAAAAACATGTGATTGCACCAGCCTCGGCTGATACCACACAAAATAGGCGTGAAGGGTCAAACAAAATAGGAAGACCAAGTAGGGAGAGCACTAACCAGACCTCTACTGAAAGAGTGCGGACAGTTCTGAGACATTCGGGGGGGGGGGGGGCTAATTGCAACCCAAATCCAAGAACGGACCAATGGTCGTTACCAGTGAGAAATCAACCGTTGGCGACTGTTGCGATACTGCAATCCATTCGCAATGGTTACCAAGAAGAGGTGGAGAGTACTTAACATCTGGCGAGGCTTGTTGTCACTCAAACTCTAGAGAAAACCACCGGTTACTATCAGTGATAAATAACTGACGATGACGTGTGTAAGAACTCATAGTGAGTACAAATAATATATATATATATATATATATATATATATATATGAACAATTTTTTTGTGGTACAAAATTTTATAATGCTTTTAAATATAATAAACGGAGTCATAGCGAACGAAGCACTATTACAAGAAAAAAAGGAGAGGAAATATTAAATAATATTTAATCGTCGATTTAAAACGAATAAAACGATCGACTAAAATTGACAGAATAAAAGCTAAGTCCCTAGGTACCTTTAAGCCGACTCATTGTCAAGAAAAAACGTCGGCAAATATCGTTTAAAAACGGGGTAAAGAGTAACGTGGGGAGGAACTCCCCCCCCTAAATAATGCCATTAAATTGCAAAGAATAAATGGACATAATAGGCAAAGTATTTTTTTTTTTTTTTTTTAGAAGTCCAGAAATGGTAAAGAGCCATTCTGCTCCTCTTCCACAGTAGGAAAAAATCACTTGCCTTGTTACGGGACTCAAAAATGGTAAAAGTGTCGTCCACATAACGCCAATAACGAAAGGGTTTGGCAACCCGAGAAAACAACAAGGATTCCTGAAAACCTAGGAAAATGTTCGCTAGGATAGCACCCAAAGGACTGCCCATCGCCACTCCATCAATCTGCTGATACATTATATTATCAAAACTGAAACTGACCGACTTAGTGGCCAGCCCCATGAGTTCCAGAAAAATGCTTTCTGGAAAGGCGGGAGGGGTTAATGTGCTACGATAAAGCATGTCAGCACATATTTCAATGGTTTCATTCAGGGGTACATTAGTGAACAAGCTGGTAACGTCAAATGAACATAGAAAGTTTGTATGCGACTCGCATTCCAAATCGCGAATAAATGAAGCGAAACGGAAAGAATCAGCAATACAATTAACCGAAAACCCCTGTAAGACAGGATCAAGGATATCAGCAAGCCATTTGGCCAGCTCATGTTGAGGAGAACCAATCATAGACAGGATGGGTCTCAATGGAACTCTCTCCTTATGAATTTTAGGTAGCCCGTACATTCTGGGTCGTTGAGAACCCACAGGACGGATCCTGTCATAGGTATTCTTATCAATCTTGTTGACGTTCAACTTGTCGTGTGTTTATTTCGAAGGGGACCAAGTCAGCCCTTGAAATAAGGCTCGTCTGACCGCTGGCATTTCGGACGAACATTTATGTTGCTTTTCCTTGTGATGAATTAGATTTAGAATTCCCATACTATTATTGGATTGGAATCGTAACTTGTGAGCGGTAACTTGAATGGTTTAGTTTTTAGTTTTTTGGGGGGGTGGGGGGAGGTTTCATCATTGTGCCGCCCGACGTGAAAGTGTATTATCGCACATTGTTCCGTTTTTTGGGGTTTTTTTTTAATGCATTTGTGACCGCTTATTTGCTTGTTGGCTTGGTGGCAGAAATAATGCACGAGCTACTTTTCTAAGACATTTTCTAGGACTTTCTTTTTTTTATCGTTGTTCTTTCTTGTTTTTTAATTTTAACTTTTATTTTTATTTTTCCTCTTCTCTTCTTAAGTGACCTCAACTATTGCAACGCCACATTGTGTATTGTCGGCAGTGGAAACCCTTATTCCAGACATTTAATTTCCATGATGATCTGCCAAGCAAGTACCTGCTTGGTAGTGAAATACGTGTAGGAAAAAAACATTTAATTTGAATAAATAATATTTGTAAGAAAAAATATCTTAAATGGTGATCATTCGTGTCCTGAAAGGAATGCTTTGGTAAGCTTTCATAAAATCGCATATAAATGCTCGGTACTCTGTAATCGAGTATCATCGAGCTTGTTTTTATTGGAACAACCCCGGTCTTCACTGAATGATCTATTTTATAAGTGATAAATCTATATATATATATATATATATATATATATATATATATATATTAATTGTACTCACAGTCTCGGTGTATATATTATGAATCTGTAGACCACACCCTTTTAAATATTTCAGCTGCTAAACCCCAAAAATGTGTTTGTAATTTTATTCTCACAACTTTCTGCACTAGATCTACGTAATGTGTCTAAAAAAATATGACTTTATTTCAAATATATCTGAATGCTTTGTTTATTTTTTGTAAATCTGCTGCTCATAATTCCAAGTACGAAATAAATTACGCTGGTTCGCAAAACACTGAAGCGAAAACATATAAGTTCTAATCGATATTTTGGCAGTTGAAAACAGATACCGAATCCGTATTCAATTGCCACCTCTAATTTTTAGATATACATGTATATATATATATATATATATATATATATATATATATATATATATATCATATATATATATATATATATATATATATATATATATATATATATATATAAATCTTGAAGTTTGTAAAACTCCCGAGTTTAAATTTTTAAACTGTTTTTCACTCATTTTTACTCTTATTTGAATTATTGCATAACAATATATAATGTTCCTCTTTCGAATGATTGATGCTCTGCTATGTTAGATTATGAATCTAGTTATATATGTCTATGTTCCTCCTGATACCAACATGTGTATATGTTCGGTATGAACGTGTATATATATATATATATACAACAATCATATTTTTTATAAATATTAAATATTTAAAATATACCTAGAGATATCGATGTTTCATGCTAACGCAATCTTCAGTCTAGGAACTAGTTCCCACCGGTCAGCAGGCGCGAACCCCGAACACAAATCGCCACTGATTCGCAGTCGAAGATCTTACCCGAAGGCCACTGGAAACTAATTAGTAAATAAAGGGGAATTTTAACTGTAAATAGTAGAATTACTACTATCCACCAAGTAGCTAAGAGTGATCTACGAAGTCGGATCATGCGTATAGCTATTTGTACTACTTGTTATTAAAGCTCCTCGAAAAGTGCCCAGCCTCCGTGGGAGGGGGCTGATAAACAATAATATTTTTTATAAATATTAAATATTTAAAATATACCTAGAGACATCGATGTTTCATGCTAACGCAATCTTCAGTCTAGGAACTAGTTCCCACCGGTCAGCAGGCGCGAACCCCGAAATCAAATTATTTTTAAAATGGCACAATTCCTAACTATCCCACTATTGAACAACACTGACTGCAATTCAAGCCTGTAATTCTTCTTCCTCCCTGCATATCAATCTGAATTACTTCCCCACCCATACTCCATTTGATTTAGATCACCTCGCAGAATTTAAGCAGCCGCGATGTTCCTCCAAAACATACCCGCCACTCTCTCACTTACAGTTTATACTGGCACCTCTGACCCTCCCTGCCCCTATCTTATCCCTCCCTCTCTTACCTATTTAAGAAGAAAATATAAAGGTATATATATATATATATATATATATATATATATATATATATATATATATATATATACATGTATATATGTATATATACATGTATATAAATACACACACACGCACAGACATATATATATATATATATATATATATATATATATATATATATATATATATATATATATATCAGTCCACCTCTCGTAAACTGTATTTCTTCTTATTTCCTCCGTTATCTCTGTCCCTCACCACTTGTTCATATTCTTTTCCAACCGACAAAAATAGCCATTCCTATATTCGCCTCCAAATACATCACTTGTTGACACCAACCCTGCAATCTCCATTTTAAAATCTTTATTTGTAACCCATGAAAAAACTACTCCGCCTGGAAGCTGGAAGTTGGCAATGACCACTTTATTAAACAACGAACTTTGACCGATAACCTTCATCTTGGATCATTTGGATTGAATACTTTTACTCTCGCCTCTCCGCATTTCCTACGGACTACTACGCACATATTAGCTGATCACTCTCGAACACTGAGCTTTTTAACGACAACACCTGAACTCCTGAGTACATTGAACATTATTTTTCAAAATTTCTTTACTTTAACAGCATTTTTGTTGATGGTGACTGTCCTAACTTTACGTTTCTCTCAGCCAAAAGTGTTTTTGTATATATATATATATATATATATATATATATATATATATATATATATATATATATATATATATATATATATAAGGTGAGTCAATGAAAAGTAGTTAGACCTGTAAACGGAAGCAGATCAATATCTTCAGTTGTTCAGAACAAGGAGCATTTAGTAAATAAAAATATTTATTCTTCTTCTCTTTCAATTGCATTCCTTAAGCACGGCTTTTCAAAGATTAAAATATTATCATCAGAGGAAGTAGAGATTGATAAGTTGACAGATAAAAACAGTCAATATTCAAAATTTGGAAAATATTTTTTTCGAAAGTTCTTTTTAAAAGGTTTTAATATATATATATATATATATATATATATATATATATATATATATATATATGTGTGTGTGTGTGTGTGTGTGTGTGTGTGTGTGTTAATTTTCAAATTTAAATGTTACCGGTAATATTAAAAGTTGCATTACAACGTTTTATCACTTGATGAAACGAGGTTTTCTTTGAAAATCCATGAGTTAAGAATAATGAAACTTCTTGTTTTTGTACTCTGATGTCTTAATGAATATTGTATTTATACTATTTTTTTATTTTTAACTTACATTTTCTGAATATATATATATATATATATATATATATATATATAGAGAGAGAGAGAGAGAGAGAGAGAGAGAGATAGATAGATAGATAGATAGATAGATAGATAGATAGATAGATAGATAGATAGATAGATAGATAGATATATGTCCTTATTATCGATGAAATAATTTTGATTCTCTCCCCAAATTGTACATATTGACTTTGATTTTTGACTCAATTTTCTCCCTTTCTGAGAAATCTTTGTTTATTTAAAATTGACACCATAATGAAAGTACGTTTCTATTCTAATATGCTTCCCTGAACATTTCTTCGGATTGTTTTTACAAATAACATAATAGATTTCGTTTTACCTTTTTTTTGGTGAGTGACTGATGAACATAGTGTTACTCCTGTTGTTTTCTACACTTTTTGTCTCGCATGAATCCCATTTTTCTGTTTATCTTTTAAGTTTAAGATTCTGAGAAAAAGGGTCTGTATTTTATGGTAAACTAGCTGGATATTCTGTTTATTGTTCAGTTTCTCTGAAAATCATTGTAAATCCGTGGAGTTGCTTTGTGTGTTAAAAGATTATATAATAATAAAAATAGAATATTATGATTCATTTTTCCCGCCTTTTGACGTTCTTTTTTCCAGCGTCCGGTGATTAATTTTTTCGCGCCTATGATCATGCAGTATTGCGTTCTTTTCCTGATGCAATTTACGTACCTTTTTCTTGTGCCTATGATAATGCATTCTTTCGCACAGTTGGTAATGAATTCTTCGCGCAACTGATGTCGCATCATTTCGTGCATTTGCTACTGTATTATCTTTTTTTTCTATATTTCTGTTTAATGCAGATGATTTGCTCTGGTAATGTTACAGATTTTAACAGATTGATAATCGTAGAAGATTTGTTTAACTTTTAAATTCTCTGTATTTCTGAAAAAGATGTGGAAATCTGACATTTAGGATTGAATATTAGCTAACTGATAGTAAATAACTAACCCGAAACGACTGCTTTAAGCCACCGTTGTCTGCGATATTTTCACCCATTGTATTCCTGCCATTTATCTGAAAAATAGTAATGAAACAGAATAATTTATTTAAAAAACAGGAAAATTATATTTAAATTTCATATAAAGATGTTCGACTGAGATCTAATCTCTGGTCCCTCCTTGTAAGACATTCACAGCAATAACTCAACTTATTAAGGCAACTAAAAATACCTATATATATATATATATATATATATATATATATATATATATATATATATATATATATATATATATATATATATATATAATGGTAATAATCCAGGTAAAAACATCCACAGGGTAGTAATCCAAAGAATTTCAACCGGGTTTATAAAAAGTGTTCAATATCTAATAGAGCTTTATATATGATTATTTTTATTTACACAGACATTTGGAGAGAACCAAATATGATCTGAGGTTAAGATCGGATTCTAACTCTGCCTGATGAGATCTCAGTTTATAAAAACTGTTGATCGATAATATCGACATGCCAGTGTCGCAGATTTTGTACTTGCCTGTGTAAATAAAAATAATCATACATATATATATATATATATATATATATATATATATATATATATATCAACAGACGCGTGTTTTTTTTGTATCCTCGACCCATCACTAACTAGTCGCATCGATATTTGAAATATGTATGTATACATGTATGCGTGTATGTACATGTATACATGTGTATATTTTAATTTTTATATTGAATGTTTAAATGAGCTTATTAAAGAAACAAAAAGCCGCCCTAAAAGTTATAATGTATGCATAAAAATAAATCAATCATATCTACCTTCATGTTTGCCTCTGGAACCAAGTAGCCTGAATATTGGTTTTCGATGCAAGAGGCTTTCATTTCAAATCTGTTGATCACCTCTGTACTCCACCACTGACGGAGGTTCCCTTCCTTATCAAACTGACGACCTGTAGAATAAGAAATGGGAAACAAAGTGATAAGGAAATCCTTAACATTTACAATGGTTTCTTCTTCAGAAAATGTTTCCTAAAATATATACTTTTTGATCCTTTCTTTTTACTTAATAGCTTATGAAAATTTCCAATATACGGCATCACATAGACACCGCGAAACATACCAAAACATGACATTTGTTTACGGCGAGTGACTTGTTGGTAGCCATCTTGCTTTTTGACGTCAAATCAATGTTGGTTAAAAAATTTCATTATAGTTTCGCAATGTATGCGAACAACACCCCACAAAACCCTTAAATAAGATTATTTTCTTCAAGTTGAATAGAAATAATTTAACAAAACAATGACTAATTTGTTTTACAATAGTACAATAATTTTTATATATGCTGTGCGCACGCGTGGTTCTGCTTTTAAAGTTACATTCTCTCTCTCTCTCTCTCAATATACATATATATATATATATATATATATATATGTGTTCAGTTTTAGGGTTTCCGCTCTTACTTTTGAAATTTATATTTATATATATATACATATATCATATATATATATATATATATATATATATATATGAATTACAATTTATAAAATTATGAGAAGCGGAAGATCTAAAACTCAAGAAAAGTGGCAAGAAAACGAGTAGATCTGTAATTTAAGGGAATATAAACAAATTCATAATTTCTTTTTTTTTTATATAATTTGAACAATTGAAAATATATAATTAAAATTCTCAGTACAAGAATGTATAAAATGTTCGGAAAACATTGACAAATACATCATTGGTCAACTATTAAGTCCACCAATTATTTTTTTCATTGTATAAGTTTTTACTAGTTTAATCCATTGAAATTTTTATTTTGTACGAATCAACTTCATTTCAATCAAAATAATTTTTTAACATCAGGTTTAATAGATTTGAACTTAAGATTACTTAATTACACATTTTTGAAATTATTTAATAAAATATATTTTAAAAGAAAATGTAAATATTAAAAAAATAATATATAAATATATATATATATATATATATATATATATATATATATATATATATATATATATATATATATATATATATATGTAAATACTTTTGTATATACATATTCGATTATTTATAGCTAAAGACGCTAGCGTTTCAAGCTTATAGCTCTCATCGGTAAAATGCTACCTGGTTGTATAGTATATTGCACATATTTTTAAAAAACTCCTTCATACACACCTCTGTCGTCGAATCCGTGCGTGATTTCATGTCCAATAACAACACCGATTGCTCCGTAATTCATTGACCTAAAAACCAACACATGAAAAGCAAGAATTGAAATGATGATTTTTTAACGCAATCAAGTGTTATTTATTGTTGGGGTACACCATCTAAGCAGTGCCCACCATTGAGATAATGTGTGCAGACTGTTTAACAATTGTCGAAACAAAACCATCGACAACAAATCATAAAGTAATGGTGGTTACCTTTATTAAAATGCATTTTGAAATGCGGCATGAGGAATAGTTTATAATGATATGTGTATTGAAGACAATCATTATTGAGAAGATGTTGACCATCTTTTCTTTTGAAGACAATTCGCTAATTGATTACAATGGCAATGTATCTGCTTTTGACACATTTTTGCATAAATGACATCTGCTAAACTGAATCAATGAGAAATTCTTTTTTACTTGTCTGAATATGTGAATTAGGCGAGAAAAGAATACAAAGAAAATGTATAGTGCAAAAATAAGTAAAGTAAAGGTTTTATTTATTTGTTGTTCAAAAATATGGAGAATATCGCATTAATAGTAAATAATAAATTACCAACAAATGCCAGAACCGAAAATCGAAACCGAAACTTAGACATGTTCAGTCTGAGGTTTTACAAACTGACTTATTTTGTCTTTCTTATAAATGCAGCTTAAACATTATATTAACAAGATAATTATAGCTTTGGCGTGACGTCATAGATTTATGATTTACGTCATGTTTTGAAACATGAATTTAACATAAGCTATAATCAAACATAAATAAATAAATGGTTAAACATTATCAATAGATTTTCAATTATTTAAATAGTCCAAAATAATTCATTTTGCTTTAAGTACGTATTGTATGTAGTTCTTTCAAAATTATATAATCCAAACAGCCTAGCAAAAATATGCGACCGGATGGAGCATATATTTGATAGTTTATTAAAATTGAAAACTAATAATGAGGACGGCACGAACAGACCAAATAAAAAAGCTCAAAGGGTAAGTTAAAAATTTGGAGCTTGTTACATTATTATTTAAAATTGTCTGCATTGTAACAATCTTCTTTAACCGAATAATTAGATCGAAAAGAAACAGAAGCAAATTAAATATTTTAGTCTTAAGAACCCACTACAAGAATAGACAGGAATAAATCGCTAGTCAGAACCCAGTATCGATTTGTCAGATGTATTACTATTTAACATGAAAAATCTGACAAGGTAACTTTATATATTAGATTTGTACATGAAAAAATTGCAACTTACACAGGCTGATGCTTGTCGTAGAATGGCAGTTGAAGGATACCTGCCGGGAACGCTGAAAAGAAAGAACATCAGAAGGTATTTTAGTGTAGCATGGTAAGTTAGCAATGATATATTTTACGAATTAATGTTCAGATTATTTTGAGTTTCGCTGACAACCAAATACATTCAGCACAAAAGAAAAACTAGAAATTTCATTCGTTGAAAGGGCGTTTTAAGATTATGTTTATTTGATGAGTAGCCCTCAGAATAAAGATAAAATACGCCATGTAACTTATGGATAGATAGGGGTTTTTGACTCATCGAACCTATAACTACATTTTTAGGACAATAGATCAATGAGTGTAACTGTTTCAGTCACGAGGGGAAAAGACGCTACCAACGTCCATAACCCCATTGTATTAGAGGGGGCTACAGTTTAACATAACCAAAAATGTTCTGTGGGGATCCTTGAAAAATCCCTCTTTTTCTGGTCGTCCCTTCTTAGAGCGTGGCAAGACATGTCGAATGCGGAACCGCAAATCAATGGAGTGAAAATGGTAACGTCGCTTCTGCGCCACTCTTTTGTGTGTTCTACGCCAAACATTCTCCGACTTTGTATGCAACAGCTGAGCTTTGCTGCTTTTGGTGTCGAGTTAAAAAAATCTGCAATTTTCTAGATTAACGAATAGCTGCGACCAACATTGTCTATTTCATTGTCTATTTCATTGTCTATTTCATTGTCTATTTCATGCAGACTAGATGATCCTGAGGCACGATCTTCTTGAGCTCTATGCAGAAGTCCGACTTGCTTAACTAACAAACAAATAAAATCGACACACCAATATTCGTAAAGATTGACCCTGCAGTGTTTAAGACATTAAGATGCATTGACAAAAATAATCCTGACAGATAGAACGACCGACAAACATGTAAATAGAAAATAAATTACACTAATCCATTGATTAACGATTTTATATCACAAGAGGGGGAATCTTCCCAAATCTATTAGATCGAACGATGAAAACAAAATCATGCATTAATCTGATGTATATTTTTATATTTGGCCTTGTACTAGTAAGCTAATATTTAAGGGAGGAGGTTTACTAGTAAGCCATGACTTACAAAGGCCAAAAGCCACAGGTTAATAAGATTGTAAGTAGGATGATCAACAATATTATGAGAGGATTGAAAATGATGCATGGAATCTATAAAATCCGATTACTCGACAAAAAGGTTCGAAAATATTAGTGGCATTGGATTCAAAGACGACCATGTTGTATTTACATGGAAACAGTCTCGTGATAATGTGTTCCACAGATAGAGAGTTCTTAAAAATAATCTTTTTTATGAAAAATTGTTTAGTTTTAGATACAAAGAAAAATACATATTGTTGCGTATTTCTGCAAGTAAATCAAATGTTATGAAATAGGAGAGCGATTGGTATGTTTCGATTAGTAAGAGACTTGGCAGTCGAAGGTGCGCAATGAGAAAGTAGGCACAGGTACAATGGTCTTTAATAAAGATGCAGTTTGCAGAAAGAGTAGCCTTGTGTTTATTTTCGGCAGCCGCGTCACTCCGGATTCCCTTATTTAGTCATTTAGTCCCCTCATTTCATGGGCGATGTTTCTGACAAAGGGAGAAGAATTGTTATTTTCTGGGTCGAAATCTAGTCACGAAACACTTATCGTTGGCTAGTTTTTTTAACTATTTTAAGCTCTTTTCATCAAATGGCTTCATGCCTGGTCTGGAGCGATTTCTATGAAAATAATACAATGAAGATAATCTTAAAAACCGAATATAAATATGTTACAAACTAGAAAATCTTTTGTGTCAAGGACGGTTTAAAGATATTGAGGGACTCGTTCTTATCTGTTCACGACCACCCCGATTATTCATCTGGCTACCTGTCGTCGTATCTACTGTTTTAAAACGAATGCAAATTACGTACACGTACCAAAATCCACAACTGTGAGCATGCGCTTTTACCCTCTTAGAAAACGGCCGCTCGATATTCAAGCCATGGCGGGCACTTCGAATCCGGTAGCTGTTCATCTCTATCTCTATCGTCACAAAACAATGTCAAGTTATTTACCTAAAGATTTAGTTAGAGACGGAAAGTTGCTGTTCAAAAGAGACTAGCGAATAAATACAAATCTCTTCACAATTATCACTCTCAAATCTGAAAATAACTATGGAGGTAAATCTCTGAATTCAAATGAAAAACAATATTTTGCCAAATTTTGTTGTGTTCAATTAAATAAGTAATCGACTTACTTATGGAGTTGCGGACAGAGCTATAAAACGCATTCACTACGGCTGGTTGAGTGATCCACCTGTAGAAAGAAATTTTTAAAAATAGGTACAATAAAATGAATCGAAGTTGCTTTGATTGTTGCGTTCGTTTTATTTTGAATTACAGATCAAAATGACAATAAATTCAATTTGCATATTATAACAAATCTGATAATTATATTGGATGAAAATAAACACGAACGGATTTCTATTATTAGTCTTGATTAGTTTTCATATTCAACTATTCGATTATTAAACGACCCCTGTGAGTATTTTAGGCTTAATTTTATAGTCACCTCCTCTGTTTTATTTTATAATATTCCAGCCGGATTAAAAACAAATGACTGTTGGCTTAGCATATTCATAGGTTAGCTGTATTTGTCCGGATCTAAATTATTTTCCAATAAACATTACTTTCCAAGATGACAAAGAGCTCTTCAATGTTGGGCTTGAAACTGTGTAGGCATGTTCTACTCCAGTTCTACGATTTTTGTTTCATGGTTTTACGCCGCTGACGCCGTATCGCCAGATCTCGCTTCTGGCTAGTTAAGACCCAGATAGCTAGCCATTTCATCAAGGCACTTTTGCTAGTGGTCGTAAAGTTTGTGTACAGAATGGTCCGAAAACATCACCAAGTTGTATTTAGTTTATACAGCTCATGCATTCTGTATCATGTTTGGCAATACACGCATTTCGATTGCGGTCGAGAGATTTACATCAAATTACTTTTTTGTTTATCATGTTGTATTATATCTCTCTTACGTTTGTATTGTACAAATATTCTCTATGAGAAATAAATCTATGAATATATATGTATGTGTGTATACGCAACTGTTTCTTTACTATTACGACTTCTTAATCTTTGTCTTTTCCCCGTTTACTTCCGCCATTGGGCTCTCAAAAATTCATATATTGAATATATCAAATTTGGTTTAATAGCTATGTCGTCTATAAATGAGCAACACACATGCATATAAAAGCAATTAGATATTATAATATAAATAGGCTTAAAAATGCGGTTAAGCATGCACATGCGGGGAGTTAAATGTACTTTTTACTGATGAAACTAAGAGTTTAGAATAATAATAAAAAAATTAATTTTAACATGTAAAGAATGTTTAATCTATAAACGTAATTATTACATCATTTGGATTACCAAAATTGACTGTTAAATGAAAAAGGACGGTGTTTTCTAATGTTACATAACAGACATGTAAATTCGCATGAATCAGCGTGGTACGTCTTTTTGATCGGCTTGATTCTGTTAGTGGCATTTATTTCTCGATTCGTTATTACGGGAGAGACCACCCACATGAAAGTTGCTAAAATGGTGCTTGTGAAACGATTGAATTCGAATTGGCACACTTAAGTTATCCCTTTGCGTAGTGAAACCTACTGACATAAATTTTTCTAACGTCAACTTATCGAATGTTATAGTCACACAATATTGCTGTTTCTATATGAACACCCGTTTGTTAGTATTAAATTATGCATTCGATTAATGAATTCGAACTTAAAAACGGACATAACATTCGTTCTAACCTGTCATTTACGGCAACAATAAAGAAGTCAATATTTTCTGTAGTTGCCACCATATTGTCGTGAAGCAGAATAATTACATCGGAATAAAAGAAATTATTACGTTAATTTCTGACTGATTCTTACTGTTGAGGTAATACTAGTATTAACGACTTAACTGATGATTGTACTACAAAGTTGATTGAGTAAAGATCGGATTAATGCTTTTCCTAAGTTTCGGATCTATATCTACTATGATATGTATGTTTTACAGGGAGCAAACTTCCTGATGAAAATATAGTATTTCTGTATTCCTGGCACAAAGTGGTTTCAGTAAAATTGCAATATACTTAACAGTCGAGAAATCGTAAGAAAAAAAACAAATGATTTATAGCAAACGAAGTATAATTTAATTCTCTATCGACCTGTATACTTTTAACGTGTGGAAACTGTTTGTAATTTTTTTATTTCAGAATTTTATTTCTACGATTGGGTGTCTTATAGAAACACGAAAAACTACATGACGGAAATATTAGCTTTAACTCGGTAAACATATGCGAGTAAGCAATATTTTACGAAGGTTTGCGACTTTCACTTAGAGTTAGTAATAGGGTAAGTTATTATCTTCTTCGCTACCTTTTCAGCATGAATTTAACTGAAGTAAACCCTTACGTAGTCAGCCATTTTGGTATTAGTGTGACAATAAGGCACACAAACATCGAATACAAGTTCTGAAATAAATTTTTTAAAAACTTGCAAACAGTTACATCACATAAACAGGGGAGTAGAAAGTAGACCTTTGGTTTAATTTCAGAAGCCTCGTATCTCTCGCTTCCTTTATTTTGTCGTTTAGTCCTTACATTCCATGAGCCATGCTTCTGGAAAAGGGGGAAAAATTGCTGTTTTCTGGGTCGGAATCTATCCGTCTAACACTTATCGTTGGCTATTTTTTAACTTTGAAGTAGTATTTTTAGCTCCTTACATCAAGTGGTCCCATGATCGGTAAACAATTAATTTCTACTGCGTTTAGTCAGAGTTATTTGTTTGTTTTTTGTTCACGATTTCTCGACTGTTAATTATACTGGAATGTTGCCGGGTTTTCAAACAAAAAGCCGCTTATTATTAGAACTAACTGTACTTACCTGTCCTTGTCGGCAGGTTCACGCAATATTTTAAGGTTTTCGATTGAGTCACCTTTCATTGATACGAACACGTTTCCTAAAAAGTCGTCAGGAACATACTCAATCTGCAAAGAAAACCGAAGTTAGCTTTATTTTAATAAAAGTAACGTGGACAAGCAAATTTTAAATGGAATTATTGACATTTTATTTCATATTAGCACGATAACCCGACCTTGCTCTGGATTTAACGAATAACACTATGCTCTTTTTAACTATGATCATAACTCCATATTACTTTCTTTTTTATTAGCCTCCCACTCTGTACACTCTAATAAAGTCGGAAAAACTACATTTGTTGAAAACTCTCTGAATTAGTGTCTTATAAATATTGTTTAAATGTCATTAAAATCGGATACATGTAATTGAAGTTTTAACGGAGTTCTGCCCCCATAGCTCTCTTAGAGGGAACACATAGATATTCAACACAGTGAGTGACACGTAGAAATTAGGAACCACTTCCATTGTTTTTCTCTACAGTATTCCATGGATACTATTTAAAATAGGATATATTTGAAGTTTTAAGAGAGAGGTTGTCCTCCGAGCTCTCTTTTTGAGATTCATGACCACTTCCTCAATCAAATTTTACATATAAATACACTTTTAGTTTTTATGTAGATTCTATAATCTAAGATTTCTATAGGAAACATCTCTATTTATATTAAGTTAGGTATGTGTATCTATTTCCATCTCTCCCTTTCTCTCTCTATATATATACATATATTACCTACCCTGACACCTAATAGACATTTAAAAAAATACATAATGACGGATTGATTTCTTTAGGAGTTTATCCTGTTCATACCCCCCAAAGCCGATAGTAGTTAGCGACACGGACTAAAACCTGGGAGTGCAAAGTTCGAATCCAGTTCGTTCTACAGAAACACTTTCATCAAACCTACGCCCGATCTTGTGCTTAACCTCCATACATACATATATATATATATATATATATATATATATATATATATATATATATATATATATATATATATATATTCTAGAATGGAAAATGCAGACACATGTGTATTAATTTTTTTAAATATAAACATAGAAAAGTAGAATTATCTCTTAAAATATTGAGGCTGGAATTGAGATGTGAAAAGTAAATGTACAATAGTAAAATTAAACTTCATCATAAGGTTGCTATAATGGCAGACGTATGTAATGGTTATTCTTAGCTTTTTCTAGAATATTAGTGTACTGATTAACATAATTACATAATCACATCATGATATAAAACACATAAAATATTTTTCTTTTATTATACAGTAGATTTCGTCTTAATTGTCACCTCAAGTAAAAAGAAAAGTGATGACTTAGGCAAAGTAACAAATTTGGCTAATTGATTTTGCGACTTGATTTAGTTACTCAAACATTTAGTGACTTGATCACTATACTTTTATCACTTGATCGCTTTATCACTAAATTTTAACATTTTCTTCATGAAATCCATTCGAAAACCTTTTTGAAAATTAAATTAACAAAAAAATCTATTTGTCACTTGAAATAAATGCAAAAATTACTACAATTAGGAAACGTAAAAAAGAAGTTGAAACAAAATTGTGCTGACAATTGAAAGAGTTAACTATAATTCAATTATGTCAAAGTTTGGTTTCAATTTTTTAAAATCAAAATAACAAAGAAACACATGTGATTTGCATGTAACACAAAAAGTCACAGTTTCCTGACATGTGCAGTATGGATAGATTGTTAAATACCGGCAGATTCCATAGCTGAGAAGAGTGAGCCACAGAATCTACTCGAGGTAATGTGGCAATCGCTCATGGATTCTTCCCATTTTGAATGATACTTTAAGCAAATTACACTTCACCTAATTTATTATTGTTTATTATACTCTTTACATTGCTAATTTTACTCTACATTTAATTTTTCAAATCTTAATTCTAGCTTCAATATTTTAAGAGTTAACCTCACTGTACATATCCGGGTTTATATTTAAGAATATTAATACACACGCAACCGCATTTTTCAGTGTAGTCCACATTCAAAAGCATTGTAGTTTGAGAATGTAAAATGTATTTTTTATTATTATTTGAAACAGTAACAAATAACAAGACTCCAAAGCATTAGTAACCAGGTTCACTATGAGTAACCTAGATTTTGAGTTAGTAGAAATATCAGTAACAATTGCTAATTGAGTTGAACAGTAATCCTTATGACACTACGATAATTAGAACATCTAATCCACGAGTGAATTAGCCTGGCATTTATTACTTATTATCTGCTTAAAAATATTAATTCAAACTTACCTTTGTTATCTGCATACATTTAAACTCACTTCATTATTATAATTTAGAAAAAAATGAATATATTTAGTATAATTATTTAAAACATTTGCCTTTTTTAGACAGCCCTACTACATGATTCAGTACCGCCCATAGAGAAAAAGTCACAAAACATTATACTATAATAAATTTGAATGTTACTTTAAACATGAAGTTAGCAACAATAATAATTAATATTGTATACTTTGAAACAAAAACGATGTTAATATAATATAATATAATAAATATTTGCCTTTTCTGGACAGCCCTACTGTATCATTCAGTACTGCCAATAAAGAAAAAGCACAAATGACAATACCCCAATCATGAAAAATTTAAATATTACAAATGAAGTTATTATACATTTCTCAATAAACAGTGCAATTAAAAATAACTTCACTTGTTTAGTTTAGTAATTATTTACTTTTGTAAATAATTACTTGTTTTTTCTGGACAGCCCTATTACATTATTCAGTATTGCCCATAGAGACAAACCCACAATTGACTATACTTTAGTAATGAATTTAGAAATTAATTATTTAAGAGTTATTTAAAAATAAACTAGAAAAATATATTTACTTATATAATTTTAAAAAAAGTATTAATAAGTTAAGAATGATCAAAAATAATAAATATTTTTCTATTTAAAAATGATATCTTTTAAATAATAAAATACAATATTTCCTCATTTCTAATTTTTTCTATTTTTTTAAAATAACAATTCTATAGGTAAAGGTCGCATAGCCTGGACGCGCACGAGTGTCGTTGCCGACATCGCACACTGCCCCTGGCCGTAGCGGTGGTGATTTGTTAAGAATCACCGTGTCTAGGGCACAGCATATGGAAGGCGGAGCCCATCCCTCACCTTCCGCTGCCTTGAACCTTCCCTGAGTTTTAGTCAGGTACCCATTTACTGCTGGGTGGACAGAGGGAGTTTTCAGACCCGAAAATTCGCATGCCGTGAGTGGGATCGAACCCGGGTCGTCCAGCAAGACAAGTGCTATAACCACTCGTCCCCTTAATGTAATTCAAATATTAATAAATTCAGAAAGAAATTGATTTTCAGAATAAGTTCAAAATTATTTTCAAAATAATGAGAATAATTTCAATTCCTGAGTTTCAAATAAGTTTAATTTTTAAAAAATTATTTCATAATAAAATCAAATATCATAATTCATTTAGTATCAAGAAATTTTATTTCAGAATTGTTATTTTCAGAATAAAGTAAAAACATATAAAAAATGTTGAATATTTCAAATTCAAATATTAATAAATTACGAAAAACTTTGAGTTTCAGGATAATAAGAATACATTTAAATTTCTGAGTTTTCAAAATGTTTCAGTTATTTTAGAAAAAATCTAAATAAGTTTCCAAATAATAAGTATAATAATTTAAACTCAATTATTAATTTCAAAATAAAATTTGATTGTCAGAGTTTTAATAAGTTTTAAAAATTATTAACTAGTAAGAATAAATTCTATATTTCAAAAAACATTTTTTTAAATTTCAGAATAAATTCTAACATTTTTATTTCAATAAAATTATATTCTTATGAATATTATTTTCAGAATAAATTAAAAAATATATTTTAAATTTCAAGTTTATATTTTTTCTATGAATAATACAACTACATTAGGTTATGTGGGAAGACATTTATTGTGTTATCCCTCAATAATGTCACTAATTCCGTCCCAATTTGTAGTGCTATTTTGTACTAAACAAGTATAACAACCTACCATAGATGTAGCTCCTTTATGAAGAATGGCAGGTGTTAATGTAAAATTAGTTCCATATAGTTTTTGCTTTTTGAACTAAAGTTAATATTATCACAATTAATTATTTGTTCTCTTTAATTAGTAATCAATTATCTATTACTTAAGATGACTCGATATTTCAAATCATGAATGAATCCAATTCTTGAAGTTAACTGATGCTCAGTATTTTCTGGACAAGTCTCACAGTATTTAATCAAAGTAGTTGTTGTTGAAACCAAATATTTAAATTGTGGTGTGCCATCAATAGGATTAAATATCAAATGTTCTTTTATTTCAAATGGAAGTTTAGATTCAATACCATATCCAGGTGTTGAATTACAATTGCAAACATTGTTATTTGATGCATGACAATTTGTCTTATGCTATCTGATGCATCTAGTATGATAAGTTTTAACAAATTTCAGTTTTTCTCTGAATAATAAGTCTTAATGAAGTGGGAGTTATTTACAAAATTCATGAGCACATTGCCGATTTCCATCAGCAAATCTTCTTTCGAATGATTCTTCTCAAGAAACATTATTATGATTATTAAAAGTGATATTACTCAATTCTTGATGTAATCTATGGATGATGTTTAAATTATGCTAATACTCAAGAAATTCAGGTTATTGATTTAGTGATTGCACAACTGACTTTTTTGACTTAATTTACCCCAAACAAGGCAAGTTGCAACTTTAGATGTAAGAGGATACTGAGAATTAGGGTGAAGGTTTAGGTGGTCATCCTAGATTGGGAGTTGTGCATTCAGATGCTTGTTCACATTAGTTTTAAATTTCTGCATGCCGGTAGAGTCAGGGAAACAGAGTGCAGAGAGGGGGTTCCAAAGGTTGGCAGCTTGAGCAAAACTGTCCGGCATCTGGGGACCTCCACAGTGAATTGATGGGATTTAGCTGATTGTTGCGTTGATTCAGTGTATTTAATTTGCAAAACATGCATTCCTTTGATTAATACAATGGATGCACAAGAACTAAAGTTTGGCTAGTTTCATTTCTGTTTGTCTTCTTGGAAGGTTGTTTTGTATTTTATTCCAAATTATGTCGTTTGGTTATTTCTTGGACATAGCATAGGATTTTTCATGCAAGGTGGCAAAGGGCGCAAATCTGCTCTTCCAATACTAGCCTATAGTTTGTTGTATTCTTCCTATGCAGATTTATCAACCATAGTCAAAGATCTAGGATCAAAGTCACAACGATACATAGTGCAAAGTTTCCCGGCTCTTGAACGAGCCACATAAGCTGTACCATCAGAAAATATCTGATTGTCTAAATCAGCAATTATTCCATCTACAGAAATAACTTGTCAGTTGTTAATTGTCATAGAGTAAGAAAGTGACAACGGAAATTGTGTTGAAAAACACCACGAAAGATTTCATAGTCGGTTTGAACTTTCCCAATTGAAATCGGTTTGTTTTTATTGGTATCAAAATACACCAACATTTCGTCAACATTGCTTTAATTTCCAAGCATTTCAACAACTGTTCTAATAACACCATTGCATGATCCTTGATTCAAATCAATGTATGTTCAGCATCACTTTTGCTCCTATTTCAAATCACCAGCAGTGTGATATGTTTTCTTGTTTTTGTAAAGTTTAACATTTTTCTTTTTTCTCCCATTTACTTGTCTCATACCAGAATCTTGTTGCAGCAATTTCCACTGTATTTAGTTTGCATTTAATTATTCGACTCATCAACAGCTTCATTTAAAGGCAACGTGAACACAATTGAATTCTAGGTGTAGAATACATTTCAAGCAATTTTTCAGCAACTTTTTCAACATTTGCTTTTCTATCAGTAAATAGGCATGTTTTTTGAAAAATGCTAATATCAGTCAGATGGGGAATCAAGCTTTATTCTTACCAAAATATCAACATAGATGTCTTTCTCATGTTCTTGACTCATATTAATGGTAAGTTAATCATATTCAAAGTATTTATACAATGAGTGTCCACTAATACCAATTTCGGTTCTTTCGGCATCATATGATGATATTCTAGAAAATAAACTGTTTTATCATTGATATTGCATTAAATCACCAAAGAACAGGAACATTTATTTTTGCCAAACGATGTGCCATTAAATCAAGAATTTTGTAATTGAATGCAGCATAAAATGACTAACCAGTCTAATTTCATAAATTATAAACAGCCTGGCTCTTTCATACATATGGCGTAACATTTGTATGTCCACTTTCTGCGATTCCTTGTAAGTTGGGAACTTTCCATGCTGATCGCCAATCATTAGAGTTCTATGTAGAGTACTTTTTTATTTGAAAAGCACTCATGTTGTTGGTCAACATATTATGACAATAACACCATTAGATTGATCAGTCATAACGGGTTATTTTGTCAGACAATGTGTCAATCAAAAACATTTTGCCTGTTTCACAAACACGAGAAACAAATTTGAAAAGCTGTGAGCATCTGTATCTGGTAGAGGCATGTCTAAGTACAAATAAAGCTCTTGTCTTTTAATAATTGCAATCACTTTATTATGAATTCGTTTTTGATCTTCATTGAGTTGAGGTTCTTTTTCAGCCACTGATTCATTAGTCACATTTCTTTCCATTTGATTTTCAATAAAACCATCAACATTTTCATTTTCCTCATTGTATTCATGAATAACTTTTTCTTTACTTTTTCCCTATCATTTCCAATTGTTTTGCAAATACAAAATAATCAGCAATTATATTCTAATATTTTTATATTGAGCCAGTGCTGGCAATTTTGAATAACAATTTCGAAATGTTTCTTCATAAGAACTAAAACAACTCAATAAATCAATTTCCTAATTTCTCCAAGGCTTAAAAAGCATGAGTATATTGTGGTAATAGCGCTCTTTGTTGTTCAGAGGCACATTTGAAGTCTTTACAACTTTTTCTTTGACTTTTTTTAAATGACCATTGTTGTTGCTTCTTCCTTTTCCTTAGCTGGATATGGCACCTTTTGATAATTACTAGCAACTTCATATAGTGAATATTCTTCTGAGAACAATATTCTCTTAGAATAATAATTTTTCACCATATTTTCATGAAATATGTTTGTGGAATCTTGTGATTTTTTTTGCAATTATTGTTTCGATCTGATGCTATGGCTTCTTTTGTAAGAAATATTAGCACCAATCCAAATGACTTGATCAGATAAGCCATGTTTTCTAACAACTTATCAGCTCACTCATATACTCCAATATATTTTTTCCAAATAGTTAAAGACCAGCTGACTTGTAGCTTCTATATTTTTATCTAGTTTTATTCAAATTCATTATTTCATTATTTTCAGCTTTTGTTTGATAACTTGTAAGATATTTTGTCAAAATCTATTTTCTCCAATGTATTGTACATAAACATAAGTTTGGTAAATTAAAAAAGCAAAATATTGTAAACATTGATATATTTTTCAGATGATTTTCTTTGCAGTAGGTTAAGTCTTTGACAGCTTTAGCATTTTTTATTGATTTTACACTATCAGCCACAGTAAAAAATTTGAATACTCCATCAGATCTCGGAAATCCAAATCTACATTGTTTGGCAACATTTTCCCTTTGCCAAAAACTTTCCAATCAGTTTTGCTGCAAGAATTCATTCGAAATCTAGACACCAAATTGTGCAATATGGGACAAGATACAGAACAAGGCATTCTGCATCCAATATGTTGCTCAATAGATTGCTGATTTTTTTTCTGAAGGGCTTTGTTATAAATGGGTGCCTGATAACACCATAATTTCATGTGGGTGTGTACACCTCTTTGTTGATACTCAATTCTCTAGAAATAATGTTAAACTTTACCAAAAATTGGATTATTTTTGCCGAAACCACTTCATATGGTGAATGAATTCAGCCTGTAGTAAAGAAATTCACTAACAGCAACAACATCATTTACACAAAGTGTTGGCTGTTCTTTACATCTGTAATGTCACTATTCAATTTTTCCAAATATTTTCTCGGACCAGGTTAGAAATATTACGCACAGAGTCGCGGGGCCAAATTTGTCATCCATATCATGAAGATAAAATGCCTTTCTATTCCAAAATTCTTTTGAAACCCTGACATTTTCCATCATCATTGAAAGGTTGCCTGCCAGAGCTGTGTCAGTATTTTGTAATCTTTGGTGGAATTCTGCCAAAGTCATTTTTCATCTTTTCCTTTTCATCATGGCAAAAATTCCAGCATCCAAACCTCTTTTGGCTGCCTTGTCAACATTGTAACAAAGATATTGGATGTTTCTTCTAAATCTAGAGTCTAAGATCTGTTTCTGACAAACATATGAGGTCTGACATCTCCATATTTTCTATCCTGAAACATTGCATTTTTTCCGGCAGGAAACAAAATGGGAAAGCACATCAAATCCAATTTTGGATTGTTGTCTTTCATTAAATCTCCTTCAAATTCATTCATCTTAAAAATTACAATATCTTTTTATTTAGGAAATATGTATACATTTTTGAAAAATGTGATGTTTCAGCAGATTTCTTGGTCAAATGTGTCAACAAATGATCAGATTTCTTTTGCAGTTCTGTTCAGTATACAAGACAATGTCATTGAGATAATTAGTTTCATTAATTTCAATGTCGTTGTAAATTTCATTGTTTTCTTTAAGTTAATAAAGTGCACTTAAAAGATTGTGTATAGTGTTAAAGTATTTCCAAATTATATTTTTAGTTGGCAATGAGTCAACAACAATTTCCAAAGAATGGTGTTTATTTATGACAATGTGTCCATGACATGATTAGCCAATGAGTTGCAATTTCTTTGATTGTAAGCAACATATGAAATTTTAGCCGCAAATTTTATCACATTAATAAAACATTTGGCTCTTTGTATTAATATTTGTTCATAAATATTCAATTTTCCTAATTCTTTGGGAATTTAATCAAGATAATTGATTGAAGCACATGAAATAATTTGTGTTTAATTCTCAAATTGAGACACATCGCAATCAGGGTTTTTGATCACTCTTGGAGAAGGTTTCCGACACCTTATTGGGGACAGACATTCGGGGGTTTTGCCATGATCGCTACACTAGGCACTGCATGTTGGCAACGCTATTTGCTCATAGCTACGTGACCACATACAGCGCCTGGTATGCTCAAATTGTCACATATGTTATACTGACCAGGCTCAGCGTCGCTTAACTTCAGTGATCTAATAACAACTGGTGTGTCACCGTAATTATGCCGTGTGTATACATAGTACAAATAAAAGTATGATTTTATTTAATCACTACAAGCACTTTTTAATCCCATTTAGTGAATAATTTTCCAATTACTGTCACATTCTTTTTGTTTGCAAATGTCACAAAGATTGGTTTTCATTTTGTGCATGTTTTTATTAAAATTTTAATAAGAAGGCAAAATGTTGATAATGTTTGATTCAGAAAAGCTAACTTCATTTTTTCTCTAAAGCAAATTTCCAATAATTTCAGAACTGGTATGATTACTTATGACTTTTTCCACTAATTTTTTAACATGTTCCAGTTTCCTTTTAAACTTGCAATATTATACAAATACAACCAAATGCACACAGCTCTTAATTTGTAGACATGATTCACCAATGTTCGAAGTCTGGGGGTGTGGAAGCCATTATTCTAAAGAGTTCGAGTTTATTGGTGCAGTCAAATTGGCCACAACAATACATATAATCACTATAATGCCATTGCATTCTTCAATTTTTCAATTTTCCTGAGAGTCAAATCAGGTACAATTTTCTGAATGGCTTCATGTGTTTTTTTTCCGAAAGTTGAGTTCTTTCATCAACACATCCTTCATTAGTTTTACCAAGACAATCCAAGCATATATCTCTCACACATTCATCATATATTTTGAGAAATTTCATCTAGGCTAATGTCTTTATCATTATTTTGATCAGGTTGGCCAGGACTTTTGCATTCACATTCACTTGTTTTACATTTAGTAGTTTCGAAATCATGAAACCTGAAAACATACAATGGGGCATAGGCTAATGTATTCCTTTTAAACAAAAAGTTATCGTTAGTGAAAGTATGGTACAAATCTTGCTCTCTATAAACTGCCAACAGTTTATTCTTTCCAACATTTTTGACAAAATCATTAACAGTTTTTGCAGGATTTTTTTATTTTTTTGAGCATGAAATTTCTAATGCCCAAAGCAAAATTGTATGCTTGAGTATCTTTGTTAAGTAACTTTGTGAAGTCTTTTCTTGTAATTTCTTTTGCTACTGTCCTTTTTCATCAAATTAAATAAGATTTTGTCAAGTTGTGAATAATAATGGTATTTCGAACAAAAAAATAGAAAATTTGTTCAATCTATTTTCCAGTAAAATATGTTTTTCTTGTAAGTTTGAATCAAAAATTTCTTTTTTTAATAATTTATTTTACTATTTCTATTATTTGTTTCATAAATTTAATTTTAATATATTTATCATATATTCTTTTTTTCCTATATATTTCTTGTTGTCTGATATTATTTGACATTGAATGTGACATTATTTGACATTTTTGATATTCAATATTTCGTTTCTTTTAAATTCACTTGTATTGTTAATGTTTTCTCTACATTTTTGTTGTTGTTTAGCATATTTCCATAACGTTTTTCTACTAGATAAAATTTTAATTATATACGTTCGAAAAAGGCTTGGGACGATAATTTTAAATTAGTCCATCCATATACTTTTTATTCCCATTGAACATCATCTTAATTAGTATACCCTTCTAATAATTTTAACCCAAATCTTACTATAACATCGCTTTATGCTTATTTGATAAATATTATTGCATAAATCTGTATAAGTTATTTTAATAAAACCTTTAATAATTTAGACCACTCAACTAACATTCATAATTTAGGTTAGTTGAATGGTACTAACCTTTTAAATTTACTAAATTATTTGATGAGGTTTATCAGCTTTCTAGTGAATAAATTTTTAATCTTAACTTTTTCAAATAAAAATTTGGAAAGCCAGTTTTCTTCCCTTAGGCGTAAAAAAATCAAATCATGAAATATTTCTCACTCTCAGATTTGTTTAGCACTGTTACAACAGTCGATATTAATATGTATCTTTTAGTTTAATGTTATCCTAATAAATCTGCTTGATTTATACTGATATACATTATCATTCAGTTGGCTTTTCCCTAAACATATTATCATTATTATTTGTACTCACTAAGAGTTCTCACACAGATCATCGTTAGTGTTTGCTCAGCGAACATAACCAGTGGTATTTCCTGGAGTCTGAGTGATAACAAGCCTCCCCAGATTTCCAGTATTCTTCACCTTTTTTCGATAATCACTGCTAATAACCTTGCGGTATCGCAACAGCCGCTTACCATTGATTTCTCGCTGCCCGAGATTTGTGCGTCAGATGTTCATTTCCCACCTGGGAACGTTGATCACCTTGTGATAATGCTTACTATCACCCTAAAGTCTCGACCTCAGACCGAACAGATGTTTCTAAAAATAACAAGACACTTCAAAGGGAGAGATTTGAGAACCATCGGAGATAACACCAGAGACGCCTCATGGAATAAAACAATTCTCTCCTTACAGATCAGTGCGCAAATGAGGTAACCGAATGAGCCAAAGCGAGCATTGAAGCACAGTTCCTCACATGGAAATTCTTTTGCAAGCTTCACTCTGCATAATGGTTCAATTCGACCTGTGCAACTTCTATTGCTCAGGTAACCAAGCATTCTGTCAATACAACAGCAATAAGCAACTCTAAATAGACATAAACTTATAGAATCAATAAATCATTGTAAGATCATAATAGCCGCAGCTTACAGAAGGTATATCGAGATGACTAGAAAACGCATTCAATAACAGAAATTAGGAACTTCCAACTTCTGAACATCTATAATAGTGTGTTGAATAATGGGCAATCGACAATTTCCCCGCTATCCAAACACAATGATGGCGTTTGCATGGTAATTGATGAGGCTAAACTTTTTTCTCATCATCAGTATAGATTTAGGCAAGCGGCTCTACTGTGGATATCCTTACGGTCATCTCTCTGAACGCATATATCATACACTAGACAATGTAGGCGACACTAGGGCGGTAACGCTTGATATATCTTTGACAAGGTTGGGTATGAAAGTCTTCTAATGAAAATTAATTCATATGGTACTTCTAGACGAATAGTTAACATAATTAGATCCTTCCTAGACAAAAGAAAAATCCAGGTTGTCCAAGCAACATGACATTAATGCGGGTGTACCACAGGGGTTGATCATTAGACCATTATTGTTCCTGATTTTCATAAACGACCTCTCTGACGAAATCATGTCCGAGATGGGTATGTTTGCTGATGACATCATGCTCTACTCTCGACATGTTGGGGTAAATGCGTTTATATCCACGGAAATAGCTGAATTATTAGAACATGACCTCCAGTCTGTAGGAGAATGGGGATATAAATGAATGGTAACATTTAATTTTACTAAGACAAAGCTCCTTTGTTTTAACAATTATAAAACCCATTACCCATTGATTTGCCATGGCAAATCGCACCCTACATAAGACTCCAACATTTAAACTCCTCGGCTTAAAATTCACGGGTAACATGAATTGGAGCATATACATAGAAGATTGTCATGGCTGCTGCAAAGAAAGTGGGCTACCTCTATCGCACTAGAAAACTTCTTCCACCGGCCAATATCCTATATCTTAACAAAGCCACCATTCGCCCATGCATGAACTATTGTTATCACGTCTGGGCTGATGCATCATCAACTAGTCTCTCATTCCTAGACAGGGTCTAAACAAGAGTATGTAATCTTATAGATCTCACACTATCTACCAAGGTACGGTTCCTGTCCAATCGCTGCAACGTGGCGTCTTTGTGTTTGTTTTACAAGTACTTCAATTGAATGTGCTTCTACGAACTTGCTGCTCTGGTGCTCCTCGATGTAAATACACCCGACAAACAGCTAAATCCCATTTATTCACTGTGTAGGTCGGCAGATGCCGGAGGACTTTCTACTCTAATAGCGTCTGTCTTCGAACTGCTAGCCTTTGGAATTCCCTCCCTGTTCTCTATTTCCCTGACTTAACGACATACATGTAAATGCAATGTAAGCAGGCATCTCACTGCTAAGCTCCTCACTTAGGATTAAGATGACTCTGAAAAATCTGACCCCTAATCGACAGTAGCCCCTTAGCAATGTGCCTTGTTTGAGCTGAATTAAAGTAAAAAAAACATTTTTTTAACTATATGTGAAAACCTAGATAAGTTGTTTTCAGATAACATTTTAAAACTTTCTGCTTTTTCTCCGTCTTCGTTTCACGCCAAAAACAGTATTTCCTCTGTGACTTTCTAATTAAACTGATTTTTCAAAGTATTCTTCCCCGATGAAAGACATACCCTGAATTTTTAAATATTTGACTTTGCTAATGTTCTCTACTATATAAAATGCTTTCATTTCGTTTCATTTTTAATGCCTATAATGGCGAAATATAAGATGAAATAAAAACAATTCATATGTAGTTTATTTCGTCTACTGGTGATGCATCTGGCTGACCTAAAATGCCCCCACAATGCATGTCATTTCATCGTCTATGACGTGTGTAGTATATTCACCCACGTCTGTTAGTTTATAAATGTATTTTTCTGTGGCGTCTTTTAAATGATTACGCACAAACTGCACATGTTGTGGGAGGGTGACACATAGGAGCACACAGAAAATTTGGATAGTTTTCCCCATTAACAGAGTGTCTTTCCAAGAACTTCTCATCTAATGAACATGTTAGCATAGCAATGAGTTCCTGTCGTCTACAAAATGACCGTCTTAAAATCCAATGCACACAAATACTTATCATAAACCATCTTTATAAGTAATCAAATTTTCTTGATTCCATAAATCATGTTTAATCTTCTCATAATATTCTTCATCTTTAAAATGATTATCCATAAATCTTTTTAATACGTGTTCTCGAGTGTATTTTAACATTTAAAAGTTGTGACTCATTAGTTAAAAAAATGATGACGCATGAAATTTTATCTGTTTATTCTATTGTATCAGTATTAGCGTTAACAGGGTAGATTTTATAGATTTTAAGGTCAGGAAAGTCTATCTATCTATCTATCTATCTATCTATCTATCTACAGCGAAACAGTCTGTATGTGGATAGCTATTTAAGCTATCTTTCTCGTGTAGAGCTTATCGTAAGAGAATCGCCATTTACCACTATTTACCACTCAAGCTATCGGTATTTGACAATGTTTACATTGAGAGTTTACTTGCCTTCAGCCCGTGTTGCATGATAACGTAGGTGGAGAAGCGCCGACTGTCAGTGACGGTTGAGTTTCGATTCCGGCTTGAGGCACTAGCTGGTCTCGCCGCACTGAAGAGCTATGATACAGCGTAACTGTATGTATGTGAATGACTTCATATATATATATATATATATATACTACATCGCCCATTAAAAATTTTCCAATTTAATCGATTTTTTTTTATAATGTCTAGTCACAAAAATTTTATTTTATGGTTCCGTGGCCTTTTGGCTAAGATCAAAGTGTGATATCTGTTCGACATCTCAGCAATATATGACACTTTACTAAAGCCAGAAGTAAATTATCTCCCTTGAAAATGTAATTCTAAATAAGTTTTTAAAGGCTATCATTTTTTAAATAATATCTTTTTATCTTATTTTATTTATAATTATAATAATAGTACTATCGATAAAACGATTGCGTTTGTAGAAGAAAATTTGACAATGCAAAGTAGAAAAGTATATTACAGAATATTTATTTATTAAAAACTTTTTTTAAAATATGCAAATAAGCAAAATTGAGTATTTAGGAGATGCCTATATATAGTATTTCAATATTTTCTTATAATTAGGATTAAATAATTCTAACGTGTTCTGATGTTAATATAGTTCGGATAGATAAAAAAAAAACGTTCGTATTTATATATATATATATATATATATATATATATATATATATATATATATATATAGATAGATAGATAGATAGATAGATAGATAGATAGATATGTTTTTACAAAGTCAATACCAGGGTTTGAATTACACGTATGTCTAAAGGTTTTAAGTGGATATATGTTTTACAAATTTAAAGCAATTTACATAACATCATAACATAAAAAATGACATAAATGTGTTTTTTAATAAGTGACCTTTTATATAATAACCCTACAAAATAGACATAAAGGTTATTCGGCATTAGTTCAAAGCGAATTAAGTTTTATTTCATAACATAATTTCTAATATTCTTTTTGGCTAATAAAAACAATATGGTGGTAGTGATTTACTTTGTCATGCAAATACAAACTAGCGTGTTTTTTCTCACAAAATTTCACAAAAAATGTTCTTCATAAAGCAGTAGAAGCTAGGTAAAGATGGGAATTTGCATACCCATGGACTACACTACACCTATCTTTACCTACATCGTACATAAACACCTTTAAAGACAAAAACAAGGCGAATATGGCAACGTAAACAGGAAAAGACACCCTTCACCATCAAATGGAAAGTAATAGAGAGAAGACCATTTTTCTCCAGCCATAAATAGATGTCTTCTGTGTGATGCAAAAAAATACCATCTATTAACCTAACACAATCTGTTTGAAAATTAGAGATGAAATCTCTAAAGGATGCACCCACAGGAGACAATCACTACTTATAAATTAGACTTACTTATACACGTAAAGGTCTAGCACCCCCTCCGCCCAATACATAACCACATAATTGACCCACTAAATACCGACTTTCACTCCGAAAAATCTCACTAACTATCACCCCTCATGAATATAAATACAAATATAGGAATAAATATTTTAATCGGCCAATATAAACACCACTACTTAAAACCAATAATTTACACCACGTAAATATGAAATAATAACTTTTCCACTACTAATTTATCCAGTTATTAAGAGGGTAACTCCCCCCCCCCTTTTCACATTATTATTACTCCCATAAGTCTCCAATCTATCTCTAAACCAGACTTAATCAGTATACCAATATTATTACTCCCATAAACCTTCACTTTACTTTAGTTAACAATGTTAAATCCCGAATACGGAATCATGCAAGAACCCTGTAGAGTTACTGCCCTAAGATAGATTGACAAGCTGCCAAGACTGGACCCGGGTTAAACCTTGGTTTAAATTACTTTTGGGTTGATTTGAAGTCCTTTAATCCAGGCCTTAGATTTGAATTTAATGTGTTTTTAACCTTTTTTTTCGTAAGTATAATCATAAAACCCATTTTCCTTCCTTAATATGCTCTAGAAGAAACATACTTAACCCTCAAAACAGTAACGACCAAATATATGCTCCTTATAAAAATTAGCTAACGCGACAATATGATGGTAGTTTTATAGAGATAATTTTTGTTTTTTTATATATATATATTTTTTTCCAATTTTAAATCTCAATTGTTACATTTAACCCCCTTTTTTCAAACCTGACTAAACCTCTCTAACACCAATTTTAAACAAATATACATTACAATCTAAAGGAAATAACGCATCCAAACGAGAGTGACACGTGAATTACTATTTCTTAAACAGATGACAACATAAGCTGAAGAGAGCCGGATGGTTAAGTCCTTCTGAGCTTGAGACCGATGTTGTACTAATGTTGCAAGCTCATGATGAATATACTTAGATTACTCAATGGCGATTTTTTTAAATAACATATTTGCATGTGAACAGGTGTATATAAATATATATATATATATATATATATATATATATATATATATATATATATTGTGTATGTATATAAATATTTTACATTCTCATTCATATATATATATATATATATATATGTATATATATATATATATATATATATATATATATATATATATATATATATATATAAGAAGGAATACGCAAAATAAATACCTTTTGAAGCATTAAGATGCGATATCAATTTTTTTTATAAAAAAGAAAAAAATAATAAATCGAAACCGATTTTTTTTTTCTTTTATTAAAACTAGCATTTTTTTTGTTAGTTTAAAGTGATACAGATATTTCGCCAAAACCTGGCATCCTCGGTGTGTAATATATCCTGATGTCATCGGATTTGTATTTTTTATCTCGTTACCGGCTTGTTGTTATACAGCCGGGCCAAATGGGCAAGATGTTGTTTCCCATCATCAAATATGAAGAACGTGAATGCAGCACGTGATTTGTATAAGTGTTTAAGGTTCATATTTTTTTTAAAAAAGCATCTATTGTTAAATTTAAGAAGGAATAGGTAAAATAAATACCTTTTGAAGCATTAAGATGCGATATCAATTTTTTATAAATGCTTCAACGTATGACATGATGATAAGAAACACTCCGCCCCTTTGATTAAAACTACGTTGATTGAAGTTTATATGTTTTACTTTATACAAGCGATTTATTTACGAACGCAGGGGGCAATCAATTTGATTCGGGTTAAAGTCTGTAAAAGCACATGCAAAAGTTTAGCGTGTTTTTGTTTCAACGAAGAACGAACTCATGTTTTTAAATAAATATGTTTTAAATATAAATGTAACAACGTTTTCTGAATAAAGTAAATCAATATTTGTTGAAAAGATTATGGTCAGTATTAAAAAAAAAATTAAAAAGTAAAAGAAAAGGAACCGTTGTAAAGAATGTAAAAAAGACGAAAAAAATGAAAATAAGGTTGTCTCAGTCAAGAAAGATTTCTTATTTACTGACCTTGATTCGTCACGTAAAAATGCAGCAGCATTTTGGCGAGTGAAGTAATGTCACTATGAATTTTGCTTGTTAACTCAAGGTCTCATGTCTAAGTAAGCGTTGTGTGCTAAAAACGAAAAAATTTTACCATCCTTCATGACCGATGTCGTGTCCGTTCCACATAAAGGAATTAATGTTATTTTACAATCTTTCGATATTATACGATATAAAGATTGCCGATTTAGAAAATATAAACTCTATTGTTTTTTGTTGTGTATTTTTCTAAGTTTAGCTGGGCATACAAACCTACATACACACATACATACACACAAACAGACAAGTGTCCTTTATATAGTACGGTCGTATGTTTTAGGTCTGCTGCCGCGTCTCTTCCTGCTGTAACTGAAGAATTCCACAGTCAACCAAGTGGGTTCAATGAATTGTTTCAGTGAGTTAATTTGAAAGACTTTAATAAGTTCAGTCAGTAAGCTCAGTCAGTAACAATTAAGACTGTTGACCTCAAAAAGACTTTTATAAGTTCAGTTAGTTAGCTCAGGCAGTAACGGCTAAGACTGTAGGCCCCAAGTCAAGTTTCTTTATTGTTTATTTATTTATGTTAAAAAAGTGTATTCCGTTTAGAAAAATGTCCGCTGACCCACAGACATAAAGACAGACAGACAAAGTATTCGTTATACCTCCCTATGGTCGTATATTTTAGTTAGACTGTTACGTCTTACCCTCTTGTGACTGAAGAGTTCCACAGTCAACCGCGCGGGTTAATTTATTTAGTCAGTTAGCTCAGACAGCAGGCCTCAGATTCGCCGTTTCGCTTTCAAATGTCAGCGTTAGGTTTCTTTCTTGTTTATTTATTAATGTAAAGTAAGTTTCTTACGTTTAGAAAAATGTCCGTCGACAGACTCTCAGACAGACAAACAGAGAAAGGCTCCGTTATATTAGAAAAAGATCATTTATTCGACTGGATCATACTTTGATTGTTTTTCAGACAGAGAAGGTGCTCGTTATATTATCAGTGGATAAACCTGTACCGTCTTGAGCACTTGAACTTAGGGTTAGTAGTAGAAAAGGTGCGTGATTTTTATGATGTAGTTTTTAAATGAAAGCAGAGTGTACAAAGTACTGGACAAATGTTTAAAAATGAAAAAAAATTGTCAATCTTAAATTTATTTTCAAAGTACTTTAAACGACACTACATATAAAAAAGTAAGCTTGTATATCAAATAAAATAAAGGAAAAAATCAAATACATTTCGTCAAATTGAATGATAGAAATTTTTATTTTTTAACGAAGAAATAAATAAAATGTTTTTTTAATACTTGAAAACATATTTTAATAAAATATATTAAGCTGCGTACAAAAACATTGGATGAATTATTTCGTGACCCTTAGAAATTTGAAAGGAATTTATAAGGATTTAAACTGCCGAATAGAAATAACTTTAAACTGGCATGAGTATCTGCTAAGAATTAAATAATATTGTGCCAGTTGACACGGTTAAGATTCGGATAAAAATTGTTGTTTGGGATAAATACAATTTAGGCGCGCAGTGTGAATATAATTGTATTGGCGCGTGAAAAATAAAAAATAACGCCCACGCAAATTCCGGCGTGGCCTTATATATCAAATCAACTCAAAACGAGCGGACGTAGTAGGGAGCACACCACGTGATATTTCTGTCCAATGGGATTTCTCCAAAGACATTTTTCTAAACTTTTCTCCTTACGCTCGCTGGAGCCTATCCAAATAGTATTTAAGCACACACAAACATCAAACCCTCTCTCTCAACTGACTCTTCATTCGGAGGTTACAAGTGTCTTACTATCACTCTTCCATTTCACCTTTCGCGCGCTTCATACAATTACACAGGCGAACATTACCTAGTGCCTCTCTTAACATTTTATAACATATGAGCATTTCAACAAAACAAAAGACATTCTCCTTTTTACTTACCCTGAAACTAAAGAAAGGACTTCTGAACTCATTACAAAAGGAAATATGTTATATTTGTTAATGGTGTATTTCAGTGAATAAACTTCCGTTGGTTTTGCATGTAAGTCTTCTTATTATTATTTTTATTTGTGGAGGAAGTTATCACCAAAAAAAGGCATGACGACCACCACAAGTTGGTGACCCCGACTTAGAAAATTGCATGCACAACGGAATCTCCTTATAAGCTACACGCGGTTTCCTAACCTACTGGCGATATCATGCGTGCGGTAACACTCAAAGGAAGTAAAAAGACGATGCGAATCTCAAGGGATGATACAAGCCGTCAGACGAAGCGTGGATCTCAGTACAATATAGCAACAAATTAGCGAGTTATGCCGATAGTCGCTATTAAATCGAAATTAAACAAATCAACCGACAGTTTAAAGGCTTTAAAATCATTTTCAAACGAAAAACAGAAAATGGAAGCTCCCCGCGTTGAAACACCTCTAGCTACATTAACGCTAAATATTCCAGCTTTTAATCCCACCAATATAAAGACGTGGTTTATCCAGATCCAGGCCCTTTTCGACGCAAAACGGATTACGTCTCAGCGAACCAAGTATTGTTATTTGGTTGAAAAACTCCCGGCAGACGTCGTCGAGGAAGTGACTGATTTATTGGAGAACGTACCAGAAAATAATCCATACGATGAACTTACGGAGGCTATTTTGAGACGGACTGGCTTATCAAACGAGACAATGTTACGCAATCTCTTCACCCAAGCAGAATTGGGAGATCGCACACCGTCGCAACTTTTACGATACATGCGATCATTGCTAGGAGACAACAAAATGTCCGAAACTATAATGAGAAGTTTGTGGCTGGATAAACTCCCAGACACAACAGTACAAATTCTGGCACCCACAACGGAAGAGACAAGCACTGTAAAGCTCGCCGACATGGCAGACCGAATTCATGAAAATCTGAGGAGCCGCAAAGTAAACTCAGCACAAGCACAGCCAAAACAGACGAGAGACGACGAAGTGGCCGGACTAAAAACTACGGTCGAAAATCTCACTCGTAAATTGCAGGAATTAATGCAAATAAACCGTCGTTACTCATTTAATAATCGACCTAACTACCGAAAACGAAGTTTTAGCAGAGGTCGAGCAACACACGAGAACGAGCGAACAAAATCTGTTTTTACCACAAAAAATTCGGCACAGAAGCGAGGCGTTGCACTTATCCTTGTACTTTTGAAAACAAGAATCAGGGAAACGATCATTCCAGCCAGTAGTGACGACAACTGTTGCTGGATTTTCCACTAAAGGTCGTCTATTTTTCATTCGTGACAGTAATCACGGATATAACTTCTTAATAGACACCGGAGCCGAAATAAGCGTGATACCAGCGCTAAGTAAACAGACAGCTACTCCACAGCCTTACCACCTCCAGGCAGCTAATGGCACACAAATACCGACATACGGTGAAAAGTACTTAAGCGTCAATCTCGGCTTGCGTCGCACATTTTCGTGGATTTTTACCATAGCCAACGTGACGACACCAATATTAGGAGCAGATTTCCTAGCCCGATTTAATCTATCAGTAGACATGACTAATCGCACACTGACTGATAACCAAACAAAAATCGTAATAAAAGGTATCACCACAAGATACCAGTCTACTGGGATTAGTTCTGCCTTTCCTGAAGAGACGTACATTCGTCGGCTGTGTCAAAAATACCCACAAATTACTCAGCCATTCACAGTCGCGGATGATATTAAACATAATGCAAGACATTATATTAAAACGAGTAGACAACCCGTCTACGCCACCCCCAGACGTTTGAAGCCGGATAAGTACAAGATCGCAAAGGACGAATTCCAACGCATGTTACAACAAGGAATTATTCGACCTTCCAAAAGTGCGTGGTCATCTCCTCTACATATGGTACAGAAATCAGACGCGACAACATGGCGTCCTTGCGGCGATTTCAGGAGATTAAATGCACAAACTGTACCGGATAGATACCCTATCCCACACATTCACGATTTCGCAATCGGACTGCAAAACGCCACGGTATTTTCCAAACTGGATTTAGTGAAAGCATATCACTAATACCGGTGGCGGAAGAAAGTATCCATAAAACAGCACTGACCACGCCATTTGGACTTTACGAATTCGTCAGAATGCCATTCGGACTTAGGAACGCCTGTCAAACCTTCCAAAGGTTAATAGACGAGGTTTTTAGGGACCTTCCATTCGTATTCGCATACGTGGACGATGTCCTAATTTCTAGTAGAAACCTCGACGAACATAAACAACACTTGGAACAAGTTTTCCAAAAACTGTCCCATTACGGTTTAAAAATAAACTTGGACAAATGTATTTTCGGTCAGCAAGAAGTAAATTTCCTCGGACATTCAATTGATAAGGATGGAATATCACCATTACCCGAAAAAGTAAGTGCCATTACGAATTTTCCACAACCTACGTCTGTTAGACAAATTCGTCGCTTCATAGGTGTAATTAATTATTACAGACGATTTTTACCCAACTGTTCCACAATCCTTGCACCGTTAACGTCATTATTGAAGAACAAAACGAAAAACCAACAATTAAAACTGGAAGGATCAGCTTTAAAAGCTTTCCATCAAGCTAAAACTGCCTTAGTCAATTTCACAAAATTGAATAATATTAAGGACAGTGAGGAATCGAAACTTACACTTACAACAGACGCATCAGACATAGCTGTAGGAGCAGTTATACACCAACTGACAGGGAATACAATGACCCCTATTTCGTTTTTTTCAGCCAAACTGAGCAAGACACAGACAAAGTACAGTACCTTTTCAAGGGAACTATTAGCAATTTATTTGTCAATTAAACATTTTAGACATCTGTTAGAAGGCAGAAACTTTTGTATTTACACTGACCATAAGCCGTCAACATATGCACTGCATACACATGTAGATAAATATGGCCCAAGAGAAATCAGACATCTTGATTATATTGCTCAATATTCTACAGACATCAGATACGTCAAGGGACAAGAAAACATCGTAGCGGACGCATTATCACGTGCTGCAATAACTTCGATAAATTCCAGTTCGCTGAGTATGGAATTAATTGCACAAGAACAAAAGACGGACGAGACACTCACTGACGTACAACAGAAAACGTCTTTGCAACTGAAGGAAATGCCTGTACCTTTTAGTACAACAACATTTTATTGTGATACAGCAAAAAAACAACCACGTCCATACATACCGCCAAGCATCAGACGACATGTTTTTCAACATTTCCACAATTTATCTCATCCAGGCAAACGAGCCACGGTAAGAATAATAGCAGACCGTTTCGTTTGGCCGAAAATGAATACAGATATTCGAAATTGGACCAAGACGTGTGTATCCTGTCAAAAGAATAAAATACACAGGCATACAAAGTCACCACTGGGCACTTTCAGTACGCCAGATGCTAGGTTTACCAATATCCATGTTGACTTGGTGGGGCCATTACCCTCCTCGAAAGGACACACCCACATTCTCACCATAGTCGACAGGTTCAGCAGATGGCCAACAGCCATACCCGTGAAGGACACATCGGCGGCGACAGTAGCTGGAACAATATTAAAAGACTGGATAGCGATTTTTGGAGTACCGTCAGTACTCACAATGGACAGAGGCTCGCAATTTCAATCGAAACTCTTCGCAGAGTTCAACCAATTGTTGGGAACAACCCACATAAAGACAACGGCTTATCACCCTTGCTCGAACGGCCTCGTCGAACGCTTCCACAGACAGCTAAAAACTTCTTTGGCTACGAGTCATAACAAAGCAGACTGGTCAGATAATTTACCATTAATCCTATTAATGATCCGAAACACGATAAAAGAGGATTTACAAAGCACGCCAGCGGAGGTAGTTTTGGGATCAGCAGTCACACTACCTGGACAATATTTTGATGCATACGCAGACATTTCACCCACAAATACATTTGTGACGGAATTAAAGAACAAAATGTCTTCTCTCAAATTTACACCCACTAGGAGGGCTGACAAACAAACACATATGCCAAATGACCTTCACACATGCAAATATATATTTATTAGGAATGATACAGTCAAAAAGCCATTTTGTCCAAATTACACAGGACCATACCAAGTTTTGGATAGAAGTGAAAAATATTTCACTCTCCAAAGGAAAAACAGGAAAGACAACATCGCGATCGACCGAATTAAACCAGCATACATTGAGGAACACCCTCAGACAATTTCCCCACCAGAACAAATTCCCTTAGAACATGGGAGTCCAGCAGAAAATGACGGTAACATCAAACCTACGACAAAAACAGGTAGGAAAGTCCACTGGCCGAAACATTTCAAGGAATACATTACATATTAGAAAGAAAAAAAAAATCTTTTTTCCTTTTTTTCAATCTGGGGGGAGTATTGTGCCAGTTGACACGGTTAAGATTCGGATAAAAATTGTTGTTTGGGATAAATACAATTTAGGCGCGCAGTGTGAATATAATTGTATTGGCGCGTGAAAAATAAAAAATAACGCCCACGCAAATTCCGGCGTGGCCTTATATATTAAATCAACTCAAAACGAGCGGACGTAGTAGGGAGCACACCACGTGATATTTCTGTCCAATGGGATTTCTCCAAAGACATTTTTCTAAACTTTTCTCCTTAAGCTCGCTGGAGCCTATCCAAATAGTATTTAAGCACACACAAACATCAAACCCTCTCTCTCAACTGACTCTTCATTCGGAGGTTACAAGCGTCTTACTATCACTCTTCCATTTCACCTTTCGCGCGCTTCATACAATTACACAGGCGAACATTACCTAGTGCCTCTCTTAACATTTTATAACATATGAGCATTTCAACAAAACAAAAGACATTCTCCTTTTTACTTACCCTGAAACTAAAGAAAGGACTTCTGAACTCATTACAAAAGGAAATATGTTATATTTGTTAATGGTGTATTTCAGTGAATAAACTTCCGTTGGTTTTGCATGTAAGTCTTCTTTTTATTATTTTTATTTGTGGAGGAAGTTATCACCAAAAAAAGGCATGACGACCACCACAATATCATAAATAATAAATTAAACTGTAAGTGAAATTGAAGCATTTAAAACTCTCATTACAAAGAAATAGAAGACCTATATCGGCATGAATGTTTGTGATTTACGATTGAACTATTTGAATCGAATCAAAATGACTTTTGCTTAACTTTCTGAAGTATTTCACGTGACTAAAATAGGAATTAACGATGTTTAATGCTTGTTCCCAATACAGTTTGTCCTTTTTGAGGGAGCTGGATTCTCATTCTACTAAAAACCAACTCTAGGTCAAAAGAGGAAAAATCCTTCTCGACTGGGCAATGTTTGTAGTTTAATTTCTATCTCAGTCACGTAAATTATTTAGAGTGAAATGGCTTTTGTACTTGTTTAACTAAAAAATATGAACTTTAGTAATTATTCTGTTCTTAGATAGACTCTTTCTGAATGTTGATGGCGACTATATTTTTCTGATCGACTTTTTATTTCGACGTTACACGTATACTATGAAGTTTGTAATAAACATTCAACTCTGGTATTATTTTTTTCAAGTAAAAAAATTGAAATTGTATCCAAGGAGAGGAAAATCAGTTGTTGATACTTAAATAACGAATCATTATCTAATGAAAAGTCGTCTGCGTATAAATGTTTACATATCGAAATTGTCATGTGACCCAAAATTGTGCGCGTATTAATAAAAATTTGAAACCTTAAAAAATGAATTCTTAAAAACATTAATTTTGACTGAGCACTCTAATATAGCAATGTAAAAAATAAATTGTCTTTTTTAAAATCTGCAATGAAAGAAGATGTCGAAACTGTCTACGCTATAGCATTCGACGTTAAACAATTCATTGAACCCACTTGGTATTATTTACTCCTCTCCAGGAGTTAGGCACAAGGCCAGTTTTATCCTACTCCCACAAGTAAGATGTGACCCAAGGTCGGGTCGGAAAGTGGGGGTTGAAAAGCCAGCGCCCGAGAGGTGAGCACTCTGACTGTGGAATTCTTCAGTTACAACAGGAAGAGACGCGGCAGTAGACCTAAAGTGATTCGAAACTTTTTAGATGAGGATTGATAATTTAGATTATTCGGACTACTATTCTCATCTTGGTTTTTGTATTCACAATGTTTCGGCCGATGAAAAATCCGATCGTGTTTGGGTTAATTTTTATATTTTAAAATGTGGAAACATTCTAGTTGACTCGAGAACGTATACGATCCACGTGGGCCCTTAACGATTAAGAGCGTTGCTTAAAAATCATTTCTTCTAGAGGTAAAAGGCGAAAAATTTGCGAAATTAAGTATTGATTAACGAGTTCGAAAAAATGCACCGGACATTTTCACTTAGAACGTAAAAGAATATGGCGTCGATAAGCAATGCCTGTGTACCCTTGACCCCTTTATAACCGCTCAAAAATCAAAAACTTAACAAAATACTGTGAGAACATTACATTTTAGCACGATTGGTGACATTTCTTGGATGCATTTCTACCAATATTTTGTGTACTTTTCGATATCTAAGTGATTATCATTGCTTATCGACACCATCTGTTTTTTCGTTGGCGTTCTAACAGAACACTAGTGGGCATCGTGGTAGAACAAAAGCCCACCGGGCAAAAGCCGACCAAATTAAAAATAAATGGTTATCCTACACAGAAGAGTAAAAAATGTTAGTAAAATAAGTTTTATATATATATATATATATATATTGGTACAGAAAAATTAGTACAACATTCGTACCGTCGGTTTCAAGCTCGGAAAGTCTTAGCCACCCGGCTCTCTTCAGCTTCTGTTGTCATCTGTTTTGGAAATGTGAAGTCACATGACACTCTCGTTGGGACGCTTTATTTGCTCATAACAATGTATGTTTGTTTGAATTTAAATTTAGTGTAATGAAACTGTTGAGATTTAAAACCGGAGGAGATTTGGAGAAATATAATAATATAAGATTTAAGGGAATAAAACATAAAAAATAAAATTAAAAGATTAAATTAAAATTTAAATTAAATTTGAAATTAAAACATACGAAATAAAAAAAATAAAAAGATAAAAAGATAAAAAGGTTTCTATGTAATTCCCGTGAGCCAATTTTATGAATTTGTATCATTAGCCGTTACTGTCTTGGGTTTGAAGGTGTGCGTTCTTAAAGGAAAAACCGTTAGTTGAAATCGTGTTAAAATTCTTTTAGACAGTCCGGAGTAATTTGAATAAAAAAAATTGCTGGGTCTAAGGGAGGTAACTTAGTTGGAAAATAAAGGTTTGAGGTCTAATAACTGATAAATAAATTAAATATTTTTGTGAAAGTCGAAGTTTTTGCTCTTGAAATTGATGTGGATATGAGCTGATGAGGTGTTTGTTCGTATTTTTTTATTTGTTTATATTAGTAATGATGGGAAGTAGAGGGGGGAGTAGCTAGACATTATGTGAATCGGTCAGTCCAGTTTATGAGTAGTGCTTGTCTCTTGTGGATACATCCCTTATAGATTTCATCGCGGATATTCAAACAGGCTGTATTCGGATCAATGATGACCCTTGAAATGTGGTATTTTTCAGCGTCACATAGAGGACATCTGTTTATGGCTGGAGAGAAGGATGTTTTTCTCAATTACTCTCCATTTGATGGTGAAGGGTGTATTTTCTTCTTTAAGTTGCCATATTCGGGTCGCGAGTGCCGTATTTGCCTTGCTTTTATATCTGAAGGAGTTTCTGTGTGCGTATAATCTTTGTTTGAAGTTTCCCTTCGTCATTCACATGTATTTGTCTGCACTACCGGTATTCTGGTTTGTGACGGTTGCTTCATATATGATTAAATCGATTTTGCAATTTCCCTCTAGGGGGCAGTTGTTTTTGTCTTGGCATGAGCAGCCTGCGTTTGTAATTACTTACACAGAGATCATTTTTCTTATTGAAGGGGCAGTTGAATAGCTGACCTTAACAAAATTTATGTTAAAAAGTTTATATAGGTCACTTGTGGGTGGAAGTGTTTGTCGAGTAATTTGAAGAAAAAGGTGGCCTACCTTTGTCTTGGAATTGGTAGAATAGGGTGGGGAAAACCAGATCACCGATCTCCTTATATATATATATATATATATATATATATATATATATATATATATATATATATATATATATATATATATATATATATATATATATAAACTTATTTGACTCAAATTTTTTACTAAAAAGTATAATACCATTCATAATGCTTATACACGTAATTTATCGCATTTTAATTTATTTTAATTTTAATGTATCGCATAACGAGAGCACCGTTAGTAGGATAACCGAAATAAATTAATTTTGAAAAAAATTAATATTTATTTTTTACCGTTATCGATGATTAATTAATATTTAATATTTAACACAGTTTATGATATGTTTCTTACAAAACAAAATATACCCTTCTTTTGGAAGCAAACCGCTTCAATAAATCTCACAATATATTGGAAAATATAAAGTTTTATAGCGGGTACGGAATTAAAATGTAGGGTTAATTTTTTTTACACTCAACGGTAATTCTAGTTTGAAATGTAACAACATGAAATTAAACAGAAAATAAAAGTATTGTATTCGGGGGGGGGGGGATCAAATGAAACTGTCGAAGAGAACGAACTTTAAACCTGCAGAAGGATTAAAAACACCTTGTCTTAACAACGTAATTAAAATAAAGTATTATAATGTGAAAGAACCTCTCACAATGACGTCACTTCCGGAAAAAATAGTCATTTTTCCAAAATGGTCACCCATTTAGTAATAGCCGTGATATGCCTTGCTTAACTTTAATTTTCAACAAAATACCTTGTCTTAGCAACGTAATGAAAATAAAGAATAATTATGTGAAAAAATACCCCTCAACATGACGTCACTTCCGGAAAGATGACTTTGCAATTTTTACAGTGCTTGCCATTCAAAGTATGGTTTAAAAATACTCTGGTTTCTCAATGAAATGCGTTTAATTAATTGTATGAATATTTTTTATTAATATAACCTTATCGGAAAATATTGTAAATACATATGCAAATTTGAGAACAACAGTTATAAGTGTATATTTGTAAATATGCATTTATTAGAAGTTTAAAAGAAACGAATTATGTAAATTGCAAAACTCGTCCGGTGTCTGAACGTGTTTTTGTAACACTATATAAATAAGTTGAAAGAGTATTACTTTAAGTAAGAGTGCTCACCTCTTGGGCGCTGGCTTTTCAACCCCCACTTTCCGACCCGACCTTGGGTCACATCTTACTTGTGGGAGTAGGATAAAACTGGCCTTGTGCCTAACTCCTGGAGAGGAGTAAATAATACTTTAAGTAAGATTCTTAACATAGCTTCTGTTCTAATCGCAGTCTCGTCTTGAAATTTAGTTCTACTTTATTTATATGTTGTTTAATGTTATCTAATCTAACTTAAGTAATTAATGTTTTTCTAACTCTAAAGGTATTCCATGAAAAATGCCAGTATACTGAAATCATATACCCTTAATAGGGTTAAGATGAAAATTCATATACACTAAAGCAAGGAAATTCCAAAATTTTTACACTTTTATTGTCATTAAGGGTATGCGAGCACAACAGGGCTATGTATTTTACTTGTAGGAATTTTTCTTCAGCGCACCTCACACACTTCTTCCACTCATGCATAGAGATTTATACTGTAGTGATGTGATAATGAAATGGTTTGTTTGATATGTAGTCATACCCTTAATGACAGTAAAAGTGTAAACATTTGGGTATTTCCTTGCTTTTGTACATTTAGTGTATATTAATTTTCATCTTAACCCTATTAAAGGCATATGATTTCAGTATACTGGCATTTATCATGGAATGTCACTACTTTTGTAAAGGCTATGCCTCAAGACAATGGTAATTTTTAAGGTTTTTTAAAATTTTCTGGAAAACTAAGGTATATGGTAAACTGAAATTAAAATGCCATCAACTAGATTCTAGAACCTCAATCTCTGCCAAAAATCAGCTGAATCCATCAAATAGTTGATGAGATACAGGGTGGCACACACGTACGTACGTACACACGGATAACACAAAATCACTCCTGACCTTTCTGGATCTCTGGGTTGCCTTAACTAATGATGCTGAAATTCTATACACTTATAGAACCTATCAAATGAAAATGTTGTGCAAAGTTTTAAATAATTTGGTTTATTGGTTTTTGAGTTATGACTGATCAAAGAAATGAGATTTCTAGCATAGGTCGTTTTTGAAGTCTATTAAGGGATAGAGCGCTATCGCGCCTCCCTTGATACAAATATTATGAACACTGACTATAAAAAATTAATTAATTACATAGTAATTACCAGCCCCCTCTCTTACGTTTACCAAAATTCTCGCCGACGGAACGACAGACAGATAGAAAGACAGAGAGTGAAAATTTTCGTTATATTATAAGTAGACTAGCGAAAATAGACTCCCTAACGGTCGTCTATTTTTGCTAGGACCCGCGTTCTTGGGGGGGGGTGAGACATTGATTTTCTTTGTTTCGGACCAAAAATATTTTTAGTTAAAAAAAAAAATTGTCTCCCAATATTTTTTATTTAAAAATGAAAAAAAAATTTGATTTCTTTTTTTTGGGGGGGGGGCACCCCCGCCCCCTTCGCCCCCTAAAAAGTCGAGCGCGCACGCAGAACCCACACTATATCGGAGAACCAGTTTTGATACGTAACCTCTTTTTAAGATAATTCATTGCTAAGTAAAAGAAGTGAAAAAACATTTCTTTAGCATTAGTAGTTAAATTAAAACGCAAACATCTGCATCGCCAGTGATATGTTACTAGGCATTGACACCATTAAGGCACTCAGTGGCGCTCGCATCACACAATCTGGAAGTGAGTGCATCCTGTGATGGACTATCGTGAACCTAGGTTTCACGATAGTCCATCACAGGATGCACCTTATTTTTATTGCCTGTAACACAGCCATCAGTGGTATTAGTCCCTTGGGTGGGCCAAATTCCTCCTGATTATATGGCAACAACCGTTGTTTATCCAGGTCTGCAACTCGCATTCATAATCTTCCCTTAATTTATTAGACATTGGATATTCAGAAATCCGAGTTTCTAGTCTCTCTGGTTCATAACTCGTTGACCATTTACATGCTGCAACCCACACACTCTTCCGTTCGTCACATTTAGCAACAAAATCAGCTTCGTTAATACAAACCGCTACACACTTCCAGATTGTGTGATGCGAGCGCCACCGAGTGCCTTAATAGCGTCAATGCTAAGTAACATATCACAATCAAGAGGTTTACCTTGCATAATAAGCACATTTATTGTAGCAACGTTACCAGTCTCTGTATGAATCCTAACAGTGCCATTTCCGCAGCAGGTCTGCGTAGCGCCGGTCAATGTGGTTGACACCATCTTCTGCTTTGACCAAGAACGACATAGCTTTGCACTTAAGATAGAACGTTAGCACCCAGTGTCGAGGAGAGCCAAGCAGGGTGCATCATCAACATAGATGGTAATGACAAGTAGCGCTGAGTTCACATTCTGACTGGGGAATAGACTGGCGCTGATGTCTTGTCCCCAACTTCGGTTCCCGAACAATCTCTTACCAGATGACCAGTTTTGTTGCACCGGTAACATCGTTGACGGGTAGTCTGCCTCCTTTGCATGCAATCTCTCGTAAAATGATTAGGGCCGTCGCATTTGTAACTTTTATAATCAGATTGCATGTGGTTGAGTGATTCGGGTAGGCTGTGTCGCAGCCACGACTGGTACCCCCAGTTCAGCATCATCTATCATCAATGCTCGAGCTCGAGCAAACAGCTCTTCTAAAGTCATATCGTCCACCCTAGAGGAGGACCGCCATAGCCTTTTCACAGGGTTGGGAAGCCCCCGTACAAACACACACACCAACACATTATCTGGTATTCCTCCAAATAGCACTGACAGTTTCCGCAGATCTGCCAAATATACGTCTACAGTCTCACCCGAACGCCATACACGTGCCTCGAACTTGTCATACGCTGTAAATCTGTCATCGGAAAAAGCAGTAAATAGAGCTCCCTTAATTCGTGCTCCATCGGATTTTTCTTCTTGAGTTAGTTGCAGGTAAACTGCAAATGTTCCCCAGTTAGCTGAAGTGGGATGACATTTTCAAGCCGCTTCACACCAGATAAGTCACACACTAATTCCACCTTCTCAATCCATTTAACGACTGCTCAAGTCCAATAAAACTCAGGAATTATCTTTAGGTCAAAACGGCTGTCCATGTTAAACCGAGATAGGTTGTTAACTAACTGTGCCAGAAAAAAAGAATTTTAAAAAAATGTGTTGACTGTTATTCAATTTCTAACCGAATTTCGTGCAACCTACTTTCTCTCTGCCTTTCTCTCTCCAATTAAAATCACTTCCCCCACATTCCCAGCTGTCCTCTTCATTTATATCAGCTGATATCCACATATGCAAATCAGAGACCACCATAAACATCTTCACCTATGAAGAGAAGCCCTTTTTTAATCTGCAGACACGACATGCGAAGCACCTCATTCTTTTTCCTGGCGGTGAGTGTTCCTTTTTATTGTCACACTCTCGCGAAGGAGTCATTTCTTTCTGCCAGGAAAAGAAGTTGGTAGCAAGAAGAAAAACATATTCGAAATGCAATTACAAATGCCGCTTGGTTAAAAGAAAAGCTTGCAGGGACAACTGTTTATGGAGGTGTACGAACACGAACTGTCGCGCCTGGCATTCCGTGAGAAGTGGCACATTTTTTTCTCGATCGCGAAAATTTTAAAGCTAATATACCTGTGGTCCCAGGAAATGGCAACGTCGAAGAATCTAAGGAAGGAATGTGGCGTCCTATCAACTAACACGCAGACCGATTGGAAACATTTTCTGAGGGAGGTCTGTGAAGACCATTTTTTACGATATCTGCGTCGGAGGCTCAAGGCATACGATTGAGATAGACGATTCTGTGGTTAATCGCAGAAAAAAAACAACGTCGGTAGGATCGTCCAACCACTTTGGGTCTTCAGGGGATACGACCCCGCAGAAAAGGAGGGTTTCCTTGTGACGGTGGTCAACAGGAACGCCGAAAGCCTCCTTCTAATAGTAAAAAAAATCGTCTTGTCTGGGGACCATGGTCATATCAGACTGTTGGAAGGCGTACAGTAACTTAGGAGGGGTCACAGTTGCAATTTCGTGGACCCATTAACGCGGGCGACCACCAACCACGTCGAAAAAATGTGGAAGAGAGCCAAGCAAAAAACGAAACAGCATGTGGCAGCAGCAGTGAAATTCTTATACAGCTATGTGCGCGAATTCATGTGGAGACAAAAGTTTCGAAACAACCTATTCATCTCCATATTAGCTCAGATAGCAGAAGCCTATCCGGTGGTTGACCAGCAGCTTCCTTCCACTTCACCGACCAACCCCTTCTCTTCTTCTGCCTGTCCTTCGTCGTCCGTTCAATAGAAAACTTAGAAAAGTAAAAAAAAAATCCTCGCCCCAAAACAAAACTATGCAAAAAAAAGCGTTATAAGACGGCCAAATGACCCCCCCCCCCAAAAAAAAAAACATTGAAAATACTGTACGTATCAACAATTGTTTCGCTTTATTTTTGTTAAAATCAAATCAATAAAAATCGTTTATTAACAGTAAATTCGGTATTTTTGTTCGTTTCTTTTTTTCTTTTGCAATCTTTTTTTTGTAATCTTTCTTGAAACTAAAACTAACAGAAAATACGACGCAACAACGTATCAATATTATCGGCTGCAACTATTCTACTCGTGATCTCTCGGGTGTTTACGTAGCATGCCCGAACACTGCCGACGCGAAGCTCACGGAGATTGGGTCAAGATCTGAGTAAGTACCGGAAAATATTCTAAATACATATGAAAATAAGTATATATTTGTGAATATATGTTAATTCGAAAAAAACGCATGTTGTTTGGGCCATTTTTATATGAGTATATATAAGACCAATCAGAATAATACTTTAGTAATATTACCCTGCTGCTAAGTAGCTGAATCAGAACGCCTAATAACATCAAGTTTATCGGTGCGAGTTCGAATCGCGCTCTCGACGTCAAATTTATTTATTGTTTATTATGTAGTAAGTGGTTAATATGTTTCATAATGTTTTAATTATGTTTAAAAAAAGCTCATCTTCTTTATATTATAGGTAGATTGTGACAGCCATTCCGCTGTATTTCTAACCAGATAAGAAAGGGTCTTGCTTACTTAAATGTTGAATGTGATTCCTTGAGAAGGGTTATCAGCTAAATGTCATGCTGCAAAATCACCATTTTTAAAACTTTTGTGTTTAGGATTGGTGCAACAGAAACTTGGAGATGGACTGGGCATTGTAGGGTTCGTGCATCTCCACGGCATGTAGCGAAATATAACACTTAATGGCGACAATCACGCTACGATAACTATCATCCGACTACATAATGCTATACCACACTTGCATTTATATATTTTATTTCCATCGAAAGATGGATAATGCTTTATTATTTTAGAAACTTTCAAAGATATTTTAACAAACGGATAAAAACCCTGTAGGGTGCGGTGCTTTGCATGCATATGCATCACCACATCGAAAACTAAGGTTGACGCTTCGTTGGTTTTTCAGGAAGTCTCTTAATGGCGGTATTTGGAGGACGTGGAGTCTTTCATTTACCTTTGGTTAATCATTGTTCTGTCCCAACATGGCGCAGTGCAGCCCGATCATAGATTTGTGGCTGCTAGATCCGCCTTTGTACGCCTTCAGCAGTCCTTACAAGGGCGCAGGGAAATGTCATTATTAGCAAAGAGACGTATATATTTGAAGGCGCATTATATATTCATATTATTATCTGAATTTGTTATCTGAATTTCAAAACGGTAAGAATTTAATTGATGTAATATAATATGTACAAGTAGATTCGCATGATACACCTTTCTTGACCGGCTTGATTCTGTTGTCGACATTCTTACAGGAGGAACTACGTGGAGATTGCAAATATCCCTAAGTGATAGCGATACTATAGCACCGACTGAATTCGAACTTGGCACACCCAAGTCGTCACCTAATAATAATATGCATACATCTAAACCACTTTTTCTAGTTTATTTGACATTTAGAGAAAGCCATGACGAATATTAACTGGTCAATATACTAAAAATAGAATCTGTAGCTAAAATAAAATAAATTGAAAAAAAGACTCACTTCTTTGTATTCCTCATTCAATTCTGTATCATTGAGGATTTTATCGGGGTATCCAATCATATCTCTCATACCTTCAGCCTGAAAAAAGAAGAAACATAAAATATCTGATCAATGTATACAGAGTTCGATATTCACTTGAAATAATTATGAAGACTTTCTAGTACATCGATTCAAACCTGCCTCAGTAATCTTCATGAAGAAATAAACTCAATGAAGTTCCAAGTTTTATTCAGTATTGAAAAAGACCGAGACGTGATGAATATGTAACGCAATGAATATGAAATCCCGGAAGATTTTTAAATTGAAAATAATTTAAAACGTAAACAAACAGAAGCTGTCTGTTGTTTTTGATTTTACGTGCTAAATTGAACGATTGATATTTATATAAAACAATATGACGATACAATGCATGATATATCATAAAATGAAATTCCGGGAAAGACAAGGTTTGTGAAATAGACAAACGGAAAAACAAATTTTAATACATGATAAAGCATGAAAAACCAAGAGATTTTACCGGTTTCGTTCGGATTTAGGAACGCCTATACGTATCGTATATTAAGCTCTACCTATTTAAGGTAGGATATTATTTAGAGATATAATCTTTATCTTTATTTTCATATTTCACACACACACACACACACACATATATATATATATATATATATATATATATATATATATATATATATATGATTATTCATAATAATATTTGAGTGTAGAATTATAACGATAATTAAATTATCGTTTAATAATAATAATTAAAGTATAATTTTCTTTTTCAAACATTCATCCCTAAATAACGGATGCTTTTATTTTTATTTTTATTTTTTATTTAATTTTGTCCTGACGTGTTATTAGATAACACCCACTTCGACTTTACGCTCACACCTCAAAATAAGACTTTTCACCTCTGGCCCTAATTTTTGTTTTTACTTTATATAAAATTTTCAAAGTTAATTGTCGCCGACAATATTTATAATCGCATTGTCGGCTTCCCCATCCTCTGATGAGAAGAAATGTTTTCTTTGAAAATCCATAGATTAAACATATGAGGCTTTGATGTTTTTAATAAATATTGTATCTTTACAATGTTTTATTCTCATCTTTTACCTCTAAAATATATGATTATTCATCCACAAAACACTTTATTATCGGACAATTGAATCAATATAACACCTCCAACACCATATTGGTCCGTAGTTGTTAATCGATTATTCATTTATATGTAGATTTTGATGTAAAGTTTTTGTTGACTGAACAATTTGTTTTGAAACAAAAAAAGAAAGGATTTCGATCGTTATAATGTTTTTCGAACTTTAACTACAAGTGAATAGGGTTAAATTATGAATTTTCTTTAGGCCCGAGTTAAAAAAGAAAAAGAGAAAAGGATATATAAGTTAAATGAATATGGTTGCATTTTACTTGTTTTTCCTCGGTCTGATGTTGGCCAATGTACACCGATGAAGCTGTTTCGTTAGTGTTTTTTCTATTTTGTACATGATAGAAAATATCTATTTTCGAAATGAGCAGAAACAATTGTCTGATTATAAAGTGTTTTGGTGTGAAACTTAAAATATTTTCTGAATAATTATTATTATATTATATTATATTTAGTTGTATTGTACGCTAATGAGCTGCTACATAAACCTTTGTGTGAACTTAGAAGAAATGTATAATATATATAAATATACATATATATATATATATATATATATATATATATATATATATATATATATATATATATATATATATATATAAATTCTTTGTGAAATTGTAGGAAAATCCCATTAGAGTGCACAATTAATTAAGGGAATCAGAATTAAGAGCTTAATATTTGTTTATTAATACATAAATTTAATCAAACATATGGAGCAATGGTTTCGAGCACAGAAGGTAAACCCTCTGGCTCTCATCAACATAAAAAGTAATTGGTGAAGATATGATGAAATAATATAATATAATACTCTCTCAATGGGGTCACGTGTGTGCCGTTAAACGAATATAAAGATGATGTGATCAGGTAGCGTTCGAATAAGGCAGTTAAGAATTTAAAATTTTTAATTTAAGGTTAAAAAAACCGGTAGAACGTGCTTTTCAAGTGATATTTAAGAATACCAATTTCAGTTAAATGCACAGCGTTTCGTTTAGCTAATTCGTTGGAAATGATCCAAGGGACTTAACTCAACTAATTTTATGAAAATATTCATTTGGAAAATGTTCTTTTCCAAAGATTGTATTAAATCAAAAAACAATAATCTGATAGTAACTGTTGAGCAATAGATGAATAAATAAATAAATAAATAAATAAATAAATGAATAAAGAATAAAAATACATAAATATGGAAATAAAAATATAAAAAATATTAAATATTAACTAATAAAAAATATAAGAAATATTAAAAGTTAAAGGGATATATTAAAAATAAATATTTAGAGGAAAATTATATCAATATACGGAATTGGGGAAAAATAGGGTTTAAGGAGGGTAACTTAGTAAAACACTTTTGATGATATTGTAAAGTCTTAAATGCAAGTGGAATATATTAATATGGCATCATTTAGAGAATGGCTAAATAGTTCATTATGTTATACGATCGCCGAATTTATAAGGAGTGCCTGTTTTCTGTGAATACAACCCTTTAGTAAATTTATTTATCATTTCTTCACCAATTACCTTCCTTCTGTGCTCGAAACCATTGGTCCATATGTTGTATTAAATTTCTGTATTAATAAACATATATATATATATATATATATATATATATATATATATATATATATATATATATATATATATATATATATATACTAAAGTTACTCTAAAGTTTTTTTTTACTATACATTTCAATCCCACATAATATATTTTCTTTCACTCTCACTATCTCCCTCTATCTTGCTGTTGACTAACAGCCGAAGGTAATAAGTAAAGAGAACTATACAACATTTGAATAGACCATGATAAACGCAAGGGAATATCACTTATGGTAATAAAAATTATTTGTTATACGGATGAATAACTTTCCACGTGTATCAGTACAAGTAGAGAGGTTTGCACAATCCGCACTGGCAACCGTCACACACCCCGCATATTCGAAGTAAATGCATTGACATGCGTCCTTTAGTCTTTTCACACCGTGGACTGGCTTTGGAAGGGTGATTGCATGATGGGGAGTGTATAGTTAAGAAAGGGATTGTTCCTAGACGTTGCATAAAATCATGAGAAAATAAGACGATCAGATTTCCTGCCCCTAGACTGCCCTCTATCAATGCGTGAGAGTCTATTATGTTTATTAAGGTAAATATGACGGGCAAAAGTAATATGTATACAAATCTTATCGGATTTTCAGAGTTTGTAATCGATAGAAAGAAATCTTATTAATCGACATTTGGTTCTGACTAACTATCTTGTTTTAGACCATTTTTGATTAACCTCTTCAAAACTTCAGTTGCTTACGTTCTTAATAAAATATTTACATTTTTCTATCTATTGTAGCTTTTCCATAAGCAATTACATATCCTTACAATACATATTAAATGATATATTTGTTCAACTTATGTGTATAGCACAATAGTAGGTTCATAAAATTCTCTTTATTACATTGGCTTATACTGTAATTTAAATGAAATTACATAAGTGGTCTTTGGTATCATCCATAGATTTATTAGTCCTGAATATAGTTAGTACAGAGTTATATTCAAACCAATATACCGGTTATAAAATTAAAGATTTTTAAAATCTTGACGCAGCGATTATTTTTTATATCTATATTTTCATTAATGTAAATAAAGTAAACTGTATTATTTTAAATTCTGTTCTTTAAATTGTAGTTGAATCTCTGTCTGAACGACCGCAAAAATGACACTGAAAATACTCTCGTGCAATATTCTAATATTCAATAAAATATATTTGATATATTGATTTACATGTGAATTGATTCTTGTATGAATCACTTATTGTGGCGATTTGTTGAAATGTTTGTGATACTAACCTTTTGGCGCGCCACCAACCTTGTTTCTGCATCCATCCATTGGAGTTCAGATAAAATTTCATTGAATGAATCTTGTAGGTTGCGTATCATCTCGATCATCTTAATAAAAGAAAAATAAACACGACAAAGATTAGATTTTTCTTTCGATGTGAGGTAAAAATATAAATTTAAAGTAAGAACATTTAATACATAAAATCTCTGTATCGTTTTTTTGTTATAGATAATTTTATTCCTACAAAATCAATGTTTGATTGTTTCGTCAGTTTTTCTTGTGGATCGTTGCAGCATGTTATAAACAGGAGAAAAATGAAATTCTATACATTACTTCCAGAAAATACTATGACCGGATCAAATCTAAAAAAAGAGTATAACTTTGCATGGACGATTACTTCTGATTGATTGGAACTAAAAAGTAATATTTCTGAAAACAAACTGACCGAAGCAAAATAAGTCGCAAGTACATATGCAACCTGGAAACGCCAGGTAGATACGACAGTATACAATAGTGAAATACAGTTATTAAAGTCTATAATCTTGAATTAATCGTACAATTTTCACAGGCCTTGCTTGCAATTCTAATTCGGCCATTTTACCATTCGAAGTGTATTCCATAAATTTAGAAATATGTTATTTACACACATATAAGCTATGACTTTGTGTGTAAATTAAAATTAAAACATTAAAAACATGGTTATCGATAACAAATATTTTTATATGTACACAAAATATGATATATTGACATCCAGAGGACACACAGATGTGTCCTCGTACGTAATAAAAGAATGATATCACAACATAACTAAAAAGACTTGTACAAAAAGTATCTCTAATGTAGATAGTAACATCTGTGTTGAAAATATTTACTTAACATTTATGTTTTTAAATAGCAGGAAAATTAGGATTAATCAAAACAAATTGTTCGTTTCTCGAAATAAATCGATGCTTAATTTGCATACAGATATTTTACAAATTGTTCTTTTCTAGAAATAAATCGATGCTTTATTTGCATACAGATCTTTTACAAATTGTTCGTTTCTAGAAATAAATCGATGCTTAATTTGAATACAGATATTTTACAAATCTATTCCAATAAATAAATACTCAGTATTATGAACTTTAATTCCAGTATTCGATTCTAATAGATATACGCACAAATGTTACGTAAAAAGCATAACAGACATTCAGCAATAGTGAACGTTTGATTTACTTTTGTCAGCTTCGTCGCTCTCGCTTCCCTTATTTTGTCCTTTAGTCCTTACATTCCATGAGCGATGTTTCTGACAAAGGGGGAAGAATTGCTATTTTCTGGGTCGGAATCTATCCATCTAACACTTATGGTTGACTACTTTTTCAGGTTGACATAATATTTGTTAACGCTTTATGTCAAGTAGCTTCATGCCTTGTCTGGAGCGATTTCCATAAAAAATCGTTTATACGTGTACACACGATCTTATATAAAAAATTGAATGATATCAGCACAATTAATCTTCTTGTCTTCTCGCTCGCCGGGAAATCAAATAAAAGAACACCTCTTTAAATACTAAAGTTATAGGAATTGATCTTATTTATTTCGAGCTGGTTAAATTTTATTCAGTTAACAAGAGGTTATTCTTATTGAGTTTCATTTCAGCTCTCCAGCAGTTTGTTTGTCAACCCCTTATCACCACCGACAAAAAACGCCGGCCAACACAATCAGGATAAGGTAAATATCATGCGTGGAGTTGTAAACTGATAAGCACTGCATTCAAGTGTTCAATAATATGTGTATATACACATGCACATATGAAAGAGTAAATCTATTATATAAACGTCACCTGTCTGTATGGATGTATGTATGTATGTATGTATGTATGTATGTATGTATGTTGGTCTTCTCCTCCGATACTACCCAACAGAAACTCACGCAGATGACTTTATTAAAACCAGCCAGCCCCCAGACGTGCTATCTCTGAAAATTGGGGGGAAACGTTCATATTTTCGTATAGAAATGGCTCGAAACGTTGAGGGGGGGGGGGGGATGTTTTAAAAAATCAAGACATAGTACAAAAACGATTTGCGCATGCGTGAAATATATGTCACTTCCTCAATAAGACCATTTTGAACGCGCCAAATATGAAAAACGTAAGTTTACGTACTTTTTTTATTTGTTTCTGTAATCAACAATTATAAACAACTTAATTTTTATTTAAACAAAAAAATTCGCTAATATTATTTGTTTATTAAACGTATCGTAAAAAAAAAATATATATATGAGTTTATTATGCATTCTGTCCTCGTGGGGAGGCAAGTAATAACCGACACAAAAACATTTTTGTTTAGTTTTCCAACGTGAAACGCAATATATTTTAATAAATAAACAAAATATATATACATTTTAAAAAATAACCGTACATTGGCCTCACCATCCATAATCAACAATTAAGATCGATAATTTTATTTACAAATATTTCTATAACTTAATTTTTTTGTTTATTAAACGTATCGTAAAAAAAAAAACACGATATGACTTTATTATGCAATCTCCCTTCGTGGGGACGCAAGTAAATATTTACATTTCTCTTCGTAAGCGAAATAAAACGGTATTTTCACACTTAAATAAAAACATTTGACTGACAAGTGTTCATCCCCCCCCCCCAAAAAAAAAAAAACACAACAAATTAAAATATATTTATTGCTAATATTATTTGTTTATTAAACGTATCGTAAAAAAATATATATATATGAGTTTATTATGCATTCTGTCCTCGTGGGGAGATACAAAAACGTGTTTGTTTAGTTTCCCAACGTGAAACGCAATATATTTTAATAAATAAACAAAATATATACATTTTAAAAAATAACTGTACATCAGGCATAATCAACAATTAAGATCGATAATTTTATTTACAAATATTTCTATAACTTAATTTTTTTGTTTATTAAACGTATCGTAAAAAAAAAAAACACGATATGACTTTATTATGCAATCTCCCTTCGTGGGGACGCAAGTAAATATTTACTTTTCTCTTCGTAAGCCAACCCCAAATAAAACGGTAAAACATTTGACTGACAATTGTTCATACCCCCCCCCCCAAAAAAAAACAAAAAAAACACAACAAATTAAAATATATTTATTTTATTCATCTAATTCAGCTCTTATCATTGTTGCTACAATACTAACGTAATAAGTTCAGAAACAAAAAAACACTTACAGATTTAGCGATTGTTATTCTATTATTTATTCTTTCTTCGTAGCATTTTCACGTTAGCAAACAGTTTAATTTATTTTGCACAAAGAATACACATCAAACATATAATATTATAATACATACTAAACAATATTCCAAATAACTTTTATATTTCGTAGGGGGGGAATTCAGTTGGTAAATTTATAGAAGTGCACCTTTCGTATTTCGACCCCTAAAAAAAAAAAGTATCAACTTTTTTGGCAAAATTACATGTAAACAGCCTCAACAAATATCCGCTATGAAAAAAATTTATGAAAATTGTTATTATTTTAGATTTTAGGAGGGGGGCACTTTCCTATATAAGTTATACGTAAAGTGAGCACGCATTTCTGGTCCACCGAATCTCAACTCTCGTATTTCGACCTCTAAAAGAAAAAAAAAGTTTCTACTTTTTTGGCAAAATTACATGTAAACAGCCTCAACAAATATCCGTTATGAAAAAAAATTTATGAAATTTGTTATTTTAGATGTTTGGAGGGGGGGGTCACTTTCCTATATAAGTTATACGTAAAGTGAGCACGCATTTCTTGACCACTTAGAATCGCACCTCTCGTATTTCGACCCCTAAAAAAAAAAAAGTTTCTACTTTTTTGGCAATATTACATGTAAACTACCTCAACAAATATCCGCTATGAAAAAAAAATTATTAAAATTATTATTTTAGATGTTAAGAGGGGGGGGTCACTGTTTTAAGAGTTTTTAATCTATGCATTTGTATGTTTTTGAATGTTTTTAATGTTTTAAATGTTTTTTTTTATTCTATGCATTTTGGGCGCTTATGGTCACGTTTTGCAAAATGAATGTCGCAGAAAAAATAAGAATGTGTTATTTATTATACAGTTTTATTCTTTTAAATGCTTAATTTTTTTGCTTAGTTGGATATTCCGAACAAAGCAACACTAACCCTAACCCTTACAAAAAAAATTGTATTTGTGAAAAGTCTCAAAATTTTAAAAAGTTTCTTTTTTCGGAATATCCAACCAAACACTAACCCTAACCCCCAAAAATGTAAGCATTTAAAAAGAATAAGTCTGTTTTTGTCCGTTTCAAAAGCTATATCAGTACCAAAATGCCCAAATGTGTACCTGCCCCCCCCCCCCCTTCGCCCCAAATAAAATCTAAAATAACGTTTGTTGAATATTTCTTTCAACACGTGTTCGCTAGGGTGCGATTCTAAGTGGTCAAGAAACGCGTGCTCACTTTACGTATAACTTATATAGGAAAGTGCCCCCCCCCCCTCCTAACATCTAAAATAACAAATTTCATTTTTTTTTTCATAGCGGATATTTGTTGAGGCTGTTTACATGTAATTTTGCCAAAAAAGTAGAAACTTTTTTTTTTTTTTTTAGGGGTCGAAATACGAGAGTTGAGATTCGGTGGACCAGAAAGGCGTGCTCACTTTACGTATAACTTATATAATAAAATACCCCCCCCTCCTAAATTCTAAAATAATAACAATTTTCATACATTTTTTTCTTAGCAGATATTTTTTGAGGCTGTTTACATGTAATTTGCCAAAAAAAGTAGAAACTTTTTTTTTTAGGGGTCGAAATACGAAAGGTGCACTTCTATAAATTTACCAAAAAAATTATACTCTAACATATAAGATACAATTTTTTTAACGTTTTCCTTCTGTTAAGAAATATACACCTCAAGAATCAATATATACCAATAATTATACCTTTCACTTCTTTTATAAACAAACAAATATGTGACTTCTACACTATTTGGACCGGACTGATTAGTTTATACTAAGCAAATACTTTTTACAAATGGGATTTCAATTATCCTTTCATTTTTTTTTTTAAAACAAATCTGTGACTTCTATACTATTTGGACCGACCTGTTTGGTAGAATTCGTTCGTAAACTAAGCAAATACTTTTTACAAATGGGATTTCCATTAACGACTATGAGAAAAAAATATTCAAAAAACGACATCCTTGAATTTTATTGTAATAAATACGCGTGGACATGTATTCAATTTACACGGATTTTCTATTTTCGTCATCATTACACGTAACGGACATCGACTACCTATAACTAAGCCGACGTAATCAAATACGAATTTGTAAACGTCGCTAATTAAATATGATATACTTCTACAAAAAACAAAATGAATAATTACGATATTTCATATTATAATAATTAAAAAAAAAAAAAACACCTAACAATTAATATAAAGATTTACATTTTACTTATTTACATGAAGTTAAAACAACTGTTACTTATACAGAATTTGAACTTTCTTAGAATCGTTTTAAACGATCACTATTGACTAATCACTAACTACTCATTTCATTGATAAATTTTCACTTCAGAAATTACTGTTGCCTACTTTCAGAAACTTTTCATTCATACAATAAGATAAATCGATGACTTTACATTCAGTTTGGCACTTCCGGTTGACTCGGTGGAATGAATGGAACTCTTCAATTATTAAGTCCAAGTGACGTTTGAAATGCAGAACTACCCTTACTTATTACAATAAAAAATATTCCCCCACCTAAATATATAAGACAGCGACTACATAATAACGTGCCACCCATTATAAATAATATTACAATATTTTTATAAATAATATTACAATATTTTTAAGTATAAAAACTCATCCGACATAATCAAATATGAATTCGTAAACGTCGATAATAAAATATGATACACTTCTTTTTAAGGCATTAGAACTTTACACGATAAAAAAACAATTAACAAATTCGGATATTTTCCATTATAATAAATTTTTTTTAAAAACCCATTATACTCACAAAAAAAATAAAAAAACAATTGCTGAAATTTTTTAATAAACACTTACTCTGTCTGTGATAAGGGGGCCTTTGAAAATTAAAGAGGCCTACAGAGCCACATTACAATCACCCCCCCCTCCCAAAACTGCTGCCCTTATATTAAATACATTTTCTTCTTTTTTCAACATACACTAATTGACATTAATTTAGACTTAGATTTACCCGTGAGGCGGTGGCAAGCGACATATTGTCGATAGTGTTCACCACTCGACTACAACAATATTTCTGTTTCACACTTACTACAATAACTTCCAGTAGTATTTACTGACCAACACATCAGATTTGTTTGCCTTTCAAGCTCCATACGGAAATAGAATTTACATGCTTTAAATAGTTATTAATGCCCCCCCTTTATTTGCCCAATTGATACACATCAGAAACATATTACATACAATAACATATCCTTTGGACTTTTAACACAATACATGGTTCAGATCAAAATTGGTTTAATTTCTTGCAAATCAGACGTGACTAACCTGCCACATTTTCAAGATTTTCATAGCAAGAGTTTTCCATCTAAAGCTAGGTATCCAACTCCTAATGAAAGGAAACATTTTAGGAGTGGTCATAGCATACATGTACACTGTTGAGTGGCAGAAAAGAGGATTGCCACATGCTCATTGTCTGGTTTGGCTTCAACAAAAATTGAGATCCTCTGACATAGATTCAGTTATCAGTGCGGAAATTCCGGATCCAGTGGCAGATCCGGTTTTACATGATATCATTAGGCACCATATGATTCATGGACCATGTGGAAACATAAACAGATGTTCACTCTGTCTCAAAGATGGACACTACAGTAAGAGATATCCCAGACACTTCTTGAGTGAAACTCAATCGGATACAAATGGCTACCCACAATATCGACTATCTCCTTTAGCTGGAGGTTTTGAGACGACAGTTACCCTACCTGGCAACATAACGGTTCCTGTAGACAACCGATGGGTTGTACCACATAATAAACTGTTTTGTAAGATTTTTGATGCACATATCAATGTTGAATACTGCAACAGCGTGAAATCAATAAAATACATTTGTAAATATGTAAATAAAGGTAGTGATCAAGCTATCTTCACAATTGAAAGTAATGCTCATGATGAAGTTAAGAGATACGAAACAGGACGTTACATATCAACCAATGAAGCCATTTGGAGAATACTTAACTTTCACATACATGTACATCATCCCCCAGTTATTCACCTATCAGTTACTCTAGAAAATTGACAGCGGATATACTTTACTGAAAGTACTGCAGCAGATAGAGTTGCAAATCCACCTACAACCACTCTAACAGCTTTCTTCAAATTGTGTCAAACAGATTTTTTTGCACGTACACTTTTTTACTCGGAAGTTCCACTTTATTATACCTGGGACAGTAAAACTAAGCTCTTCAAGCGACAACTGAACTGTGTAGAACACAATAAAAATTCCAATATTCATTGCCACCATGTTCTTTTTCAGTAAGTCACAAATTTCAAACTCATCAAGAGTTTTTAGAATTCTAAATTCATTTTAACTACATTTTGTTTATACAAATTACCAATTCTAAAATGACAACTCTCCCAGAGTTTAGAATAATTAAATAATGAATGATGCCCCCCCCCTGAGTTGAGAATAATTAGAAAATGAATGACACATCCACCAGAGTTGAGAATGACTTAAAAATGAATGACAGTTGAGAATTGACTAAAAGAACATGGTTTTGGTTGCTTAACATCCAAACATGCCTCCCAAAATTCAACCTCTGGTCCCTGTTCTGGAAGGTGGTAACAGGGTAAAACAGTGTAAATGCTTAGGAGGTTATGGATGTAACTTTACACCAGTTCTTATAGCCCGTTTCACTCTGTATAACCCTGGCTAACAAGGCTCTGGTAATGTATTCTTCAACTATTTTGTTTCAAACAAGTATTTTTATTTGCTTGCTATTTATTCTATTAGTTTGTCGATGTTACATTCAATAAACAGCATGTGTATTATTCTATTAACTATGCAACACCATATAAATACTGCCACATGATATAAACCAAACCATGCACACAAATGAAGCAAGGGAGACAGTCGGACAGATAGGGGAAAACAGTCATTATCAGAGAAAATATTTTTTTTACTTTTTTGGTGCACATTCTTTTTTTTATAATTATTTTCACTTTCTAAGTAAATGTTTGAAAACTATTAGCACTGAAACTTAGTGAAAACAATGGCACTTTGGTGAGAAGTGAAATGACTGTATAGTCCCATTGAGACTCCCTCGTGAATATAGTAAGGCACCTCACCCAACAGGCAATAGTAAATACATCTCCTATTAGAAAGTTACACAAAGGAAAACGTCAACACAAATTTACACTAGAGTATTGATTTACTCCTCTCCAGGAGTTAGGCACAAGGTCAGTTTTTATCTTACTCCCACAATAAAAAAAATCACTAACTACTCATTTCATTGATAAATTTTCACTTCAGAAATTACTGTTGCCTACTTTCAGAAACTTTTCATTCATAGAATAAGATAAATCGATGATTTTACATTCAGTCTGGCACTTCCGGTTGACTCGGTGGAATGAATGGAACTCTTCAATTATTAAGTCCAAGTGACGTTTGAAATGCAGAACTATCCTTACTTATTACAATAAAATATCAGAATTTGTTAAAGTTTTTGTATTGTTTTTTTTCTTATTTTTTAGAGTTTAAAGTTTTATTTTATTTTTTTTTTTTTAAATGAAAGATCCGTGTAAACGGATTAAATGTTCCCCCACCCACCCCACCTAAATATATACGACAGCGACTACATAATAACGTGCCACCCATTATAAATAATATTACAATATTTTTATAAATAATATTACAATATTTTTAAGTATAAAAACTCATCCGACACAATCACATATGCATTCGTAAACGTCAATAATTAAATATGATACACTTCTTTTTAAGGCATTAGAACTTTACACGATAAAAAAACAATTGACAAATTCGGATATTTTCCATTATAATAAATTTAAAAAAAAAAAAAAATTAAACTCACAAAAAAAAAATAAAAAAACAATTGCTGAAATTTTTTAATAAACACTTACGACAATTAAGAGAAATTCAGACTAACACAGGACTCACTGCTTCAGTTATTTTTTTTGTGTGTGTGTAATCATTATGAACAATTTCTTTTTAATACATGACTTTAGTTTGATGTATGATTAGTAAAAAAAAAAAGATCACTGATCATCACAAACGAAGGACTCTATAATAATAACTCTATTGCAATAATAACTACGTCATAGCTCTCATGTTTTTAATTACCTATTCCTCAAAATCATAAAAGAAAGAACATTCTTTGGGGTGGATTCTTGATGATAGCAAGTCACTAATAATAACTTAACACAAACATTTCAGTACTTTCATATTTTGAGTTTTAAAAAGTGATTATTAATGATGTACATTTTTAGCCACATCATTTTGATTACTGTACTCATTCAATTGAATAATATATTTTCTAATTTCATCTTCCATTTCAGACAATTTGGTTGTTTTTCCCAATTACATCTTTCATTTAAGTGAATTTGCCTACTTAGTTTCATTAACCACACAATCAACCTGGAGATTTCGATGATGACAATGTAGCTTGAAATTTATTTTTATATTCTTTTATATAAAATGAAGACTATAGCAAAAATCTTATTACAAATAATCAAAATGAGGACGGTTAAAAAAACGTTTTATTACTAAAACATCACGGTTGAACAATGTGTTTCTGTGATTGATATCATTAAGTGCTGCAGTTCCTTTTTTAAATTTGTGTTTTTATCTTTTGACACAATTACACATTCTCAAAAGACACATTAAAATAAAAATCACCCATTTAAATATAAAATTGTTTTTGTTTTTTTTCATTATATTCTTGCTTGAAAGTGGTGAACAAACTTAAAATAAATGTGTTTCAATATATTGAGCAATAAACTAATCATTTTTCATAAATATGTTAAGCACATTTTTTGACTATTGTTTTGTTGTTCATGCCTAGGTTTATAATCTGAAACAAACTCAGGAGCAATACATTATTACTGCACTAGGACACTTTCTAAATGTTATATTTTGTAGAAAACACTGATCAGTTCCCTAGATGCAACAGATGTGTGCAATAATGCAGTAGGACACTCAAAACATAGTAAATGCTGCATTCGGATGTACTTAATACTCTAGATAGAGCAAGTATGTGTTATAATATAGTGTGACTCTTAGTATGTCTTATGGTGAATCTAACAGTGCACAATATCATAGAGATAGCATGTGTGTAATTTACTAATGGATATATACTAAATCAGTAACTGTTCAACATGTTAGATAGAACAGTGTAACACTTGGTAAGGTGTACCTGCTTAATCTGTCGGTGTTCTTTACCCTAAATACAGCAGCTTTCTGTAAATTCGGTCTATTCTACTTTTAACTAGAATGATCAGTCACCACAATACCACATTTACTCATAACCTTATATTTGTTTTTTGCTTTATTGAACAAGTTGTAAACTTTCATTCTTTTTAGTTTTTACGGACGTTAACCAAACACTTAGACTGGTACCGACTTCAGTTACCAATTAAGGGTTGTAGCATCCATCTGAACAAATACTAAACTTTGAATTATTTACTTGCAGAAAATATGAAAAAATTACATTCAAAACAAGGCTTTCAAAAGTGTTCTAAAGTAATAAAAATGTATATCCTACTATAACTAGAATGTTAGTCACCACAATACCACATTTACTCATAACACAAATTAGACACAAGACCATCAGAAGTGTGGGAAAGAGTGTCGTCGGTCATCATTGTTCTAACATATGAAAAAAAATTAATATTTCTATGTTTCCCCAGCTAAGACATTTGTTGCTGAGCAAGGTTAGTGGAAGGTTAACATAAAATAGTAAATTCTTTACAGTAAGGTAACATTGGCATTTTCCCTTTAATGTTATCAATAATTAAACACTGCTTTTAATGTTATCCAGTAAAAGAGAATAGCAAATCAGTCAGCATTTTTTTACATTGAAATTTAACAAGTTCTAGGCGCTTGATTGTGATAGTGCTCTCTTGGCCTCCTTATTTTAAAAGTGCTCATTATCCTACATAGAAAGAGTGTTTAATTAAATAGAGTTCAATATCCTAGATAGAGCAGGTGTGTTTTTTATACACACCATAGCACAGGATTAAAAAAAAAAACTGATGTTCGGGGAGCAGTCAAACAGTGAAACAGTCAAAGCTGGAGGTTCGGGAAAAGATTCAGAGCTTGCAGTATATGAAAGAGTCACCCTGATGATTAAGGAGTCGGAGCCAGCTCTTCAGGAAGTAGTCAGGTCCTAATTGTTCGGGTAGGAGTCAGAGCCTGATGTTCAGGAAAGAGTCAAGGCCTGGAGTTCAACCCGAATGGAATATTACGGAGTCTGAGTAGAATGGCATAGGAAGGGTCCCCATTGTTAGCACTATTATTTATATTCATATAAAATAATGTCTCGATCGGTGAATTTAAAAGAAAAAATTATTCTTCTCCATTGATACCATTTATTATATTCATATTAAATATTTAATCGGTGATCAACCTAGGTTATTTAATCTAACATACACAAACATGAAAGAAGTAAATAGACACCATTATTATCATAAACAAAGACTGCTGTCAGAGGGGCCTGATCGACCTAGGTTATTTTATCTAACATACACGGACATGAAGAAGTAAATAAAAAAACACCCTAATTAACATTAATAATGAAGACAAATACGGTACTTTTAATAGAAATGTTACATTTTTACTCCAGGGAATGGAGAGGTAGTGCAGAGTTTAGGGGAGGCCGGTGATAGTGTAGCCAGGGTGAATTGGCAACCATGTACGTGACATCTTTTACTCCTGGCAACTGTGGAAGGAGGGCGACTGGAGAAGTGATCCCCTGTGCAACGCCAATAGGTACGTATATAGTATGCGCACCGGGGCTGTAATAGGTACGTATATAGCATGTGAACAGGGATGGCGATAAGTACGTACATACCATGCGCACCTGGGCGACAATAGATACGGATTTAGCATTCACACCAGAGTGGCGATAGGTACTTATATATTATGTACCTATATAGAAGGCACAGACAGAGGTGGTACTTTTTATAGAAATATGTCATACTTTTGCCCTGGCCAACGTAAGAGGAATGGTGGAGAAGAAACAGCTTTCGCAAAAGGCAAAATGAGAAAGTAGCTGTGAAATTGGGCGACCAGAGAAGAGAAAAGTAGAAAGATAAAGAGACAGCTATAGAGAAAGGGAGAGAAATCGAAGTTTGAATATAAAGATGTTGAATATAAAGATGTTACACACGTGATTTTTCTTCTATTCAATAACCTGAGCAACGCCGGGTAGCCCTGTCATCATGTTCTTTTTAAGTAAGTCACCACTTTCAAACTCCTCAAGAGTTTTCAGAATTCTAAATTCATTTTAACTACATTTTTTTATACAAATTACCAATTCTAAAATGACAACTCTCCCAGAGTTTAGAATAATTAAATAATGAATGATGCCCCCCCCCCCTGAGTTGAGAATAATTAGAAAATGAATGACACATCTACCAGAGTTGAGAATGACTTAAAAATGAATGACACCTCTCCAGAGTTGAGAATAACTTAAAAATGAATGACAGTTGAGAATTGACTAAAAGAACATGGTTTTGGTTGCTTAACATCCAAACATGCCTCCCAAAATTCAACCTCTGGTCCCTGTTCTGGGAGGTGGTAACAGGGTAAAACAGTGTAAATGCTTAGGAGGTTATGGATGTAACTTTACACCAGTTCTTATAGCCCGTTTCACTCTGTATAACCCTGGCTAACGAGGCTCTGGTAATGTATTCTTCAACTATTTTGTTTCAAACAAGTATTTTTATTTGCTTGCTATTTATTCTATTAGTTTGTCGATGTTACATTCAATAAACAGCATGTGTATTATTCTATTAACTATGCAACACCATATAAATACTGCCACATGATATAAACCAAACCATGCACACAAATGAAGCAAGGGAGACAGTCGGACAGATAGGGGAAAACAGTCATTATCAGAGAAAATATTTTTTTTACTTTTTTGGTGCACATTCTTTTTTTTATAATTATTTTCACTTTCTAAGTAAATGTTTGAAAACTATTAGCACTGAAACTTAGTGAAAACAATGGCACTTTGGTGAGAAGTGAAATGACTGTATAGTCCCATTGAGACTCCCTCGTGAATATAGTAAGGCACCTCACCCAACAGGCAATAGTAAATACATCTCCTATTAGAAAGTTACACAAAGGAAAATGTCAACACAAATTTACACTAGAGTATTGATTTACTCCTCTCCAGGAGTTAGGCACAAGGTCAGTTTTTATCTTACTCCCACAAGTCGGGTTGGGAAAGTGGGGTTTAAAAATTGCCTGGGCAGCCCCGTCGGCATTCCCCGGTAGGGGCGCCTCAGGCAGTAAGCAATAAACTTACTCCTCCCCAAAGAGGGGAGGCAAAGCCTGGGAAGGTGGACCTCCTAGAACTGCACAGGACAGACCCATAGACCGGCGTAAATCAAGCCCCAAAGGCCAAGACGATACCAGTTTATGGGGTGCAGTATCCATGGAACAGATGCTACACTTTGATCTTAGCCAAAAGGCGTTATTTAACCCCTACCCACAATAGGAATATGTGACACAAGGTAGGAAAGTGGGATTTGAAAAGCCAGCGCTCGAGAAGGTGAGCACTCTGGCCATTAAAAATTTCCTGGGCAGCCCCGTCGGCATTCCCCGGTAGGGGCGCCTCAGGCAGTAAGCAATTAACTTACTCCTCCCCAAAGAGGGGAGGTAAAGCCTGAGAGGGTGGACCTCCTAGAACTGCACAGGACAGATCAGACCAACAGACCGGCGGAAACCAAGCCCCGAAGGCCAAGACAATACCGATCTATGAAGTGCAGTATCCATCGGAACAGATACTACACTTTGATCTTAGCCAAAAGGCGTTATTTAATCCCCACCCACAATAGGAATATGTGACACAAGGTCTGAAAGTGGGATTTGAAAAGCCAGCGCTCGAGAAGGTGAGCACTCTGGCCATTACAAATTTCCTGGGCAGCCCTGTCGACATTCCCTGACAGGGGCGCTTCAGGCAGCAAGCAATTAACTTACTCCTCCTCAAAGAGGGGAGGTTAAGCCTGGGAGGGTGGACCTCTTAGAACTGCACAGGACAGATCAGACTCACAGACCGGCGGAAACCAAGCCCCGAAGGCCAAAACAACACCGATCCATGAAGTGCAGCACCCATCGGAAAGATACCACACTTTGATCTTAGCCAAAAGGCCAAGCTATTTTACTACTAAACAATATCTTAGTTCTGTTTCAGTTTGGAATTGCTTAACAGCCTGAGACCCCCGCATACCAGAAAATCTCAATTGAAGCAGCCTTTTTCAATAGAGTACAGCATTTGTTCTTTGTAATTTTATATCTTTTACTACAAAACTATCTATTTTTAAACAAACTGCATTTTATCCTTTTCTATTCACAATTCAGAACACCTTTGAAATAGATTCCTTTATGTTCTATATATTTGATGCTTTCTTTCCTTCAGATTTGATTATCAGAGTCCGGCTATACCACAATTTGAATTAAGAGAAATTCAGACTACCCATTACCTTATGCATGGATTAATAGACACTATTTATTCTTATAAACACAGGACTCACTGCTTCAGTTATTTTTTTTGTGAGTGTGTAATCTTTATGAACAATTTCTTTTTAATACATGACTTTAGTTTGATGTATGATTAGTAAAAAAAAAAAAGAAGATCACTGATCATCACAAACGAAGGACTCTGTTCTTGCAATAATAACTATGTCATAGCTCTCATGTTTATAATTATCTATTCCTCAAAATCATAAAAGAAAGAACATTCTTTGGGGTGAATTCTTGATGATAGCAAGTCACTAATAAGAACTTAACACAAACATTTCAGTACTTTCATATTTTGAGTTTTAAAAAGTGATTATTAATGATGTACATTTTTAGCCACATCATTTTGATTACTGTACTCATTCAATTGAATAATATATTTTCTAATTTCATCTTCCATTTCAGACAATTTGATTGTTTTTCTCAATTACATCTTTCATTTAAGTGAATTTGCCTACTTAGTTTCATTAACCACACAATCAACCTGGAGATTTCGATGATGACAATGTAGCTTGAAATTTATTTTTATATTCTTTTATATAAAATGAAGACTATAGCAAAATCTTATTACAAATAATCAAAATGAGGACGGTTAAAAAAACGTTTTATTACTAAAACATCACGATTGAACAATGTGTTTCTGTGATTGATATCATTAAGTGCTGCAGTTCCTTTTTTAAATTTGTGTTTTTATCTTTTGACACAATTACACATTCTCAAAAGACACATTAAAATAAAAATCACCCATTTAAATATAAAATTGTTTTTGCTTTTTTTTCATTATATTCTTGCTTGAAAGTGGTGAACAAACTTAAAATAAATGTGTTTCAATATATTGAGCAATAAACTAATCATTTTTCATAAATATGTTAAGCACATTTTTTGACTATTGTTTTGTTGTTCATGCCTAGGTTTATAATCTGAAACAAACTCAGGAGCAATATATTATTACTGCACTAGGACACTTTCTAAATGTTATATTTTGTAGAAAACACTGATCAGTTCCCTAGATGCAACAGATGTGTGCAATAATGCAGTAGGACACGCAAAACATAGTAAATGCTGCATTCGGATGTACTTAATACTCTAGATAGAGCAAGTATGTGTTATAATATAGTGTGACTCTTAGTATGTCTTATGGTGAATCTAACAGTGCACAATATCATAGAGATAGCATGTGTGTAATTTACTAATGGATATATACTAAATCAGTAACTGTTCAATATGTTAGATAGAACAGTGTAACACTTGGTAAGGTGTACCTGCTTAATCTGTCGGTGTTCTTTACCCTCAATACAGCAGCTGTCTGTAAATTCGGTCTATTCTACTTTTGACTAGAATGATCAGTCACCACAATACCACATTTACTCATAACCTTATATTTGCTTTTTGCTTTATTGAACAAGTTGTAAACTTTCATTCTTTTTAGTTTTTACGGACGTTAACCAAACACTTAGACTGGTACCGACTTCAGTTACCAATTAAGGGTTGTAGCATCCATCTGAACAAATACTAAACTTTGAATTATTTACTTGCAGAAAATATGAAAAAATTACATTCAAAACAAGGCTTTCAAAAGTGTTCTAAAGTAATAAAAATGTATATCCTACTATAACTAGAATGTTAGTCACCACAATACCACATTTACTCATAACACAAATTAGACACAAGACCATCAGAAGTGTGGGAAAGAGTGTCGTCGGTCATCATTGTTTTAACATATGAAAAAAAATTAATATTTCTATGTTTCCCCAGCTAAGACATTTGTTGCTGAGCAAGGTTAGTGGAAGGTTAACATAAAATAGTAAATTCTTTACAGTAAGGTAACATTGGCATTTTCCCTTTAATGTTATCAATAATTAAACACTGCTTTTAATGTTATCCAGTAAAAGAGAATAGCAAATCAGTCAGCATTTTTTTACATTGAAATTTAACAAGTTCTAGGCGCTTGATTGTGATAGTGCTCTCTTGGCCTCCTTATTTTAAAAGTGCTCATTATCCTACATAGAACGAGTGTTTAATTAAATAGAGTTCAATATCCTAGATAGAGCAGGTGTGTTTATTATACACACCATAGCACAGGATTAAAAAAAAAAACTGATGTTCGGGGAGCAGTCAAACAGTGAAACAGTCAAAGCTGGAGGTTCGGGAAAAGATTCAGAGCTTGCAGTATATGAAAGAGTCACCCTGATGTTTAAGGTGTCAGAGCCAGCTCTTCAGGAAGTAGTCAGGTCCTAATTGTTCGGGTAGGAGTCAGAGCCTGATGTTCAGGAAAGAGTCAAGGCCTGGAGTTCAACCCGAATGGAATATTACGGAGTCTGAGTAGAATGGCATAGGAAGGGTCCCCATTGTTAGCACTATTATTTATATTCATATAAAATAATGTCTCGATCGGTGAATTTAAAAGAAAAAATTATTCTTCCCCATTGATACCATTTATTATATTCATATAAAATATTTAATCAGTGGTCAACCTAGGTTATTTAATCTAACGTACACAAACATGAAAGAAGTAAATAGACACCATTATTATCATAAACAAAGACTGCTGTCAGAGGGGCCTAATCGACCTAGGTTATTTTATCTAACATACACGGACATGAAGAAGTAAATAAACAAACACCCTTATTAACATTAATAATGAAGACAAATATGGTACTTTTATAAGAAATGTTACATTTTTACTCCAGGGAATGGAGAGGTAGTGCAGAGTTTTGGGGAGGCCGGAAATAGTGTAGCCAGGGTGAATTGGCAACCATGTACGTGACATCTTTTACTCCTGGCAACTGTGGAAGGAGGGCGACTGGAGAAGTGATCCCCGTGCAACGCCAATAGGTACGTATATAGTATGCGCACCGGGGCTGTAATAGGTACGTATATAGCATGTGAACAGGGATGGTGATAAGTAAGTACATACCATGCGCACCTGGGCGACAATAGATACGGATTTAGCATTCACACCAGAGTGGCGATAGGTACTTATATATTATGTACCTATATAGAAGGCACAGACAGAGGTGGTACTTTTTATAGAAATATGTCATACTTTTGCCCTGGCCAACGTAAGAGGAATGGTGGAGAAGAAACAGCTTTTGCAAAAGGCAAAATGAGAAAGTAGCTGTGAAATTGGGCGACCAGAGAAGAGAAAAGTAGAAAGATAAAGAGACGGCTATAGAGAAAGGGAGAGAAATAGAAGTTTGAATATAAAGATGTTACACACGCGATTTTTCTTCTATTCTATAACCTGAGCAACGCCGGGTAGCCCTGCTAGTCTATTATATAAACGTCACCTGTCTGTATGTATGTATGTATGTATGTATGTATGTATGTATGTATGTATGTATGTATGTATGTATGTTGGTCTTCTCCTCCGATACTACCCAACAAACACTCACACAGTTGACATTATTCTAACCAGCCAGCCTCCGGACGTGTTATGTCTAAGGATTGGGGGAAAACGTTCATATTTCCGTATAGAAATGGCTCGAAAATCCAGACAGAGTACAAAAACGATTTGCGCATGCGTGAAATATATGTCACTTCCTCAACAAGACAATTTTGAACGCGGAACCTATGACAAACGTAAGTTTACGAACTTTTTTTATTTGTTTCTGTAATCAACAATTATAAACAACTTAATTTTTATTTAAACAAAAAACTTCGCTAATCTTATTTGTTTATTAAACGTATCGTAAAAAAATCAAAAACACTATATGACTTTATTATGCAATCTGCCCTCGTGGGGAGGCAAGTAAATACTGACACAAAAACATTTTTGTTTAGTTTCCCACCGTGAAACGCAATATATTTTAATAAATAAACAAAATATATACATTTTAAAAAATCACCGTACATCAGGCATTTGGCCTCCCCATCCATAATCAACAATTAAGATAGATAATTTTATTTACAAATATTTCTATAACTTAATTTTTATTCAAACAAAAAACTTCGCTAATCTTATTTGTTTATTACACGTATCGTAAAAAAAACACTATATGACTTTATTATGCAATCTGCCCTCGTGGGGAAGCAAGTAAATACTGACACACACACATTTTTTAGTTTTCCACCGTGAAACGCAATATATTTTAATAAATAAACAAAATATATACATTTAAAAAAATCACCGTATATCAGTCATTTGGCCTCCCCATCTATAATCAACAATTAAGATAGATAATTTTATTTACAAATATTTCTATAACTAAATTTTTATTTAAACAAAAAACTTCGCTAATCTTATTTGTTTATTAAACGTATCGTAAAAAAAAATACTATATGACTTTATTGTGCAATCTGCACTCGTGGGGAGGCAAGTAAATACTGACACAAAAACATTTTTGTTTTGTTTAGAAATAAGGAAGAAAGTTATAACCTGTTGATTCACCTCTCCCTCCTATCTCTCCCCACCTGGTCTCTCTCTCTCTGTCATCAGATTGCGCCTAATTTTTAAATGCGTGTAATTGAGTTAAACATTTAATCATTGTAAATTTTTCAAGTCCAAAAGTAATGCATTTCATTTGAAAACATGTATTTCACTTTCCATTTCGACAGTTTTAGTTTAGATATATTTTCGGTACTTTTACAGCTAAAAACTAATTAAAATGTTTTCTATATCGACTCGTCAAGAATTTTAGCTTTTTTTCTCCACTTCTTTTTTTACTTGATTCATTTACTTGCTTTTTGGTATAGGATATATACAGCCCGTGAAAAATACGTACATCAATAGGTATTTTTTCAGTTTTTTTTTTTTGTTTTTTTGTTGTTTTTTTTTCAAAAGTATCTGCTAAATGGATAAGCACCAAATTTCTTATACAAAAACATTAAATTTTGAAATTAAATCCAATATTCTTTTCAATATTTATTTACTACAAAATAAAAACAAACAGTTATTTCATTATAAAAATACATTATTTATTTATTTGTTTGGGTGTTTTTATGTGTTAGCATAAAACCAACCAAAATAGTAAATATGTAATATTTTTTTTTATATGTACTGTCTTTTTCTATTGACAAAATTGTACCAACCCACCCCATTTAAAATATTTTTTCACAAATAAATCAAAACACTTACATGTACACATTTGACTGACAATGGTTCATATCACCCACCCACCCCCCCAAAAAAATTAATATATTTATTTACAATTCTTCATCTAAAGTTTGTCCGGTTTTTATCTATATTTTTTCTTTAATTTCTTCATCTTCGTCTGCCCGTCTTACATTTAGCGGTTGGCTGTTTCATCTTCTTTGAGATGTCTAGAAACATATATTCATTATTTAAGTGTTCGCACTTGTATGAAAAACATATAAACTAACATTTCAATACTTTAATAAAATTTTACATTTATTTTCGCATGCTTATACTTAAATGAAACCGAATCCATTTCAGGGTTCTTCTGCAGAACACCGAAAATTGCAAATAAAAAAATAGGGGAACAATTTGCCCGATTTTACTTGCCTCCCCACAAGGTCATAATAATAAACTATGTCGGTTTCGATGTAGGGAAAATCTAGCTCCTGAAACGGTGGTATTCTGAATTGTAACAAAAGTAAAAATTGCCTCCTTCTAGAAGGAGTTCTCATTTACTGATTCAGATAAAAAAGAAAGACATTTTAATGATAAAGTAAAAATGAGGTGGAGGTGCCCCCCACCAAAATCTGCATGAAAAACAATGGTGAAATGCATTTTTGATTGATATTTATTCCATAGGTCTCTAATTTTCCTACCTTGCATAAAGTCCACGATTTTCACATGCTTAATTTTCCAGTACCTAATTTTCCAAGACCCCATAAAATAGCAAATACAACTGCACCTAATTTGTGCGAATACATAGTTGCACATTTCTATTACAGTTGACATTACAATATCTATTTCTTTCTGATGGATATTTACCCTTTTTAAAAACAAGGGATACTGAAATATATAATTATCATATTATTTGACACATTTTTTTGCGAGAAAAAGATTTTCTGTTTAATTATCTTTTCCTTTTTTTCCACTCGGTGATCGTTGATACAAGTGAATAACAAAGAAATACGTATTCAGATTCTATCTTTACTTATTATTAACATCTACTTTTATTTGTTTCATTAATTTACATTGTTTTTATGTTACAGTTTATCGACTCAGTTGAGTCATTTACACCTACAGGTTCTTTGTTTCCTTTTATTGTATAATAATCTCATATTTTGAATATTTTACAAGTTATCATTTCATTTAACATTTACTTACAATTCTTTCAATTAACTTGCTTTGTTTTATTTGCTTTTACTTTTTTGAATTCAACTTTTAATAAAAAGGAACAATGCCCAGGAAATCCTCATCATCGTATGGAAGATCATCTTCAGCAGCACGTGCCATATCAGTTTCACGAGTATTGATTTACTCCTCTCCAGGAGTTAGGCACAAGGCCAGTTTTTATCTTACTCCCACAAGTAAGATGTGACCCAAGGTCGGGTCGGGAAAGTGGGGTTTAAAAATTGACTGGGCAGCCCCGTCGGCATTCCCCGGTAGGGACGCCTCAGGCAGTAAGCAATAAACTTACTCCTCCCCAAAGAGGGGAGGCGAAGCCTGGGAGGGTGGACCTCCTAGAACTGCACAGGACAGACCCATAGACCGGCGTAAATCAAGCCCCGAAGGCCAAGACAATACCAGTCTATGGGGTGTAGTATCCATCAGAACAGATACTACACTTTGATCTTAGCCAAAGCCAAATATTCTCTGGGATAATTTCAAAAATGATATGTCTGAAGACTTTCTCAATCAAGCAAGACTGCAACATGATAATATGTCGATTACATTTTCCCCCGAAATTTATAACCCATCTCTAACTGACCTATCCTGTCGAGTCCAGGCTCTTAATCGTACGTTAAGTGATTGTGGAATGCCAGAGCCTACTGGAATAATGGATGTAAACTATACAATACATCAGGAAACATCTTATGATTCTCATGCATGTGATTAATTCATTATTATACATCGAGGAACAAGGGCTGATCAGATCAATGCCTGTCTGAAAAAATCCTATCTATGGCATCATATTAAGAAAATGAGTTTGACGCTTAATATGCGAGTGCATTTACATGCTGATAATGCTGCTCGTGAATTTGCGACACAACTTATACAAGTGGGGAATGGACTCCTGGATAGTGACTCCAATAACCAAATTCATCTACCCTTTCAAACAATTGAAACAGAACAATAATTGATTGCTAAAATATTTCCAGAAATTCATAACGAGCACACTGATAGCAATTGGCTCTGTGATCGAGCGATTTTATCACCAACAAATGACTCTGTGAAAGAAATGAATCTCATGCTTCTGAATATATTACCCGGAGAAAGCAAGTCATATATTTCTGTTGATACTGTTTGTTCGCAGGAAGAAACCGTGAATTATCCCACTGAGTTTCTTAACAGTCTCTAACCACCAGGAACTCCTCCACATACTCTGTTACTGAAGCTTGGAGCACCAATCATACTGCTTCGTAATCTCGATCCACCAAAACTCTGCAATGGCACGAGACTCATCATAAAAAGTATGATGCACCATGTCGTAGAAGCAACAATTATGTCTGGAAAATATGCAGGAGTAAACTGCTTCATACCAAGAATACCAATGAGACCAACTGACTTGCCATTTGAATTTGAAAGGCTAAAATTTCCGATCCGATTCAGCTTTGCCATGACCATTAATAAATAACAAGGACAATCACTGAAAGTCGTTGGTCTGAATCTATCAAACCCTGTTGTTTCGCACGGCCAGCTATATGTTGGTCTTTCAAGAGTTGGAACTCCTGATAATCTCTTTATTCTGGCACCTGAGGGAAAAACCAAAAACATTGTGTACTCTGAGGCATTAACCTGAAAATATAACTGAACAGACAAATGAGATCGACAAATATAAATGGAAAGCTTATTTGAAATATGTTTTTTCATAGGAACTACATTTTCATATTACTGCTTACTGATATTTTTAAATACGCTACATACATAAAGAAAACATATTCCAACTCATCCAAAGTTAAAAAATATTTCTTATTCATGAAGATTAACACATTTAAAAAAAATATTTCTTTAAACTTTTTCACACATATTCTGATACTGTTTTTTTACTTTTATTTATTTCAGTATTCGATTTCAGCAAAATATCACCAATTTAAATTCCCCAAAAGTTCAGATTTCAAAATTACATCCGATAACTGTGGTAGTTGAAACACCCATTCCGACATTTCTAGGGTATCAAAGCAAAAACAAAATCTGATTCGTACAGGTTCCAAAAATGATACAAATTCTGAATTTACTTCCCAAGAGTAACAAATTTCGATTTTTTTTTACATTTTCAGACATATTCAAATAGTATTTTTTAATTTCATTTCTTATAGTATTCTGTTTCAGCAAATTATAATTCCAAACTCCCCAACAGTCTGAATTTAATAAGTAAATCTGATCACTCTGGAAATTGAAATTATAAATCCAGCAAAACAATATTCGCCTCCTCGAGTGTCTAAACACAAAACTTTTTTCTTCTTCTTTTTTCACAAATCTTTTTGGGGGGAGGGGCTATTTAAAACCAATTGTTTCTCTTTTGTGTATTGTTCACATCACTCCCTACTTCAACCAATGAATTTCTGTAAATAATATATTTATAACAATAATATTTCCTATATTTGAGGATACTTTAGGTATGATAAATGTGGTATTGTGGTGACTGAGTAAAAAAAGCTAAGAATATTATTGACAATTTAAAAAAAAGTTTCTGCTTTGGATGATAACAACACCCGTTCACCTCAAGTTTAAATATTTATTGGCACAAAAATACAAAAACTTACAATTACATATAGTTGATCAAATTAGGCACAACAATTCTTATGTTTTTTATCTTATTACTTTCACGATTCTGTTTCAGCAAATTACCAATTTCAACCTCCCTAAGAGTTCAGAATTCAAATTTTATTTTGACTCCCAAATCGACCTAAAGTCTGATTACACCAGAAAAAAAAATTGTACAATTGAACAGTGTGGAAAAAAGAAAACCTCCTAATATTCGTCACCACCGCATTTAACAAAGTTTTTTTCCCAACCATTCTGATGTTCATTTTGATGTTTTTCTTTTAGAATTCTTTTTAGCTAATTATCATTTTCAAACACCCCAAGAGTTTTCAGATTTCGAAATTCACTTTAACTCCCAAATTGACCTAAAGTCTTCTTCTGCCAGAATCAAAAACAAACGAAATTGTTTTCTACACTCTTCAGAGTGTAGAAAACAATAAGAATTGTGATATTCATCGCCACCACATTTAACAAAGTTTTTTGTTTCAACAATTCATATATTCTGTGTTTTTTTTTTTACTTTCATGATTCTGTTTCGGCGAATAACCAATTTCAGACTCCCCAAGAGTTCAGAATTCAAAATAAATTTTGACTCCCAAATTGACCTAAAGTCTGATTTCGCCAGAATCGAAAATAAACAAACCAAATATTCCGCTGTCTAAAAACAGCTACATTTACAACTCCTCAAAGGTATACAAAAACTATTAAAATTTCACTTTTTGTACCTGACAATCACACATTTAACAAGGTTTTTTGTTCCAACCATTCTTATGTTTTTATTTATTTTATTACGTTTATGATTCTTTTTCACCACATTTAACAAAGTTTTTTGTTTAACCATTCATATATTTGGGTTTTTTTTTTACTTACATGATTCTGTTTTTACAAATTACCAATTTCAAACTCTCCAAGAGTTCAGAATTTAAAATAAATTTTGACTCCCAAACTGACCTTAAGCCTGATTATGCCAGAATCGAAAACAAACAAACCAACTTATTCCGCTGTCAAAAAACAGCCACATTTACCACTCAAGAGTGTAAAAAACATAAATATTTCAGTTTTTGTCCCCGACAATCACACATTTAACAAGGTTTTTTGTTTCAACCATTCTTGTTTTTTTCAATTTTATTACTTTTATGATTCTGTTTCAGCAAATTACCAATTTCAAACTCAATAAGAGTTCAAAATTCAAAATTAATTTTGACTCCAAAATTGACCTAAATTCTGATTCCACAAGAAACATGAAAAAAGAAGACGACTGTACAACCCCTGAAAAGTGTGGAAAACAAAAAAACTTCCAATATTCATGATCACCACATTTAACAAAGTTATTTTTTCCCACCATTATGTTAATTTTCTTTTTTTCACTTTAAAAATTATTTTTCAGCATATTATCCATTTCAAACTATCCAAGAGTTATCAGAATTCTAAATTCATTTTAAATGCCAAATTCACCTAAAGTCTTATTCTGCCATAATCGAAAATTAACAGTGTAGAAAACAATAATAATTGCGATATTCATCGCTATCACATTAAACAAGATGTATTTATTTCAACCATTCTTATATTAATTTTTTGTTTTTTTACTTCTATTCTCATTCAGCATATTACTAATTTGAAACTTTTTTTCTCATCTATTTTTATAGACGACACCCCTTCTCCTAACTTTGTTTGCCTCGTGCCTAATTTGTTCAAATATGTTATTGTAAGTTGTAGTATTTTTCTGCCGAATGATATTTCAAAGTTAGGTGAGCGGGTGTGCGTTTTAATCCTTGGTCACAAAGAGATAAAGGAAATGATGAAACATTGTGAATACTACTCTTATCTAGAAAACTTTTTCATCAGTGACCACAATACCACCTCTAAGGGCTACCATACTTAAAGAATTTTCCAAATGTAGGAAATGTAATTGTTATAAATATTCTATGTAAAGAAATTCATTGGTTCAATTGGAGAGTGGAGTGAACAATACAGAAAAGACACAAGATTGGTTTTAATAACCCCCCCCCCCAAAAAAAAAAATAAAAAATAAAAATATATATATTGTTTTTGTTTTTTTTAAGACACTGGAAGAGTCACCTATTGTTTTCCTTATAGACTCTAGAATAGTTGGATTTTTAATTTCAACTTCCTCGAAATTTTTTACTCTTGTGGAGTAAATTCAGAATTTGTATCATTTTTGGAACCTGTAGGAATTGATTTTGTTTTTGCTTTGATACCCTAGAGATGTCTAAATTTGTATTTTAACAGTGATCAGATGTAATTTTCAAATGTGAACTTTTTAACAAGAGTGTAAAAAACATTATAAATACCGATATTCATTATCACCACATTTTACAATTTTTTCTTTAACCATTCAAAATACGTTAATTTTTTTTCATACTTTTGTTTCAGCAAATTACCAATTTAAAACTCCCCAAGGGTTCAGAATTCAAAATAAATTTTGACTCCCAAATTGACCTAAAGTCTTATTCCACCAAATCAAAAAATAAAAACGAGTATTCTGCTGTCAAAAACAGCCACATTTACAACTCCTCAAGAGTATACAAAAAATTATAAAAATTTCATTTTTTATCACCGACAATCACACATTTTACAAGGTTTTTTGTTTCAAATATTCTTATTTCCGTTTTTTTTTTTAAATTCTTTTTCAGCAAATTATCAATTTCAAACTCCAAGAGTTTTAAGAATTCTGAATTCATTTACAAACCGAAATTGACCTAAAGTCTTATTCCACCAAATCAAAAACACACAAACATTTTACAATGTTTTTTGTTTCAAATATTCTTATTTCCGTTTTGTTTTTTTTTACTTTCATGATTCTGTTTCGACAAATTACCAATTTCAAACTCCCCAAGAGTTCAGAATTCAAAATAAATTTTGATTTCCAAATTGACCTAAAGTCTAAATCGGTAAGAATCTAAAATCAACGAATAAACAAAACAAAATTGACAACTGAAATGTGTAGAACACAATAAAAATTCCGATATTCATTGCCACCATGTTCTTTTTGAGTAAGTCACCAATTTCAAACTCCCCAAGAGTTTTCAGAATTCTAAATTCATTTTAACTCCCAAAATGACCTAAAGTCTAAATCGGTAAGAATCTAAAATCAACGAATAAACAAAAAAAATTGACAACTGAAGTGTGTAAAACACAATAAAAATTCTGATATTCCTTTTTCAGTAAGTCACCAATTTGAAACTCCCCAAGAGTTTTCAGAATTCTAAATTCAATTTATCTCCCAAAATGACCTAAAGTCTAAATCGGTAAGAATCTAAAATAAACGTAAATAAACTCCCCAAGAGTTTTCAGAATTCTAAATTCATTTTAACTACATTTTGTTTATACAAATTACCAATTCTAAAATGACAACTCCCCCAGAGTTGAGAATAATTAAATAATGAATGACACCTCCCCCAGAGTTAAGAAAAATTAGAAAATGAATGACACCTCCACCAGAATTGAGAATGACTTACAAATGAATGACGGCTCCCCCCCCCCCCCCCCCCAGAGTTGAGAATAACATACAAATGAATGACAGAGTTGAGAATTGACTAAAAGAACATGGTTTTGGTCGCTTAACATTCAAACATGCCTTCCAAAATCCAACCTCTGGTCCCCGTCCTGGGAGGTGGTAACAGGGTAAAACAGTGTAAATGCTTAGAAGGTTATGAATGTAACTTTACACCAGTTATTATAGCCCGTTTCACTCTGTATAACCCTGGCTAACGAGGCTCTGGTAATGTATTCTTCAACTATTTTGTTTCGAACAAGTATTTTTATTTGCTTGCTATTTATTCTATTATTTTGTCGATGTTACATTCAATAAACAGCATATTTATTATTCTATTAACTATGCAACCCCATATAAATACTGCTACATGATATAAACCAAACCATGAACACAGATGAAGCAAGGGAGACAGCCAGACAGATAGGGGAAAACAGTCATTATCAGAGAAAATATTATTGTTTACTTTTTTGGTGCACATTCTGTTTTTTATAATTATTTTCACTTTCTAACTAAATGTTTGAAAACTATTAGCACTGAAACAATGGCACTTTGGTGAGAAGTGAAATGACTCTATAGTCGCATTGAGACTCCCTCGTGAATATAGTAAAGCACCTCACCCAACAGGCAATAGTAAATGCATCTCCTATTAGAAAGTTACACAAAGGAAAACGTTTACACAAATTTACACTAGAGTATTGATTTACTCCTCTCTAGGAGTTAGGCACAAGGCCAGTTTTTATCTTACTCCCACAAGTAAGATGTGACCCAAGGTCGGGTCGAGAAAGTGGGGTTTAATAATTGCCTGGGCAGCCCCGTCGGCATTCCCCGGTAGGGGCGCCTCAGACACTAAGCAATAAACTTACTCCTCCCCAAAGAGGGGAGGCAAAGCCTGGGAAGGTGGACCTCCTAGAACTGCACAGGACAGACCCATAGACCGGTGTAAATCAAGCCTCGAAGGCCAAGATGATACCAGTTTATGGGGTGCAGTATCCATCGGAACAGATACTACACTTTGATCTTAGCCAAAAGGCGTTATTTAACCCCTACCCACAATAGGAATATGTGACACAAGGTCGGAAAGTGGGATTTGAAAAGCCAGCGCTCGAGAAGGTGAGCACTCTGGCCATTAAAATTGCCTGGGCAGCCCCGTCGGCATTCCCCGGTAGGGGCGCCTCAGGCAGTAAGCAATAAACTTACTCCTCCCCAAAGAGGGGAGGTAAAGCCTGGGAGGGTGGACCTCCTAGAACTGCACAGGACAGATCAGACCCATAGACCGGCGGAAATCAAGCCCCGAAGGCCAAGACAATACCGATCAATGAAGTGCAGCATCCATCGGAACAGATACTACACTTTGATCTTAGCCAAAAGGCCAAGCTATTTTACTACTAAACAATATCTTTTATTTATCTACCTCCCACAAGGTAAGATGTGACACAAGGTCGGGAAAGTGGGATTAGAAAAATCCAGCACTCGAGAAGTTGAGCACTCTGGCCATTAAAAATTGCCTGGGCAGCCCCGTCGGCATTCCCCGGTAGGGGCGCCACAGGCAGTAAGCAATAAACTTACTCCTCCCCAAAGAGGGGAGGCAAAGCCGTGGAGGGTTGACCTCTTAGAACTGCACAGGACAAACCCATAGACTGGCTTAAATCAAGCCTCGAAGGCCAAGACAATACCAGTTTATGGGGTGCAGTATCCATCGGAACAGATACTACACTTTGATCTTAGCCAAAAGGCCAAGCTATTTTACTACTAAACAATATCTTAGTTCTGTTCCAGTTTGGAATTGCTTAACAGACTAGGACCCCCCAGTACCAGAAAATCTCAATTGAAGCAGCCTTTTTCAATAGAGTACAGCATTTGTTCTTTGTAATTTTATATCTTTTACTACAAAACTATCTATTTTTAAACAAACTGCATTTTATCCTTTTCTATTCACAATTCAGAACACCTTTTAAATACATTCCTTTATGTTCTATATATTTGATGCTTTCTTTCCTTCAGATTTGATTATCAGAGTCCGGCTTTACCACAATTTGAATTAAGAGAAATTCAGACTACCCATTACCTTATGCATGGATTAATAGACACCATTTTTTCTTATAAACACAGGACTCACTGCTTCAGTTATTTTGTGTGTGTGTGTGTAATCGTTATGAACAATTTCTTTTTAATACATGACTTTAGTTTGATGTATGATTAGTAAAAAAAAAGATCACTGATCATCACAAACGAAGGACTCTGTTCCTGCAATAACATTGTGTACAAAGTCTCTGAAGAATAACATTATTTTACAGTTTTATGGAGGGTGGCACAGGTGATCCATGGAGTGTTTTTTTTCAAAAGAAAAACTACTTTTTAGGAATAGGTATCCAAGAAAATGTCAGTACTTTTATCATTAATTCCAATTTTAACCGAACACTTCCCCTACAGGCTAATATGAATGAACTTTACCGAACAGTCTACACAATATTAACCAAACTTTTTTAATTTGTTTTTACCCTAACCTAAACTGACCCTAACCTAACCATGAACTAAGTTTTATGTTGCAAATTCAGTTTGGCTCAATTACTATTGTGTAGAAGTATTGGAAATTGATTCACCTTTCTCTGTTTATAGTCGGAAGTGCTTGCATCCTAACTATGTCATAGCTGTCATGTTTTTAATTACCTATTCCTCAAAATCACAAAAGAAAGAACACTCTTTGGGGTGGATTCTTGATGATAACAAGTCATTAATAAGAACTTAACACAAACATTTCAGTACTTTCATATTTTGAGTTTTAAAAAGTGATTATTAATGATGTACATTTTTAGCCACATCATTTTGATTACTGTACTCATTCAATTGAATAATATATTTTCTAATTTCATCTTCCATTTCAGACAATTTGGTTGTTTTTCCCAATTACATCTTTCATTTAAGTGAATTTGCCTACTTAGTTTCATTAACCACACAATCAAACTGGAGATTTCGATGATGACAATGTAGCTTGAAATTTATTTTTATATTCTTTTATATAAAATGAAGACTATAGCAAAAATCTTATTACAAATAATCAAAATGAGGACGGTTAAAAAAACGTTTTATTACTAAAACATCACGGTTGAACAATGTGTTTCTGTGATTGATATCATTAAGTGCTGCAGTTCCTTTTTTAAATTTGTATTTTTATCTTTTGACGCAATTACACATTCTCAAAGACACATTAAAATAAAAATCACCCATTTAAATATAAAATTGTTTTTGTTTTTTCCATTATATTATTGCTTGAAAGTGGTGAACAAAATTAAAATAAATGTGTTCCAATATATTGAGCAATAAAGTAATCATTTTTCATAAATATGTTAAGCACATTTTTTGACTATTGTTTTGTTGTTCATGCCTAGGTTTATAATCTGAAACAAACTCAGGAGCAATAAATTATTACTGCACTAGGACACTTTCTAAATGTTATACATGTTGTAGAAAACACTGATCAGTTCCCTATATGCAACAGATGTGTGCAATAATGCAGTAGGACACTCAAAACATAGTAAATGCTGAATCCGGATGTACTTAACACTCTAGATAGAGCAAATATAGTGTGACTCTTAGTATGTCTTATGGTGAATCTAACAGTGCATAATATCCTAGAGAGAGCATGTGTGTAATTTACTAATGGATATATACTAAATCAGCAACTGTTCAATATGTTAGATAGAACAGTGTAACACTTAATCTGTCAATGTTCATTACCCTAAATACAGCAGCATTCTGTAAATTCGGTCTATTCTACTTTTAACTAGAATGATCAGTCACCACAATACCACATTTACTCATTACTTTATATTTGCTTTTTGCTTTATTGAACAAGTTGTAAACTTTCATTCTTTTTAGTTTTTACGGACGTTGACCAAACACTTAGACTGGTACCGACTTCAGTTACCAATTAAGGGTTGTAGCATCCATCTGAACAAATACTAAACTTTGAATTATTTACTTGCAGAAAATATGAAAAAATTACATTCAAAACAAGGTTTTGAAAAGTGTTCTAAAGTAATAAAAATGTATATCCTACTATAACTAGAATGTTAGTCACCACAATACCACATTTACTCATAACACAAATTAGACACAAGACCATCAGAAGTGTGGGAAAGAGTGTCGTCGATCATCATTGTTCTAACATATGAAAAAAAATTAATATATATATATGTTAAATAACCCAGCTAAGACATTTGTTGCTGAGCAAGGTTAGTGGAAGGTTAACATAAAAAAGTAAATTCTTTACAGTAAGGTAACATTGGCATTTTCCCTTTAATGTTATCAATAATTAAACACTGCTTTTAATGTTATCCAGTAAAAGAGAATAGCAAATCAGTCAGCATTTTTTTACATTGAAATTTAACAAGTTCTAGGCGCTTGATTGTGATAGTGCTCTCTTGGCCTCCTTAATTTTAAAAGTGCTCATTATCCTACATAGAACGAGTGTTTAATCAAATAGAGTTCAATATCCTAGATAAAAAGTTGACTCTTCCGGGGTCGACTGAGCACTTTTCTCCAATGGGGGGTGGCTTCTAACTCCATTTTTCAACGTTGTTTAGTACTAATTTGAGAAGAAATCAATGCTATCTATTGTATAAATCCCACCTGTCTGTATGTATGAATGTATGTATGTATGTATGTAAAGCTTATCCTCCGAAAGTACCCAACAAACGGTCACACAGGTGACATCATTCCGACCAGCCAGCCCAGGCGCGTGTTATATCTCGGAACCGGAAAAATAATTGACTCTTCCGGGGTCGACTGAGCACTTTTCTCCAATGGAGGGTGGCTTTTAACTCCATTTTTCAACGTTGTTTAGTACTAATTTAAGAATAAATCAATGCTATCATGTATAATTTGAAAAATAATGCAAAGTCACGATAAAACAGAAATGACGTCAGAGAGTGGCAGGAAGAAATTCACTCACACTACAACCATTTTTTCTTTCTTTCTTTTTTCCCTCTCACTCCCACACTTTCTTTCTAAATTATTAATAGACGCTAATATTCCCCCGCCTCCCTTCCTATGGCCGTTCTGTTATCATAATAGACATTATCTCCTCCTTTCAGGGGGGGGGGGTTTCGGCATTTGCCGGTGTGATCGCCTCAGGCGAAATTTGGGGGAGGGTGGGAGTATCCGTATTCGCCGGTGGGGCACCTCAGACCAAATCTGGGGAGGGGGAATGTCGGCATTCGGGTGCCTCAGGCCAAATCTGGGGAGAGGGAATGTCGGCATTCGCCGGTATGAGCGCCTCAGGCCAAATCTGGTGAGGGGAATGTCGGCATTCGTTGGTATGAGCGCCTCAGGCCACATCTGGGGTGGGGAAATGTCGGCATTCGCCGGTATGAGCGCCTCAGGCCAAATTTAGGGGAGGGGTATGTCGGCATTCGGCGGTGGGGCGCCTCAGGCCCAATTTGGGGGAATGTCGGCATCTGGCGGTATGAGCGCCTCAGGCCAAATCTGGGGAGGGGGAGTATCGGCATTAGGCGGTTGGGCGCCTCAGGCCAAATTTGGGGAGGGGGAATGTCGGCATTCGGCGGTGGGGCGCCTCAGGCCGAATTTGCGGGAGGGGGAGTGTCGGCATTTGCCGGTATGAGCGCCTCAGGCCAAATTTGGGGAGGGGGAATGTCGGCATTCGCCGATGTGAGCTGAGCGCCTCAAGCTAAATGTGGAGGAGGGAAGTATTCGTCAGTGAGAGAGAGATCCCGACCGTGGGAGCGTATCAGCCTGTACTTTAGGGGAGAGAAATTTCGCCAAAGGAAAAGGGATTAAAAAATAAAATGATAATCTGATTTTTTATTCGAGAGTGTAAGATCGACACTTTTCTGATAGGACTAGATAATACACTTAATCTCAAGACAAAAATGCCGAAACAGATACTACACTTTGATCTTAGCCAAAAGGCCAACAAAGCTTCATTCTGGCTGTCTATGGGTGTGTCCTGTGCAGTTCTAGGAGGTCCACACTCCCAGGCTTTGCCTCCCCTCTTTGGGGAGGAGTAAGTTTATTGCTTACTGCCTGAGGCGCCCTACCGGGGAATCCCGACGTGGCTACCCAGGCAATTTTTAATGGCCAGAGTGCTCACCTTCTCAAGCGCTGGCTTTTCAAGTCCCACTTGAATTTATTTGTTAGAGGATAACTAAGGAAGAACGATAACTAACGTTTAAAAACACAATTTAGGTTTTTTAAACAAAGTTAGAGAATATACATAACATATAAAAGTATATTCTTATGTAAAATTCACAGAGTAAGATGATGAGAGTATTCCTGAATCTATAAAGCCACCCCTTAGGGGTCCATGGGACATATTTCATCGGGGGGGGGGGACTTATTTTGCAGATGAAAAGGAGGGAGGATACCTAAGTGATTTCAATAGTGCTCAGGAGGCCTCCTTGATTTTCAAAGTACTCGGCGTTGTCCGGGAGAAAAGTGCTCAATGTCCTTGATAGAGCTACTGTAGTGATAGGTTTGGATAATATTTTAACAGCATCTATGCTGAAAAGGATTGGGAATCGATAAGAGTGATTTCAGTAGTGTTAAGGAGGCCTCCTTGATTTTCAAATTACTCGGCGTTGTCCGGGAAAAAGTGCTCAATATCCTAGATAGAGCTACTGTAGTGATAGGTTTTGAAAATATTTTAACTCCATCTTCGTTCCCCTTTGGACTATTTTGCAGATGAAAAGGAGGGAGGATACCTAAGTTATTTCAATAGTGCTCAGGAGGCCTCCTTGATTTTCAAAGTACTCGGCGTTGTCCGGTAGAAAAGTGCTCAATGTCCTTGATAGAGCTACTGTAGTGATAGGTTTGGATAATATTTTAACAGCATCTATGCTGAAAAGGATTGGGAATCAATAAGAGTGATTTCAGTAGTGTTAAGGAGGCCTCCTTGATTTTCAAATTACTCGTCGTTGTCCGGGAAAAAGTGCTCAATATCCTAGATAGAGCTACTGTAGTGATAGGTTTTGAAAATATTTTAACTCCATCTTCGTTCCCCTTTGGACTATTTTGCAGATGAAAAGGAGGGAGGATACCAAAGTGATTTCAGTAGTGCTTAGGAGGCCTCCTTGATTTTCAAAGTACTTGGCGTTGTCCGGGAGAAAAGTGCTCAATGTCCTTGATAGAGCTACTGTAGTGATAGGCTTGGATAATATTTTAACAGCATCTACGCTGAAAAGGATAGGGGAATCGATAAGAGTGATTTAAGTAGTGGTCAGGAGGCCTCCTTGATTTTCAAAGTACTCGGCGTTGTCTGGGAGAAAAGTGCTCAATGTCCTAGATAGAGCTACTTTAGTGATAGGTTTTGATAATATTTTAACAGCATCTATGCTGAAAAGGATGGGGGAATCGATAAGAGTGATTTCAGTAGTGCTCAAGAGGCATCCTTGATTTTCAAAGTACTCGGCGTTGTCTGGGAGAAAAGTGCTCAATATCCTAGATAGAGCTACTGCAGTGATAGGTTTTGAAAATATGTTAACGCCATCTTCGTTCCTCTTTGGACTATTTTTGCAGATGAAAATTAGGGAGGATACATAAGTGATTTCAGTAAAGCACAGGTTGCCTTCTTGATTTTCAAAGTACTCGGCGTTGTCCGGGAGAAAAGTGCTCAATGTCCTCGATAGAGCAACTGTAATGATAGGTTTGGATATTATTTTAACAGCATCTACGCTGAAAAGGATGGGGGAACTGATAAGAGTGATTTCAGTAGTGCTCAGGAGGCCTCCTTGATTTTCAAAGTACTCAGCGTAGTCCGGCACAAAAGTGCTCAATATTCTAGATAGAGCTACTGTAGTCATAGGTTTGCATAATATTTTGACAGCATGAGGGGGTGCATCTGCGGTGTAGGAACCGAGGGGTGCTTCTGCAGTATAGCAACCAGGGTGGTACTTCTGTATTATATCAACTGGAGGGTGGTTCTGCAATATAGAACGATGAGGCTTCTCGGTATAGCAACCGGGGATGCTTCTGCGGTATAGGACCTGAGGCTTCTGCGGTATGGCACCCAGGGGGTGCTTCTGTGGTATAGGGGGGTGCTTCTATGGTATGGAACCCGCGGGGGTGCTTTTGGGGTATAGGAACCTGAGGCTTCTACGGTATTACACCCGGGGGGTGCTTCTTCGATATGGCACCTGGGGAGTTCTACTGCAGTATGGCACCCAGGGGGGTGCTTCTGCGGTATGGCATCCAAGGATGATGCTTCTGTGGTATAGAACCACGAGGCTTCTGCGGTATAGCAACCAATGGTGGGGTGCTTCTGCGGTATAGGACCACAGAGCTCCTGCGATATAGCAACCGGGGAGGTGCGCTTCTGCTGTATAGGACCACAAGGCAGCTGCGGTATAGCAACCAGGGGTGCTTCTGCGGTATAGCAACCAGGGGGTGCTTCTGCAGTATAGCAACCGGGGGTGCTTCTGTGGTATAGTAACCTGAGGTTTCTGCGGTATAGCACCCGGGGGGGCTTCTGTAGTATAGAAACCGGAGAGGGGGGGGGGTGCTTCTGCAGTATAGCAACTGGGGGGTACTTCTGTTGTATAGCCACCAGAGGGTGGTTCTGCAATATTGAACTTTGAGGCTTCTGCAGTATAGCAACCGGGGGGTGGGGGGCTTATGCAGTATGGCACCCGGGGGGGGGGGGCGATGCTTCTGCGGTATAGAAACCTGACGTTTCTGCGGTATAGCACCCGGGGGTGCTTCTGCGGTATAGAAACCAGAGAGGGGGGGGGTGCTTCTGCAGTATAGCAACTGGGGGGTACTTCTGTTGTATAGCCACCAGAGGGTTGTTCTGCAATATAGAACTTTGACGCTTCTGCGGTATAGCAACCGGAGGGTGTTTCTGCGGTATAGGAACCTGTGTCTTCTGCGGAATTGCACTCAGGGTGTACATCTGCGATATAGGGGGTACTTCTATGGTATGGCACCCAGGGGGGTGTACTTCTGCAGTATAGGAACCTGAAGCTTCTGCGGTATCGCACCCGGGGTGCTTCTGCGGTATGGAACCCGGGGGGCTGCTTCTGCGGTATAGAACCACAAGGCTTCTGCGGTATAGCAACCAAGAGTTGGGTTCTTCTGCGGTATAAGACCACGAGGCTTCTGCGGCATAGCAACTGGGGAAATGCCCTTCTGCAGTATAGGACCACAAGTCTTCTGCGATATAGCAACCAGGGCTGTTTCTGCGGTATAGCAACCGGGGTTGCTTCTGCGATATAGCAACCCAGGGTTGCTTCTGTTTTATTGGACCATGAGGCTTCTGCGGTATAGCTACTGGGGGTTGGGGGCTTCTGCTTTATGGCTCCCGGTGGGTGCTTCTGCGGTATAGGGGTGCTTCTATGGTATGGCACCCTGAGGGGATGCTTCTGCGGTATAGGAACTTGAGGTTTCTGCGGTATGGCATCTGGGGGGTGCTTCTACGGTATAGCAACCGGGGATGGGGGGCTTCTGCAGATAGCACCAAGGGGGTGCTTCTGCGGTATAGTAACCTGAGGCTTCTGCGGTATGGCCCCCAGACTGGGGAGCTTCTACGGTATAGGACCACGAGGCTTCTGCGGTATAGCAACCGGGGAGGGGTGCTTCTACGGTATAGGACCACGAGGCATCTGCGGTATAGCAACCGGTGAGGGGTGCTTCTGCGGTATAGGACCACGAGGCTTCTGCAGTATAGCAACCAGGGGTTGCTTTTTCGGTATTGCAACGGGGGGGGGGGTTGCATCTTTGGTAGGGCACCCGGGGGGTGTTTTTGCAGTATAGGAACATGAGGCTTTTGCGGTATGGCACCAAGGGGCTGCTTCTGTGGTATGGCACCTAGGGGGGTGCTTCTGCGGTATGACACCTAGGGGGGGAGGCTTCTGCGGTATAGTATTCGCAGTAGGCCGGTGATAGGTATGTATTTTGCATTCGCACCGGGGCTGTGATAGGTACATATGTAGCATTGCACCGGGGCAGTGATAGGTACGTATATAGCATGCATACCGAGGCGGCAATAGGTACGTATATAGTATATGCACCGGGGCGGCAATAGGTACGTATATAGTATGTGCAATGGGGCGACGATAGGTACGTATAGAGTCGGCGCACCACGGTGGCGATACATACGTATATAGTATGAATACTGGAGCGGAGATAAGTACCTATATAGAAAGGGCAGATAGAGGTGGTACTTTTTATAGAAATATGTCATACTATTGCCCTGGGCAACGTAGGAGAAATGGTGGGGAAGAAGCAGCTTTCAAAAACGGCAAAATTAGAAAGTAGCGGTGAAATGGGGCGACCAGGGAAGAAAAAGGTAGAAAGATAAAGATAAAGAAGTTTGAATATAAACATGTTACACCCGCGATTTCTCTTCAATTATGTTTTTATGACCCCGAGCAACGCCGGGTAGCCCCGCTAGTCATGTATCATTTGAAAAATAATGCAAAGTCACGATAAACCAGAAATGACGTCAGAGAGTGGTAGGAAGAAATTCACTCACACTATAACCATTTTTTCCTTTCTTTCTTTTTTCCCTATCACTCCCGCACTTTCTTTCTTAATTATTAATGGACGCTAATATTCCTCCCCTCTCCCTTCCTATGGCCGTTCTGTTATCATGATAGGCATTACCTCCTCCTTTCAGGCCAAATTGGGGGGGGAGGGTCGGACTTCGCCGGTGTGTTCGCCTCAGGCGAAATTTGGGGGAGGGGGAGTGTCGGCATTCGCCGGTGTGAGCGCCTCAGGCCAAATTCGGGGGAGGGGGGAGTATTGGTATTCGCCGGTGGGGCGCCTCAGGCCAAATTTAGGAAGGGGGAATGTTAGCATTCGGCTGTGGATGCCTCAGACGAAATTTTGGGGAGGGGGAGTGTCGGCATTCGCCGGTGTGAGCGCCTCAGGCGAAATTTGGGGGGGGGGGGTATCGGTATTCGCTGGTGGGGCGCCTCAGGCCAAATCTGGGAAAGGGGGAAATTCGGCATTCGCCGGTATGAGCGCCTCAGGCCAAATTTGGGGAGTGAGAGTGTCGGCATTCGGCCATGGGGCGCCTCAGGCCAAATGGGGGAAGGGCATGTCGGCATTCGCCGGTATGAGCTTCTCAGGCCAAATCTGGGGAGGGGGAGTGTCGGCATTCGCCAGTATGAGCGCCTCAGGCCAAGTTTGGGGAGGGGTATGGCGGCATTCGGCGGTGGGGCGCCTCAGGCCAAATTTGGGGTGGGGGAATGTCGGCATTCGGCGGTGGGGCGCCTCAGGCCGAATTTGCGGGAGGGGGAGTGTCGGCATTCGCCGATGTGAGCGCGTCAGGCAAAATTTGGGGCAGGGTAGTATTTGTCAGTGAGAGAGAGATCCCGACCGGATATGACTAGATAATACAAATAATCTCAAGGCAAAAAATGCCGAGAACAGATACTACACTTTGATCTTAGCCAAAAGGCCGATTTATTTAGGCAGGTTTTATTTACTCCTCCCCAGGAGTTAGGCACAAGGCCAGTTTTATCTTACTCCCACAAGTAAGATGTGACCCAAGATCGGGTCGAGAAAGTGGGGTTTGAAAAGCCAGCTCTCGAGAGGTGAGCACTCTGGCCATTTAAAAATTGCCTGGGCAGCCCCGTCGGCATTCCCCGGTAGGGGCGCCTCAGACAGTAAGCAATAAACTTACTCCTCCCCAAAGAGGGGAGGTAAAGCCTGGGAGGGTGGACCTCCTAGAACTGCACAGGACAGGCGTGCAGTATCTATCGGAACAGATACTACACTTTGATCTTAGCCAAAAGGCCAAGAAAAATAGGTGAGTTCCTTCGGACAACCCTCATCTTTATCTACAGATGAAGATTTTACAAACCTTGGGAACTCACCAGACCTTAGGCATAGTGCCCGTTTTGTAGGGGGAGGGGGGGTCGGGGATAAGTGAGACAAGCTGTTCAATGTTTTTTTATTTCACAAAATTTTACAAACAACATAAAAAGAACATTTGCTGACTCTAAACTAGATTCTTGCACCAAAATACCGCATTCACTCTGTGGGTAGATCCCTACTTAAAATATCCCTCAAAAACATCGATGTAAAAAAGAATTATCGTGGGAGTGGGAAAAAATATTAAAAACACCCAAAAAGAAAGAAAAATAAAGAACAAAATAAAATGGTAAAAAAGTTAGTATGGCCCGGCTTTCCCTCATGACTAAGTGTTAGACCGCCCACTGTTTTCCGGCACGAGACCGAAAACAAGCGGGTCGGTCACTAAGTGGGAGTGGGAACTTAAGAGAGGAGTGTTCAAAAAATAAATTCATCGGGAATGGGATCATGGAATGGATGGCGTCTTCCAAGATAGTAATGCCAAAGGTTTCAAAAGACCGGGGACAAAATAAAACAGTGGAAGTGGGAATATCTGGAAGCTCTCTAGTGCCGGCAAAAATAAAATAGGGACAGGATAACTTTCATTCCTACTAGTTTAAGAGATTACCAGTTTTTTGAAATAAATCAAAAAACTCTACAGGGGTGGGTTCCGTAGAACCCAGTACCGCGTGTGCCATAACTATGGAGGGAACACGAACTCAAACTTGGCGCCTCGTCGGATGAACAAACTAGTGTCATACACCCATCTCCTATCGAAATCCATGCGATGTAATCGTTTCCAATCGCATCTGATCTTCACTTTAAGTTGGTGTTTAAAGTAAACTACCAGATCCCGATCCGAAACAGATCCAACCCCATGAACCTCATTAAGATGTGTAACCCACGTCACTAGTCTTGCTACGGCTAGGATGGCTAGAAACACCATTCGTTTCTCCCCAGACCACGGCGGTGCTGCGTTGTTGATGACAGATGCTACATCCAGGACCATCGGCTGCTCGGCGTCGATGCGGGCCGTCACCTCCCTGACGTATCCCCAGAGATGTCGAAGTTTGCTGCAGGTGAAGAAGGCATGCTCGGCCGTTTCTTCTTCGTCGTCTTCACAGCGCGGGCATAAGGGGACGTCCCTTAAACCATCTCTGCATAATCTGCCATAGAGGGGCAGTGCGTTCCGAACCAGTCGCCAGGTCAGAGAATACTCAGAATTGTTGAGATAACTCTGGCCTGGTGCCCAATTCCACTGGGAGCGGGCCTCCTCCTTCGACAATCCAAGCCGCTCCTCAAGTGGGTCCGAAGCGGTACCCTCCACTAGATCCCGATATAGTCTCTTCCTAGACCGGGCAAGGTTACTGGGCCCCGGCAACGCTCTAAGCGCGACCCGGCATTCGGCGAAGAACAAGGGCTCCCCTCTCGGCCTACGTCGTCCTTCGACCGAGAGGTCGGGTATGAGGTTGGGAAAGGCGCTCCCGACCGCAGGGACCCACAGAGTGTCTTCCATCAAAGTCCGACTCAGGAAAGCCAGTCTCTCGGCATGTCGATGACTTGCCAAGTAAGGCATCCCCAAGCCTCCCACACTCGGAACTTGAGTACAGACCTGTCTGCGGACGTACGCTTTCCGGCCCTTCCAAAGAAGCGAGAAGAGTAAGCGCGTGAAAGCGATAAGGCGGGCCGCAGGCAGTGGTAGTACAGACAGTCGGTAAAGGATGAGAGGAAAGACGTAAGTGGCACACGCCTTCGCTCTGCCCTTTAAGGAAAGCTTCCTTCGAATCCAAGCACGGACCGACGATTCGACCTTTGTCTGTACTTCCGACCAGTTCTTTTCCAGCTGGAGGCCCGGCCCGAACCACATGCCGAGGATTCGAACCGGGCCATCTGACCAGCTGAAGTCACCTGGAAGAGCGGTCTCTCCGCTCCAGGCACCCAACCGCAGGCCGTTCGACTTGCTGCGGTTGACTATGGCCCCTGTCACTTCTTCGTACCGAGCGAGCGCCTTAATCACCGTTCGAATGTCAGTACGGCTCGACACGAAAACGGTGACATCATCGGCAAACGCGGAAACCCTGACTCGCGCTTTGCGAGGAGGGATAGCGATCCCGCGCAGGACTGGTGTTGTCGCCTCATCCCTTAATTTGCGAAGGAAGGGTTCCAACGCCAGGATGTAGAGCAGGGGCGACAGCGGACAACCCTGACGTACCGACCGAGAAACAACGAACGATTCCGACTTCTTTCCATTGACTTGCACCACTGCCGTCGACGAGTCATACAGAATAGAGATCCACCTGCGGAAGTCCGGACCAAAACCGGCAGCCGCTAAAACAGCTTTCAGGAAACCATGGTCGACCCTATCGAAAGCCTTGGACTGATCTAAATTGATCAGCGCGGCTTCAGCGTCGTCTTCTGTCCCCTCTATGATCATGCGAATCAAATGCAAGTTGTTCTGAATCGACCTCCCCTTCACAGCAAAGTTCTGCTCAGGGTTGATCAAATCACCGATAACAACCTGCAGGCGGTTCGCAAGAATGCGGGCCAAAATCTTTAACTCTGTGTTTAGCAGAGTTATGGGCCTGTAGTCGTCTAAATTTCCCCCACCAGGTTAGTCCCTCTTCTTCAGTAATGTGACCACTCCTTTGATTACCTGTCCAGGGATTGACTCCTGAACAAACCAGTGGTTAAACACATCCTTCAGAATTGGGACAAACATGGGCGACAGCCTCAAATACATTTCGTACGGCAGACCATCGAGTCCCGGAGATTTGTTCAAGCCGACCTGCTTCCACGCAGTAACGATCTCGCCCTCCGTAATCCTGCCATCACAGCCAGCTGCTCGAGCCGCCTCGAGGCGGGGCGAGTCAGCCAAATAGCTGTCAAACTCCTGGCCGCGGAGTCTGGGCAGTTGGGTGAAGCGTTCCTCCAAATGCTCACGGAACCCCTCACAGATCTCACGAGACGATACCAGGGTATGTCCTTCCAGGTTTTTCACCTTCCGAATGTACCCATCCGAACCACGACGTAAAGCAGCCTTACGCTCAACAGCGTCAACGTTCACGGCTTCGTTAGAGACTTTCTTTAACCTAGCTCTAACTACTTGATCTTCGTATCGCTCGCTAGCCAAGCGATTGAGGTCCCCCGTAATTAATGCTATCTCTAGGGTCTCTTATCCTCTACTCGCTTTTGCGTCCTAGCCCTATCTTGAGCGAGGCGCTGGCTGTAGCAGACACAGAAGTTTCTAACCTGAGCCTTAGTTTTAACCCAGTACCTACTCCCGATAACCACCCCCACTAATCCCCGCCGGAGTAGTAACGTTAGCTGTTCCCGGAAGTCTCGTATCTCCAGTAAGGAGGTATTAAACTTCCAGTACCCAGCCAACCTAGGCCTATCACTTAAGTTCAACCGGGCCGTAACCAATTTATGGTCCGAATGTCCTAACCAAGTGAACGTGGGACAAGATATGAAATCTACGTCGCCTCTTCTAACTAACATTCTGTCCAAGTAAGTACTCGGACAGAAGGCCGCGCTAGTATGCCACGTCCACATCTCCCGCCCTGGGTGATCAACGCGAAATCTGTCGACAAGATCGCATGAGGCCATCAGGTCAGACAGACTGCTTTCCCACCTCGCCGACCCTCTATTCCCACCGACCTTATCTATCTTGGGGTCTAGGATGGCATTCCAGTCCCCCATTAAAACTACTCTCTCCGGACCCTTGAGGAACGCCTCCAACCGTCGAAAAAAGGAAACCCTCTTGCCAGCAATGTTGGGCGCATAAACCGCAATGATCCGAAACTTGCTGTTTTTAACGGCAACATCGACCACGACCAGTCGTCCCACCGCATCCGCATGAACAACGCTCACCGCCGCAGGCAGGGTGCGTCTCACTAACAAAGAGATGCCACAACTATGAGCATCGCCATATGCTGAGTAGACGTCATAGTCGTCAGTCAGCACATCACAATCCCCATACGAACCGAAGTGGGTCTCTTCAATCGCAGCTACATCTACCTCACGGGCCACGAGATCCCTCAGCACGCGAGCAGCTCTGCTTCGGGATCTCATGCCCCTCACATTCCAACAAGCCAAGTTTAAATTTGTGGTCCCCATCAATTAGTGTCACACACGGGGCTAAAGTCCTCGGGAGTGAGGACGCCGAAGGTCTGACCGAGACTGCCGGTCAGCAGTTCGGACGAAATCCGTCCGTCTCGTGCCAAACCTCCCACGTCCACGGGGAAAGTTAATTTTAAAGCCCGAAAAAATGAGGGGTGAACATAAATGGGGACCCTCCCACTACATTTGGACTTAATTTCCTTAAATGAAGGGTGCTCCTCTTCTATAAGGGGTTGCTCCGGGATTGCGTCCTTGGCGCCCTAAGCATTCTCCATAATGCTTTCTCCCTCCCGTTCCCGGTTTCCTGCCTCACAAAGGTTATTATTTTGGGTGCATTTTTAAAATTTCGGGGATCTTGCACCTGTTTTCCTCCTATGTGGGTGAAGCTCTCCAGCTGCTTAATATATCGCCTCTGCCTTCCATTGAGGTCTGATTGGACCTGTAATGAATCAGCCTCACAGATCCTTACCCCCGGCAGAAAGGGGAACTTCCTAGTCTTCTCCCGTCTCACTGGCGTAGGAGGAGGTGGTACCGGGACGACTTCTGGAATGACCTCTTGCTTGCTTCCTGGAACGACTTCTGGCATGACTCCCTCAGCAGCTCCTCCTGGTTCAGAGGCCGGCAGCGCTACTGGGATGGGAGCCTCCCCTTCCCTCTGTCTCGCCGACACTGGGGACCTATCCCGAGGGCTGTTTAAGGGAGTGTAAAACTTGAGAGGAACATTTTCCTGTTCCATTGCCTCGGAGGGGGCTAAAGATTTAATGTTTTCCTCCTCTCTTGCTGACTCCCGGACTTTTGAAAAAATTAATGGACTATTTATACCCAATATACAGCCGCACAGACACTATTAATATTACATTAATAAATTCACAATTAATAATAACTATGATTTTCTTTAAGCAAACATTGTATAATACTATTTAACAAATTCTTACATGAGTTTTGATGATCCACAAAGAATTTTAGACTCCCTAGGCCGTTTTTCTCTAATTCAACATGGCTTTTATACGCCATTTTTTAAACCGAAAATGACATTATCTGTTTAGTATTAGTGCAAGTATCTGTTTTGATCTACGATGGATACTGCACCCCATAGACTAATATTTATATTGTAGAGGATAGCCACGGAAGAACGATAACTCACGTTTAAAAACACAATTTAGGTTTTTAAAACAAAGTTAGAGAATAGGCATAACATATAAAAGTGTATTCTTATGTAAAATTCACAGAGTAAGATGATGAGAGTATTCCTGAATCTATAAAGCCATCCCTTAGGGGTCCATGGGACATATTTCATCGGGGGGTGGGGACTTTTCAGTTATTTTTCATTATATTTTATAGTAATTTGAAATTGCTGAGTCATATTGTAATTTAATTACGTAATACCTAAAGTTCATAAACAATTCATCATTTTTAATGAAATTTATTTGTTAGAGGATAGCTAAGGAAGAACGATAACTCACGTTTAAAAACACAATTTAGGTTTCTACAGAATAGGGACAATGGGTGCTTCTCCAGTATAGAGACCAGATGTGCTTTTACAATATAGGACCCAGCACTGGGGGTGCTTCTATAATATACGACCCGGAGGCTTCTGCAGTATGGTTCTTAGATATGACCGAGGAACCTCGGAAATTTTTTTTTTCTTCAACTGAAAATATTTCTATGTATGGGGAAGGGTAAACAAAAATTTGGGAGGAGGATTTTTTTTTTTTATAAAAAATATTCATATGTATGGGTTAGGATGAAAAAACATTTTTAGGGGGGCGGCAAATAAATTTTTTTTTTTTCCTTTTTCTTTTTTAAACTAAAAATATATGTATGGGGAGGGTAAAAACAAATTTGAGGGGAAGGGGGGTCAAACATTTTTTTGTTTTTGATTAAAAATATTTATATGTATGGGGAGGATGAAAAATATTTTTTTTCGGGCGGGGGGTAAATTTTTTTTTTTTTCGTTGTTTGAACTAAAAATATTTCTATGTATGGGAGGAGGGGTCAAACATTTTCCTTTTTTTTTCTTTTAAATTAAAAATATTTCTAAGTATGGGGGAGGATGAAAAATAATTTTTTCTTTTTTTCTTTTCTTAACTAAAAATATTTATATTTATGATAGTGACAATACATGAATGAACACTATTTTGTTTTTCTGACACGACAGGGGTGTATTAATATGAATTCTTAGGTATGCGAACTGGAGATAGGTACATATACAGTATGTGTACCCTTGCAGAGCTAGGTAAGTATATAGTATGCGCACCAGGGCGGCGATAGGTACTAATATAGTATGCGCACCGGGCCGGCGATATGGTATATATATAGTATGTGCACTGGGGTGGCAATAGGTACGTATATAGTAGTGCATAGCAGTAGCGATAGGTACGTATTTAGCATTCACACCGGGGTGGCGATAGGTATCTATTTAGCATTCGCACCGGGTCGTCGATATGTACATATTTAGTATTTGCACTGGGTCAGCGATAGGTACATATGTAGTATGCACACTAGGTCGGCAATAGGTACGGATATAGCATGTGCACATGGGCGGCAATAAGTACGTATATAGAATGCGCACTGGGGCGGCGATAGGTACATATATAGAACGGGCACCAGGGCGGCGAAAGGTACGTATTTAGCATTCGCACCGGGGCGGCGATAGGTACTTATATAGTATCTGCACCGGGGTAGTGATAGGTATGTATATATTATGTGCATTGGGGCGGCGATAGGTACGTATATTGTATGCGCACCAGTGTGGCGATAAATTTGTATATAGTATGAACACATGGGCGGAGATAAGTACCTATATAAAAGGTGCAGACAGAGGTAGTACTTTTTATATAAATATGTCATACTATTGCCCTGGGAAACGTAGGATGAAATGGTGGGGAAGAAACAGCTTTCGTAAAAGACAAAATGAGAAAGTAGCGGTGAAATGGGGCGACCAGGGAAGAGAAAAATAGAAAGATAAAGAGACGGCTATAGAGAAAGGGAGAGAAATAGAAGTTTCAATATAAAGATGTAACACACACGATTTTTCTTCAATTAAATGTTTTTATCACCCCGAGCAACGCCGGGTGGCCCGCTAGTCTATTATATAAATCCCACCTGTATGTATGTATGTATGTATGTATGTATGTATGTATGTATGTAAAGCTTCTCCTCTGAAAGTACCCAACAAACGGTCACACGGGTGACATCATTCCGACCGGCCAGCCCAGGCGCGTGTAATATCTCAGAACCGAAAAAAATTGACTCTTCCGGGGTCGACTGAGCACTTTTCTCCACTTTTAACTCCATTTTTCAACGTTGTTTAGTACTAATTTAAGAATAAATCAATGCTATCATGTATAATTTGAAAAATAATGCAAAGTCAAGATCAACCATACATGACGTCAGAGAGTGGCAGGAAGAAATTCACTCACACTACAACCATTTTTTCCTTTCTTTCTTTTTTCCCTCTGACTCCCACACTTTCTTTCTTAATTATAAATAGACGCTAATATTCCTTCCCCCTTCCTTCCTCACTATGGTCGTTCTGTTATCATGATATAATCCTTCCAGGCATTACCTCTTCATTTCAGGCGAAATTAAAAGGGCGGCATTCGCCGGTTGGGCGCCTCAGGCCAAATTTAGAGGAGCGGGGAGGATACCTAAGTGATTTCAGTAGTGCTCAGGAGGCCTCCTTGATATTCAAAGTCATCGGCGTTGTCCAGGAGAAAAGTGCTCAATGTCATAGATAGAGCTACTGTAGTGATAGGTTTGGAAAATATTTTAACGTAATCTTCGTTCTCATTTGGACTATTTTGCAGATGAAAAGCAGGGAGGATACCTAAGTGATTTCAGTAGTGCTCAGAAGGCCCTCTTGGTTTTCAAAGTACTCGGCGTTGTCCGGGAGAAAAGTGCTCAATGCCATAGATAGAGCCACTGTAGTGTAGGTTTGGATAATATTTTAACAGCATCTACGCTGAAAAGGATAGGGGAATCGATAAGAGTGATTTCAGTAGTGCTCAGGAGGCCTCCTTGATTTTCAAAGTACTCTGTGTTGTCTGGGAGAAAAGAGCTCAATATCCTAGATAGAGCTACTGTAGTGATAGGTTTTGAAAATATTTTAACTCCATCTTCGTTCCACTTTGGACTATTTTGCAGATGAAAAAGAGGGAGTATACCTAAGTGATTTCAGTAGTTCTCAGGAGGCCTCTTTGGTTTTCAAAGTACTCGGCGTTGTCTGGGAGAAAAGTTCTCAATGTCCTAGATAGAGCTACTGTAGTGATAGGTTTGGATAATATTTTCACAGCATCTACGCTGAAAAGGATAGTGGAATCAATAAGAGTGATTTCAGTAGTGCTCAGGAAGCCTCCTTGATTTTCAAATACTCGGCGTTGTCTGGGAGAAAAGTGCTCAATATCTTAGATAGAGCTACTGCAGATTTTTGCAGATGAAAAGGAGAAGGGGTCAGTAAGAGTTATTTCAGTAGTAGCTTCTGCGGTTTTGCACCCGGGGAGTGCTTCTGCAGTATAGGAACCTGAGGCTTCTGCGGTAGCGCACTCGGGGGGTGCTTCTGCGGTATAGAAACCAGGACAGGGGTTCTTCTGCTGTATAGGACCCTAGGCCTCTGTGGTATGGCACCCAGGGGGTGCTTCTGCGATATGGTACCTACGGGGGTACTACTTCAGTACGGCACCCAGGAGGGTGCTTCTGCGGTATGGCACCCAGGGATGATGAATCTGCGGAATAGTGCCACGAGACTCCTGCGGTATAGCAACCGGGGAGGGGCGCTTCTGTGGTATAGGACCACAAAGCTTCTGCGGTATCGCAACCAGGGGTGCTGCTGCGGTATAGCAACCGAGGGGGTGCTTCTGCGGTATAGCAACCGGGGGGTGCTTCTGCGGTAGAGGACCACGAGGCTTCTGCGGTATAGCAAGCGGGGTGCTTCTGCGGTATAGGACCATAGGGCTTCTGCAGTATAGCAACCAGGGTGTGGGGGCTTCTGCAGTATGGCCCCCGGGGGGTGCTTCTGCAGTATAGGGTAACTTCTATGGTATGGCACCTGGGGGGATGCTTCTGCGGTATAGGAACCTGAGGTTTCTGCGGTATAGCATCCGGGGGGTGCTTCTGTTGTACGGCGCCAGCGGGGTGCTTCTGCAGTATACATACAGGGGGGCTGCTTCTGCAGTATAGCAACTGAGGAGGGGTACTTCTGCAGTATAGCAACCGGAGGGTGCTTCTGCGGTATATGAACCTGAGGCTTCTGCGGTATGGCACTCAGGGGCTGCTTCTGCGGTATAGGGGGTGGTTCTATGGTATGGTACCCGGGGGGGTGCTTCTGCAATATAGGAACCTGAAGCTTCTTTGGTATTGCACCTGGGGGGTGCTTCTGCGGTTTGGAACCCGTGGGCTTGCTTCTGCGGTATGGCACCCGTGGGGGTGCTTCTGCAGTATAGAACGACGAGGCTTCTGCGATATAGCAACCAAGGGTGGGGTGCTTCTGCGGTATAGGACCACGAGGCTTCTGCAGTATAGCAACCAGGGAGGGGTGCTTCTGTGGTATAGGACCACCAGGCTTCTGCCATATAGCAACCAGTGGTGCTTCTGCGGTATAGCAACCGGGAGTGCTTCTGCAGTATAGCAACCGGGGGGTACTTCTTTGGTATAGGACCATGAGGCTTCTGCGGTATAGCAACAGGTGGGTTCTTCTGCGGTATAGGACCACAAGGCTTCTGTGGTATAGCAACCGGGGGTGAGGGCTTCTGCAGTATGGCCCCTTGGGATGCTTCTGCGGTATAGTGGGTGTTTCTATGGTATAGCACCCAGGGGGGCTGCTTCTGCAGTATAGAAACCTGAGGTTTCTGTGGTATGGCACCCGGGGAGTGCTACTGCGGTATAGCAACCGGGGATTGAGGCTTCTGCAGTATGGCACCCGGGGGGTGATTCTGCGGTATAGGGTGTGCTTCTATGGTATGGCACCCGGGTAATGCTTCTGCATATAGGAACCTGAGAATTCTGCAGTATGGCACCCGCGGTGTGCTTCTGCGGTATGGCCACCGAAGGGGGGGGGTACTTCTGCGGTATAGCAACCAGGGGCAGGGTGCTTCTGCGATATAGCAACCAGGGGCAGGGTGCTTCTGCGGTATAGGACCACAAGGCTCCTGCGGTATAGCAACCGGAGAGGGTTGCTTCTGCAGTATAGGGGGGGGGGTTGCAGCATAGGAACCTGAGGCTTCTGCGGTATGGCACCAGGAGGCTGCGTCTGTGGTATGGCACCCAGGGGGGTGCTTCTGCGGTATGGCACCCAGGGGGTTGCTTCTGCGGTTTAGGACTACAAGGCTTCTGCAGTATAGCATCCGGTGGGGGGTGCTTCTGCGGTATAGGACCACGAGGCTTCTTCAGTATAGCAACCAGGGGGTGCTTCTTCGATATAGCAACGGGGATGAAGAGGGTGCTTCTGTTGTATGGCACTCGGTGGGGGGGTTGCAGTATAGGAACCTTAGGCTTCTGCGGTATGGCACCAGGGGGCTGCTTCTGTGGTATGGCACCCAGGGGGTGCTTCTCCGGTATGGCACCCAGGGGGTTGCTTCTGCGGTATGGCACAGTGGGTGGTGCTTCTGCGGTATAGATCACGAGGCTTCTACGGTATAGCAACCAGGGGTGGGGTGCTTCTGCGGTATAGGACCACAAGGCTTCTGCAGTATAGCATCTGGTGGGGGGTGCTTCTGCGGTATAGGACCACGAGGCTTCTTCAGTATAGCAACCAGGGGGTGCTTCTTCGGTATAGCAACGGGGATGAAGAGGGTGCTTCTGTTGTATGGCACTCGGTGGGGGGGTTGCAGTATAGGAACCTTAGGCTTCTGCGGTATGGCACCAGGGGGCTGCTTCTGTGGTATGGCACCCAGGGGGTGCTTCTCCGGTATGGCACCCAGGGGGTTGCTTCTGCGGTATGGCACAGTGGGTGGTGCTTCTGCGGTATAGATCACGAGGCTTCTACGGTATAGCAACCAGGGGTGGGGTGCTTCTGCGGTATAGGACCACGAGGTGTCTGCAGTATAGTATTCGCACTGGGCCGGTGATAGGTACATATTTTGCATTCGCACCGGGGCTGCGATAGGTACATATGTAGCATTGCACCGGGGCAGCGATAGGTACGTATGTAGCATTCATACAGGGGCAGCGATAGGTACGTATATAGCATGCATACCAGGGCGGCAATAGGTACTTATATAGTATATGCACCGGGGCGGCAATAGGTACGTATATAATATGTGCACTGGGGCGACGATAGGTACGTATATAGTCTGCACCCTACGGTGGCGATACATACGTATATAGTATGAATACCGGAGCAGAGATTAGTACCTATATAGAAAGCGCAGATAGAGGTGATACTTTTTATAGAAATATGTCATACTATTGCCCTGTGCGACGTAGGAGAAATTGTGGGGAGGAAGCAGCTTTCACAAAAGGCAAAATTAGAAAATAGCGGTGAAATGGGGCGACCAGGGAAGAGAAAGGTAGAAAGATAAAGAGACGGCTATAGAGGAGGGGGAAATAGACGTTTGAATATAAAGATGTTACACACGCGATTTCTCTTCAATTATATGTTTTTATGATACCGAGCAACGCCGGGTAGCCTCGCTAGTATGAAATAAAACTTTCAAAGCAATAGAAAATTAGTTACTGGAATAGTGGATAGGCAAAATGCTAGTAGAATTAAAGACACACAAACGCATCATTAAAGCCGGATCAAGTATTTCGGTCGATTCGTTCCACCATACTGACTACCGCTTTTCCCATCTGTTTTTCTTTCAAGATGCACTCTATAAACTGTTGTGTTGTGTTTAATAAAGCTAATGTAGCCAAATCCATATGGCCGATCGAATCGAGCGAACTATCTTGGTCCAGCTGATGTAGAATAAAGAGTTTATGTTTAGCTATACGCAAGATTCTTCTCTCTTGAAGTTAATGGTCTTTGAAACTTAATATCATTTCTTCTCCATCGACGCAGTGTTCTCTTTTGCTGAGGTAGTTTTGACGTTTGTCTTTAACAGCGGAGAGTGACTGCGGTCGGAGGTACGATGTCCAAGGTTAGTGCATCGGTTACTATAGTTACTATAATTTGGAATAACTTAGAGAAATAGCGTCTGGTATTGAATTTCTTGTTGGTCAGATAAGACGCAAATAACCCAGAAGAGGTTACTGGTATGTTACGCTACTGCCTTTTATTCTATTCTTCTTCGATGTATCCCTTTTCTATGCATCCTTACTTTCACTTCATTACTGAAAGTTAAAAAGATATGTATGATCATTGCTTACAAATACATCCGCACTAATGATATGACGAACAAAAATTCTTAAAAACACACCAGCGTATTAATCGCGCTTTCTTGATTAATTAGACCGTGCGATTTAACTAATGTTAGTTATATCCTTTCAGTTCGTTAGCAAATGTTCATTTATCAACGTTTCCAATACGGAATGGTAGAGAAAACAGTAAAGGTGTTAAGCCAATACCTGTTAGTGAATACTGGAGCCAACATAACGAATTTAAATAATAACAATCCAATTACTATGGCCCTAAATTAGCAGTAATTCCCTATACACACCTGGAAACTCACAAATTAATGCATTTTAAAATATCTAAATATTTATTACACAATAAAAATAAAAGTTTTAAATATACATATTTGTTATACTGTTCGGTTTGAGAGCGTACCGTTGTAGGGTGAATCGGTTAATTACTATTGTTAATTGTGACCTCAAGTCTTATTATCAGCTCCAAAGTTTTTACTGATTAGTCACCGCTTATAACGGCCAACAGCAACTCGATGATAAGGGTTAATGAGATAGATGGGTTGTCTGTTTAATGATGCAGACTATGTGAAAGAAATGCAAATGATTATGGGAATGAAAAAAATTGGTTCAGGACTGATTATCACAAGTATGTGTTGATATTGGATGTGAATACAGTCATAATGTAGAAATTAGTCCCGTGATGAAGTGTTTCAAAGATGGGAAGTTTTGGAAAAGAACTCTGTTCATAAAAATCTGCATGACAATAGAGACACGGAGGAAGAAAGGATAGTTCTTTTCAGTGGTGGTAGAGGACGAGTTCTTACTATGAATGTCTTACAATGAAGAATCAGAGATTGCAACGCAGTCGAGCATCTTCCATACGTAACATATAGATTCATAAATATATTCTTGTTTATACATTTAAGTTGGAATTTCAGTCGAATTTATCTTCACGTCGTTATAAGAACAGTAATGAATCCTTTTTTCTAAATCTTTCTTGACAAACTATAATTATTTTCCTTGCAATTTCATCGAGGCGCATCAAAAAGTCGCTGTCAACCAGGTTCATTTTGCGTTCTCAGTAGAAATACAACAAAGGGGATAATGATCCCAGAATACCGAAAGATGTAGATTGAGCCGGGAAATTAGAAAGAAAGAGTCTCATTAACTGTCATCAAAAAGATAAATGAATGAAGAATACTGTTCACGATAAACAAGAACCCATATTCAAAATATGCGTCTATTCAATAAGCATTAATCGTGACAGACCAACGAAAATTTCATTTCCAATTTAAGCGTAACAGATCGACTGACGCTCAGATCTGATTGGACGCAAATAAAATGCGTCTATCTGTATTTATATAAAGTAAGGTATGTGTATATGTTTATATATTTGTGTGACAGGATTAACTCCCTTATTAATGTTTGGATATAGCTGTCAGATGTAAAGAGTCGTAATTTAGCCTATATTTCGTTTAATTTAGTTTCATGCAAATATGGTAAAAAGTGACATAAAAAGGAGGAACACTGTTCTATTCGAGGAATTAATAATACCATTCCCAGGGCGGGTATTATCAAAGTTAAATATACGAACGAAACGATAAAAATGTTATTTCAAAGTAACGCGTGACCGACCCACCGACCCACGGATCGAGACTAGCAACGAAAGAAACAAACATTCACTCATATGTCGGTTAATTTGATTTTGCTCAGACATTGAATCAGCGCGTAAAAGCGGTGTATCATATCGCAAAAAGATGTGTTATTATTTAAATGTTTTTATCCAATAAAAAGTTATAAATACACAAGCCGACTGTTTCTGTTGATTTTTTGTGATTTCTACTTCCTTGAAGCAATATCTTTGACGTGAAATTCGAATAAGTCACGCCCGAAAAAAATCACAAACTGGCTTATTGACTTAAATATAACACCAGCTAATGTGATAAACATTTAAAAAATAAATATAGAAAATGGTATCTGTTAAAATGACGTGATAATAACAAGTGTATTCAATAGCAAACAAGAGCGAACGCGGTGACACGTCCAGCATGTATAAAAGAAACTACTTTATATCAGTCGATAAAATGTTTTATTCTGGTTATTCGCTACTTTATCTCAAGCATCTCTTTTATGAAATAATAATTTCAAATTTTTCAAACACCTTTTTATTTTGATATGTACATTGACATTTATATTTTCATGAGAAAAGTTTTACAAATAAGAATATCAAATTTGCACCAACGCTTTATCAAATAATGCTTCGTAGCATTCATTTGCATTGTCCCTTTATGTGGGAGGAGATCGAACACCCCTCGTTATCTGAAGATGACTTTAGTAACTATTTCACTGTCATCTGCTAATAAGCACATGTATTTAAACAACAGAACAACCGACCCCCCCCCCTTGACAGGAATTCTATACTTAATCATGTGGCGAGGCTATCCGGAGAGAGCAAACAATTAGTATCTCTCTCTCTCTCTCTCTCTCTCTCTCTCTCTCTATATATATATATATATATATATATATATATATATATATATATATATATATATATATATAATGTGTCTTCTAAAGAAATTAGGGAGAGAAAATGTGTTTAAGTATTATAATTATAAAGCGATAAAATTTAAAAAAACAACAACATTAAATTCAAGTTTAAATCCTGGATTAAAGGACTATTTAAATTCCTTTATCTCTCAAACGTTGTGTTAGTAAACAAGTGAAGAATATTAATTTCCCTCTCTCAATTGAACAACTTACTATGTTATAGTATATCTTTCTTGTAGTCTCTTTGTCTTACTGGGTTCCAGGATAAATATTCATCTAGTCTGGTGGAGTATCTAGCTATGTGCTTTTACATGAGGTAACATTACTCGGAGAAGGTGCACCATTCCTAGGATAAGTCAGTGTATAGCCGTTTCGAGGGGGGTCTTATTTGGTATTTGGTCATGTAGGGTGAAGTATTCTCACGTCAGGTTGTCTATAATATAAAGGAATAAACACAGATCTTTTGTTGATCTAATGATGTCAAGCGTACTATAGCTACGACTTAAACATGTTCCGTAATATGTAGCCATGCTATGTTTGCATAAATAAACAATTATATATATATATATATATATACAATTATATATATATATATATATATATATATATATATATATATATATATATATATATATATATATATATATATATATATATATTTATATATATGAAGATATGTCATAAAATGAAATGCCGTGGAGACAAAATGTAGTAAGAAACAAAATGACAAAATCAAACTAAACAAGTGAAAAATATAAACAAACAAGAGATTGACCGGTTTCGAAAGTTTTCAGCAAAAATAATGATTTGAAATTTTATTTACAAAAATACGAAAAGGGACGCTAAAACGGAATGTTGGCGCGTTAGTACGATTTGAAAATACACAGCGCGTGTGAATAGACGGATAATAAGGATTTTCATATAAATTAAATAAACGAATTTTAAAAATTGAATGAGAAAAAATGAATGCAATATGACTGAAAAACATGAATGAGAATATTAATGAAATAGTGAATGATGAATAAAGGAATGAAAAAAATGCAAAATGAGAAAATAATTAAATGAAAAATGAATTTAAAATGACTGAGAAAAAAGTAATGAAACAAATAATCCAAAAAGATATAAATAAAAAAGTGATCGAAAAAAACGAATGAAAAAATGAATGCAAAATGAATGAAAAAAGTCAATGTAAAAAAGTAAATGAAAAAAATGAATAAAGCATAATAAAATGTTAAATATGAACAAAAATGAATGAAAAATAAATAATGAATGAAAAATAAAATAAAAACTAATGAAAATAAGTGAATAAAAAATGAATGAAAAATGAATCGAAAAAATAATGAATAAAAAATGAATAAAACTGAATGCAAACATTGTATGAGATTGTATGGAAATTGAATGGAAAAATTTAATGAAAAAGATGAATGAATGAAAAATGAATGAAAAATGGATGAAAAACGTATAGAAAATATTAATGAGAAAATAAATGAAAGATAAATGAAAAATGAATGAAAAAAATGAATGAATAAAAATTGGGTACTTATATCAGGTCTGAATCAGTTTCCGTGAACTTCGCGTCGGAAGCGTTCGGGCATGTTACTTAAACACCCGAGAGACGATAACTTCGATAGGTTGTTGCGTTGTATTTCTTTTATCATTTTTATTTTCAAGAAAGATAGCAAATAACAAATAAAACGAACGTTAATAAATATTTTTGTGTTTTTATTTTTGTAACAAAAAGATGCTAAACAATCGTTAATAAATACAGTTTTAGTTTCTTTGTTTTTTTCATTTTTTTTGTATAGTCAACTGGTTAAAAATTAGTGTTTGTATGTTTCTTACAGCTGAAGATTTGTTTATGTGTTTTTGGTGGGCTTTTTTAACGTTCCTTTTTTGGGGGGGGGTAAGGTTTAGGAGGAGTCTTTATTGCTGTTAGCTATTTCGAACTGTTAATATTTAAATTCTTTTTTCAGTAATAGTTTGAAAATAATTTGTGTTTTTTTTCTTTTTTACTTTTTTTACTTATTGAAGTTTTCTATTGCGCTGATCGCAGACGACGACAGAGAAGCAGAAGTAATTCGAAAAGGAAGTGTAAGGAAGCTGGTTAAGCGGGTAGGATTCTATCATCTGTTATTCTGCACCCCCATTAATACTTGTCCGTTATTCCTTTTTTTTCTATCAACTGGCACATGGAATAGTATTTCTGACATTTATTTTCTTTTCGCCAACAGGTTTTTCCTGACAGAAAGAAATGACTCCTTCGGGAGATTCGACACTACTACACATCTCTTCGTAATTCATTTTTTTTTGGCCGGGGGGGGGGGGTAACAGGAAATAAACATACACTGGATTTGATCAATTTACTTCTGTCTTTAATCAATTTCAATACTGGTTAGTAAATTTGTCGTCTGGCTAATCGCTCATCTCTCGGGTGTTTACGTAACATGTCCGAACGCTGCCGACGCGAAGTTCACGGAAACTGGTTCATATTGGATATAAATACCAACATTTAAATGAAAAACAATGAATGAAAACAAAATTTAATGAGAAAAAAATTTAATGAAAAAAATACTCTTTTCCAAACCTCTGACTTTGGCTCCTGTACTACAGACTCATATGCAGAAGAAGTGCTGCTGGAGATTGAGTAACCCTTGCTTCACTACAAATTCATTTCATAAGAGATTCAGGTGATGATTGAGCAACCCTTGATTCACTACAGAGTTATTTCCAGAAGAGGTATGACTGAAGATTGAGCAACCCTTACTTCACTTCAGAAAAGGTGCAGTTGGCGATTGAGCAACCTGCTCTATCCAGGATATTGAGAATTTTGGATTGACTAACTTATACCACTTACCAGATATTATAATGTATTATTACTATTCTCACGCACAGACAACATTATGTACTTTGTCTAGTATACAACATAATAACGAAAGACAAATAAGTTATTTTCCCTGGAATACGGTGCGTTTAAACACATCAGCTCTATCTAAGATATTGAGCACTTTTAGTTTACTACCTGCTTTATCCAGGATATAGAGCATTTTGGATTATGGCTCCCGGGCAACAACATTATAACAAAGGTCAGGGAAGATCTTTATACTAAGCAACATTGCGTTTAAACACACCTGCTCTATCTAAAATATTGAACACTGTAATGAACAATGTTGGGTTACTTCTCTATCCCGGATATTGAGCACTTTGAGTTATGGCTCATAAGGTGTACGCCGATATCAAAAGACAGAGAAGGTTTTTTTCATCCCGGGCAACACTTACTCTATCTAGGATATTGAGCACTTTTAAACTTTTAGATACCACTAGGTACTTACAAGAGAAAAGTGTCTACCCCCACCCCCTATATTTTAAGTGAGGAGTAAAAAAAAAACTTAAGATGCCTGCCGGAGGTACTGACACCACCTAAGTAAAATCTAGGAGGCCCCCAGAACACTACTGAAATGATATATTATAGATTAAAATATGTCCTCGAATAGCGCACTAAAAACATCTTTTCCTAGTTTCTAGCCACACCTCTATTTCCGAATTGAACGTAGAGAAACGATAAATGAAATCTAGAATCAACGTCTATTAATCTTGAAATAATAATGCAGACTGATTTCCAATCTAGAAATGTGTTAGTATTTTAAGAGAAATTAGGTCATTTCCGGAGGAATAAATATAATGTAGGATGCTTTTCGGATTAACAGCGGTTTGAAATTTCTTATTTCAGATAGTAGATAATTTCTATTTTAGCATTAAACAATTTATTAAAAATAGAATCTTTGCGAAAACAAATCCGGCCTTAGATGTAATGTAGGATTTTTCTTTTCATAAACACCGGTTTGCAATTTCAAATTTCAGATACGGCGGCCATGGGCAAGTGGATAATTTCTATTTTACCATTAAACAAATTATCGAAAACAAATTATTATTTGCGAAAAAAAAATCTAAATATAATCTAAACTACTTTTCTTTAGTAAATAAAACATAAATTACTAAGAAATGAAATGGGCATTTCACTGGAAATTGAAACGGAAACCTCTTCTTTCTCAGTTTATAACTCTATCATCTGAGCTACTTAAAGAACTATAAAACGTGGGAAATTAAATTACTTAAATGAAAGTTTTTGTGTTGGGGGCATAAACAAAACAAAATACTTGTCTACTGAAATTTAAAACTGGTTTTATACGACAGGGACAAGGGCACAAATGGACCATTTTACTTCGTTTTTGTCATTGTAAACTTTAAGCCATTAAATTAAAACTAAATTTAATCAGAACTGTTCTCTTATATGACAGGGTCGCTATAGAAAATGAATATGTTTAATGTGGGATAGTGTAATATCGGTTCTGTTGTCAAGAGACCATCATCCCGGGCATCATCTCTTCTCGTTTTAGGTGAGTAGTGGTAGTATCTGTTCTGCGATCATAAAAATATCTTCTCATCCTCCTTTTTGGTTGTGTAATGAAATATCTGTTCTATTGTCCCAAGTATTTGCTTTCTCCTTTGTTGGGGTTATAGTGTAGTATCTGTTCAGTTAAAAGGTAGTTTTAGACTCCACAACATAATGCGATACAAATTGCGCATAAGCAATACGTATTGTTTCCTTTTTTTTAACTTAGTTCACCTCAAGCAAGGCAAGTTGCAACTGTAGACGTAAGGGGCTATTGAGAATTAAGGCGACAGTTTAGGGGTCATCCTAAATTGTGAGTTGTGCAGCGAGATGCCTGTTTACAATAATTTCTGCATGCCGGTACAGTCGGGGAAACAGGGAGCAGGGAGGGAGTTCCAAAGGCCGGCACCTCGAGGAAAGAATCTATTAGGGTAGAAGGCTCACCGGCATCTGAGGATATCTACAGTAAATGTATGAGATTATGCTGATGTCGGGTTTGTCGAGTGTACAGACGTCGAGGGGGCACCGGAGCAGAAAGTTCATCGGAGCACATCAAATTGAAATACTTGTAAAACAAGCGATTAAACAGGGGCTGGAACTTTATGGATAGTGAGGGACCTATTAGATTGGATACTCTTTGGTGGACCTTGTTAAGAGAGACTGGTGGATGGTGCACCAGCCCAGATGTGACAACAATAGATAGACGGATGGGGCTTAGTAGATATATAGGATACTGTTAGGTGTGAGATGTTTTCTAGCACGGTAGAAGGAGCCCACTTTCTTTGTAGCAGTCTTGTCAATTTCTTCTATGTATTTGTTCCAATTAATGTTACCTGTGAATGTTAGTCGAAGCGGTTTGGATGTTGGACTCGCAGGTATTGTTTTATTTGCCATAGCAATCGGTGGGTGAAGATGTTTTTAATAGTTGCTTAAGGAAGGGAGCTTTTGTCTTAGCAGCATTAAATGTTACCATCCATGTATGACCCTATTCCACTACAGACTGGAGGTCACTTTCTAAGGATTCAGCCATTGCCTTGGATATGTGTGAATCAGTTTTATCCACACGACGAGAATTGAGCGTGGTGTCGTCAGCAAATATACCTATCTCAGACACAATGTCATCATGGTGGTCGTTTATGAAAATCAGGAACAATAAATGTTCTAGGATAGATTCACTGGAATGTATCTCATGTTATTTGGATGAACGGCCATCGAGGACAACCTGGATCTTTCTTTTGGATAGGGAGAATCTAATTATGTTAAATATTTGTCTAGTAATACAATATTAATTAATCTTTATAGGAAGACCTTTATGCCAGGCCTTGTCAAAGGCTTTTGATGTATGAAGAGCTACTGCTCTTGCTTCACCTGACTTGTCCAGTGTATGGTATGTGCGTTCAGAGATGACCATTAGGATATCCACAGTAGACCGTGCTTGTCTAAATCCATACTGATGGTCACTAAGATGTTTAGCATTAACGAGGTGACAGACTATCGCTAGATTGATTAGAGATTCAAATATTTTAGTGAAGGTCGGAAGTAGACAGATGGGGCGATAATTCTGAAAGTCAGTTCTATTTCCGGAGTTCTTGAAGACTGATACCATAGAGGCAATTTTCCAGCTATCAGGGAAGCAAGATTCGGCATGGCATTTGTTGTAGAGTTTGAAAGGACAGGAGCATTTCTTTCATCATTTTTCCATTGCGGCTTGAAATCCGCAATGGGAAATTTGAGAAACCAATTTGGAGTTCAAGGCCAACCGCTGAGCAAGGAGTTCAGCCTCATTCGTTGCCATGCAACGATAGCATTGCGGTTGGATGGCAGGGGAATTGTTAATTGCCACACTATTAAATATTTTCTAGAAATCGCGAGTACTTAGTTTCTGGGACTCAATGCGTTTTCTGGTCATCTCTGTAACCCTTTCTCTTTGTTTCATCTATTACAGTCTTGCAATGATTTTTTGTGCTATTAGTTTCTGTCATGTGAGACTTAGTGATAATTTTCTTTCTCCAAGTTGCACAAATAGAGAGAAATAGAGACGACGTTCATTGCCCTAGTCAGGAAACAATGCCAAGCACTGTGTGTGTTTGAAGCATCCCTGCGCTAGTACATATGTGCCTGGCTAATAGACGAAGAAAGAGTGCGACAGGCAGAGCCTATCTACTCCTTCAGCAATTTTAGATTTACAAATCGGATATTTTGTTCGAGTCCCCATCTCTTGGAATGTTGTCAATCAGGACTCAATGGCCTCCCTCTCCAAGCGGTTTGCTGCCAAGACGTAAGTAATAAGTAGCACAGTTTTTATATGAGAGTTTTCTTTCTCCTAGATTGATGATCTTACCAGATTTACGGGTCCATCACACCACCGTATATTAGTCCGGTGTTTCAGAACCCTGGTAGTTTAAAAAATTAAATATGATAACATGTTAAAATTAGTAAAAATATCAGTCACATTTAAAGTTTTTCTTAACTTTTGTTAAATATTAGTACAAATATTAGAAAAACACACTTGAAATGTGTAAATATCAAATTACTTTTGTTACTATTAAGATTTCATTTCAAGCATGTTATTTTTAGATGCATCCGTAGAACTAATTAAATTTTAACTCGAAATGGTTCTGATTTTACTAATATTGAACAATATTTAATAAAAACATCAGGAAACAATATTTATCGCTTATACGCATTATGTTCCGGACTAAACTACATTATAACCTGATATATATTGTTTCCTACTGTTGTTTTTGTAAAGAAGGTGAAGACATCACCATGTTTCAATAAGAACCTTTTTAGGTGAGTACGTATGAACACCCTGAAACTATTGGGTGAAAAAATAATATTTAAACGATATTCCTAAGCACAAGTTTATTATGTTCCCAAATAAAACAAAGATGCACACAAATATTTGAGAGTTGACATCTTCAACATATGCAAGCTTCAATATAGTCATCCATGCCTCCCGAAGTAGACTCATAGTATCAGTTGATTGTCGTTTATTAGTAGTACAACAACAGTTTGAGAGAGAGACGAAAGGATAATTAAAATTATGAGAAATTGAAACTTTTACGTAGGATCCAATTTTATTTACGTATTACACTGTAATGAAGTTAAAGTTGAAATATATAAAAAAATATTTTGTCTATTAGTTATTTATTTACAATTGGCAAATAATTATTTTAAAGTATTCTTGTGAGAAAAAACGAAAGTTAAATTCCTCAGAGAGAGAGAGAAAGAGAGATAGAGAGAAAGAAAGAAAGAGAAAGAGAGAGAAAGAGAGACAGCTAAGTAATCATAAAAAATGAGATTTGTGATGATGTAACTATTAATATATTTAAATATTAAATAAAACATATATTAGCTGTTAGGTATTTATAATCGCCAAAAAAGTGTCTGAAAGAAAATAACAAGAAACTAGTTTTAAAAAAACGTGTTACATAGTTTTAAAAGAAAAACATAGTTAGTTTTTAGCAAAGATTCCCTTTTACTTTATTTTCGAATATCAATAAGATGAATTATGAATATGTTTTGTTTAAATACATTCGTTAAAATTAGCATAATATGTTTTATTTTGTTTATCTGTTTAAAAAAGTGTTACCATAATGGGAACATTACGTGTTGGTTAAAAATAATATGAATGTTTTATAAAGAAATTATTTTATTCATTTATTTCGAACGATAGTAAAATGTTGTGTACAAATGTAGATTTTTGTAAACGTGTCAGTATATGATAGGCAAAATAGTTTTTGCGGCTTTAAAAAGCAGGTTTTAAAAGAAAATGCAATCGGTTGAAGTTTGTTTCTGTTGTACTAGCTTCAGGATAAAGTTACGTAGATCAATTAAATGGTATCAAAACCAAAAAGGAAAAGGTGTTTTATTGTGCTTATGTTTTCATTTAAAATGTTATTAATATGTCGATAACATTTTTTACTTGTTTCGTGTTACTTTTAAAATTCGAATAGGTTTAGTCGTAACACCTTCTCCGTCGTAAAAGAAGATTTAGTGTTTGGTTGTATGAACGGTAATATTAAAAACATTGCGCATGCGCTGATCGCACAAATAATGTAAAAAGAAGACATTTTACCACCCTCTTTACGAAAACGTGATCAGTTTACGGTCTGAAAATAAATAGTTTTCCAATATTATTTTACAATAGTATTTGACCGAAAGAACGGCGGTCAAGAAAATAGCAAATTTATGGGATGGTGTCGCGTATTTTCGGAGCTTTTTGCATACATACATACATACATACATACTTACAGACGTTTGCCCTTCATATAATAGGCTAGATTTTCAAACTCAATTTTTATTTGCTATTTCAAACAATCTAACCAATGGATGATCCAACGTGTCACATTTGTCTCTAGTATATCTATAAGAGACCATGTCTGTCTGACGGTGGATCACACTTGGATATCACGTTTTTATCACTAAATGCGCTAATTGGATAGACCAACCATAAAAATTTCCTATAAAAAATTTTCCGCTAAACGACTCGTTGCTATGGGTACTGAAAAGGCGTTGTCAGCTACAATTCAAAGGCGACAATGAACTGCAATGATAAGACCTAAGTCAATGAATGTAATCTGTCTTAATGGAAAACAGCAAAATCACTATTTCATTTCCAACGTAACGTTTCATCGTGATATCTATCTTTTCCTAATTCGCATACAGATTATTATTTAATTTCAACAAATGACTAATTCCATTAAGAAATTTTATACATTCGAATAAAATCTTAAAGTTAACTTTTATTGTGAAAATAATATTTTCAATATATCGCTTCCGCTCTCTCTCACACTTTCTCTCTCCGTCTCTCCCTCTCTTCCTCTCTCTCGTATCACACGTAAGTATTGTTTGCTTTCTGCTTTTTTCCATGAACATTCTGCATTATAAGACACATTGATGAATGTTTTTATTGTGGTTTCTGAAGAGCAGCATGGAATTCCGTTTAATTATAGCATATTGCACGTTGCGAAACAATTGTAAAACGATCGTCAATACTGCCATCACAAAGAATTAAAAATATCAGTAAAGACTAAATGTTGGTAATTGGAATTTAAATAATCATTATATATATATACTGATAGATTTTTTTTACTGGCTCGGAGTTTTTGATTTGCACGGTACCTTCTCATGCAGAGCTTCATAGTACTTAAAAGGATTACGTGGTTTCCCTCCAATCCGTGCATTACAACATCTGATGATCGCAAAAAACGTGTAACACATGATTCGGTGTGCTGCGTTTTTCGTTTGCATATTTAGAAACAGGCTGGTATAAAAATGCACTATCATCATAAACATTACAAAACATCCGGTATTGAAATATTTCATATTTTATTTATAACAACTTAGCAATTATAACATAATCTTAAACCACAGTAAATGATAGAGCAGAGAGCTTTCAAATACAACTTGGTATTTCATAAATTTTCCAGTTATTATTATAAATGTGTTCTTTAATATTAGTGTATTGGCGTAGATTTTTGTTTTTATGTAATGAAAAAGCGTTTTAATGGGTTTTTTTTATATTTGAAAGTAGGGCTCGCAATGGATACTAGATAAACACCTTAACAGAAATAGTCTGTGATAAAGCTTAGACATTTGTGATACTGTATTTTGTTGTTGGGAATCTCCTATATAAAGGGCACTTGTCTGTATGTCTGTTTGTCTGTTTGTCTGTATGTCCAGCTACTCCTCAAAAACTACTCGGCAAACTGTCAACAAGTCGACATCTTTAGGACCGGACAATACCTGGGAGCATAATACCTCAAAATTACAACAAAAAAAATGTCCCCGGGGGTCAACTGAGACAGTTTTCAGGGGCGGGTCTGGTTTTTTGAAACTTTTTCAATGTTATTTACTGGTGATTTTGAAATCAGCCAATGTATTCATGTAACAACTTGATAAAAATGCACTGTCCGGTTGTATCAAGTCATCCCATAACTTCTGTCCGGATCTATCAATAACAGTGAAACAAGGGTGGCTCAATCACATCCGCACCTAGCAACCTAAACTTCTATCTTTTAAAATAAAGATAGTTCTTTGGGGGGAGGGGGGAGAATGTTTGGGACGCGGGTGGGGTGGGGGAGGGTGGAGAATGTTTGGGACGCGGGTGGGGTGGGGGGAATTTTTTTTTGGGGGGGGGGGAATTTTTTTGGGGGGAGGGTGGTGGGGTGGGGGGAATTATCAACATCTTCATCCTGCGGGGTTGCTTATACAATATAGGACCCGGAGGCTTCTGAAGTATATGGACCTGGGCGGGGGGTTCTTCTGCAGTATAGGCACGAGGGGGGGGGCGCTTCTACAGTATAGGACCCAAGGGCTTCTGCAGTATAGGAACAAGGGGTGCGTCTACAGTACAGAACCCAGCACCGGGGGTGCGTATACAATATAGGACCCGGGTGCTTCTGCAGAATAGGGACCATGGGTTCTTATGCAGTATAGGGACCATGGGTACTTCTACAGTATAGGGACCAGGGGTGCTTCTACAGCATAGGCCACAGCACCGGGGGTGCTTCTACAATATAGGACCCGAATGCTTCTACAGAATAGGGACCATGGGTGCTTATGCAGTATAGGCACCGGGCGTGCTTCTACAGTATAGGATCCAGAGGCTTCTGCAGTACAGGCACGGGGGGTGCTTCTGCAGTATAGCCACCGGGGCGCTTCTACAGTATAGGACCCAGCACCGGGGGTGCTTTTACAGTATAGGCCCCAGCACCGGGGGGGGTCGTCAATTTAGGACCCAGAGGCTTCGGCGTTGTCCGGGAGAAAAGTGCTCAATATCCTATTTTGCTTGCGGAGAGGAGGAGGAGGGGTAAGAGCCCCGGGCAACGCCTGGTACCCCTGCTAGTGTATAATAAAAGGCCACTATATAAACCTGTACGACCATTTACTGGTGGAAACTATTTTTCTAAAGAATTCAGTATATAATAATTCCGTATATAATTTGTAAACGAATGGTAAAAAGAACAGTAGTTACACTATTTCATTAATAACATCTGCTAGTTTCATCTTTGGTTTGCGAAACCGAGCAGAAAATTTGCCAATTGCTAATACACACTAAGCTGAAGATCGACAGTGCGGAAATAAGTAGAAGAAGGAAAGTTATTATAAAAAATGACAGAATATTAGAAAAACCACCATAAATCTCCAAAAGATAATACAGTCATTAGAAAAAACTGATTAAACCACGTAATCGACATGCATTGCCCATTGTTTCTTATAACACGAATCAAGAAGCCGAGTCTAGCCCTTGTGGCGAACTTTTGGGATTTTATTTAAGTAAATATTCTTAAGTGTATTGTATACGGCTTTCTATCAGGACAACTTTGGTCTTAATTAATTGTTATTTATTTACTAGTGAATGAAAGTCACTCAAGGATAAAAGTTAATGCGATGGATGGGGCGTCAGTTTTAATGATGAAGAATATTACGAGATTATGATTAATAGAAGGAACACAGTTTTATCGCTCATAAGAATGATTTATGACAAATATTTATTCACATTTGATTTACAGGCACCTATCTTGTAGCCTGAAGTAATATGTTCCACAGATAGGAAGTCCTTGCATAGAAATTTCGCCTGATGCTGGATAGACGGAAGGAGGGAAAAAAAGTTATTTTAATTTGAGGTAGGAGCGAGTTCTTGATGTCTTACGATGAACTCGAGATTTGAGCACAGTCGAGTATCGTCCATGAAAATAACGATAGAGTGAGAAAAATTAGCAACGTCTTTTCTTTAAGCGAAAAGACCTTCAGAGAACAGATAATTCAGCACTAGATATAATGTGATTTTCTACTCTGTCAAAGCGAGAATAACTGCTCCGAGAAGCGCCTCCCAGAGGTAACATCAATACTTCATCTTGGGATGTCTCTGACTCTTATATGAGTAGAAGATTTCATCAGTAGTCAGGTACTTTCTGAAGAAGTAGAATGATTCTACAGTTTTTCATTAACCTTAGCAACAAATTCGATGTAAGCCTTTCATTTTTAAATTAAAAGTCAGATCTATATAAAGCAGAGGCTTCTTCAAGGCAAAACAGTCATCCAAGCGTTGGTGGTGAAAAGAGAGAAGCTTAGTTTTAGATGTGTTAAAAGTAAGATGATACTTTTTTCTTTCATTGTATCATGTCTCCAAGAAATTTAATAATTTTAGATGTTTTCCACTAAACTGTCAACGATTATACACTCATTTATAAAACTTGTAAGAGCATGTGAGAGACATGGATTGCGCAATGTTTTTATACTACTAGCCGAAAGCCAAGTTTAGTTTCTGTTGCGAACTTTTGGGATTTTATTTAAGCACCAAAATAAATATTCTTTATTGTATTACATCCGATAATCCAAGGATAAATCAGGCCAACTCTGGTCTAATTTTACCGAACTGTTTCGGAGCGGATAAGTTTTTATAATAATCATCATGAGAGATGTATGCATAGTTTTTCCTATGGGATTAGTGAAACTTGAGCAGCTGTCCCGACAGAGCTAACAGAACTATATGTCGAACTACAGTCTTCATCAGTATAAACTGTATGGCATAATATACATTTCACGGTCATTTTAAGTTCAGAACGATATCCTTGAGGTGCGCATATTGTGATTGCCGACATCATCAATATGATTATTTTTTATACGAATGTACAAAACAGAACAATCAATGTCTTTCAGCACAGAACGTGTCGAAGAAATAGAATTGATCAGGGGGAAATCCGAATTAAACACATACGCATGACGAAAGCCATAGGAAACGCAAAGCCAAAAGAGACATTTTTAACACCGGAAATTAAAGAACGAAGACTTTTTCGTATCCGTTTACAACCAATTATTTTGAAGTATAAACTGTTGATCGATGCCTTGAGAAAATTATTGTAATGTACCATGTCAGATAGTTGTCCTTCTTCAATTCTTTCTGGCATATATTAAATCTTCTATTCTATAATAAAGAACAATGTGCATTTATTCGTATATAAATAAATATAAATCCGCCCCGTCATACAAACGTTAGCGAGTCAACACGTGCCTTTTTCTAGCTCCCAGAAAAAAACTATTTTATGTGGTGAGGGGAAGCGATAAAGGCAAACACCAGTCAGACCTCCCCCTCATCTGAAATGAATTAAATTCACTACTAAATAAAAAGGTTATCAAGAATTATAATAACAATTTACGTATGATCTACTAGTTTCAGCATAAAGTTACATAGATGAATTTAAGGTTATTAAAACCAAAAAGGAAAATGTTTTCTGTTGTGCTTATGTTTTCTTTTAAAATGTTATTGATATGTCAATAACATTAACAACATACGTAATTCTATGATTGTGTATTAATATTAGCGCGAACACTGGCGAAGCATCAATTTATTTTCGTCATTTTGGATAGACGATTTACATTAGCCTGATGTAAATTATGAATAATAATAATAATAATAATAATAATAATAATAATAATAATAATAATAATAATAATAATAATAATAATAATAATAAATAAATAACTCAGGCATCTTGATCAGAGGACTATAAAATTAATGACTATGTACAATGCACTACATCCAAAAGACGATACAGACAGACTCTACGTGAAGAGAAACGAAGGGGGAAGAGGACTGGTAAGTATAGAAGACTGTGTGGACGACGCTAAAAAAGAGTGGGAGAAATACATAAACCAGAACACAGAAAGGCTGATCACCGCAGCAAGAGATACCGTCCCAACGAACAACGCAGGAAGCATCGAAACTGGACACAAACAGACAAGAAAAGAAAAACGGGAAGAAAAACAACTACATGGACGCTTCATAAGACTCACAAATACAAATACAAATACAAATAGCTGGACATGGCTAAGAAAAGGAAACTTGAACAGAGAAACGGAATCTTTACTGATGGCTGCACAGAACAATGCGATTAGGACAAACTACATTAAAGCTAAAATAGATAAAACCCAGGAAAACAATAAATTGTCCACACAGGACAAAGAGACGAAACAGTAAATCATATAATAAGTGAATGTAGCAAACTTGCTCAAAAAGACTACAAGAACAGACATGATTGTGTTGGGAAAGTAATACACAAGGAACTGTGTAAACAATTGAATTTCGAATATGCAGACAAATGGTACAAACATAAACCAGAAACAGTACTGGAAAACGAAAAACACAAAATCCTCTGGAATATGGATATACAAACAGATAAACTCATACAAGCAAGGAGACCTGATGTTATTATAATAGATAAAAAAGAAAACTCTTGTAAAATCGTAGATTTCGCCGTTCCAGCAGCTACAGAGTGAAGATCAAAGACACGGAAAAAACGAAGTAAATACACAGAACTAGCCAGAGAACGGAAAGGAATATGGAGCATGAAGAAAGTTAGTATGATACCAATAATCGTAGGAGCACTAGGAACAATCCCCAAAAACCTGGAGAAAAGATTGGGAGAAATTGGAATCAAACGGACTATCGAAACCATACAAAGGACGGCAATGATCAAAACAGCTGCAATCTTAAGGAAAATCCTCGAATGCGGAAACTAACACACATAATCTACAAAAGCTAACCAGTCACAAAGAATTTACAACGGAGAAAATAAGACCACACGAAGAACACCACATCAAGAGCCGAGGAACAGAAACTGCAAGAAACAGCACTTCATAACCCCCCCCAGTAAATTACACCGGCGTCAGCTATCACTACACAAAAATGAACCAAGAAACAGAAATTACAAGAAACACTATAAGCTCCTCCCTCTCCCCCACCCACCCCCCAAAAATTAAAAAGAATTAAAAAAATTCTTTTTTTTAAATAAGGGAAGAGAAAAGGAAAAAAAGAAAGAAAGGGAATTGAAAGGAAAAAATTTAAAAATTAAAAAAAAATTATTATTTTTTATTTTTTTATTTATTTATTTATTTATTTTTATTTTTTATTTTATTTAATTTTTTTTAAATTAATTTAAAGAAATATTATTTTATTCATTTATTTATTTTTTTAACTGATGCCGGCCTAGGCTGACACCAGACAACATATTTGTAGAGGGTCGAGGAGGATGAGAAGACCGAGGAGGGACAGCACAAACCAGACCTCCACTGGAAAAGTGCAGAGAGTGCTGAGACCTTGGGGAGGCTTGTTGCCACCCAAACCCCAGAGAAGACCAATTGTCCTTACCGGCGAGAAATCAATGGTAAGAAACTGTTGCTATACCGCATCGTTATCGAAAAGAGGTGAAGAATACTGGAAGTCTGGGGAGACTTGTTGTCACTCAGACTCCAGGAAATACCACTGGTTGTTGTCGGTAAGCAATCACTGACGATGATCTGTGTGAGCACTCCTAGTGAGTACAAATAATCATAATAATCATAATAATCATCATAATAATAATAATAATAATAATAATAATAATAATAATAATAATAATAATAATAATAATAATAATAATAAAGAATACATCGGTAATACACAAAGCAGAAAAGTGGAGGGGAACCTATCGTCTCCCTGCATCTACTATCATGGAGTAGCCAAGAAAACTTTACTATGTCCTTATATAACATATATATATATATATATATATATATATATATATATATATATATATATATATATATATATATATATATATTCTTTTTGTGTGGTAGTGCACAATATCACCCATTAAAATGAATGAGACAATCACTATCCATGTGACAGGACCACAGGCAGAATAAGCCTGGGCCTGGTGTAGCCACACACACCAAAAATATGAATAATGCACAATAATATAAATACAAGCCGTGGGACTCAGGATAGAGACCTGAGTGTCATGATGGGCAGGTGTTCCCTCGTTAGCCAACATGGGGGACCCGGTCCGCATCCTGCGAATGTTGGCCCTTCTCATTTCAGAAACAAGACAACGGACAAGAACCAGGTAAGTAACCTCTCTGATTCCAGGTATGACTAGGACACAGACCAAAGACAGGAAAACCAGAGCGAAAACAGCAAACTTAAAAGATATAGAAAGAAATGGACCACGAAAGAGAACAGACTGGTGATGGAGTGCTATTATAAAAGCCGCTACCCTACAGAAAGAGGCTACCGAAAACGAATGAAACATCTCTGGGACATTGCTAGTGACTACCATACAACGGAACAAAGGATAGCAGATGAAGCAAGACAGATCCTCAAGCGAGGATGGTTCTCGGAGATGGAACTGACGGAAATCAGACAGAAGGTTAAATGGCGAAACGGAGCAAGAAACACCACCGAAGGAGAAACCACAGGAAGAAGACGGGCAAAACATACACACTGAAACTGAAGGGATTGAAGACTACGGAATCACAGAACCAGATGAGATAGAAGACTGCGGAACCACATAACCTGCTGAGATAGAACTCAACGAAAAAGAAGCAAGTGAAGTGGAGAACATTAGACGATACATGTTAGAAAACAATACAAAACTCCCATCTCTCAGGAATGAAGTAGCGAAGAAGTTAAAAGCAGAAACAGAAAGAGTAAACAGACTCCTCACACACATCCCAACAGAAACTATTACAGACCTAAACAACCTGATATATGCAGGGGCAAAATCAGTAAATATGAAACTAAGAAACGAAGAGAATGGACAAAAGAGAGGACCGACAAAACCTGGATGGGAAATCAGACTGGAAACCCAGATCACCAAACTTCGAAAAGAAGCTAAAACCGTGAACAGAAGGAAGGAGGACATGAAACGATTAAGAAGCAAAAATCAGAAACGCAAGGAAAAACTAAATGAGAAACATGAAGAAATAAAACAAAAGATAGCAGCAATAGAATGAAGACTGAGATGATACAGGTACAAATCAGAACAGAACAAACAGAACAGGACCTTTGAAAACAATGAAAGCCAGTTTTACAAAAACGTAAATGGAGAAAAAACAACAACAGAGCAACCGAACCCAACAGAAACAAAACAATTCTGAAGCAAGATATGGGAAGTACCAAAAAAGCACAACAAGAATGCCCAATGGTTGAAAAACATGAAAGATGAACTGCAGGAAATCGAACAAGGAACCGAAACAGAAATTAACAAAGAAACGATCAAGAAAACCCTAAGAAAAATGGCAAACTGGAGAGCACCAGGCCACGATGGAGTACATGCATACTGGTTTAAAAAATTCACGACACTGCATGAAAGACTAGCGCAGAAACTGAGTGGATGTATCCGCAAAACAGACGTACCAGAATGGATGATGGACGGAAGAACAACATTAATACAAAATGACCCCAAAAAAAGAACGACCCCCAGCAACTACAGACCGATAACATGTCTACCAATAATGTGGAAAATTCTCACAGCACAACCGAGAGAACAAATCTACCAATCCCTGGACAAACGTGGACTGCTCCCCGAGGAACAAAAAGGATGCCGGAAATGACAAAGAGGGGCACATGATCTACTATACATTGATCAAAAGACCCTGAAGGTGAAGAGCAGACAAAAGAACATAACCATGGTATGAATTGACTACAAGAAAGCCTACGACAGAATCCCCCAAACATGGATAATTGTATGCTTAAAAATATACAAAATACCAGACAGGATTATTAATCTCATCCAGAAACATGGAGACTAAAACTGACAGCCGGAGGACAACACCTGTCTGAGATAAAAATACAGAGAGGCATTTTTCAAGGAGACTCTCTATCACCACTATTGTTTATAATAGCCATGATGCCACTCAACTACATACTCAGAAAGTGTGATGCCGGATACAGGTTTACGGATACAGAACAAAGAATTAACCACCTGATGTACATGGATGATCTTAAACTGTTTGCAAAAAACAAAAAAAGAACTGGAAAAGCTGATAAATACAACTAGGATATTCAGCCAGGATATCCAAATGGAGTTTGAAATAGAATAATGTGCACTGCTAGAGATTAAAAGAGAAAAACTGTAGACGACAGAAGGTATAGAACTCCCCAACCAAAAGGAGATGAGGGCGCTAGGAGAACAAGATAACTATCTTGTTCTCCTAGCACCCTCATCTCCTGGGAGTTCTGGAAGCAGACACAATCTAATATACAGAAATGAAAGAGAAGATTGGAAAAGAATATCTACGAAGAACAAGGAAACTCTTAGAAACTAAACTATATAGCAGAAACCTTATAAAAGGGATAAACACATGGGCTGTATCACTAATAAGATACTCTGGACCATTCATAGGCAGGACCAAAGAAGAACTCAGGCACCTTGACCAGAGGACTAGAAAACTAATGACTATGCACCCAAAAGACGATACGGACAGACTCTACATGAAAAGAAATGAAGGAGGTAGAGGACTGGTAAGTATAGAAGACTGTGTGGAAGACACCAAAAAAGAGCTGGAGAAATATGTAACCCAGAACACGGAAAGACTTATCACCACGGCAAGAAACACCAGCCCAACAAACAACTCCGGAAGCACTGAAACCAGAAACAAAAAGACAAGAAAGGAAAAGTGGGAAGAAAAACAACTACATGGACGCTTTATAAGACTCACAAGCGATGAAGCCAATGAAAACAGCTGGGCATGGCTAAGAAAAGGACACTTAAACAGAGAAACGGAATCTCTGCTGACGGCCGCACAGAACAATGCGATTAGGACAAACTTTATTAAAGCAAAGATAGATAAAACCCAGGAAAACAGCAAATGCCGATTGTGTGGACAAAGAGACGAAACGATAAATCATATAATAAGTGAATGCAGCAAGCTAGCCCAAAAGGAATACAAGAACAGACATGACAGCGTGGGGAAAGAAGTACACCGGGAAATGTGCAAACAACTGCATTTCGAATATGCAAAAAAACGGTACAAACACAAACCAGAAACTGTACTAGAAAACGAAAAACACAAAATCATATGGGATATGTATGTACAAACAGATACACCCATAACAGCAAGGAGACCGGATATGATAATAATCAACAAGAAAGAAAAATCCTGCAAAATCGTAGACTTTGCCGTTCCAGCGGACCACAGAGTGAAGATCAAAGAGACGGAAAAAAGAAGCAAATATACTGAACTTGCCAGAGAATTGAAAAGAAATATGGAACATGAAGAAAGTCAGTATAACACCAATAATCATAGGAGCACTAGGAACAGTCCCCAAAAACATGGAGAAAAGACTAGGAGAAATAGGAATCAAAGGGATAACTGAGACCATGCAAAGGACAGTAATGATCAAAACAGCTACAATCCTGAGAAATGTCCTCGAATGCGGAAACCAACCCACATAAGCAACGAATGGAGAACAAACACATGGAAGCACAAGACAACAGAACCGGGGGAAATACAACCGCACGAGAGAGGCGCAAGCATAGGCTGACACCACGAAAATTATGGACAGAGGGTCGAGGAGGGAAAGCGCAAACCAGACCTCCACTGGAAGAGCGCGGACAGCTCTAGGACCTTGGGGAGGCTTGTTGCCACTCGGGCCCCAGAGGGGACCAATGGCCCTTATCAGCGGGAAATCGGTTGTAGGTGGCTGTTGCGATACCGCAAGGTCATCAGCGGTGATGAACGAAAAGAAGTGGAGCATACTGGAAGCCTGAGGAGACTTGTTGTCACTCAGACTCCAGGGAATACCACAGGTTGTCGGCAGTGGGCGATCACTGACGATGACCAGTATGATAACTCCTAGTGAGTAAATAATAATAATAATAATAATAATAATAATAATAATAATAATAATAATAATAATAATAACAACAATCTTATTCATTAACAGCTCGATTACTGAAGAGAGACAGCGCTCATCGGAGATCTGTTTGAAGTTTCCATTGCTAAGCGTTACTTAGATCACCATTCTTCATGTTCGCCTCTATCGACTTTGTTATTTTTCCTTATTCATTCACTGATTCATCACCGAAGAGAAACAGCGCCCAACGGATATCTGTTTGAACATTCCATCGCTGAGCGTAGCTAAAATCGCCATTCCTATCGTCTTTGTTATTTTTCCCCTTATTTAGTCACTGCTCCATCACCGAGGAGGCCCAGCGTCTAACATATATCTGTGTGAATATTTCATCGCTGAGCGTAACCGAACTCGTCATTCGTTACGTTAAAAAAGTATATATTTGTTTTTCATATCGCTTTTTTTACGGTGGATCGCTCACTGCTAAAAGTGTTGCATCGCTGCAACAAAGACGCTTTGCCGGTAAAAAACTTGTTCGCACAAGTTTTTTTACTGACAAAGACTCTTCGTTTTTTGAAAAACAAACCAAAAAAGACTAAATAAAAGATTGTTGCAGCGGTAAAGGTATTTGATTTAAGTGCAAAGCGTCTTTGTTTATTAAAAATGCAAGCAGAACAAGACTAAAAAAGAATAATAATAATAAGCCATAATCATAATTATATTAACAATACTAGTTACAAAATGATCCCTGTAGCAAAGAGCAGGATAGGCCGCCGACTGCTGTGAACCAAGACCCTTGTCCGCGGCGATCGAAGACGTTTTGTTGGCTGCTTATGCGGAAAATAGCTGCAGGCGCGAACCCGGACACGCCCACTCGCGAAAAGTTTAATTTTATATTTTTTAAAGAGGAAACGGCAGCGGCGGCTTTGGCGTGGATCATTAGCATGTGCGAGATGTCGCTACTATAAGGAGCACGGCAAAATGTGATTTAGGGAGATGCGTTGGGAGGTGGACGCGAACGGAAGAAGAAAGTGCCGCATATATTTTGGCGAACCGTTGCATTGACTCGTCCAATCGCCGCCATAGGACTCGAAAATCTCCAGTAAGACATAGCAAACGCAACATCTCTAAGGATAGCAAATACCTGATGGAATGCAAGGCAGTTGTAAGTACCAGGTTGACATCTGGCAGGATTTAACTGCGTTTTATGGCCAAATTCGTGTTTTAAGCTTTGGATAGCAAATCTCCAAGAGATGGTATCAAAATAAAAATACTAGGCGAGGAAAAGCTTACACAAATCATTCCTTGTATTATTCTAATATAAATGTTCAAAATTATCAAACCGAAAACGACGTAAATTGGTCCGGAATGTAAAGTACAGGCCCCACGTCCAGCAGGTGTACGAACAAGGCTTCCCAAGTTATCATCATGCGAACCCCGAGAAACACTAACACTAAAACTAGAACTAAGTGGACTTAGGCATTAAATAGAATTGTGATGAAATGTTATTTGAAGAGTGATCCTCCTAAAAGATGATCTAGACAACAAATGCACCGAAACTGGAATGAGCTAGACCTGTTCAAATTATAGAATAAAAACTTGTAGGACAAACCCGAGTGATTAGAACTAAGGAATGGTTATCTGCTATTCAAATTAAAGAGTTAAAAAGAGAAATTGAAAGAGAGGACTTATATTAGCTTGATCAATAAACTTGATGAAGTGTAAGAAAAGTCTAAGGTAAGAGCAACTCTGAAAACGAAAATGTTGTAACTAATGTTCATCAGGCTGTTTCCACAGATGCAATCGTGAAATGTATGATAGAACATGGGATGACAAAAGAAGATTTTGATATTTTAAGATTGTTAGACTAGAAGCTAAGAGCTGGCAATTTAGAACAACCGCCAATAACAAATGACTTAAAACTGTCGCCGCAAAAGTGAATAAAGTCTTTTTTCATTTTTATTAATAAATAATCTTGATCAGTGTAATAAAGTTATTCAAGAGGCTGCTCCAATACTGTGTCAAAGCTACTCGGAATAGAACATCGAAAAAAAAAGAAGTAAATAAAGAGTCCTGGTGTTGGAAACGTTTACATGGGCAGATAAAACAACTTAGAAACATATAAATGCAGTGCTAGCTGTCGGAAATGGTAAACTCAAAAGTCAGAGTCCTTGTAAAAGACTAATCCGTACGATCGACATACACCGAAAAAGTTTCAAGTGTATAATTGAAGAACTAAAACAGCGTGCCGTAGCTAAAACTTCCAAAGTTAAATGTTACAGCGACAGAATTTTGCAGTATCGGCAAAACAGACTTTTCGAGAACAACCATAAACTCCTTTTTGAACTAGAAGGAATTGAAAGAAGAAAATAACTTTTTACCGTATGCAGTATAATCTTATGCATTCTGGAAAGGTATTTGGGAAAAGAAAGTAAAACATCAAGAGGATGCAGAATAGACTGCAGTTTTTATCATAAAAGTTAAAAAATGGGAGAGAAAGAACAAACTTTAGACCAATCACTTGCCTCTCAGTTATGTGGAAACTTTTCACAAGCATATTGTTTGAAAGTATTTATGGTCATTTGGACCAAAACAATTTGCTGCCTGAAGAACAGAAAGACTGCCTTAAAAGATAACATGGGATCAACTTCTGATCGATGAAATGATCCTGAGAAACCGCAAACGAAGAACTACTAACATTGTCATGGAGTGGGTAGATTATAAGAAAGCATGTGACATGGTGCCACATTCATGGATACTTGGAGATTATGTATTCTTGGAGATTTTCGATTAGCCCCAACATTCAAATAGATTTAAAGAATAGCATGAATGATAGGGAAACCAATTAATCTTTATGTGTAAAGTGAAAATGAGGAGATAGATTTTCCAGGGCGATAGTCTTCCTCTTTGCTATTTGTCATTAGTTTGATCCCAATGACACTTCTTTTACGTACTATGAAGGCAGGATATGAACTTAGGAAAAGGCTTCCTAAAGTCAACCATGGATGGCTTTAAAGTTTTTGGAAATAATGAAAACCAACTTGGTACCCTAATAAATACGGTTAGATTATTTAGGGACGACATACGAATGGAATTTGGCATCACCAAATGTTATATTTTTGTTATAAAAAGAGGTAAACTTGTCCACTAAGATGGCCTTGAACTTCTAAAAACAGATCTGATAAAGAATGTTGACAGTGAGAAGGGCTACACACATTGAGGGATCTTAGAGGCAGACTAGACAAAAAACAAAGAAATACAAAACCAGGTCACAGCTGAGTACAACAGAAGAGTAAGGGCTATTCTTAAATCTGACCTCCACAGTCGAAAGACAATCTGTGCTATTAATGCCAGAGCAGTAGCTATCATACTGCTGGTATACTCGACTGGAATGTAGGATGAATTAAAATGTTTGGACACCAAAACACGGAAAAGTATTACAATTTATAGAGCTTTTGCAAAGAAATGAGATGTAGATCGATTGTATCTACCTAGAAAGGAAGGTGGTTGAGGTTTACCTAGTGTTGAAAATGTCGTGAACACAGAAGAAGTTTGTCTATATAAATATAATTCTGAAAGTACTTAGATTCTTCTTTGTGACGTCAAAGGTAACGAACTATTAAGAACTGGGGTGAAAACCAATCAATGGTTGCAAGAGAGAGGATTCAAATTATTTTAAAAGAAACTACACAGTGTATTCATAACGAATACTGCATTTAGGGATAATGACAGCTTGAATTGGTTAGTGATCTCAAAAGATCTTGTGAGAGCACCTTAATGGCAGCACTGGAACAATCCGCTTGCACTATGTCCATCAAACATAACACTGACAAAACTGCAGAATCATCTATGTGCCGATTGTGTAATGAAAGGCGAGGAAACCTTAGCGAATATTTTATCTGAATGCTCAATGCTAGCACAACATCAATATAAAAATACAGAACGACAAAGTCGCTTAGGTACTATATTGGAATATATGCTACCTTTATGAATTGAACCACAATGAGAAAGGTATAAACATAAGCCAGAAGTGGTACAGGAGAACTACAATGTCAAACTTCTTTGGGGCATGCGCATACAAACTGATAATGTTCTTGAATATTCCAAACCTGACTTTATAGTTCTAAACAAAAACAAGAAAACTTGCTTAATCATTGATATAGTCTGCCCCATTCAATACCAGAGTGCAGGAAAAAGAACACGAAAATAAATAAATATCACGGTCTAAAATGGGAATTAGTAAAACTATGGAAATGTAAACAAGTCAAGTTGATTCCTGTTATAATTAGAACGATTGGAACCGTACCGAAAACCACCATAAATAGCTTAAACAGATTCAGGAAACCATGTATTTTACAATTCTGCAAAAGGCTTGTTTGTAAGGAACGTCGAAAGTGTAAGGGTACAACTTGAATGTCTACAGTGAAATGTCTAAATAAAGCCACGTAAAATAAGCTGTTTGAATGTTGGAGCTAATCGAAAATCTCCAAGCATGCATAATCTCCAAGTATCCATAAATGTGGCACCATCTCAAATACTTTCTTATAATCTATCCACTCCATGGCAATGTTAGTAGTTCTTTGTTTTCGGTTTTTCAGGATCATTTCAACTACTATGAAATGATAATAATAATAATAATAATAATAATAATAATAATAATAATAATAATAATAAGAAGAAGAAGAAGAAGAAGAAGAAGAAGAAGATGGTCATGATCATGATGATGATGAAGTAAAAGAAAGGAAGAAAAAGAAGAAAAAAATAATGATGGTCAGGAAGGCAGTACACTGGGAACTATGCAAATAACTACATTTGGGACACACAGGCAAACGAAAATCACAGAACCCTCTGGAACATCGTTATACATCCAGATAAACTCATCCAAGAAAGGAGACCGGATGTCATAATAGTCAACAATCAGGAAAAATCTTGCCAAATCGTAAATTTTGTCGTCCCAGCAGATCAAGGAAACAGAAAAACGAAGCAAATACACGAAAATTACCAGAGAACTTAAAGGAGTACAAATAAAGTCAATATAATACCAATAATCGTAGAATCGATAAACCTAGAAAAAGACTAAGTGAAATTGCAATCAAAGGTGAGACTGAGACTATATAACAGAGGGCGATAATTAAAATAGCTGAAATATTAAGCAAAATCCTCGAATGCGGAAACCAATCTACATAAATCGCGAACGCTAACGAGTTTATGGAAGATGCAATAAAAATAAAACAAAAACAAAAACAAAAACAAAACACGACCACATAAACCCAATACCACTGAAACTGCAAAACTTTTTTTTATTTTATTGCCCCCCCCCCCTCCTCCAAAAAGGGAATGCACCAGCCTCGGCTGATACCATAATAAATAGTCGTGAAGGGTCAAGGAGGATGGGAAGTCCGATGAGTAACAAAATAATTAGAAAAATAGATAACACAGAATACAGAAAAGCTAATCATTGCAGCAAGAGGTACCGTCAAAATGAACAATACAGGAAGCAGCCAAACCGAAAAAAGGTGAGAAAATAGACGGGAATAGAAACAGGTACACGGACGATTTATAAAACTGAACAGAGAAAAGAGGCGCGAGAAACCCTGCACTTAAATAGAGAATCGGCAACTGAACAGAACAACAAAACCTCAAAAAACAATAAATGTAGAATCCGTGAACAAAGAAACGAAACGCATAATAACTAATAACTAAATGCAGCAAACTAAATAAAAAACAGACAAAGTGTTGAAAAGGAAGTCCAGTTGCAACTATACAAACATCTGCACTTTGAACATACAAACAAATGATACAGGCACAAACTGGAAACAGTATTGAAGAAGTAAAGTCATAAATTCCTTTGGAACATAGAAGTATGAACGGACAAACCCACTGAAGTAAGGACGTGATAATAATACACAAGAAGTAATATCTGCCAAATTGTAGATTTCACCGCTCTAGCGTTTTACAGTGTGAAGATCAAGAAAACAGAAAAACTAAGCAAATTCATGGAAGTTGCCAAATTGCTGAAAGGAATATGAAACACTAATAAAACTACAGTAATACTAATAATTGTAGGAGCACTTGTAAAAATGCTGAACAAAACTGTTAAGATTGTCATCATGCAAAACACAACGTTGACCAATAAGTTGAAATATTAAGAAGATTATCGAGTGTAGATATCACCATGTGTAGATATCACCATGTATAGATATCATCATGTGTAGATATCACCATGTAACACAAACAGTTAAGTTGAAATAGAATAATGCTGCGTTAACACAATCAAAATATAGAAAAAGTACATCACATAAATCCAAATATACTGAGACTGAATCGGGAATATAAAGGAAATTACTGCAATACTAATAAAGATAAGAGCACTAGGAAACTGTTTCGAACAAACTGAAAAAAGACTAGGAGAAATTTGAATGAAAGGGCGGATTAACTCTATACAATGTACGAACTGATGACAGCAGCTGAAATGTTAAGGAAAATCCTCGGGTGCGTAAAGTAAGGTAAGTTAAAATAGAAAAAATATATGGAAAGAACTTTGAACGAATCAAAAGGAACTGAAAATTATCAAAATTCGTATAATGTTATATCCCCCGAAATAAAAAGTATGGCTGCACCAACATCGAATGATACCACCTAAAATCGTTGTGTGGGCAATGATGATAGAAAGAGGAAGGAAAAACAGCACCATACGGACCTCCAGTGAAGGGGTGTGGAAAGTAATGAAATCCTGTAGCGACTAATTGCCGCTCACATTCTACAAAAAGCTAGTGGTTGTCATCAGCTTTATTCAAAATACAGACCAGCTGATAATATGCAGCCAAAAGCAAAACAAGGTAATAACAGGGAAAGCTGCGAAACAGGGAAGAACAAGTCAAAAAGGAACACAGTAAATGAAGCAGATACATAAGTAATTCATAAGGTTGACCTGAAAGTAGTCAATGAAAACACATGAACATAAAAAGGATACTTGAACTGAGAAACTGAATTGATACTGACAGCTGCACAAAACAACGCAATCAGAACGAACTACATAAACGCCAAGATAGATAAGGTACATGGAAACAAGCATGGTAAACTTTGTAGACAAAAAGACGAAACGGTAAATCCTGTCATAAGTGGATGCAGCAAACTAGACCAAAAGAGATACAAAAACAGACATGGCTACGTTGGGAAGACAGTCTTCATATATATGGTACAAACAAATCTGGGCCAGTCGTGAGAAATCGAAATCACATTTATTCTGTATCACATGCTAAAACAGCCGACAGTTATCTTATCCTCTAAGTCGCTATTAAGTGTGAAAATACGATATATATAAATATATATTGATTTTAGGCAAATTGACGTCTATTTTGATTTGTTTTCTTTTTGCTTTCTTCTTTGATATTGAGGAAGTTACAAGTGTGCGCATAAATAAGAAAGCATAAGGGCATATTACATGCCTATATGCTCTCTTATTTATGCGCACACTTGTAACAGAATTATCAGGATGATGTCCCTGAAACAATATCTTTGTTATCTCCCATAAAACATTACTAGCCCATCAGAGAATGTACTTTTCTATTTTCGGAAATTAAAAATGTCTAAATTTCACCTACGTGCGAATTTAGAAAATCGCCTTTAGGCTCTTTCCTAGCTGGGATGCCTAGGTGGTTGGGCGTAACTCCTATCGTCTGGCCATCTCAACATGGTTTTCACAAAGTTTGACGTCGCATGCTGTCAGGCACGTTATGGTCGCAGGCAGACGAAACTCCATAGGTGACCTGAATAAAATGTGATTGTTCACTATTTTATTGTCCATACGTTCCTCTGTATTCGTTTACCCTTACAACAAATGTACTTCAATTGTACTGGAATAATTAACGTAGCCTTTCCTTCTGTAGCTACGTTATTGTTTTTTCATTGTCTTTATGCATCATTTTTCGTATATCTCTGTCCATATTATATGACAACCCAAATGTTTCATTATTACTATCCACTTTTCTTTGTTTATTCCGACCCTCGTGCGTTGTACTTATTATAACACAACATAGATTGGTAAGAAATCCCAAAACGTGGTCGCTACAAAGACATCAAAATAGAATATCAAATATTTTCATTTTCCAGAGACTTCGATAATAAAACAAACCAGTTTTCCAAAAGTGTATATAACATGGCTAAATAAAATATTAATTCAGGTGCAGGAAGGAAAAGGAGAGGAAAGGATAGAAAAGGACACAGCAACAAATTGCAACTGAATTGCAGTGATGGCTACTGTCTATTTCATTGTCCTTATTTAACACCTTCTACACCGCATTCTTCTTCTTCGTGTGTTTTTGAAGCATGTGGTCAAACAACAGTTTCACACTTTTTGACAGTTCTTTGCAATTTTATTGTGCTCTGCAAGATCTTTGAAACTGCACCGTTTAGGCAGTAGATGGCAGGCAAGGCAGTGTTGCACTGTATGGTCCTCCTCTCCACATTCACAGATAATTGAGTAAGCGCCATTGCAACTTTTGATCGCCCCATTCTCGTTCTCAGGCGGGTAAGTCTTTTCTACTCGAGGCAGTGTTCTTCAGGAAGGGAGGCTCTTAGATTCCCATGTTAGTAGGCGTGGGGCTCATTTTCATAGCTGTCTGGTCTACAGTTGTAGTCTGGTTTCTTCCTGTGATATTGTTAGGGGTTCGACATGGTTGAGGAAGCTCTCCTTGACTTCAGTCGCTGGACCGTTGGTTCACGCTCACGAACGAGATAGTGTTCATCAGTTACAGCATTTGTGATCTCTACTCGACTGGCAAGATCTGCAGGCCTTGATCGCATTAATCTGTGAACACACCTCATATTTTGGAGGAAAAATCGAAACATTTAGACTATTACTCTTTGTTCATACATATTCAATCTTGCTATATTTTTGACACCCACTGCATTTTGAGAAAGTAAATGCTGTATGCATTGTCCGTCGCTAATGCATCCTAAGCCTGGTAACATTTTCAGCACACATCGTATTTTGAAAAACACAAATTAATATTCAATTAATTATCCCTTGTTAAGACATTATGAGCATACTTCATATCTTGAAAAGAAAAGAAAGTTAACGATATAAATATCAGTTAATACATACACTGTCTTGTGGCACAATGATTGGCAACCCTTTATAGGAGCTGGATTTTCCCACATTGAAAGTCTTGTACCTGACTTTGTCCTCGTGGGGAGTTAAGTAAATCAGGACAATGGTGTTGTCGCATTGAAATGTCAGTACAACAGTCATTAGTAAGTATCTCGTCAATCAAATATGAACCCGGTTATGATGTGACAGGTTGTTGATAAATACTGCGTTCTGTTGAGTACGTTCGAAAGGACAAAAGTCTAATAAAGGTTGAACCGAAAACCATCAGTGACCATATTTTCTTTCTCTCTGTTTATTTCTATTTCATATGTGTTCTGTTTCTTTCTTTCTCTTTCAGACGTTTACACTTTTCTCTCTCGTTTTTGTCATCGCGAATGAGGATTCAGCATTGGGTATGTTTTTCCTTGTACGAGAACGAATGAGTGCCCTTTTTTATTAAAAAAAATGATTTATTTTAACTTAGCTTTCGAAGATATAACTTCCTTGACAAAGCAAGAGGTTTTTTTTGTTATTGTCCGCGATAAATGCAGACATGGTGGTAGAAAGCAAATGATCAAATAATGTATATTACCGCGGTTCACACTGGTTTTAATATAGATACGTGGTGACGTATTTTTAAAAGATTGTGGTCGTAGGTAAATATTTAAATTTTTGAAAACCTCAAACAATCTCTCTGTGAGTTTTTGTTAAAATAAATTTTATTTATTTAAAATTAGCTTAGCTTTCGAAAGTTTAACTTCTTTGTCAAAGCAAAAAGTCTTATTTATATATATATATATATATATATATATATATATATATATATATATATATATATATATATATATATATATATTTGGTACACGTATTGTATTAGTTTCTGTAGATGTACACCCGTTGAAACTCCAGCATTCTATAAAAAGTGCTCAATAACAAGTAGAGCTGTTCTTTAGTATAAATGTTTGCTTTCTTTGGCCGCAAGAGGTTGACTCCCTGTGAAGAGTACAACCGAAACATGTATACACATATGTAACCAATAATGTTTGTATAAATAAAAATTGATACTATATATATATATATATATATATATATATATATAGAGAGAGAGAGAGAGAGAGAGAGAGAGTGAGTGAGAGTGAACTAGAATGATGCCTACGCGTGCAAAATATACTCAGAAATTTTATTCGTGCTAACAGACTTTTAAACGACTACCATTTGTTTGTTTGCAGTATAATCCTAAAATTGTTTCTTGCGAAATACATTTCTTTTAAAATTTACAATGTGCGTTTCAACAGTTAAAATCAGTGTGGGTCTCTAATTCATTTTTATAAACAAACATTTTTAGCATGGTACGACTTTTGGGACCGGCTTTAAGCATTGGTTTCTTTGATTCTCTTATATAATTACAGGAAGTACGACGTGAGGCGTCACGTGGAGGTCGATAACATCCATAAGTTAAAGTCGTGCTAGGGGGTGCTCAGTTCGAATCAAGTCGGCTCCAGTGAATCATTATAACTTATGGATTCTGGCAACCTTAACGTTCAAGAACCGAAGACATTAAACGAATCAAGCTGGTCAAAACACAAATATTACACAGACATGAAACGAGTAAATGGATACACCACAAAAATAATTCATATATGTTTAAAGTTTCTGCTTCCTCGCTGATGGCTAGCACTAAGAGCTGTACAAAGCAGTATTGACAGTTTGGAACATCGATATTTCATACTAATTGGCATATTTTTGGTTTCATATATATATATATATATATATATATATATATATATATATATATATATATATAAATATATATATATATATATATATATATATATATAATGTAGTAACACGAAATTACATAATCATCGATGCAATAATTTATTTCAACCTTGTGGTATTTTCAAGCATCTAATTTACACGATTACATTTTTGAAACTGAAAAAAGGGAAAATTCACACTCGACAATTCAAATGTAATTGGAGAGAATGTTTATATACATATATTATGCATGTGTATGCATGTGTATGTGTGTGTATGTAGTTGTATATACGTATGTATGTATATGTGCATATATATGCATATATGTGCATGTATGGGTATATGTGTGGGTAATAAATATATTGTACAGTTGTGTGTTGTGTGCTTAGGTATGTAATGACTATATATTTCTTATGTATATATGTTTTATGGCTGATGTATGTATGTATATATATATATATAGGTATAGGTTTTTTGTAGTTGATGTGTATATGGTTATTTGTATGTAAGTACATGTATGTACTGGCCAATATGTCAACAGAACACCCCCTCTCTCTCACCTTCTCTTTCTCCCTCTCCTTCTCTCTCTCTTCTTTTGCTATTATTCCTTCTTCTCCTTACTCTCTCGCTCTGGACATAACTCTTTTTTTCGTTTTTTTCATTTTCTTTGGGTTCTTTTCTTGACTCTACATACAATTTTATCTCCTCCCCTCTTTTTCTCCCTCTCTCCTTATTGTCATCCTATCTATCTATATTTTTCATTCACTCTCTTTATTTAACTGTCTCCTTCTTGGTCCTCTTTTCCTTTGTCCCCCTCTCTTTCACTCTCTTTGTTCATCTTTCTCTGTTTATCGTTCTCCTCCTATCTCTCTCTTTATCGTTCATGCTCTCTCTCGCTCTCTGGTTCTCCTTCTTCCCCCCACGCTCTTTCTCGTCCCCTATCTCTTTTTTCTCTTTTTTGTTCCCCCTGTTTCTCTTTCTCGTTCCCCCTCTCGCTCTTTTTCGTCCCCCCTTCTCTTTCTTGTCCCCCTCTCTCTTTCTTGTTCCCTCTCTCTCTTTCTTGTTCCCCCTATATCTTTCTCATTCTTTTTTTTCTCTTTCTCATTCTCTCTTTTTCTCTCTTTCTCGCTTTCTCATTCTCTCTTTCTCATTCTCTCTCTCTTTCTTGTTCTCTTTCTCGTACTATCTCTCTCTTGTCATTTTTCTTTTCTCGTCTTCTTTCTTTTTCTCTTTATCTATCACTAGATCTCTCTCTACCCCCTATCTCCTCCTATGCGTGTGTGTATGTATATATGTATGTGTGTGTATATATATATATATATATATATATATATATATATATATATATATATATGTGTGTATATGTATACATATATATATATATATATATATATATATATATATATATATATATATATATATATATATATATATATATATATATATATATATAATGTGATATTTATTTTAATATGTGATTTGGCATATTTTTCAGCGTTACCAGTTAATTTCTTTTTTAGGTTTTTCCCCATTCACAATATACCTTAGTCGCCAGACTATAAGTATCATTTTCCAAATGGCAGGGGGAGAGTGAATACTGGTGATTTTTGACACTACTTGATTTCTTGAGAAACATTGACCCCCCCCCTTCTTCATGCCCACTTTTACAATTTCTACTTATGTATATGGCCTCCTCTTTCCTCTCTGTAATGAATTAGGTATTCCCCTCTCACTGCATAATTATAGATTAACTATGCTTCAAATTTCCCCCTCTCTCTAAATATGTATGAAATGGGTTTTTACTCCCTCTCTGTCCAATTATATTTGAATTGTCGAGTGTGAATCTTTACTTTTTTCAGTTTCAAAAATGTAATCGTGTAAATCGGATGCTTGAAAATACCACAAGGTTGAAATAAATTATTGCATCGATGATTATGTAATTTCGTGTTACTACATTTTATTCTTGCTCTGTTTATTACATTGAGCTCTCATACCCGGATTTCCTCCTGGAATAATTTCATTATAACACACACACACACACAGACTTATATATATATATATATATATATATATATATATATATATATATATATAAATCACAATTTAATCTATGAAACCGACCAAATAATTCCCAGATTTTCATAAGAGTCGTATTATAGGTTAATATGGAAGTAAAGTTAATCAAATCTCGAGATTCCACTTTCCATTGTTACGCTAGTGATTTTCCAATTCATCAGCGCTGGAAAATAATCAATAATACATTTCCTTAGTCGATCAGGACCCTCTGACAGCAGTCTTTTTGATTAATTATAATTAGGTTCTTTATTTGCTTATTGTGTGTCTGTGTATATAGACTTTCATAAAACTGCTTAAATACGATAATAATATATTTTCACGGATAATAATAGATATGATAAAATATAAAAAAACGTTTTGATCTCAAATGTTTAGTGACCGTATATATGATTATTATTTGGTGTTTTGTTCAAATATTTGTTCGATTAAATTATAATTCTATTGTCATTGAAGACTATGTCATCTATCTTCTGTTTGTCCCAATTTATCATTTTTATATTATGCAGTTATTGTTGATTCTATAAAATACATAATATGCTAATTGTTTCGGGATGAAAAATTAGATGGCGCCTATTATCTAAATAACACAGATATATTTTTGAACATTAGTATTCAAAGCATTGTTGGTGTTGTCAAAGTAAAATGTATTATTAATGCTTAAGCCAAATCGATGACAACTGAGAGAGGCTCACTCTTATTTCTTGATCAAACAAAATAACTTCTTGCCATCAATGCCAGGTAAATTATCTTCTGGAACATAACGATGATCTACATTACATAACTGTTATTTTTATTGCTTTCGTAAATATAATGCCCCCCCCCCATCTACGCCAGGTCAAAATAGCATCACTTACATCTCTTTTAGCCGAATTATTTTATTATTAACTAGCAGATAAAAGAAATGTTTTTTTTAGCAAGACGGACTAATATTTAACATATAAGTCTGAGGAAACATACTGTTTAAGCTATGTTCTTTAGAAAAACTATTCCGGTTAATAAAATAGGGAAACTTAAACTTTATAAATAAGGCATAAAATGTATATTGTTTCAATTTCAGAACGAGTTAATAACATTAAGACACAACTAGAACTTTTAACATGTGAAACTTTGTCGAAACCCCAAATACTAAGTTTAAAAAAATATAAAGTAGGGTGTAATGTGAACCTATTTCACTCTAAAAATTTTATATGACTGAAATAAGAATTAATCTCAAGTTAAAGTAGTTGTTTACCTTTTCACGTTCGGTGTTGTTAACAATGGCGAGCTGAGCCTACAATATTATTCCCGACTTTAAACTAAAAATACTCTCGTACCAAACTTTTTTTTAATAAGTGTAAAACAATAATAAAATCAAACTGTTTGTTATCATATAATTTTGTTATTTCGAAAATATTATTAAATAGTTTAATTATTACAAAGTAACAAACAATTTAACAAATAATAAATTCAAACTGTTTTTGAAAAATGGAATTTGTTCTTAACAAAATTGAACATTTTCAACGCTGCCTTCACGAAATCCCTTTTTTCCATCTTTAAATCTTCTTTCACCGGACAACTTATCAACGGACAGACCAGATATTTTTTTACACGCACACTCTCACTCTCCATTACTTGATATTTTTTTCAAATTTTGAATTTTTGCTTTTCCACTGTCAACTTATCCATCTATGAAATTCCTCTGATGATAAGATTTTAATCTTTGAAAAGCTTTGGGTTAAGAAAAGAATAATAAACATGTTTTTACCGAGTACACCTTGCATTGAACATTCGAAGTTGAAATAGATTTGTCATTCGTACATAGTTATCCCTCTTCTTTCATTTATCTTTTTATATATATATATATATATATATATATATATATATATATATATATATATATAAGAGGTTTATATATATGAGGTACTAGAGACCAATGGATACCCTACACCCACCATTGAACACCTCATGAAACCCAGGAAACCCCGAGGACGGACACAACACGCTCTTTCCAACACCTGCTCCCTGAAGTTTCCGCATTTCAACGACAGGATCACCACAGCTATCCGTAAACTTCGATATTCAACTAACACTCACCGGTCTTTCACTACGCCAACAATTGACAACACGGAACACCAATTACAACAATACTCACTGCACCCTGGCGAACTGCCCCATGAACACCACACACAAATGCCCCCGAAGATACACAGTATATCGTATACAGTGCACCACATGCAAAAACATATACATTGGTAGTACGGTGAGGCCCCTACATATTAGAGTGAAAGAACACCTACAAACACGCACCTCTTCCTTCCACAAACACATCCACACATGTGACAATACCAGAAAATCATTCAAGATTGATATCCTAGCTACGGAGAGACACGTTGGCAACCTTCGAATAAAAGAATCGATACTAATAGAAAAATTATCTCCCCAAATAAATCACCGACTCGAATTAGCATCATAATTTCTAGTCTGATACAGTTTCACATCTTACTCTTGTTGGATTGATTTGATCTTAATTTAACCTTTAAATGGATACTAAAAACTAATAATCTAAAAAAAAACTTCACCTTATAATAATAACAAATAATATAACAACGTAGGTCAAATACTCACTCAACACAAATAACAGGAAAAATAAATAAATAGATAAAGATAAATTAATAAATAAATAATAATAATAACAAATTTAAAAAGTAGATAAATAATTGGTTAAGTAAAATAAATAAGTAGATAAATAAATAAATAAAAAATCATTAAAAACAAATAATTAAAAAAAAAATAAATAAAAAATAAATAAAAAATGTTAAAGTCTATAAGCTAATAATAGTAATAACTTAACCTAACTAAAAACATCACCTATAGTAATGATATTAATAGTATGATAATAATAGTATTAATAATAATACACGACATTGAATGAATAAATAGTTAAATAAATAAATAGAAATAAAGAGATTATTAAAACAATATAAAGAAATTAATAAGAAATGTCGAGACTGGCCATGCGTGAACATTCATTTTACAACATTAATAGTTAATCGACATTACATGCCGAAGGAAAAATAAATAAAATGAAATAAAAATAAATAATAATAATAATAACAGAAAAAATGATAATAATAAAAACAGTAAAAATTAATAAATAAATAATAATCATAACAGTAATAAAAAATACATAAATAATAACAGTAATAATAATAATAATAACAATAATGATAATAATAATAATAACAATGATGATGATGATGATGATGATGATGATGATGATTGATGATGATGATGATGATGATGATGATGATGATGATGATGATGATGATGATGATGATGATGATGATGAAAACAACAACGATAATAATAATAATAATAATAATAATAATAATAATAATAATAATAATAATAATAATAATAATAATAAGAGGGAATTAAATACCGGAACCACCCTGGCGAGACTAATACCCTATAACATTAATTAATAATAAAAAAAAATGAAAGAGGAAAGAAATACATTCGTAATATAAGAATAACAATGTTTTAACTTAACAATTATAAATAACTAAATTTAAAAGCGACTTATACATTAGACAGACCTAATCGAATTACCTCCCTTCCATTGTTGTAATTAGCGTTAGACAGATACGAGCGATATTTGAACAGATAATACTGAATTGATTAATAAAATATACATATTTAAAAATATTTTTTTTTTAAATCTATAAACTAAATATTATTATACACAATAATTTGAAACGAACAGATAATGCAATGTTTAATGACAGTATTACACGATATATAAATTTATACGAATAGACTTGATTCAAATTTAGATTAGATTTTTAAACTTAATCTAAATTTAAATCAAGTTAATGGAAAAACAAAAAAGTATCCAAAAAACAAAATTTATAAAAAAAAATTTTTTTAATAAAGGTAAATGGATTAATAAATAAATTAGATAAAAATAGATAAATAAAATATTTAAAAAAATAAAGTTTTTTTTTTTAAATTTGGTTAGAATTAAAATTTAACCCGTATTTCTACGAGACTTCATCCCACGGCTACCTTCATATGAACGCTTGAACTTGAGTTGAGCACGGTTCTGAAGAAGTAAAGAGTTCCCAAAATATTATATCATACGGAGTTTCCACCAGACCATCTTGATGTAGGTATTACATAACATTCTAACATTGTGTAGATAAACAGATATATGGGGGTTTGTGGAAAAAATTATATTATTATATATATGTATGTATACATTGTATTAAGGGTGAAACTATTTATTTTGTTCCACGATTATATATCTTATTTGCTCCAACTTGTGTCTATCCGTCACACCTCTGCATTGTATTGCCTTCTAAGTATCACATTTCTTTATATATATATATATATATATACATATTTGTTGATTTTATTCCATTATTTGCGACAAAACATATTCTGTTTCGTTAACACTTGCAAAAAGCGCCAACTTCATCAGGCGACAATGGAGTCCAAATGGCATAAGTTTTAAATTCACCTCAACAGGAAATTTAAATTGAAGATACATTGGAGAGGGGAGGGGGGCAGAGATGGAGCTCTGTCTATAACGGTGACATGAGACATGAGAGGTGAGGGGGGACCCCAACAAGTCGTGTTTCAAAATATTGCGTGGGAGGTTTTCACGTGTTTGGGCCGTGGTGATTTCAATTCCAGCCGTGGCGACGGGGAGGGGGGCAGAGTGAGTTTAATTTAAAATGAGAATAAAATTATAATTATAACCGTCATTTTTATTTTAATAGGTAATTATCATGTGGATAAAAATGTTTGATAATTTTCATTTAGGGTATTAATTGCTACTTCTGCATTCTATTTATTCTATTTTAATGTAGTTATTCATGGCTTGTTTATTATTTGTAGTGAATTTTGTCGTGATAATATATTTTTTTTAAATTGTGATTATATTATACTAAGATCAATACTAGTAGAATCATTTTATAAAAGAAGTTTAATGGTGTTACCAGTTTTAGCATTAACAAAACCGATTACGATAACGTAGAAGGATTAGCAACAACTCCTCCAATATAGATATATTCAATAAACATAAGAACTTTTATGATAAAGCACTAAAGGAGAGTGGATATAAAAATACCAAAATAGAGTATATTCCAACTACACAAAATAACCCTAATAGGAACAAAAATAGAAATAGGAAAATTATCTGGTCTCCACCTCTATTTAACAACTCAACTAAAACCAAATTAGGGAATAAATTCCTGAACTTAATAAACACTCATTTCCCCAATAACAACATACTCCATAAAATTTTTAATAAGAATACACTAAAACTCAGCTGAAAACCCATCCCAGACTAACTATTATATTGGTCTGGCAGGTAACAACTTCAAGGAAAGATTCTACAACCATAAACTCTCCTTCAACAACCCTGACCATCCTGACCAAACTGGACTTTCACTACACTACCACAAAATAAAAACCAAAAAAGAAACTCCCATAATAAAGTGGAAAATCTTGAAAAAATCCAGCACCTGTAAATCAATAAACTCCCCATGTAGATTATGTTTAAATGAAAAACTGGAAATTATCCGCTTTAAGGACAAAAACAAACTCCTAAATAGAAAACAAGAGATATCTATCAACTGTAAACATAGTAGACTCTACCTCCTTAGCAACCCACATACCCCACCTTAACCCCACACCAACTCCCCACATAATTAAAAAAAAAAATTTTTTTTACAAAAATGAATGATAACATTAACCCCCCCATTATACAAAACACATTATAACCCCCTACCCACCCACCCAAATTTACCACCCAACCCAACCCCAACAAGTCCCGATGAATCTATAAATCTATAAATATATAACCACCCCTCTAAACTACCAATAACATCAAATCTCTAAGTACTACCTATAATGCACAGCCTCAATAGCCTCTCAGTCATACTACCAATTCTACCAAAATCATCTCCCACATAAGCCCATAACTGGGATAACTATTAACACTGATATCACTTAGACTAATCTAATCTCAATTACCTAACCCTTCGATTACTATCTTGAACACTTAATTATTGACTGGTACTTAGTCCTTGTCATTGGTAGTAGAACTAAAAAAGCCTACCATCACTTGTAGACTTATTTCGCCCAATGACTTCACAAGTAGCAGGATGGTAATGATGGTGATAATTATTATTATTATTATTATTATTATTATTATTATTATTATTATTATTAGTATTATTATTATTTACTCACTAGGAGTTATCACACTGGTCATCGTCAGTGGTCACCCACTGCCGACAACCTGTGGTATTCCCTGGAGTCTGAGTGACAACAAGTCTCCTCAGGCATCCAGTATGCTCTACCTCTTTTCGTTCATCACCGCTGATGACCTTGCGGTAATCGCAACAGCCACCTACCAACGATTTCCCGCTGATAAGGGCCATTCGTCCCCTCTGGGGCCCGAGTGGCAACAAGCCTTCCCAAGGTCCCAGAGCTGTCCGCGCTCTTCCAGTGGAGGTCTGGTTTTGCGCTTTCCCTCCTCGACCCTCTGTCCATAATTTTCGTGGCGTCAGCCTATGCTTGCGCCTCTCTCGTGCGATTGTATTTTCCCCGGTTCTGTTGTTTTGTGCTTCCATGTGTTTGTTCTCCATTCGTTGCTTATGTGAGTTGGTTTCCGCATTCAAGGACATTTCTCAGGATTGTAGCTGTTTTGATCATTACTGTCCTTTGTATGGTCTCAGTTATCCCTTTGATTCCTATTTCTCCTAGTCTTTTCTCCATGTTTTTGGGGACTGTTCCTAGTGCTCCTATGATTATTGGTGTTATACTGACTTTCTTCATGTTCCATATTCCTTTCAATTCTCTGGCAAGTTCAGTATATTTGCTTCTCTTTTCCGTCTCTTTGATCTTCACTCTGTGGTCCGCTGGAACGGCAAAGTCCACGATTTTGCAGGATTTTTCTTTCTTGTTGATTATTATCATATCCGGTCTCCTTGCTGTTATCGGTTTGTATGTTTGTACATTCATATCCCATATGATTTTGTGTTTTTCGTTTTCTAGTACAGTTTCTGGTTTGTGTTTGTACCGTTTTCTTGCATATTCGAAATGCAGTTGTTTGCACATTTCCCGGTGTACTTCTTTCCCCATGCTGTCATGTCTGTTCTTGTATTCCCTTTGTGCTTGCTTGCTGCATTCACTTATTATATGATTTATCGTTTCGTCTCTTTGTCCACACAATCTGCATTTGCTGTTTTCCTGGGTTTTATCTATCTTTGCTTTAATAAAGTTTGTCCTAATCGCATTGTTCTGTGCGGCCGTCAGCAGAGATTCCGTTTCTCTGTTCAGGTTTCCTTTTCTTAGCCATGCCCAGCTGTTTTCATTGGCTTCATCGCTTGTGAGTCTTATAAAGCGTCCATTTGAGTTGTTTTTCTTCCCACTTTTCCTTTCTTGTCTTTTTGTTTCTGGTTTCAGTGCTTCCGGGGTTGTTTGTTGGGCTGGTGTCTCTTGCTGTGGTGATCAGTCTTTCCGTGTTCTGGGTTACATATTTCTCCAGCTCTTTTTTGGTGTCTTCCACACAGTCTTCTATACTTACCAGTCCTCTACCTCCTTCATTTCTTTTCACGTAGAGTCTGTCCGTGTCGTCTTTTGGGTGCAGTGCATTGTGCATAGTCATTAGTTTTCTAGTTCTTTGGTCAAGGTGCCTGAGTTCTTCTTTGGTCCAGCCTATGAATGGTCCAGAGTATCTTATTAGTGATACAGCCCATGTGTTTATCCCTTTTACTAGGTTTCTGCTATATAGTTTAGTTTCTAAGAGTTTCCTTGTTCTTCGTAGATATTCTTTTCCAATCTTCTCTTTCATTTCTGTATATTTGATTGTGTCTGCTTCCAGAACTCCCAGGTATTTGTAACTACTTGTTCTCCTAGCGCCCTCATCTCCTCTTGGTTGGGGAGTTCTATACCTTCTGTCTTTTCAAGTTTTCCTCTTTTGATCTCTAGCAGTGCACATTTTTCTATTCCAAACTCCATTTGGATATCCTGGCTGAATATCTTGGTTGTGTTTATCAGCTTTTCCAGTTCTGTTTTGTTTTTTGCAAACAGTTTAAGGTCATCCATGTACATCAGGTGGTTTAATCTTTGTTCTGTATCCGTAAACCTGTATTCGGCATCACACTTTCTGAGTATGCAGATGAGTGGCATCATGGCTATTATAAACAGTAGTGGTGATAGAGAGTCTCCTTGAAAAATGCTTCTCTGTATTTTTATCTCAGACAGGTATTGTCCTCCGGCTGTCAGTTTTAGTCTCCATGTTTCCATTGCTTTCTGGATGAGATTAATAATCCTGTCTGGTATCTTGTATATTTTTAAGCATTCAATTATCCATGTTTGGGGAATTCTGTCGTAGGCTTTCTTGTAGTCAATCCATGACATGGTTATGTACTTTTGTCTGCTCTTCACCTCCTTCAGAGTCTTTTGATCAATGTATAGTAGATCATGTGCCCCACTTTGTCCTTTCCGGCATCCTTTTTGTTCCTCGGGGAGCAGTCCACGTTTGTCCAGGGATTGGTAGATTTGTTCTCTCAGTTGTGCTGTGAGAATTTTCCACATTATTGGTAGACATGTTATCGGTCTGTAGTTGCTGACAAACAAAATTCACTATAAATAATAAACAAGCCATGAATAACTACATTAAAATAGAATAAATAGAATGCAGAAGTAGCAATTAATACCCTAAATGAAAATTATCAAACATTTTTATCCACATGATAATTACCTATTAAAATAAAAATGACAGTTATAATTATAATTTTATTCTCATTTTAAATTAAACTCACTCTGCCCCCCTCCCCGTCGCCCCGGCTGGAATTGAGATCACCACGGCCCAAACACGTGAAAACCTCCCACGCAATATTTTGAAACACGACTTGTTGGGGTCCCCCCTCCCCTCTCATGTCTCATGTCACCGTTATAGACAGAGCTCCATCTCTGTCCCCCTCCCCTCTCCAATGTATCTTCAATTTCAATTTCCTGTTGAGGTGAATTTAAAACTTATGCCATTTGGACTCCATTGTCGCCTGATGAAGTTGACGCTTTTTGCAAGTGTTAACGAAACAGATTATGTTTTGTCGCAAATAATAGAATAAAATCAACAAAAAAATATATTTTGCTCTGAATTTTCATTGAGCACTCTCATAAACTCGGTTTCAACTTCCTTCGGATTCATACCCCCAGGATATTTGTAACAAGTTAATTATATATATATATATATATATATATATATATATATATATATATATATATATATATATATATATATATATATATATATATTGTGTTTTTCGCTCTGTGGAAATAATAAACTAGTAGAATTGCGAAGTACAAAGATAAAAAACATAATAAACATAATGCTTTTTTTCATCTTTGTAATATACTAGAAAAAATAAAGCCATAAATTAGTTGATAAGTAGTAAAATTGGTAAGTAGCAAAATTGGTAAGTAGTAAAATTGGTAAGTAGTAAAATTTATAAGTAGTAAAATTGGTAAGTAGTAAAATTGGTAAGTAGTAAAATTGGTAAGTAGTAAAATTGATAAGTAGTAAAATTGGTAAGTAGTAAAATTGGTAAGTAGTAACATTGATAAGTAGTAAAATTGGTAAGTAGTAAAATTGGTAAGTAGTAAAATTGGTAAGTAGTAAAATTGATAAGTAGTAAAATTGGTAAGTAGTAAAATGGGGAAAGGGTTAAATTGGTAAGTAATAAAATTGATAAGTAGTAAAATTGGTAAGTAGTAAAATTGGTAAGTAGTAACATTGATAAGTAGTAAAATTGGTAAGTAGTAAAATTGATAAGTAGTAAAATTGGTAAAAAGTAAAATTGGTAAGTAGTAAAATTGGTAAATAGTAAAAGTGGTAAATAGTAAAAGTGGTAAGTAATAAAATTGGTAAATAGTAAAATGGGAAAATAGTTAAATTGGTAAGTAATAAAATTGATAAGTTGTAAAATTGGTAAGAAGTAATATTGGTCAGTAGTAAAATTGGTAAATAGTAAAATTGATAAGTAGTAAAATTGGTTAGTAATAAAATTGGTAAATAGTAAAATGGGGAAAGAGTTAAATTGGTAAGTAATAAAATCGATAAGTTGTAAAATTGGTGAGTAGTAAAATTGGTAAGTAGTAAAATTGATAAGTAGTAAAATTGATAAGTAGTACAATTGATAAGTAGTAAAATTGATAAGTAGTAAAATTGATAAGTAGTAAAATTGGTAATTAGTAAAATTGATAAGTAGTAAAATTGGTAAGTAGTAAAATTGGTAAGTAGTAAAATTGATAAGTAGTAACATTGATAAGTAGTAAAATTGGTAAGTAGTAAAATTGATAAGTAGTAAAATTGATAAGTTGTAAAATTGGTAAGTAGTAAAATTGATAAGTAGTAAAATTGATAAGTAGTAAAATTGGTAAATAGTAAAATTGATAAGTAGTAAAATTGATAAGTAGTAAAATTGGTAAGTAGTAAAATTGATAAGTAGTAAAATTGATGAGTAGTAAAATTGGTAATTAGTAAAATTGATAAGTAGTAAAATTGGTAAGTAGTAAAATTGGTTAGTAGTAAAATTGATAAGTAGTAACATTGAAAAGTAGTAAAATTGGTAAGTAGTAAAATTGATAAGTAGTAACATTGATAAGTAGTAAAATTGGTAAGTAGTAAAATTGATAAGTAGTAAAATTGATAAGTAGTAAAATTGGTAAGTAGTAAAATTGGTAAGTAGTAAAATTGGTAAATAGTAAAATGGGTAAGTAATAACATTGGTAAATAGTAAAATAGGGAAAAAGTTAAATTGGTAAATAATAAAATCGATAAGTAGTAAAATTGATAAGTAGTAAAATTTGTAAGTAGTAAAATTGATAAGTAGTAAAATTGATAAGTAGTAAAATTGATAAGTAGTAAAATTGATAAGTAGTAAAATTTGTAAGTAGTAAAATTGATAAGTAGTAAAATTTATAAGTAGTAAAATTGATAAGTAGTAAGATTGATAAGTAGTAAAATTCGTAAGTAGTAAAATCGGTAAGTAGTAAAATTGGTAAGTAATAAAATTGGTAAATAGAAAAATTAGTTAATCCCACTTTTATTAATTATCAATTTTACTATTACCAATTGATAAGTAGTAAAATTGATAATTAATAAAATTGCTAAATAGTAATATTGGTAAGTAGTAAAATTGATAAACATTTTTATTAGTAAATACCTGTGATTTAGCTTCATCATCAAAGTTCTGTTGTACAAACATTCGTCCAACTGCATTCCCAAGTTGTTCATTCGTGAAGTACGTGCAAGTCCGCCAACGAGGACGGGCTGATGCAGTGCCAGTGATTACCTAAAACCAGATATGCGGATAATATATTAAAATATATATATGTTATACAAAATAATATATGTTATACAAAATAACTGTACGTTATAACAGGAGTGTTTAGAAACAGTTTTACAGTTATATTTAAGAAAGGATATGAACAAGTATATAGAGCAAGATATCAAAACGAATAAAAACACGATTATAAACTATCCCAGTTTCACCATGAAAATCTGCAGTTTACTGCACATGGACACGGATCATGTAAATATACAATGCGTATATTTGCATATAGTCCAAATGTGTTAGTCAGAGCACATATAAATAGTGGTGGTCTAGTGAGTATTTTAGTGTGACCATGTGTACATTAGATGTCTGATCTATAATTCAATAACTAATAAGATGTCGGGTAAGCGAAGATTAGGTATAGAGTAGAAAGTGACTATAGCCATATACACTCAAATTACTTATTAAATTGTAAATCTTAAATCTAGAGTAGATTCGTACATGTTAAAACATATAGTATTACATCAATAATTATAAGTGCATCGACTTACATATTGGGGCTATATGCAAATGTACGTACAATTTCACGAAACTCATTGATAATTCTGGAGGTACCACGGTAGTTTTAATTCGTGTTTTGGTTTGTGTTGATATATATATATATATATATATATATATATATATATATATATATATATATATACTACAAGAATACACGTCCCGGGACAGGTAAAATTAATTCCCATAACATTTTTGCACAACTGTTATGGTCCCTTACGAAGATAAAAATCAACGTGTAGTGATATTAAACGTTATGTGTATAATCTTATTCAACTTTTGATAAAAATCCATTGTATGATTTCTATTAAAAAAGACGTATGAAATTTAAGGCTTAAGGGGCATAAAAAATTAAATTCAGGGATTTTTTTTCATTAATGCATTATGTCAATGGATCACATTTCACATTCAATGCAAATCTGAAATATTTTCATTTTCAACGAGGTGATTACCTGTGTGTATATTATGACCTCTAAACCCCCTTTAAAATACTCCAAATTAACTGAAGTTTGAGGAATATTTATTACGTTATGTCTAATGCTTATTATATCAATTTCACGAAACTCAGAGGTATCTGAATTTTCACGAAGGGCTTCAACCTTCTATATATTCTTTTTGCCTAAAACTAAATAAAAGTAAATATCGATTACGCCTAGTATATGTGTTAAATTCAAAATATCCGTTGATTAGTTTAGGAGTGAATGATGTGCATAGAAATATATAAGCATAAACACACACACGCACACACACATATATATATATATATATATATATATATATATATATATATATATATATACATAGATTACTTGTAAGGAGGTAGGAAACTTCAAGGCAGAGTGCTCAATTAAATCAGTAAAGAGAATTAAGAGCTTAATATTAAATCAGAAACTACCACATCTGGTTTTAAAATCTATGGAGGTCATACCCACGTAGTATTTCTTGTTATTTGGGTTTTCCTTGATAAATATTGTTGCTTGATATACAATACTTTTGGTTAGACATTTATTTTGTAAAGGACAAAGTTTACGATTTATGCAGTTACATCTTTTCTCTTCATTGCTAACGTTTTCATTTCTATTCGGGTGTTTACTATTAGTGTTTTGTTTATTTCTATTTGTATTGTTTATATTTTTGTTCTTCTTAGTGTTATTCTTGTTATATTTTCCTTACATTGTTTTTATATAATTTGTTATAAATAACAAATTACATAAAAAAGTAGAAGATATAACAAAAGTAACACTAAGAAGAACAAACATATAAACAATACAAATAGGAATAAACAAATTACTATAATACTAACACATTGTCTGTACCTGCTTCACCTCATTCCCCTGAAGATAGACCCGTATAGGTCTGAAAGTACTTGGGAGACAAATCCAAACTATGGCAAATTCATCAGCCAATTCCCCTCCAGAACTAAGATCCTGATTTGGACTATTGAAAGGATCTACCAAAGGGTATCTAGACATGAGTTGTCTCTTATATTCAACAATACTTGTCTGCAAGAGAAGATGCTGCCTGGATATATATATATATATATATATATATATATATATATATATATATATATATATATATATATATATATATATGCTTCTTTTATAGGTTGATCACTGGTGGACGGGATAACACTTTGTACTTAGTGTGAAGTAATAATATTCTGTATAGAATAAATTTCTCTGGATTTTTGGTAGCATTGTAAAACAAACATTGTAAACAATGAAAGTCCATATATAGTGCAATAATTTGTTCTACTGTTAGTACCAAGTTTGTTAGCGCAATGGATGAGGTACTTTACTGCTGATCATATAGTCTAACCTTCCTGATCGGGTCTTTTCCATAAGTATTCATGTTTTCAATTTTGTGTTACATAACCAGTGAAAATGCATGAACGCAATAATTATAAATAATTATAAATATTTCGGGCGTCGTATGATACGGTAAAATTATAACAAAATTAAAGTAATTATACTTTCATTTTGTTATAGCTTGGAGAAATTAAAGAAACTCACGATTATTATAAACTAGCAGGACCCGTGTCCCGTCGTTGCCCGGTGAAATAAAACAGACTGATTTTAATTTTTAAGTTAAATAAATAGATTCAGAAATGAAATCATTTTACTGGAAGTAATTTAGGTAATTAAAATAGGATTTAACATGAACCTGTGTCCTAGCGTTGTTGTGTTTGTTCCAACAAATTCCTCTTTTATAGTGGTAAAAGTTATTCGTACAAAGCTCTTGGACACACAATGCTTGAAGTTTTACCTTCTGGTGCCAATATGTATAGTGTGGAGAGCTTACCCTTGAAAATCCTACATAAAACTGCTCGTGGCTAAAGCAAGGTTAAGTCAAGTTTAGACCAACCACTGGCAATGATTGTCATTGGGACTTGTTAATTATCATAGCAAAACACAATTTAACTGGGAACTGAAGCCTTTTAAATTCTATTGCAGAATCCGACGGAATAATGGGTATTCTGGGAAAGAATGTCAGTTTGCCCCTTGCCACACCAGTCAGTATTACAGCTTCTATCACATGAGATTGCATGAGTTTAACACACAGTCTCATTCCATTGGAGCATCAAGATGCCGGAGTAACATAATTGGGCATCCAGCTTTCAGCTTTAATGTGTGTGTTGGCATACCAAGCAATTCTAATGAATTTAAAAATTCTGTACTGCCTGGTCGTCATTGAGAGTAGAATCCACAGAAGTGAAAGTTTGTTCATCACGTAGAATTTCATCAAGCAGTTTTTGATTGATTACATGTACCATGTCATTTTTAGGAGCTAGAATTGCTCTCTCCGTTAGCCATTCAGGATGCACATAGTTTTCAGCTATATTTGGATAAACTTTGCTACTAATTTCTGTGAGTGGTGAAACAATTGAGCCAATACCTGGAGTAATAACAATCTTGCCATTGTTGGTTGTTGCAAGCTTGCCATCATCTATTTTTAGGAGTAGGGAGGTAAACTAACAGCCATTGGGTCACTATTGAGATTTACATGCATGTTTGTTAATAACATTAGTCTTAATGTACTTCCACAAATATGACAATTTAATACAAGTATTAAGCTCGTCAGCAGGACTTCAACGTGGAACAATAGGAAGCGTTTGTCGGAAGTCACGTGATAATAAAAGTGTTATGCCACCCATAACAACATCACGTTTCTTGAGATCATGCAATGTTTTATCTAGAGCCTCGGACGCTTGTTTATGTGCCATTGTACATTCATCCCATACGATCAAGGAACAATTCTGTAAAACTTTACCTGAATCTGATCCTCTTTCTATTTGACAAATTGGATCAGCATCTTTTGTTAAAGATACTGGCAACTTAAACGTGGAGTGAGCTGTCCTACCACCAGGAAGAAGAGTGGCTGCAATGCCCGATGATGCCACTGCCACAGCTATTTTGCCTTCTAACCTAACTTTAGCAAGAATTAATTTGGTAACAAATGTCTTTCCTGTACCTCCGGGTGCATCAAGAAATATAAGGCAACCTTGCTGATCTTCTCCAGTATTAACTACAGTACGAAAAATATGAGTTTGCTCATTATTTAGTTGTGCGATACCATATCGAACAATTGATACTTGCTCATGAGTTTGATAACTAATTTTACGCGTCTATGCAGTAGTTACCGGATGTGTATTAGATCGATTAGGTGAGGTAAGACCCAATTTTGTCAGTGTTTTACCATTCATCTTATAAGTCATATCTTCGATATGAACTAAAGCCATATTGAAGATGTCGTCTGAAAATGTTATATCAACTTCAGGCTGTTGATTGCGTTTCCTAAGAAAGAAATCTTCACTAAAAGCTTCTTTGTGTGCATCCCAAAGTCGTTTTGGATGAGACACTGCACATGATGTCAACATGATCGCAAACAAATGTCTCAAATTTAGATATAGATGCTTCCTGTAATATAGCATCCCAGTGGTTATCATCCTCAAGTAGTCCATGTACACTACATGCATTCCTTAATGTAGTCATAACTTGACCATTGATCGTTTTTAGGTCATTAAAGCTCTGTGGACCTCTAACATGGTGTAGAAGCAGTCTCAAACAGAAACAGTCAAATTGATTTGGATGCACGGTGTATACCCTGCCCAAAACTTCTGTTCTTTTAACGCACGGGTAGCCTGGAACTGGCTTACCCTGTAATCGTCGCTTGAAGACCTTAGTTTTAGTGTCCCATGTATAATAAAATGGAACTTCCGAGTACAAAAGTGTACGTGCAAAAAAATCTGTTTGATACAATTTGTAGAAAGCTGTTAGAGTGGTTGAAGGTGGATTTGCAACTCTATCTGCCGCAGTACTTTCAGTAAAGTATATCCGCTGTCCATTTTCTAGATGAACTGATAGGTGAATAACTGGGGGATTATGTACATGTATGTGAAAGTTAAGTATTCTCCAAATGTCTTCATTGGTTGATATGTAACGTCCCGTTTCGTATCTCTTAACTTCATCATAAGCATTACTTTAAATTGTGAAGATAGAGTGATCACTACCTTTATTTACATATTTATAGATGTATTTTATTGATTTCACGCTGTTGCAATATTGAACATCGATATGTGCATCAAAATCTTACAAATAGAATAGATATAAGTGGTTCTGACACCTGACGAACTAGTAAAATGTAATTAACATAAAAACACAACACATTTTTATTATTAAAATGCACTGAAAACATTAATTGGATTAACTTGAAAAGTATTCTCGTTTTATTTTTTCTCAATTGAAAAACAGCAATGAATTTGTTGTTATTTTACTACGTCAATGTAACATACTTTTTACTAACGTGTAACCACGTATAAAAGGTCTAAAGGCCACTCGAAGATAAGGGTTATTGAATTTGTCAGGTGAACGATGAAAGATCATGGAGATTTGTAACCTGGTATTAAATTTATTATTCAAGAAGACAACTGAACAAAAAATGTTATTGTAAGCCAGAAAGCTTCCCGTAGTAGGGTGTTCCACAGACGGGGGTTCGAGTTGATAAACTTTGCTCATGGAAGTTTTGTTTAGTTTAGGGAGAAAAGGGAAATTATCGAAAATGGCTGTAGCTAGATGAGTCTTTGTTGTGAATGTTTTATAGAGGGAACCATAGATTGGAGCTCAGTCGAGCACCTATCATGAAAATAACGATAAAGCAGAGAAAGATTAGCAACATTTTTTATGTGGAGAAGAAGCTGCAGGTAAGAAAAGAGGAATCCCGGTGTTCTACTCTATCAAAGCAGGTAACGGTTCTCTGAGCGGCACCTAAACAAATATGGCAATAGTACTCCATCTTAGAACGTATTTAAATCAGGAGTGAAATACTTTTTGCAGCAGTAGAATGATGCAAACATTTTCAGCGACCTTAGTAACGGATTAGAAGTAAGTCTTTTATTTCAAGTCCGAATTAAACGTAAACCCTAAAAGCTTATCAAAGCAAGGGGATTCGTCAAAGAGAGCACTATTCATTTCAATTGGGCAAAGTGGGGTCCGAGCGTTGGTGGTGAACGTAGAAAAGCTTGGTTTTAAACGTATTAAAAGTAACAAACCGCCTTTTCACCATTGCCCTACCTGCTCCAGAAAGACTATGACAATCGATGCTATTAAAAGTCTTACCATAGATGGTTATGTCATCTGCATAAATGTCGATGTTAGAGTGTGAATTGGGAGATGGTTGATAAATACAATGAAGAGAGTTGGGCCTAGAACGGATTTTAAGGCAGACGAACGTTAATGCTATGTGCTTCTACCCATCAACGACTACTTTTATAAACCTATCAGGGAGAAATGATCTGATGGTTGAGAGGATATTTCAAAATATTCCATAACTAAAATGCTTGTGAAGATGACCTTTATGCCAAACCCTATCAAATGCCTTTTATATGTAAACAGCTATTACTATAGCAACGAAGACCCCGAAAGTAGATTCACTAATCAGGTGTGATATTACAGTCAACACTTCAGCTGTTGAATTTACAGGGCGAAATCCATATTGCTTTTAACTGGGTAGGCTTTCTTTAGGTGATCGACAACTTCTTGATTTATCACTGATTCATTCAACTTACTCGTGACGCACAGGAGAATGGTTTGTATGTACTCTAATGCAGAAAATCATTCTCCAGTATTTTTAAATGACGAAGTTTTCCAACGTGTTGGGTAGCACTTCTTTTTTAAAACATTGAACAGATTGGTAAGAATAGGTGCTAGTTTCAATTGCAGCTTTTTAAGCACTATGATTAGAATATGAAGGTACTTGATAAGTTTGCTAAAATCCCGGACAGATATATGTGTGTCGCTCAGAGTATTTTACAGGCATAGTGAAACATTCAGAAGGTAGGCGGCCCTGATCGCAAAGGGTAACATTTTTATCAAAGTATTTTTTCAAAATGTGTGTATTTATCGGATGCTGAAAAATCACCTATGTTTTATTGATGATTGTTGAGATAGAGGTCACGCATCGGTTCACGACCCTGTTTGTTATTCGCTAAAAATCGTGGGAAACAAGTCTCTGCTTAGCTACTTAACGGATTTCGCATATGATTCTTTTGCGTTTTCTATAACCATTTTACATTGGATGTGGCCAGTCATGAAGGCACCTTGCATTTCAGTACATATATTTCGTTAAAATCAATCAAAATAGTAGTATTCTGTGTGCGATGACAACACTACATTCAAGGGTGTACCACGGCTGGCAAATTGTTATTTGTTGGAACTTCTTGGAAGGTAGCCTATCAGGTAAATCGTATTCGATACATGACACATTCTTTTCGAGCATAGAATGCAGAGAAATTTCTGATATGAATGATCTGAGGCTGTCCCAGTCACCCATCCAGTATCGATACACTGTGAGATGGATATCAGAGGTCCTTATTCACTCTGTTTTGATCTTAATTTAGACAACTGAGTGATCAGAAGATCCCAGCGGAGACAGCACAGTGCAGGATAAGTTGTCAGAAAAAAGATCAAGAAGACTTGCAAAATGTCCGTCAGAATCGGGTACGCAAGTAGGCTTGTCAACAATCTGTGTTAGACCATAAACAAAAGAAAAATCGTGACTTAACCCCCCTTCATTATATTTCTTGTTTGAGTTGACTAGCGATTTAACATTGTGAACATTAAAATCTCCATATACATTAATATTGGCAGGAGGGTGAGCATACAGAATATGGTAAATTTTCTCATAGATACTATCAAAGATACTAACTACGTCATTGTGGGATCGATAGAGAGCAAATATGAATGGTGTGATGTGAGTAAGTGCTACGTAAAAACACGTATAGGGCAATGTATTTGAAGATGTCCCTTTCACATAGAAAGCTATTCCTAATGTAGGCACATATTATATGTCCGTGACGGCTAGGTTTTGATGTCATGTTCGAGTTACCTTTACTCTTTAAATGATCTAAATAAGCAGATCGGCCAATGCAAATTTCGCACAGGAACAAAAGTTTGAGTCTCCCGTAAATAGATTTCAACCTCTGGAAGGTTGCAACGTAGTCCCCTAATGTTGGAAAAGACGACCTTATAGTATGGGGTTTACGTTAGAAGTTTGGGCTTTGGGTTTACGCTTATGTTGTGTTTTGTGACATCATGTTGGGATTGGAGGGATTGTGGAAAAGGTAAGGACGCAGAGAGAGATAGTAAATGAAAGAGAGTTTTTTTTCTTTGTAGACAATTGAAGAAATCAAAGCCGTAGCAGTTATAACTCTATGGCACTGAGAGGCTCCACCGGAAACTACTGCATCGTCCTGGTACCATTCACAAAGTGTAAATACAGGAGCCCCGGTATTATGCACCTGCTGAGAGAGCAGCTTCCTTGGAAGTTACTTCAAGGTTCGGGTCCTTGAACTATTAACCGGATAACGTCAACCCAGGTAACACGTTTACCTCCAGCATCCTTCTTAGTGACATGACAACAAGAAAAGAAAGAGAATTACTCAAGTTATCTAAATATACTACTTACACTAAACAGCCGACTAAATAAACAGCGTTTTCCCCCCTTTTGTCAGAAACATCTCCTATGGAAAATTAGGACTGAAGGGAAAAGTAGAGGAAGCTAGATTTGCGAGACTGCCGAAAATGCATCCACAGTGCGTTTTCAACTCTCCATTAGTTTTGTTTAACATAAAGATAATAGTGATTTGTAGATAAACACGTAACAAAGTATGTACTTTGTATAAGAATCTCCTGACCCTAAGGAATTTGGAAATACGTTCCTATTCAATAAACAGTAAAAAGAAAATGCAGAAGGAAATGGGGACTTTTTCCATTTTTCTTTCCTTTTTTTCACAAACTATTTAGGTTTTTCGAGCCTTAAAAAATGTGATTTAAATATATTCTAGTCCGTTGATATGAAGCGAGGTTTTAATTCAAATAGCGTTTCTCACAACTGAAAATAAAAAATGGCCACGACGACGGGTTTTTAAGTAAATGGTCTTTAATGGAAGACCGGTATGTGTTATTTTGAACGCCCGTTGACTGGAAGGTTCCATTACTAATCTCACTCGGAATGTGTTGTTGAACTCTACTATCCAATCTTAACGTCGTCCTACCCACGTAGTAAGCACTGCAACTACATTTAAAATGATTAATTACATTATTTTAGGGGGGGGGTAACACGTCTTTACAAGAGAACGCCAATAAAGGTTTTGTAGAAAACACAACACGCACATTCGAAGAAAAATACCAATGTTCAACTGCTGAGCTGATTTGCTTGGCGAATTTATCACTTACTGTGCCTAACGAAGGTAAACGAATGTAAATCGGAAATTTAGTCACCGCTTTTAATTTTATTTCGGAAAAAGTATTTATTTTCCTTTTGATGACAGCCCTAATCACATCAAGAGGATAGCCGTTATTGGACAAAGTATTGGTTATAGTTTTAATTTCTTCGTCCAATTTATATATATATATATATATATATATATATATATATATATATATATATATATATATATATATATATGTAAAAATAAAAATGGAATAAAGAATAAGCAATTCAACAACTAACAAAAATAAACTGGTGGCTGGAAGAGATCATATATTTTCATGATACCAAACTTCAATACCCATAAGGCAATTTCTATCAAACACATTCATGATACCAAACTTCGACGTCTCACAGAATCCTGTCTGATCCTATGTCATAAGAACACCATTGCCCAAAGACAAGGTTTCTATAACATTTCCTTTCCTTCTGCGAGATAGATTCTATACGAGATGAATTTAAATTAGTATGACTCTGGCTAACTTTTAACCCTTGTTTCTCTTCTTCCTCCTTCTCCTCCTCTCCTGCTTCCTCCTCCTCTTGTTTCGAACCCCGACGTTAACTGCTTCAAATTACTACTAATCCTAGTAGACTTTTGACGTTCTCAATCCGAATTGGATTTCAATCAGCAGGCGATATCCAAGCACTGATTTTTTCTCTCTCTCTTTTTCTTCTTTAGTAGCTTTCGACAGTCAAATTCCGATTTACCCTTTCTTACGTTTGCTCTTGCTTTTTCTTCTTCTTCTTCTTCTTCTTCTTTTTCTTCTTCTTCAACGGACGTGCTAAAGACACTGGTGGATTGGTCTCTCTTTCTTCTTCTTCCTCTTCTTCATCTTCTTTTTCTTTCTCTTTTCATAACATTCCTCGCGTCCCTATTCACCCTTTTTGTTGTTCTCTGCACGTGACATTTTCTTCCAATCGCATTCTTTGTATAAATTTGAAAACTTTTCCGTTTTGAAATAAAGATTACTAACCGAACGAAAATGGTCGTATCTTGACGGCCGAAATATCTCGGTAGAACTTTACAACATGAGTTTTTGAGTTTATTTTTGTTAGTTGTTGAATTGCTTATTCTTTATTCTATTTTTATTTTTACATATTGTCTGAAACTTTGTTTCTTTTTTCTCATATATATATATATATATATATATATATATATATATATATATATAGAGAGAGAGAGAGAGAGAGAGAGAGAGAGAGAGAGAAAGATAGATAGATAGATAGATAGATAGATAGATAGATAGATAGATAGATAGATAGATAGATATAATAGTACAGAAATTCAAATCAACATAGTTACTTAGGTTAAAGGCTGGGGGAACGGTTAAAAGCAAAAAAATGCTGTGTATACTTGATTTTAAAAGACGACAGTAAGTGGTTAAAAATTATAAGTAAAACCCAAGAAAAGTATTTCTTCGCCTGGCTCCGTTCCCCCAACTTGAAAACAAACGGCAGTATGTAGATCTGAACTTCTGTTATGTTATAAATAAATATTCGGCTATCATCATTAAATCAGCGAGCACTCTGTTGGATTGTTTCTTCTAAATTAAACTAATTATTATTATTATTTTTTATTATTATTATTATTATTATTATTGTTATAATTAATGTTATTTGATATGCAAATTACCATATCATACGGTAGTCTTAAGGCTAATATATTATTATTATTATTATTATTATTTTGTTATTATTATTATTTATTTATGTATATATTAGTGAAATTTTAAGCTGAATCATTTCGACACTTGATTATTGGGGAAATGGTAGTTTAATCAGTACCATTGGAGAGCCATGAATATTATAAATGTCCTGTTTTTAAATCTCAGAAACAGTTACATGGTAAACAGCTGATGATCCCCGTGTTAATATTAGACGCTTATGGTCTCCTGTTTTTGTTTCACTGTCAGATACTTAACCCCCCCCCCTTTTTTAAAAATGTTATTTACTTATTTTTTTTAATGAATTTTCCAACGAATGTTAAGTCTGCAATATCTTGGATTTAGTTAGTTTCTCTGGGAATTTAAACTGCATTTTACTTTTTTCTTTTCTTTTTTGTTAAAATGACTTAAAGCTTCTTTAGACTATATATATATATATATATATATATATATATATATATATATATATATATATATATATATATATATATATATATATATATATATATAACTCAATAATCTTTCTTTGTGGTCTAAGTGAGCGAATTATAGCGTTTGATTGTATCTGCTCATCGATATGCAACTCTTTTGTTTATGCTTCTACATTCGACAGCCCACCTTAGCTAGTAAGATCTTTTTATGAAGATCTTAAAAGAGTTATCCTCACTGCTTAGTAAGATGATGAAATTATCCTGTTGGGAGATTTCAATGCAAGGGTGGGTAGGGAATATTTACATGGCGTCCATGTTGATGTTATGGAGTTGAAAGTATTAACATCATCACTCGTAGACGCGATCTAAAGGACCTCTGCAAGGTTCGAGTCAAAAGGAATGATGAGTTCTGGACATATCATTGTCTGGTGTGTGATGACATGAGGTTCGCTCAACTGCTACTGAAAAAGCATGAACTTCATCAAACACGGATGTGTAGTGGCTTGTCACCTCAGGATATGAAGTCTGTAAAACAGTCATACTTTTAAATCAGAGTTGCAGAAAAACTTAGACGGATCAGGGATGAATGGTGGGGACAGAAGGCTTGTGATATTAAGCAATCCGCTGATGTTAATGACAATAAAACAATGTATGACCTGATGAAAACAGTCTATGGTCCTAGGAATTCTAGTGTAACACCATTAAAATCCAAGGATGGCCCAAGGTTGATTATGGATCTAAGCAAGCTACTTGATAGATCGACAGAGCATTATACTTATCTGTTCACTAATCCGTCGATAGTCAGTACTAATGTAGTAGACAGCTTGCATCGGCTATTATTGCCGAAATGGATTCTGTTTCTCCCCTCAATGAAGTGGAGAAGGCTGTATGGCAATTGAGATTCGGAGCACCTGGTGGAGATTATACACATGTGTTAGTCCTTCGCTGTGGTGGAAGACCATTGGCAGTACAAAGTAAAGGGTTGATTGACAACAACTGGTTTGACGGGTATGTTTACCAAGATTAGCGTGACTCCATAATAGTCTCTTTGTATAAGGGCATAAGAAAGAAGATGACTGCGGCAATTATTGAGGCATCTCTCTTTCGAATGGAACAGGAAAAGTATTTACCAGAATAACCTGAATGCCTACATCTGTCGGTTTATGCTTCCTGAAAGTTAGTGTGGCTTTAGAAGAAATAGGAGTACCACTGAACTGATTTTTATGGCACGTCAAATTCAGGAGAAAATTTGTATTGAGCCTTGTCTTGACCTATATCAGGTCTTTTGTTGATCTGACGAAAGCGATCGATACAGTTAATCCAGATGCGCTGTGGAAGGTATTGGGAAAGTGGGGATACCCTTCTAATTTTGTTAGACTCCTTCGGGAGCTGCACGACAAAATGAAAACATGTGTCAACTGCAATGGTTGTCTCTCTTAACCCGTTGCAGTTGACAATGGTGTTAAACAGGGTGATATACCTGCACCTACTTTGTTTCCATCTATTTTGCTTTAACTCTCTCATTGGCTTCCACTAACTGTGAAAAAGGTGTGTATCTTCGATTTTGCATATCAGGTCGGATGTATCACTTACAGCTTTTTAAGACTTTGTCAAATACATTATCCACCGTTGTTTAAGGTTTTCAAGTGATGTGGAGTATATATTTATATATATATATATATATATATATATATGTGTGTGTGTGTGTGTGTGTGTGTGTGTGTGTGTGTGTGTGTGTGTGTGCGCGTATTTGTTTTTCTCCTGCACTTTAACCTGTTTTCCGTTTGTCATTTTTCGCACATTTTGTCTACCACAACATTTCATTTTCATGACTTCTCGTCTACCTTACCCCATATATATATATATATATATATATATATATATATATATATATATATATATATATATATATTGTGTGTATTTATGATAATAATTCATCCAATGATAATATTAAATATATATATATATGTATATATATATATATTTATATATATATATATATATATTTATATATTGTGTGTATATGTATTAAGTCAGCATTTTCTCATTGATGCAAACATTGTTAAAAATAACAGAATTTGTCCGTTTAATTATACCTTTAAAAATGCGAAATCGTTTACTGCGTGTTTCTCAGCCGTCCTTTAAAAAAGTCCCTTCTTTCTAGCTTGTTTGTTCATTTGCTTTTGATACCTGAAGATGATTCGACAGAAAATTAAAAACGTTCGTGAAGCGTATGGGACATGTATTTTTTATTATTTAAATACAAAAAAGACAATCAGAAAAATTGAAAAAAATTTAAAGCTATAATTAAACAGACGAATTTTGTTATTTTTAACAATGTTTGCATAAATATATAAATATATATATTTCTTCTATTAAAAAATTATACAATGCAATAAAATGATTTTTTATTAGTTCTATTTGATAATTTAATTTTTTTAAATAATCATTTCATATTCCAATTCAAATTAAATGATTTTCAAAGTTTTATTTAATTTCAGAATTTTACTTTTCAGAATAAAGTAAAATAAGATAAAAAAAATATGTTGAATATTTAATATTAAAATATTAAGAAATTCAGAAAAACTTTCATTTCAGAATAACTTTCAGAATAATAACAATAAATTTAAATTTCTGAGTTTCAAATAAGTTTTTTAAAATAATTTTTTTCAGAATAAATCTAAAAATAAAAATTAAATTATTATTTACTTTAGTATACATTCTATTTGCAGAATTGTAATTTTCAGAATTAAGTGGAATAAGGTAAAAATATGTTTACTATTAAAAATTCCCGTATTATCAAATTCAGAAACACGTTGATTTTATGAATAAGTTCGGAATAAGTTTCAGAATTTTAAAAAATTCAATTTCTAGGTTTCAAATATGTTCAAACTTTAAAAAATAATTTTAGAATAGATTCAAAATAAGTTTTCAAATACTTAGTTACATATTTCAAAATCAATTATTAATTTCAAAATAAAATTAAATTTTCTAGAGTTTCTAATATGTTCAAAAAATATTAAAATAATAATAATACATTTAAAAAAATATTTATAAAATTTCGGAATAAATTCTAATATGGTTTTCAATAAAATTACATTTATATTGACTTCAGTATAACTATTATTTTCAGAATAAATTTAAAAAATATTTTTTCAATTTCAAGTTTATATTTTTTCCATAAATAATCCAACCACATTAGGTAATTTGGGAGAAAATATAGTATGTCTTTTCATAATAATGTTGTCACTAATTTCATCCAAAATTTCAGTGCCATTCTTGACTAGAAAAGTAGAATCACCTGTCATATATGATTCTCTTTCATATAGAATGACAGCTTTTAATGTAAAATTATTTCCATATATTTGCTGTGTTTTTAAACTAAAGTTCATAATATAACAATTAATTCTTAGTCCTGTTTTATTATTAATCAAAAATCTATTAATTGAGATGACTAGATATTTAGAAATTATTAGTGAATTCAATTCTCGAAGTTAACTGATGCTCTGTATTTTATACAAGTATCACAGTATTTAATCAAAAAAGTTGTTGTTGAAAGTAAATATTTAAATTGATGTGGGCCACTAACAGGATTTTATATCAAATCTTCTTTATTTCAAATGGAAGTTTAGAATCTATACAACACCCAGGTGTTGAATTTCAATTGCAAACATTGTTCTTTAATACATGACAATTGTATAATACAATCTGATTCATCTAGTAGGATCAGTATGAATACATAAAGGTTTTTTCTCTGAGTTTAAATGAAGTGAGAGTTATTTCACTAATTCATGAGCACATTGCTGATGTGCATCATCAAATCTTCTTCTAATGATTCTTCTCAAGTTAGAAATATTATCATGACTATTAAAGATGATATTACTCAATTATTGATGTACACCAATCATATTGCTTGCTAACATTTTGCATATATTCAAGAAATTCAGGCAATTGATTCAGTGATTGCAGAACTGAATTTGCAAAACATGCATTCTCTTGATTAATCAAAGGATGCACAGGAACTAGAGTTTGCTAATTTTAGTTCTTTTATTCTTCTTGGAAGGTTGGTGTGTATTTGTTACAAATTAATTATTCTAGTTCCAGGGGGAGGGGCATGCAAGAATAATGTGCCATACAATGAAGCTTTTTCGTGCAAGGTTGCAAAGGGGGGCAACTCTGCAAGTCCAGTACTAGTTCGTAGTTTGTTGTACTTTTCCCATGCAAGTTTATTAACCACAATCAATGACCTAGGATAAAAGTCACAAAGAAAGAAATTGCATTGTTTTCTGCATTGTTGTATGGCTCTTTCCAGAGCCACACAATCAGTAAATATCTGATAGCCTAAATCAACAATTATTTCATCCACAGAAATTCTTTGGGATTTGTGAATTGCTATAAAGTAAGCAAGTGACAATGGAAATTGTGTTCTAATGACAAAAACACCAGGACAAATTTCATTATTTAACTCATCAACAGCTTTATTTAAAGGCAAGATGCAAACACAATTAAGTTCAAATGCAATTTTTCAGCAACTCGTTCAACAGTTGATTTTCTATCAGGAAATAGGCATGCTTTTTAAAGAATCCTAATATCAGAGTCTGATGGTGAACCAATCCTAATTCTTACCAAAATATCTACATTATTGTTATTGTTATCTTTTTGTCTCATATTAATGGTAAGTTCATCATATTCAAAGTATTTACACAATGATTGTCCACTAATGCTCATTTCTGTTCTTTTAGAATCATATGATGATATTATAGAAAAAACTGTTTTTCATAGACTGGTGGCAATTGCATAAAACCAGTTACCTATAGAGCATTCATTTTTATAAATGGATGTGCCATTTTTGAGGATCTCCAAATATTTAATCAAACATTTTGTTAATGAATGCCAACATTGAATGATTAACCATGCTAATTTAATCAATTATGAACAGGCTGGCTCTTTCATACATCTCATGTAAAATGTCCAAGTCCACTTTCTGCAAGTCATTGTAAGTTGGGTACATTCCATGCTGAACTCTAATCATTAAAGTTTTATGTGTAGTACTTCCTTTTATTTTAAAAGCACTCATGTATGTTGGTCCACATATTATTACTGAAAAACCATTAAATGGATCAGTCATGAGGCTTATTTTGTCAGACAATATGTCCACCCACACCAGAGACAAATGTGAGAATCTGTGAACATTGAATTTCTTTTTCACCTTCAATTTATAATTGTTTTGCAAATTTAATAGAATCAGCAATTATTTTTTAATATCTTTATATTAAGCCAGTGCTGGAAATTCTGAATAACAATTTTGAAATGCTTCTGCAACTTATTTTACATAGCCTTCATTGTTGGTCATGACTATTGTGATTGCTTCTTCTTTCTTTTTATGTGGATATGACACGTCTTCAAAATTACTAGCAGATTTATATAATGAATTTTGTTATAAGAACACTGGTCTATTAGAAGAATAATTTTCCACAATATTTTTATGAAATATGTTTGTAGAATCTTGTGGCATTTCTTGCAATTCTTGTTTTAATCTGATCCTATAAATTATTTTGCTAAGAATATCAGCACCAATCGAAATAACTTGATCAGATGAGCCAAATAAATGGTGTCCTAACAATATATCAGCACAATCATATGCTAAACGTGTCTTTTCCTAATGAGCTGTAGACCAGCTGACTTGAATCTTCCATATGTTGATCTAGTTTCATCCACATTTTCCTGAACACCTGGGAAAGCACATCAAATTTAATTTGGGATTGTTGTCTTTCTTTAAATCGCCTTCAGATTTATTCATGTAAAACATTTCAATGTCTTTTTTATTTGGTAAAGATCAGTACATTTTTTAACAGTGTGATGCTCATTGAATGCTTTAACATCTTCCTTGATGAAATGTGTCAACAAATGATGTGAATCTTTTGTGTAGTTCTGTCCAGTACACAAGACAATGTGATTGAGATTATTAGTTTCATCAATGTCAATGTCTGTGTAAATTCATTGTTCCCTTTAAGATAATAAAGTGCATTCAAAACATTTTGCATATTGACTAATGATTGCTAAACTTTTTGGTTTTAAGTTGGCTATAAGCTAACAACACTATTCAAAGAATTGTGTTCTTTTGATGGCAATCTGTCCATAATATGAGTGGGTGTGTTCTCTTTAGAAATTTGGAAATGAGTTGTAATTTCTTTGATGTCAAGCAACATATAAGACAATGGTCATTTGAATTTTTGAGACACAAGTTTTATCATATTTTGCTCTTTGTATCAATATTTTGTCATAAATATGAAATTTTCTAATTCTTTTGGAATTATTTAAAGTTCAAGACCATTGAAAGGATGTTCCTTTTTTTAAATAAAATTCGCAATCGATACTAATAGTACATTGCAAATATGATTTTCATTAATGACTTCATCCAATTTAGTCAATTCTATCCCATCACTATGTCATTCTCTTTGTTTGCAAATGTCACAAGAATTGGTTTCTATTTTTTGCATTTTTTAATGAAAATTTGTAATAAGAGGACCAAATTTGTTGACAAATTTTGGTTCAGAATGGGCAACTACATTTTCTTTTTCAAGCGGATTTCAAATAATTTTAAAACTGGTTTGACTATGTGTGTCTTTTTCTATTAATGTTTTGAACATAGGCCAGTTTTCTTCTAGACAAGTTATATCATATAATTGCAATGAAATGTATACAACTCTTAATTTGTAGACAGAATTCACCAATGTATGGGAGTGTGTGGGGTCATTTTTCTAATAAGTTCGAGTTTAGTGTTTCAGTCCGATTGGCCACAACAGTACATATAAGCACTATGAATGGCATTGCATTCTTTAAATTCCTTCATTTTTTTGCGAATTTCTTTCAGATTCAAATCTGAATGGTTTCATGTTTTTTAAATTTTTTCCAAAAGTTGAGTTCTTCTATCAGGACACACTTCATTAGTGTTACAAATACGAGCCAACTATCCATCCATCACAAATTTAACATCAATTTATTAACCAATTTCATCTTGACTAATTTCTTTACCATTATTTTCATAAATTTGGCTAGAATATTTGCATTCACATTCATTTATTTTACATTCAGTAGTTTCGAAAGCATGACATATCAAAACATACAATGGGGGATTGCTCATTATTGAAAGTTTGCGACGAATCTTGCTCCAATAAACTGCCAACAGGCTATTCTTTTCAACATTGTTGACAAAAAACAGTTTTTGCAGTATTTTTTACTAGTTTGAGTATGAAATATGCTCGAGAAACTTTGTTAAGTTCTTTTCTTGTAATTTCTTCTGCTATTGTTAAGTATTTGTATAATCTAAATCAGATTTTGTCAATTTGACAATCATAATAGCTTATTCAATACAAAAGTTTTAAAAATTGATCAATCTATTTTTCTTGTAAGTTTAAATTTTTCTTTTTAATATATTATTTAAATTTCTATAATTTGCTTGATAGATTAATCTTGATTTAATATATTTATCATATATTCTGTTTTTTCTATATTTCTCTTGGTGTTTTACTTTGAATTTTCACATTTTTTTATACATTTTTGATATTCAATATCTTGTCTTTTAGATTCACTGATATTTTATCATTTTTCTTAATATTTTTCGTTTCGTTTAGCATTATTTCTTTCTATGTTTTCGATTTTATTTTCACTACCATTTTTTGGATATGGTTTTTGATAGTTCTAATATTTATTTGCAATTTTACTATTATCATTGTTTTTCCTATACTTTGCTTGGTCTTCAGCACGTTTCTTTTTCTTGAATTTTTCTTCATCCAATTCACTGATTTTCATATAAATTTTCTTAATTTTCTCATTATTATTCGAGGTGAGAATGCATATTCAAAATTTTCGGATTCGAAATGGAACAGAAACACAGGAGTGAAGTTGAAAATACATATAACGTTTGGGGGCTGTTGAACATGTCTTATTATCCAGAAGTAGTAATAAACAGCTGCACTTTATGGTAACAGATTTTAAAATGCCGAAAACCCACTGCTACAGTTTACATACATTTCCTTCGGGAACTCATCGATCGATTTGGTGCCCCCAAAACGATTGTCAGTAAAAATGAAAGGCAATTCACAGATAGTAAATTGAACATTTTTTGCAAATCTCTAGCGATTGAACATGGTACTACCTATCCTTACTCTCCTAAATCTAACGGCCAAGTCGAAACGTCCGTTGATACATTTAAAAGGGCTCTTTAAAATTTAAACGATATAGAGATTTAAAAGTGCATGACACAGCAATTTTTGAGTGTCTGCAGCATCTTGTATGGCACGAGTGAAGCTGATGTTGAGATCAGTATTCAACAGATAAACAATAAGAATATACAGTTAAAATATGTCAGTCCAGGAGTGATGTGGCGTTGCAGGCAGGTAATGATAGAGAACGACACAGTGCTATAATTAACAAAAGTATGTTAACAAACGTGCATGTTATGATTGCTGGGCTATAACTGCCACTAATCGCGGGATTTACTTCCTTCGTACCGCAGAAAGATGAGACACAAGGTCGGAAAGTCGGGAAATTACAGCCAGTGCACCTAAACGAGGAGCCCTCTGGACATTTAAAAATAGCCGAGGCAGCCCCGTCAGCATTCCCTGATCGGGGCGCCTCAAGCAGTAAGAAATAAACTTACTCAAACTCAAAAAGTGAAGACAAGGCAGGCCTGGGAGTGTGGACCTCCTATCACAGTCCGACAAATAAAAAGGCTCCGAAATGGCCCGTTTTCTGCGGAACTGATTGTCGCGATCGGAACCTCGATTGGTATGCGACAACAATCGCAACCAGACGAAAGATTAATGTCACTAATCGGGGTATTTACCCCCTTTACACTGCAGAAAGATGTAACACAAAGTCGGAAGGTGGGAATAGTCAAGCCAGCGCTCCTAAAGGAGTAGCACCCTGGTCTTTTAAACATCCTCGGCATTCTCCGGCTGGGGCGCTTCAGGCAGTAAGCAATAAACTTCCTCTACCTTAAATAGGGGAGGCAAGGCCTGTAATGGATTACCTGCTAGAAGTACACAGGACAAATACCCAAGCCAGACAGAAAGTCATCGAAATGACTAATTGTTGAGATCGGAACCTTGACTGGTATGTCCGCGGACGCGACCTGACGCAAAATTAATGAAGCGAGCAGCGGTTTTTACTACCTTTCCACTACAGGAAGATCTGGGAAAAGGACGGAAGGGAGGAGAATCAAGTCATGCTCCTAACGAATTAGCACTCTTACCTTTAAAAAATTCCTGGGCAGTGCGTCGTTATTCCCTGGTCGGGGCGCCTCAGGCAATAAGCAATAAACTTACTCCACTCCAAAGAAGGCAGGCAAAGACGAGAACGGTAAACTTGCTAGGACTACTCAGGACAAATACCTCAGCCAGACTAATAAAAAGTCACGGAGGTGCCCTAGTTTCTGCTGGACTAATTGTCAGGATCAGAACCTCGACTGGTATATCCGCAGACACGACCTGATACAATTAATTGCGCAAGCCGCGGTATTAACTTCCTTCTAACAAAATTAAGTTGTGGCACAAGGCTGGAAGGTAGGAAGAGACAAGTCAGCGCCCATAAAAAGGACCTTTTCAAAATAGACTAGGCCGTCCCATCGGCATTCCCCAGACGAGGCGCCTCGAACAGTAAGCAATAAACTTACTCGAGGCTGAAAAAGGGAAGGAAAAGTCTTGGAGAGTTCACCTCCTAGGACTATCCAGGAAAAATACCCTAGCCTGACAGATAAAAAAACTATCGAAATGACTTAGTTTCTGATCGGAACCTCAACTCGTATTTCCGCGGACGCGACATAACGCCAAATAAATAGTGCAAGCCACTTCTTTCCTACCGCAGAAAGATGTGACACAAGGCCGGAAGGTGGGGAGCAGTAAACAAGCGCTCTTAAATAAGAACCACTCAATCCTATAAAAATTGCCTCGGCAGCCTGTCGGTATTCCCCGGTAGAGGCGCCTCAGTAAGAAATCAACTTACAGCCCGACAGCTAAAAGGCTACCGAAATGACCCGGTTTATTCTGGATTAATTGTCGAGATCGGACCCTGGACTGGTATGTGTCCGCGATCGCGACCAAGTGGCAAATAAATGTCACAATCTGTGGTATTTACTTCCTTTCTATTGTAAGGAATATGTGACACAAAGCCAGGAGATGGGGAGAGTCAAGCCAGCGCTGACCTTTTAAAAATTGCCTGGGCAGCACGTCGGCATTCCCGACAGGGGCGCCTGAGACAGTAAGCAAAAAACTTAGTCCACCACAAATAGGGGAGGCAAGGCCTAAGATGGTGGACCTCCTAGGACTACTCAGGACGAATCCATCAACCCAACAGAAATGGCCAAGTTTGTGCCGAACTGATTGTTGAGATTGGAACCTCGACCGGACGCGGCTTGACGCCAAATGAATGGCGCCAGACGCTGCCACGACGTTGAAATGTAACGATTTATTGTCTGGGTGAGTCCATTTTTTCCTGAAATAGATTGATCAGCTTACACCATTACAAGGAGATAATGTATTTTTTAGTATGTTCAAACGAAAGATTACTTTTGTGTACACAGTATTATTCCTAAAATAGTTAGAAGAACTATATGTACTAGCAAATAGATGCTCACGCGTAAACCGATGGAGCCCCAGTCATATTTCTTGGGTGGTTGGACATTGATTTTCTGTGTTTATGACCAAGAATATTTTTAGTTGAAAATAAAATTTAAAAAAGAAATTTGACCCTACCTCGATTTTTGTTTTACCCATAAATAGAAATATTTTTAGTTTAAAAAGAAAGAAAACAATTTTTTTGCACCCGCACCTCAATTGTTTTTATCCTCCCCCATACATATAAATATTTTTAATTAAAAAGAAAAAAAAACCTAACCCTAACTCTAACCCCAACTTTAACCTTGACTTTAACCGTAACGACGCGGGCAAAGTTAGCGTGGGTCCTAAAATAAAAAAAGCACAAAAAAATCAAATACAGTGAACACGGTGTGTCTGTTTGTTTAATGACATTTTTTTAATTAAACAAGTTGGTTCTGAAATCAGTTGTATAGTTTTCCAGTACAATGTGTTAGTTTTTTTTTGACAGTAAAGAAAAAATTCACATTTTTTTTTAATAAATAAAACATGGAATCATAAATTCAGTTGAGGTCGTGAAACAATGATAATATTGGATATGTAAGTATTAAGAAATTAAATACAGTAAGCACGAATAGTTTTTTAATTCTCGGAAAGAAAAAGTTTACCTGAACTGAATCTGTTATAATGTGTATGTGCGTGTTTTTAAATAGTAATTTATAAATCAATTATTATTTTAATTAAACAATGTGATTCAATAAATTTGTGTTTTAAAACATAATGGCTAATAAGATTAGGAAAATAAACAAACTCAGAACGTTTTAAAGTAACACGGTTGAATGCCAGCGTTTTGGCTACATTTGAAATTACGCGCTCGTATTTATTTGACGGAGAGAGGTCGTTTCAATGGAGTAACGTTCGCTTGAACAGCGAACGTTAGTCCATTGAAACGACCTCCCTCCGTCAAATCAATACGGACGCAATCAGTTGGACGTAGATTAAATAACTACGTAACTCATTAATTTTAAAATCAATTATTATTTTAATTAAACAATTTGAGTAAATAATTATAATTTATAAGTAAGATTATTAGCGAGCAAAATTGCGTAAATACATATGGAAATCTGAAGAAAACCATCATGAGTGTATATTTGCGAATACTAATTTATTAAAAGTTCAAATGCAATTGATTATGTAAATTGAGATATGCGCAGTGTTAAAGGCGGTTTTTCCATAGTATATAATGAAGCGGGCGGACTTAGTAAATAGTCATATTACTCTGATGGAGTTTCGGCTTCAGACCGACAGACAGACAGACAGGAAGACAGACAGACATCCAGATACATAAACTCCATTATTAATAGATGGCACGTAGAGCACCACATATATATATAACAATTTAAACGCAAATTGACTGAGAATTTAACCCTAAACCTAACCCTTACTCGAGAGGTAGTACCAATAAATACACTTGATGATGCTTTTATATGCCAGCTCTACCCACTCATTAAAAGCTAGTTACCAACATATAACTACTAATCATCATCATCATCATGGTCAGCATCATCATCGTCGTCGTAATCATGATAACCATCATCACAATCATCATGATAGTATTTTGTTATTTTAATTTCACTCTTAATGGTTTATTTCCACCTTGTGTTATCCCTGGCTGTGTGACCAAGAAGGACCTAGTTGACTATCGAGGTTTTTGGTGTTTCTCAAGGTCTTTTCCCTTGCCCCGAGGTCAATTCTGTGGTTCCGTATGTCCATCTGTTGTCTGAACGGCCTGAAAGGTGACCTGCACATCTATGTTTTGCCATTCGTATGGTAGTGATAATGTCATTTACTTCAGTCTGCTGTCTGATCCTGCTGTTTATTTTCTGTCATGTAAACTGATGCCGAGTATAATGCGGTCTTTATGTTCACTTACATTAATTAATACATTTTATATTTGTGTGTGGATCGGTCGAGTTATGGTTTAATAGCTTCGAATACCTTTACGAAAAAAACAAAGAAAATGATATTTCAAATAAACGCTTGACGCCCTAAAAAAAATGTATTTAAAATGATAATCGGCAGACGAAAGGAGATGCCATTTTAAAATCACGCATGGCAGACAAAATGAAAATGCTATGTAAAAAACAGACATGACACCCCAAAGACGATGCGATTTTAAAATCACGAATGGCAGACCAAATGAAAATGCTATGTAAAAAACACACATGACACCCCAAAGACAATGCGATTTTAAAATCACGCATGGCAGACCAAAAGAAATGCTATGTAAAAAACACACATGACACCCCAAAGACAATGCGATTTTAAAATCACGAATGGCAGATCAAAAGAAAAGCTATGTAAATAACACACATGACACCCCAAAGACAATCCGATTTTAAAATAACGCATGTCAGACAAAAGAAAATGCTATGTAAAAAACACACATGACACCCCAAACACAATGCGATTTTGAAATCACGCATGGCAGACCAAAAGAAATCCTATGTAAAAAACACACATGACACTCCAAAGACAATGCGATTTTAAAATCACGCATCGCAGACCAAATGAAATGCTATGAAAAAAGCACACATGACACCCCAAAGACAATGCGATTTTAAAATCACGCATGGAAGACCCAAGGAATTGCTATGTAAAAAACACACATGACACCCTAAAGACAATGCGATTTTAAAATCACGCATAACAGACCTAAAGAAATGCTATGTTAAAATAACACATGACACCCCACAGAAAATGCGATTTTAAAATCACACATGGCCGACCAAACGAAATACTATGTAAAAAACACACATGACACCCCAATGACAATGCGATTTTAAAATAACGCATGGCAGATCAAAGGAAATTCTATGTAAAAAACACACATGACACCTCAAAGACAGTGCGATTTTAAAATCACGCCTCACAGACAAAATAAATTGCTATGTAAAAAACACACATGACACCCAAAGACAATGCGATTTTAAAATCACGCATGGCAGATCAAAGGAAATTCTATGTAAAAAACACACAAACCACCCCAAAGACAATGCGATTTAAAAATCACGCATAAAAGACCTAAAAAAATGCTATGTAAAAAACACACATAACACCCCAATGACAATGCGATTTTAAAATCACGCATCAGAGACCAAATTAAATGCTATGTAAAAAATCACATGACCCTCAAAGACAATGCGATTTAAAAATCACGCATGGCCAACCAAAGGAAATGCTATGTAAAAAACACACATGACACCCCAAAGACAATGCGATTTTAAAATCACGCATGACAGACCAAATGAAATGCTCTGTAAAAAACACACATGACACCCCAAAGACAATGCGATTTTAAAATCACGCATGGCAGTTCAAAGGAAATGCAATGTAAAAAACACGCATGACACCCCAAAGACAATGCGATTTTAAAATCACGCATGGCATACAAAAAGATATGCTATGTAAAAAGCACACATGACACCTCAAAGACAATGCGATTTTAAAATCACGCATGGTAGACCAAAAGAAATTCTATGTAAAAAAACACACATGACACCTCAAAGACAATGCGATATTTAAGTCACGCATTACAGACGAAAGGAAATGCTATGTAAAACACACACATGACACCCCAAAGACAATGCGTTTTTGAAATCGCATATCACAGACCAAATGAAATTCTATGTAAAAAACACACATGACACCGTAAAGACAATGCGATTTTAAAATCACGCATGGCAGACCAAAATGAAATTCTATGTAAAAACACACACATGACACCCTAAAGACAATGCGATTTTAAAATCACGCATGGCAGACCAAAGGAAATGCTATGTGAAAAACGCACATGCCTACGAAAAGACAATGCAGTTTTTAAATAACGCACGGCTGATCAAACAAAATTATATTTAAAAAAACACACATTAAACTCCAAAGACAATGCGATTTTAAAATCACGCATGGCAGACTACAGGAAATGCTATTTAAAAAAACCAACATGACACCCTAAATACAATGCGATTTTAAAATCACGCATGGCAGACCAAAGGAAATGCTATGTAAAAAACACACATGACACCCCAAAGACGATGCAATTGAAAAATCACGCATAACAGACCTAAAGAAATTCTATGTAAAAAACACACATGACACTCCAAAGACAATGCGATTTTAAAATCACGCATGGCACACCGAAAGTAATGCAATGTAAAAAACACACATGAACCCCAAAGACAATGCGATCTAAAAATCACGCATGGCAGACCAAAATAAATGCTGTGTAAAAAACACACATGAAACCTCAAAGACAATGTTATTTTAAAATCACGCACCACAGATCAAAGTAAATGCTATGTAAAAAACACACATGACACCACAAAGAAAATGCGATTTTAAAATCACGCATCACAGACCAAAGGAAATGCTATGTAAAAAACACACATGACACCTAATAGACAATGCGTTTTTAAAATCGCATATCACAGACCAAATGACATTCTATGTGAAAAAACACACATGACACCTCAAATACAATGCGATTTTAAAATCACGCATAACAGACCAAAAGAAATGCTATGTAAAAAACACACATGACACCTCAAAGACAATGCAATTTTAAAGTCACGCATCACAGACCAAATGAAATGCTATGTAAAAAACACACATGACACCTCAAAGACAATGCGATTTTAAAATCACGCATGGCAGACCAAAGGAAATGCTATGTAAAAAACACACATGACATTCCGAAGACAATGCGATTTAAAAATCACGCATAACAGACCTAAAGAAATGCTATGTAAAAAACACAATGATACCCCAATGACAATGCGAGTTTAAAATCAAGCATGGCAGACCAAATGAAATGCTATGGAAAAAAACACACATGACACCCTAAAGACAATGCGATTTTAAAATCAGGCATGTCAGACCAAAGGCAAGGCTATGTAAAAAACGCACATGCTCACGAAAAGACAATGCAGTTTTTAAATAACGCACGGCTGATCAAACGAAATAATATTTACAAAAACACACATTACACCCCAACTACAATGGGATTTTAAAATCACGCATGGCAGACTACAGGAAATGCTATTTAAAAAAACCAACATGAAACCCCAAAGACAATGCGATTTTAAAATCACGCATGGCAGACCAAAGGAAATGCTATGTAAAAAACACACATGACACTCCAAAGACAATGCGATTTTAAAATCACGCATGGCAGACCAAAGGAAAGGCTATGTAAAAAACACATATGACACCTCAAAGACAATGCGACTTTTAAATCACGCATTACAAAACAAATGAAATGCTATGTAAAACACACATGACACCTCAAAAACAATGCGATGTTAAAATCACTCATGGCAGACCAAAGGAAATTCTATGTAAAAAACACACATGACACCCCAAAGACAATGCGATCTAAAAATCACGCATGGCAGACCAAAATAAATGCTATTTAAAAAAACAAACATGACACCTCAAAGACAATGCGATTTTAAAATCACGCACCACAGATCAAAGGAAATGCTATGTAAAAAACACACGTGACACCTCAAAGACAATGCGATTTAAAAATCACGCATCACAGACCAAAGGAAATGCTATGTAAAAAACACACATGACACCCAACAGACAATGCGATTTTTAAATCGCACATCACAGACCAAATGAAATTCTATCTAAAAAACACACATGACACTTCAAAGACAATGCGATTTTAAAATCACGCATCACAGACCAAAGGAAATGCAATCTAAAAAACACACATGACACCCCAAAGACAATGCGATTTTAAAATCACGCATAGCAGACTAAAGGAAAAGCTATCTAAAAAACATACATAACACCCCAAAGACAATGCGATTTTAAAATCACGCATCACGGACCAAAGGAAATGCTATGTAAAAAACACAAATGACACCTCAAAGACAATGCGATTTAAAAATTACGCATCACAGACTAAAGGAAATTCTATGTAAAAAAAACACATGACACCCCAAAGACAATGCGATTTTTAAATCGCACATCACAGACCAAATGAAATTCTATGTAAAAAACACACGTGACACCTCAAAGACAATGCGATTTTAAAATCATGCATCACAGACCAAAGGAAATACTATGTAAAAAAGAACACATGACACCTCAAAGACAATGTGATTTTAAAATCACGCATAGCAGACCAAAGGAAATGCTATGTAGAAAACACACATGACACCTCAAAGACAATGCGATTTTAAAATCACGCATGGCAGACCAAATGAAAATGCTATGTAAAAAACACACATGACACCCCAAAGACAATGCGATTGTAAAATCACGCATCACAGACCAAAGGATATGCTATGTAAAAAACACACATGACACCTCAAAGACAATGCGATTTTAAAATCACGCATGGCAGACCAAATGAAAATGCTATGTAAAAAACACACATGACACCCCAAATCACGCATGGCAGACCAAAGGAAATGCTATGTAAATAACGCACATGCTCACGAAAAGACAATGCGATTTTTAAATAACGCACGACTGATCAAAGGAAATAATATTTTTAAAAACACACATTACACCCCTAAATACAATGGGATTTTAACATAACGCATGGCAGACTAAAGGAAATGCTATTTAAAAAAACATACATGACACCCCAAAGACAATGCGATTTTAAAATCACGCATGGCAGACCAAAGGAAATGCTATGTAAAAAACACACATGACACCTCAAAGACAATGCGATTTTAAAATCACGCATGGCAGACCAAAGGAAATGCTATGTAAAAAACACACATGACACCTCAAAGACAATGCGATTTTAAAATCACGCATGGAAGACCAAAGCAAATGCTATGTAAAAAACACACATGACACCCCAATGACAATGCGATTTTAAAATCATGTATTGCAGACCAAAGGAAATGCTAAGAAAATACAAGCGAAAGATCTCTTCCCCCCTTCCACGAATGGTTAAGAATTAATTGATAAGTAATTACGAATGCAGTAATTCTCTCTCTTACTCTCTCTCTCTCTCTCACTTTCTCTCTCTCTCTCTTACTGTCCCAGCTGATTTGATAACTAACGCTAGATATAAAAAAACTGAAGTGTAATTTAAAAAGATGGTTTGTCTTTCGACAAAGGAAGGAGTTCAACCACTAGACGACATCGGGACGGCGACCCTCGACGCGGCGAGAGAGAAAGTTAAATGTGTGCAAACTATATGATTTGTGTTTTAAAAATGACGAGTGTATAAAACGCGTACTGCCGCGGTCCAAGCAGGAGAGGTTTTATGCAACATATACATTTTTGGTTGCTGTGATAGGGACTTTCTTAAAAGAAGAAAAAATTCAACTTGGGTTATCACAGAACGTTTGAAATCCAAAATGATAATAAAACGAACGGCATGTAGTCGGCCAAGACTGAGAGAGGCATTCAAGATAGTAAGTAAAAAGCCGTTGTTTTGTATTGCGAGACGTCGTCTTAAAAAATTGTGTTCAAAAAAAGAAAGAAAGGACTGACGTGCAGTAAAAGTAAAAACAGAATAGAAATAAAACTGAATAGAAAACAAACAAACACACGCACACACAAAAAACAAATTTAAAAAAAGAAATAACACATACAAAAAACAATGAATAATAATAATAATAATAATAATAATAATAATAATAATAATAATAATAATAATAATAATAATAATTTGTGACACACGCACACATGAATTTAGAACTAAAAAAGAATGTACTATTGCAGACACGCAGTTTTAACTTTTGTAGAAAGAAAAAGGGATGGAAGGAAAGACAGAAGAAAAAAATAGACAATGACGAATTTGCACACACTTTGTTTAGAAAAATGCATTCTGTGGGTGAAGAAACTGATGTCTTTGTTGTTTTGTCGGGTGGGGGTGTTGTTCACTCAAATTGTATTGTTTTGAATCTTTTTTGTTTGATTTAAATGTATCGTCGAGAGAGAGAGACTCATTGAATTAATTTTCCTTGTTTTCGGGTTGGCCGAGAACATTGTTTTGTTTTTGTATTTGTTTTTAGGCCATCCTTATATTAAAATATTAGTATATAACAAAAAAAGAAAACAGTCATTAATTAGATTAAGTAGAGGTTAGCCAATTAAACGGAGTTAGAATGGGAGAATTGACCTTTTGGCGGTGCGGTAAGAATTTTGGCGGGGGTCCGATGTGCAGGCCTATGGGGCCGTGTCTCTTCCAACTGACGGGTTGGGATTGAGTTATGTTCGCTACGCGTGACCTGTTGAGGTATCCGGTGAGCTTGCGATTATACGGACAAAGAGTTGTTTCGGTGCCACACGCGTGAAAAAGAAACGATTTTGTAGCCATGAAAAGATTGGCATGATATATTTTGGGGTGGGACCTCAGAGTTATCGCATCGGTATGGGTCATTGTTGTTTAATGGGTCGGTGGGACCCACGAGAGCACCGCGGCGGTGTGGCGGGTCTGGATGATTGTGAAATTAGGTTCGTGTGAGTGAATTTGGTTCGGCCCGAAACGGTTTGATATGGCGCCAGAGCGATGACATGTCGGAATTAGATTGGAAGAGTGGGTGGGGGTTAATGTGGAATTAGTTGGGCTCCGTAGATGTAGGATATTGAAAGGCGAGTCGCCGGTCCTGAAGTTATTGTGAGCCCCCTTGGAAGGGATAAACAAAGTGCAGCGAGCCGGCTCGGAGGAAATTTGACGGATCATCTTGGGTAGAGAGTTAAGGGGTCGCTCTCGTCTGTGTTAAAGAAAGGGAGCGGTCGAATGGTATGATAAGACATATCTTACAGAAAAATTAGATGGCTGACCAGAAAGGGATAATTTTTTTTTTTTAAATGGGTGTGTTCTTTTTTGCCCTGTATTCCGGTTAGAATTTAATGGATGGCTGTAGTGAATTGTGTGACTAGGTATCGCGTGCAGATGCTCGTGAGGTCAAGTGGTCAAGCAATTTTGCGACAGGGGGATACGCAGCGTGCCCTATTATCGATTTTGTACAGGGATGACCATTGAGCCGATATCGATCGTAAGGGGAATTTCCTTAAATCCCACAGGGTTGATTTGGAAAAGCCGGGTCAAGAGGGTGGAACTGAGATGTCCAGCCGTGCTAACCCCTGGTTCAGACTAGACCCTGCAGAGGGGTGTGTAAAAATTAAAAAAATAGGATTGTTGTTTCAGTATAATAAGGGGAGGAATGTTGGATAATGGCTCTATGAGGATGGACGTATTTGTTGGAAATCGTTGATTTGACTTGCGCGAATTAGCGCGGGGGGACCCGTACAGTCGAGTGCAGAATAGGGCCTGTTCTTACAGTCGGAAAGCACAGACGTGACAAGGTCACCGCGTGACGAGATCAAGGGTCAATGTGTACCTGCGAGATGCTCTGTGACGTCACAAGCCTTTGCGTGAGTAACAGAGGGATACGTGACGTAACTCGTTCTTCGTGAGAAGCGAGTTTTAGCAGTCTGGGTTTTGGAGGCGAACCTATCAGACGTGATTGTTACCATGTAGTCTACAGCAGATTAAAGGAAATATTTCCCTAAGAAAATACAGGTGAAAGATCTCTTTCCCCCTCCACGAATGGTAAAGAATTAATTGATAAGTAATTACGAAAGCAGTAATTTTCTCTCTTTCTCTCTCTCTCGCTCTCTCTCTCGCTTTCTCTCTCTTTCTCTCTCTCTCTCTCTCTCTTTCTCTCTCTCGACGTTGGTAACTATCTCCCAGCTGATTTGATAACTAACGCTTGAAATAAAAAACTGAAGTTGATTTTAAAAAGATTGTGTGTCTTCCGACCCGATCATGGAGCTTTTGTTGCAGCGGCGTAGTTCACGGCAGAAGAAGGAGGAAAGAGTTCAACCACTAGACGACATCGAGACGGCGACTCTCTACGCGGCGAGGGAGAAATTAAAAAGTTATGCAGACTATATGATTTGTGTTTTAAAAATGACTAGTGTACAAAACGCGTACTGCCGCGGTCCAAGCAGGAGAAGAGCTATGTAATAATGACACACCAAAGACAATGCGATTTTAAAATCACGCATGACAGACCAAAGGAAATGCTATTTCAAAATCAAGCCTGATAGACCAACGTAAATGCTATTTCAACATTAAGTGTGACGGAATGATGGACACAGAATTCGAAAATTTATCTATCACGATTTTAAGAATAAAAGAACCGCGTGCAGAATAGTTTATGGCAAACTATTGGTCTGCATTAAGATTAGATCCGGATGTGCATGGACGGATGTGTGGATGGCGTCTCTTTCCTCTTTTGAGTTGCGAAAGCAAGGTGTGTAAATACTTGAGCATGAAGTATAAACCAAGAATATTTAAAATGTCAAGTTGTTTCTCCACAATGAAAAAAACATCATGAAGCAAACAACAGTTTTAAAACACCCTGAGAAACTCTGCTTAGTTTCTTAACAGGTGAAAAGGTCATTGTGCGTGTGAAGACGCACTCTGTTACTTTACGTGTTGTAAGTTGTGATGATGGCTTAGTCAATCGCATATTGCATTCACAAGCACTCAAATAAAGCACTTTAATGGAGAAGAAAGAATACATGCAAGAATTTTAAATTGCTGTGTATAAAAAGGTTAGAAAACACTTGTGATGAATCAATATTGGATTAACGCCATGAAGAGGGTGTGGAAAACTTCAAATAATTGTCACTAGAACTTAAACCTACACATTTTAAAAGTTTATAATAATAATAATAATAATAATAATAATAATAATAATAATAATAATAATAATAATAATAATAATAATAATAATAATAATAATAATAGCACTCATAACAACAGAGCTGATAAAGAATGTTGAGAGTGAGGGGGCTACAAATACTTGGGAAGATTGGAGGCAGATAAGATGAGAAACAAGGAAATGAAAAACCAGGTCACAGCTGAGTACAACAGACGAGTAAGAAGTATTCTTAAATCACACCTCCACAGTTGAAACACAATCTATGCTATCAATGCTAAAGCAGTAGATATCATTCGATATACTGTCGGTATACTTGACTGGAATGTATATGAACTAAAATGTTTGGATACCACAACACGGAAAATGCATACAATTTATGGAGTTTTTGCAAAGAAAGATATTCAGATCGAGTGTATCTGCCTAGAAAGGAAGGTGGTCGAGGTCTACTTATTGTTGAAGATGTTGTAAATATAGAAGAAAGGTGTCTATATAAATATATTTCTGAGAGTAATGAGATCCTTCTTCGTGAAGTGAAAAGAGGGGAAGAACTAAGAACTAGGGTGAAAAAGAATCAAACGCTACAAGAGAGAGCGTTAAAATTATTTGGAAAGAAATTACACAATGTATTGTTTAAGATTTCGAGATAATTACAGCTAGAATTTATTAGCCAGTGGTGATCTATATGATTTAGTGAGAACACCTTAATGGCAGTCCAGGAACAAGCCACTCGCACTAGGTCCATCAAACATTACATTTGCAAAGCTGCAGTATCACCGATGGTCCAATTGTATAATGAAATGGAAGAAACTTTAGCGCACATTGTATCTGAATACTCTATGCTAGCACAACATAAATATAAAAATACAGACACGACAAAATATGCAAACTTCATGAATGTTCAATTCATGAGTAGTGGTATAGGAGAACGACGATGTCAAACTTTTTGGGGACATGCGTATACGAACTGATAAGATTATTGAACATTCAAAACCCGACTTGATCTTTCTAAACAAAAAAGAGAGAACTTGCTTAATCATTGATATGATTTCGCCTGCCCCTTCGATACCCGAGTGCAGGCGAAAGAATACGAAAGGAAATCAAGATTTAAGATAGGAATTTGTAAGACTATGGAAATGTAAAGAAGTCAAAGTGATTCCCTTTGAAATTGGAACGTTTGAAACCATAACAAAAAGCCACCATAAATGGCTTAAACAGATTGACGTGACAATCTCCTTACTGCAAAAAGAACGGCGAAAGTGTTAAGGTACACCTTGAATGTATATAGTCAAGGGAGTTGACTTAATGTTCAAAGCGAAAAATCTAACTAAAAACATCCGGAAGTTGAGACTACGATGATATAATAATAATAATAATAATAATAATAATAAAGTTAGTAAGATACAAACATGAAAGCAAGAAATACACATGTGAATATTGTAGGATGGAAATATCGAGGAGGGAGCGCATCCAACAGACCTCAACTGGAAAAGTGCGGAGAGTACTAGGACATTGGGGAATCTTACTGCTACTTAAATTCGAGAGAAGACTAATGTCCGTGGCCAGCTAGAAATCAATGGTAGATAGCAGAAGCGATAACACAAAATGATTTGCAACGGTTATCAAAAAGGTCGGACAGTGCTGGAAATGTGGGTTCACTTGTTGTTACTCAGACTCTCGGGGGCACCGTTGTTTTTTGTGTCGGAGAGCAATTATTGGTAATTATTTGTGTGAAAACTTTTAGTAAGTAAATAATAATAATAATAATAATAATAATAATAATAATAATAATAATAATAATAATAATAATAATAATAATAATAATAAACTGTGTCACTCAGAAGTAACTCTGAAACTGGGGAGACCGAAGATTACGAAATCACAGAACAAAATGAGGAAGAAGCAAGGGAAGTTGAAAACATTAAACGTATAAACAATGATTAAACTAAACTCCCATTTCTGTAGAATGAACTTTGGAAGAAACAGAAACTCTTTCTATGCATCTCAACAGACACTATCACTTACCTGAATAAATTATCTTATCCAGGAGTAAAATCAGATAGAAACAAAAACTTACCAAAAGAATGGACCGACAAAGCCTAGATGAGAAATCAGACTGGAAACTGAGATAACATAACTTCGAAAAGAAGCTAAAGCCGCAAATAGGATGAAAGAGAATAAGAAACGATGGAAGTGGGAAATTGTTACACACAATGTAAGACTAAAAGTAACGGAGAGCGGCAGATTGACGTAGATGCAGACACTTGTCGGCGCCGTTCAAAGAGGCAGCGTCTGGTATGCTGTGTGTGTGAGGAGAACCCGAAAACACTCGCTGTCGACAAAAAAGAAAGAGGAGTGGGAGGAGAAAGGCGTCAGAAAGTGAAATAAGCTTTTTACTTGAAAATCCGGGCAGCTGTGTTCATGCAAATTAGGTTGTTTTGCATGCGTCGGATTTTCGTTTCAATAAGAGAGCGAAAGTGAAGAGTCAGTCAGTTTTTCGTGGAGATCGTTCTGAACGCGCATTTGAAAGCGAACAAAAGAAAAGAAGAGTGCTGGATTTTCTTTCATGTTGATTTGAACGACGGTTTTTATATACAGTTGAGAGAGACGGGGTTTTTTTCCTGCCATTTGGACTTGATCTTGGCGACATCTCTGTTTAAAGATTATTTCGTTATTTTTTTCTCTACACTAAATATGAAACATGAAGAACTAAAACAAAAGATAACAGCAAAAGAAAGAAAACCGAGACGATACAGATACAAATCAGAATAGTACAAACATAACAGGACCTTTGAATATAATGGAAGAGAGTTTCGTGAAAACGTAAACGGATAACGAACAAGAACAGAACAACCGAATCTGATAGAAACAAAACACTTCTTGAGCAAAATATAGGGAAAGCCTCAAGACCACAATAGAACGGTCAAATGACTAAAAACAATGAAAGAAAAATTTCAGCAAATTGAAGAAGGGACAGAAACAGATATTAATAAAGAAACGCATATCGCAACCTTAAGGAAAATGGTAAACTGGAAATCGCCAGGCCACGATGGAATACATGCATGTTGGTTTAAAACATTCACTATCCTACATAAAAAGGCTATGCTAAATCCGAGAGGACGTATTTGAAAAACCGATGTACCAGAATGGATGACTAAAGGAAGAACTACGTTAAGAAAGACGCTGAAAAAGTAACGATCCCAAGCAGCTACAGACCAATAACCTGTTTACAAACCATGTGTAACATCCTAACGGCACAACTGAGAAGACACATCGACAACTCCTTTAACAACCGTATACTACTTCTCGAGGTCCAAAACGGATGCCGGAAAGGAAAAGGAGAAACGCAAAATATAAGCGTTGTGTTTTTTTATAAGATTTTATACAAGAAAATTTACAGGGTGTTGCCCGGGATTCATAATAGTAATATTACAGTATTAAGTTTATAAAGTAATCCCAAAATGTTCAATATCCTATATAGAACAAGTGTGTTTAAACGAAGTACTGCCTTGGAAATAGAAATGCTCTGTCTTTTATTTTAATGTTATATAAGAAAATGGTGTTGCCCGGGAGCCATGAGAGTAATGATAGAGTGTCATATCAATTAATCCAAAGTGCTCAATATCATGGATAGAACAGGTATGTTTTAACGGCGCGTTACCCGAGATAAAGAACTTTGCAGTCTTTTTTTATAATCTTGTATACAAGAAACAGTACTTGGCGTTGACCGGAAACCATATTAATAATAATAACATTTTACATTTCGTGAGTAGTGTATTTTATGGAAAAAGTGCCCACTAAAATAGTCACCGCGTTGCCCGGGATAAAGAACGTTACAGTTTTTTTACAAGATGTTATAGAAAAAAAGTACTTCGCGTTGTTAGTAAGGAAGTCGTTTTTTTTAGTTTATCTAATGTTATTATCTACTAATTTCGAAGAAAATTGCCGATTAATTCCTCGACTCTGAAGATTTACTTAAAAATTAATGGACGCATACTCTGGATTCTGTTTATCGTTTCTTATCAGTCCCTTCGAAATGGAGAAGGGTGTTGCAATAAACTCGTAAAGGGTGGTTTTATGTTAAAAAGAGCGATATATGCTACATGCCTAAGGTATTTGAAGACGTATTTAATCTTCATATTATTGTTAAATTATTATTGATCGAAACCATTTGTTCTACTCGGTGTTTTTCGTGATCAAAAATTGTAAGATTACACTATTACGTTTGATAAGTGGTATATATTACATATCTCTATAATATATTTATCAACATCATTTACCTTCATATTATTGTGAAATGGGGGGAGGGGACAAGAAATAAGGAATTGACCGGGACCATTTGTTCTTCTTGGCCTTGATCAAATATTGTAAGATTATTAGTTTTGGTTAGGGATATACAATAAGTATTTTCCGACTATTGACTTCATCAACATCACGTATCTTCATAATATATTGAAATGGAGGGAGCGGAGAAATTAGAGATTAACCGGAAAGCATTTGTTCTACTAGACGTTGTCCGAGATCAAATATCGTAAGAATACAGTATTACTTTCGGTAAATGGTATATAGTGTATATTTTTTAAATGTTATTGACTCCATCACCATTACGTATCTTCTTAAAATATTGAAATGTAAGGGGAGCAAAAAATTTGGAATTGATCGCGACCATTTGGTTTACTCGGCGTTGTCAGGGTAAAGAAAGTGTATGCACTGGGACAATATCAAAAGTGATCAATAACCCGGATAGAGTAGGTTATGACTTTAAAGTACTTATAACAGTGCAAAATATCCTAGATATAGCGTTGCCCTGAAGAAAACATTTTTATGTCTTTTGTTATACTGTTGACAAAGAACATGATGTTGCCCGGTAGCAATGATAGTAATAATACATTATTATATTCGGTAATTTGTATAAAGGAGTCTAAACGTGCTCAATATCCTTGATAGAGCAAGTATGTTTAAACGCTGCAGTGCCCAGAAGAAGCAACATCACTATTACTTTTGAATGGTTTATATTAAATCAGTTGTCTTCATATGATTTTTAAATTGGGAGAGCTAAAATTAAAAATTGATCGAGACTTTTTTTTATACTCGGCGTAGTCCGGAATCAAAATTTGTAAGATTACAGTATTACTTTTAGTAAGTGGTATATATTCAATCTCTTCAAACTATTGTATTTATCAACATCATTTATCTTCATATAATTGTGTCGAAAGTAAGAATTGACTTGGGCCATTTGTGTTACTCGGCGTTGTCCGGGATGAATATTAATAAGATTACAATATTACTCTTGGTAAGTGACATATATTAAATCACTTCGGACTATTGATTTTATCAACATCATTTAGCTTCATATTATTGTGAAATGGGAGTGGGGATAAGAAATTATGTATTGACTGGGATAATTTGTTCTATAAGGCGTTGTGTGGAATCAATAACCACTATAAACATTATTTCTGTCCATACTTTGATTTTAACCGAACGTTTGGCAGTGCTGTGAAGGCCTCTTCACTAAATTTACAGTGTTATATTTAATAAGTAAGGGGGTAACAACGACTTTGTTCTACTCGGCGTTGTCCGGGAACAATACAATTGTTATTATCAACATTATTTCTCTTTATACTTTGATTTTAACCGTACTGTTGGTAGTGCTGTAAAGGTCCTCTTACTAACATTACAGTTTTATATTTAGTCAGTGAGGCGGGCGCGTTGCAGAAACTTTTGTTCTACTCTGCGTTGTTCGGAAGCAATAAAATTGTCACTACATTATCGTATTATATTTTGTTCTACTTGGCGTTGTCCGGGAGCAATAGATTTAAATTACAGTATTACATTTAAATCTTTTTTGACTTTTCATAATCAACAAAACACAATGACATTCTTGATGTCGGGTAATTACCGGGCATCAAGAATGTCATCTTGTTTTTTTTACTCGGCGTTGTCCATGAGCAATAAATGTAAGATTATAGTATTACATTTAAAACAGATTGCTCCGGTAAGTGAATTACATTATGATTATTTTTCAACACATTTTTAAAAAGAGAGATAAATGGCTTGGCGAAGGAGAGAAAGAGAAGGGGTTTGGGAGAGGACGGAAAATTGGATATACCTAAAGAGAGAAAAATAGAGAAACGACGAGAGAGTGAGCGATAGACATCGAAGTTTTTATATAAAGATGTAACCCGGCTAGTAATAAATAAATCATCGAGTTGAAAAGACAGCTGACATAGACAGGTAATATTAACCAAACATGGGAATTGTAAATAGAATAATTCGGCGGAAACACCACTGGAAATAGAGAAAGGTTTTTGGACGGAGCCACGGGAAATCATACTGCCACAGTATATATACAGTTGTAAACAATTGGAAACGATGGAAAGACTTAGGGGAGAGAGCACCGTCAAGATATCACCTAGAAAGGTAAGGAGAGAACTAGAATACTTAAGTAGGCGTATCATGACAATACTTCAAAATATAGTAATAGTAAACGGCGTTTGTGTGAGCGAAAGGTGATTTTCAACGATGATCAAAAGAAGTGGAGAGTACTGCTACACACACAAAAGAAAAATGTAACCCTTGTGAAAATGGAATCATAGCCTCAGAACAGATACTACACTACCTGAATTGAGCGTTGAAATCAGTCTGAAATAGTATAGTCAACTGCATAGAGCATTAAAAAATAGTACAATTAATTGAAGTGATAGTTCGGTTTAAGATTGGCAGATACCTAATCTCCATTAGATATATATATATATATATATATATATATATATATATATATATATATATATATATGTGTGTGTGTGTGTGTGTATGTCTGTGTGTATATATTTATTCACAATATACGTTGTTACAATTACTTTCTACCTATGTTTGCAACTTTCCTTGAACTAGTTCTGCTTCATGCATATATTTAAAATAATTTGTAGCAAGTGTCAATTAAATGCATACAAATAATTTGTAATTCTATTGGTTCTTCTTTTTTATAGACATGAGCAATTCTTTGAAAATCCATAGCGTAAATGTCAGATTATAATATTTCTTGCTTGAACACTTGATAATTTAATAAATTTGTAAAATATCCAATTTAATTTTTTTCATCAGTTATATATATATATATATACATATATATATATATAAATATATATATATATACATATGATGTGTTTCTTATCTTACAATAATAAATGTCTCTACATCTGACAATTAAAAAATACTGCTTTTAATATTATAGCTGTTATTTCATAGATATTGATGAATAGCGGAGCACCGTTGGAAATATTTAAATTAAAATTATAATTACACTTATAATTTATATACATATATATTAATGTATATATATATATATATATATATATATATATATATATATATATATATAAAGTGGTGTACTAAAAGCGAACTTTTAGGAAAGGTAAAACCTATTGTGAAGAGTACACAGCTCAATATCCAGGATAGAGCAGGTAGATATGAAAAAGAATGGAAAGGAATTAGAGAAGCAAAAGCCAAATCAAAATTCAATTCAATTGCTCAGAGCAAGGTATATTCCGCAAAAAGGCAATTTATTCAAGTTAAATTTTCCTTAAGCCAGGCTTTTCAAAGATCAAAATCTTATCATCAGAGGAAGTCGCTGGGATAGATAAGTTGGCAATGGCCAAGATTTAAAATTTGAAAAAATGAAATAAAAGTTGTAGGGAAAGAAACACAGGGCAAAATGCTGCCCGAATTCAAGCAAATGTCCGATTGCTAAAAAGTCCGGTGTCGAAAAGTCCAGCGGAGAGAATAAGATGTAGATAGGTAAGTCGTTAAAGGCACGAGATGTAATGAGAGAGGATTCAAAGTTAAATTCCAAGAAGCCACAACTTCAGGTGCGGCGAAAATAGAAAATCCAAAAGGGTAAAAAGTCCAATAAGAGGTACGCTCGTGGATGCAGGCAGGCTCAGAGAAGATTGAGGTGGAAAATATTCGCCATTAAAAATACTTCCTGGGCAGAGATAACAAGGAAAAGTGTTTTAAAGTGGGAAAAAAGGCAGCGAAAATATTTTAAAGCTATCCCGTTGAGAAAGCCGGCTTGAAATGAAGAAAAGCAAAAACTAATATGCGACCAGTAGGCAGGGAAGGAACGAGCAAGGGGTGTGGAGGAGGGGAAAGGAACGGGTACAAGGGAGGAGAAAGGGAGCGGTGCGGTGAAAGAGTGCGGTTAAAACTAAGAGTGTGAATATGGGGGTGAGTCGCATAAAGTTGAAATTTGATGTTAGCGCGAATTAGGGTTCAACTAGAAAAGGGGAAGAAAGGAGTGGGGGTGAGTTAACGAATGTTAGGAGAGGGAGTTAAAATATCAGAATATGCTTATGAACAGAGTTCGGGGTTTAGATGTTAAATCAGATGACCTTAGATATAAACAATGAGGCAAAATATATTTGAAGGGTAGAACTAGAAAATGAATTAAAAATTAAAAGTAAAAATAAAAATAGTATTAAAAGTAGAAATAAGAAAATAAAAAATGAAAAAGAGATAATGAGATTAGTCTTAGGCTCGCAAGGAAAATTATGGATTGACCGATAAAAAAATAATAAAATAATAAAATAATAATAATAGAATGAGGGAAAAGTCGATAAAATTGGAGCTCAAGAATGAGAATTAGAATAAGGAAAAAGTAAAAAGTAAAATAGACCTCGAAAGGATATCCGGAATGGGAATCCCCAAGGTGGCGTCCCGTAACAGCATATTTTATTTCAACCCATATCTTTAATATGGGTTGAAATAAAATATGCTGTTACGGGACGCTAGTTCTTTATGGATATGGGAAAAGTAAACTTTGAAACAAAAAATTTTTTTTCAAAAGAGTTATATGGAGGTTGATTAAGAAAATTATTAAATAGGTTAATGATGGCAGAAAGAAGTAAGAGACATATAAGGTTAAAGTAGTGACAATAGATTAAGCCAGAGTGAGAGTGGAGATCGCAGTTAAAAGTAAATATTATGGGGGTTAAAAGATGTAGAGCGAGGGCGGGTTGGGGGTTGAGTATGGTCTGAGAGAAGTGTGCGAAGGGCGAGGTAAACAAGGGGGGAATAATCGAGGCTATTAAAAGAGTGAGAAGAATTATTTAGAAGTAAAAACAGGAGGGAAAAAATAATTAGAGTGCACAGAGAAAACAGTAAGGAGTTCGATATCGAAGTGTGCAAAGGGGATTAAGAGTAGATAAGGCGAATCATCAAGTAAATAAAAGGGCTAGTATATAATGTGAATAAGGTGGGTTAGTTATCAAGTTGAGAGGGAAGGAATGAAGTTTGGAAGTGTTGAAAGGAAGCGGACGAATGTATTAAAAGAAGTTAAAAGGGAAAGAAAATGGAAGTCATATAAAAGTTATACGGTTAAGGAGGTTAAGTGGAATGATTTAGGGGGTAGTGGAAGAAAGGTGTTAAAACTAAGGGAAGTGTGAAGCTAACGGAGGTTATGGGTAATTTTTTTAAGTTAAGAGAAGGTTAAAGGGAATAGGGAGATATAAGCAGAGATTATAGAACAACAGGAATTAGAACTATCGGAAAGGAAATTCGAGATGTAGGGAGGGAAGATCCGAGATGAAGGGAGGGTATTTAATCAAATGGGGGAGGGGTGTCTGGGGGATTACTATGGTTGCTATACTTGAATTTACGTTTATGCCTGCAACTGGAGATAAGTTCATTCTTAGAATTAATAATATTTTTAGATTTCGTAGCAGTAGCTATCATAAAGGTTTCCAAAGTACAAAGTTGTCAATGGGATGCTCCCGGGGTATATGATTTGGACTTTTTAAGTATTGACCAGTGAAGTGAATAGGGAGTATTTTTAAGATTGAGGTTTCTAATTAGATTGGAAAGTGAAGTGCCTGTGCTGTTATCGCTACTATTTTTAAAGGAATAGATATGGTTAGAGATCCGGGTCTTAATGGGGAAAGAGGACGCCCCAATATATGTGTGTATCTTGAAGGGTGGTGCTATAGTTGCATTGAGATTGCTAATGGTATTAGATGAGATTTGGGTTTGGAGATTCAAGTTATGCGAGGGAGGTTGTTTGGAGAAGTGTGGCGGAGCGGATATGAGGGAAATGTGAGTTAGCCCATGGGCACTATCTATTATTGGGGGTGCTTGGTTAGAGGCATGGCTGTATAAGTGGGAGTCTTGAGTAGAAGCGGATTGGGGTTGTGGGGAGATGCGGAGTTCGGGTGGAGTATGGGAACTATGATTACTCACAACATTGGTGGAGCGGGGGAATTGTTTCACAGTACAAGCGTATATTACGTCCTTCTGTACACAGTTGTTGTTAAGGGGACAATCTCTACGTTTACGGCAGTTACAAGTGGTGAGAGATTTTGATCTTTGAAAAACCTATATATATATATATATATATATGTATAACAATAGAATATTTGTAATCAAAGTAGAAGTATTGTTTCGGTTCTAGAAATAGAGATACGAAATCACAATTAGTACTAGATTATATAGGGTTGCAAGTGCAAATAAATGGTTTATGTTAAAGTGTAATTAATACCTTATCATATTCTTGAATCAGTAAGCGGAATCGTTCTGGCAGATAAATTCCAACTCCTTTTATGAAAATCCATATAGCATAGTTCGCGAGGACTCTGAAAAATTAGAAGATTAAGAATTAAAAATGGAAATAGGTTTACACGCTTTATAAAGAATAATAACACAAATAAAACACACAAAGGCTTGAAGTTATTTATATACTTTTAAATCAATTGAATAAAACATAGATTTAGACATTATCATTTGAAAATAAATTATTTTATAATAAATTGGATGTTAAAGACGGGTAAGTTGTTAAAAGTCCCGTAAATGTGTTCTTTTTCAAGTTCAGGAAAAGTGTTCTTATTAAGAGTTCTGAAATAATGTTTCTATTAATTGTGCCGCAGAGTTGTACTCATTAAGAGTGTCGTTAAGGTGTTCTTATAAAGAGTGACAATACGGGGTTTTCATTAAAAGTTCCGCAAAAGCTTTTAAAAGGAGTACCTAATATGTGTTCTTATGAAGAGTGCCACCAAGGTGGTCTTCTCAACAGTCTCTCAAAAGTATTCTTAACTAGAATGCCGAAAAGGAGTACTTAATAATAGTGCCGAAACAGTGCTCTTATTAAAAATTCCGCAAAGGTGTTCTGATTAAAAGTGGCGCCAAAGTGTTTTTATAAAGAATGCCGCAAAAGTTTTCTTATTAAGAGTAACGCAATCTACGCAAGAGGTAATCTAATTCAAAAGTCTACAAAGGTATTCTTCTTAACAGTGTTGCAAATGCGTTTTTATCTAGAGTGCCGCAAAGGTGTTGTTATTAAGAGTGCCACAAAGGTTATCTTATGAATAGGTTTGCAAAAGTGTTCTTATTAAGAGTTCTGATTTTTTTTATTATTCAGAGCTTTTCAAAGGTGTTTTTATATATGCTGTCGCAAATGTGGTCTTTTTAAGAGTGCCAAAAAGTTGTTTTAATTAAGGGTTCGGCAGAAGTGTTTGTATTAAGAGTTTTGCAAATTTGAAAAGAGGAGCGCAAAGGTGTTCTTATCAAGAGTTCCGGAAGTGTGTTCTAATAGAGAGTGCTTTTATTCTGTACTTATAAACGTGCTACCAAGGGGTTTTTATAAAAGTTCCATGAAGGTGTTAACATTAAGAGTGTTTCAGAGGTGTTCTCATTAAGTGCGCCGCAAAAGCGTTCTCATGAAAACTACTGCAGATCGGTTCGTTTTAATATTACCTAACTGTGCCAGAAAATAATTAAAATAAAAAAAAGTTTGAACGGTAATCCAACTTCCTACCGATTTACAATACCACTGACTTTCTTTCTGCCATGAAACCCGCTTCTCTTCTTTTCCAGCTGTCCTCTTCGTTTATATCAGCTGATTTCCACATATGCAAATCAGAATCAACTATAAAAGTTTGCACTTATCAAGAGAAGCTGTGTTACTCTGTAGATACGACATGCGAAGCACCTCATTCCTTTTTCCTGCTGATAACTGGTGGTGTTTATTGTCACACTCCCTCCTCCAATCGTATGATCACACAAGTGACAGATGGTGGCTCGTCGCTTTATTCTAGTAGTCCTTCGTAGTGGGGCAGTTATTACTTCCTCTCTTACATCAGATGTACCAAGACCTGAATTGGCAATGGTATAGGACAGCTCAACCAAGGAACGTCCGTCCTCTCCCTCACTTTCAGACGCAGACCCACTACTACTTGCATCAGAATCTGGTTCTCTCTATTCAACACTCTCTGATGATGTACAATCACTGTCGTCCACTACCGGTTCTAAACTGAGACGTGGGCGCACGTCTCCTACATGTCAGTGCGTGCCATTGACGACCACCGACTGTGGACATATCACTCCGGTGACACGACCTAGTCTGAATTTCGACGTGCAACGTCCTTGTGGATGTTTCAACTAAACTGTGTTCCCTCCTTATAAAGTGTAGAGATCTTATAGTTATTAACATGGGGCACAACATTGGCCCCTTTCACTCTGATCTAATGTGAGTGCTACAAATTGGTTGGTGCTGATGAGGCGGACACATCATCCTTGGGGTAACATTGTTCCAATACACAGCCTCCATAACAGGGCAGCTCTTTTGTGCAGCAATCCGCTTCACTGTCCTAGTACACTATTTAACTGGTGTTGTTATTAAGAGTTGGCATAGTTGTTTTTATCAAGAGTTAGGCAAAGGTGTTATAATTAAGACTACCGCAAAGGTGTACTTATTAAGAGAGGCGCAAAAGTGTACTTCTGAAAAGTTCCGCAAATGTGTTTATTATTGAAAGAGCCGCAAGGTGATCTAATTAATAGGTCTACAATGGTTTTCTTATTTAAAAGGACGCAACAGTGTTCTGATGAAGACTATCGCACAAGTGGTCTTATAAAGAGTGCTGCAAAGAAGTTTTTAGTAGGAGTGCGGCAAAGGTGATCAAATTAAAACCTCTGCAAAAGTGTTTATATTCAGATTTCTGCAAACGTGCCTTTTAAAAGTGATTTTAATAAGTCTGCAAATGGGTTATTATTACGATTTCCGCAAATGTGTTCTTATTCAAAAATTTAATAAGAACACATTCACAAAAGTGCTCTCATAATGTGTTCTTATTAATGATGCCACAAAAGTGATCGAGTTAAAAAAATCTGCAAAGGTATTCTAATAAAGAATGCTGCAAAGTTGTTCTTATTTAGAGTTCAGAAAAGCTGTTTCTATTAAGAATGCCAAAAAGTCGTGCTATTAAGAGTGTTTCGAATGTGTTAAAAAGAGTTTTTCAAAGGTGTTCTATATAAAGAATAAGAAAATATTTGTTATTAAGAGTTCCGCAAATGTGTTCTTATATAGAGTACAGCAAAGGTGTTCTCATCAAGAGTGTTGCAGTGTTCTAATTAACAATAAAGCCAAGGTGTTCTTATTAAGAGTTTTTCAAAGGTGCTTCTATCAAGAGTTCTTCAAAGGTGTTGTAATTAAAACTGCCGCAAATGTGTTCTAAGGAAGAGTGTTGCAAAATTATCCTTATAAAAAAGGTTGCGAAGGTGTGTTTATTAAGAATACCACAAAGGTTATCTAATTAATATGTTTGCACAGATATTCTTATTATAAGTGCCGCAAAGGTGTTTTATTAAAGGGTTCTACAAATGTGTTCTCATTACGAGTTGCGAAAAGGTGTTCTTATTAAGACTCTCGCAAATATGGTCTTATTAAGCGTGTCGCAAATGGGTGTCTTATTAAGCATTCTGCAAAGGTGCACTTATAAAGAATGCCGAAAAAGTTTCCTTATTACAAGTGTTGCAAAACGCTTCTCATCAAGAGTACTGGAGAAGTGTTCTTATTAAAATAGTCGCAGAGTTGTTTTTTAAAATCTGTTCTGAAATGGTTTTCTTATAAAGAGTGCCGCAAATGTGTTCTCATAAAGAGTTTGAGCAAATGTGTTCTCATAAAGAGTTTGAGCAAATGTGTTCTCATAAAGAGTTTCTGCAAATGTGTTCTCATTAAGAGTGTCGCAAACATTTTATAATTAAGAGGTCTACAAAAATGTTCTTATTAAGAGTGCTACAATTCTGACACGGTGTTCATATCAAGAGTTTCGCAACAGTGTCTATATTAAGAGTCCTGTGAATTACGTTTACCGCAAAGGTGTTCGAATATGGGATTTTAAAAAAGGGCGGAAAAGGGTGTTGTTATTAAGAGTGCTTTAAAAGTGTTATTATTAACTCAACTATTAAATTCTTCTTCTAAAGAGTGCCGCAAAAGTTTTCTTTTTAGTGTTTTACAAACTATTCTCATACCGAAAAGCTGTTCTAATTAAGAGTGCCGCAAATGTGTACCAATTAAGTGTGCTGAAAATATGAACTAATTAAGAGTGCCGCAAAGGTGTACCAATTAAGAGTGTTGCAAAGGTGTTCTTATTAAGAGTTCAAGAAAGGTGTTTCATGAACAGTGCCGCAAAGATGTTCTTATTAAGAGTGCCCCAAAAGAGTTTCATAAAGAGTTCTGCAAAGGTGTTTTTATTAAGAGTACTTCAAATGTTTTCTGGTGAAGAATTCCATGAATATGTTCTTAATAAGAGTGCCGAAAAGTTGTTCTTATTAAGAGTGTAGAAAAATGTGTAATTATTAAGATTTCTACAAGGTGTCTTTATGAATTGTTCTGCAAAGGTGTTTTTATAACGAGCGCCGTAAAGGTGTTCTATATAAAAGTGTCTTAAATGTGTTCTTATTAAAAGTGCTTCAAATATGTTTTTATTAAGGTTCGACAAATGTCTTCTTATTAAGTGTGGTTAAAATGTGTTCTTATTAAGAGTTCCACAGATATTTTCTTATTAAGAGTGCTGCAAAAGTCTTCTTAGTAAGACTTATACACAGGTGTTCTTACCAAGAGTCTAGCAAATATGTTGTTATTAAGAGTGTTGCATAAGTGTTCGTATTAAGTGTAATCGTGAAAATCGAATTCTTTTATATTCTTTCTTTCTTTCTCTCTCTCTCTCTCTCTCTCTCTCTCTCTCTCTCTCTCTCTCTCTCTCTTTCCCAGTACTCAACATGATCTCAATGCTAAGTTCTTTCTTTCCCTCCCCGGAGCAAAGTCTCTACTCTTTATATCACAACGAGAATTCGCCCATGCGAAACAATGATCATTTGCATACGTAAACTCTCGTGGCATCACAAAAGTTAAAAGTTTCAGTTTTTCAACCGGAATACTCTGAGTTCAATCCACGATGGACAATAGACAGCGTAACCCCCACTCGTTTTTCCTGTTGATCTGCTTGATAACTGCTAATCGTCCCCCTGATCTCTTGATCACACATGATGCAAGGTGGTGTTGGGCTTTTGATTCGTGAGCTTCTTCGAAGAGGGGTATGCACCTCAATTTCTGCTTTTGAATCGTCGGATGAAGTTTGCGCATCTGAATCGTCTGACGAAGTTTCTATTTCCGAACTCGCAGTTTCATTCTCGAAAGGATAACTGGCGCTGCCCATTAATATATCAGTGCAATACGACTCATTATTTTTCCCAGAAGTTGAATGATCCGCCAGAAAAGCAGGGCGGAGATCACATATGTGACATGGAGTCCCTCAACCAGGACATGTTGCTGATTGACAATGCCAGTCAATGATCCCCGTTTGAATTTGGTGGTACATCGACAGCCTGGCGGTTTTACCCAGACATGATCTCCTACATCATATGGCTCGTCGTTAATTGACTACACCATGTCGATTTCTTTTTACCAGAGTCCAGTACGTGTAAGTAGCATTCGCGGGTAAGGGTGCGGGTGCCGGGGGCATGCCATCCTTCAGCATAACATTGTACCAGAGTGTTTCTTCCCTAACAGAGCACTTCTTTATGGCAGCAATCCTCTTTATGCTGTTGTGGCTTTTTTCCGCGATGCCATTGCTTAATGGTACATGAGCGCATCGTAACCGCAATTAAACTCCCCATTCACATGAAAACTGTCTTACGTGCTGGCTGAAAATGTTTTAATCCAGGCGTTAATCTTTTGTTCATATGGGGCTCTAACGTTCGCAGCTACAGGGTATTCTGTGACGCCATTACGTACCTTTATTGGTACTTTATCATTTATCGATTTGTACGACGCAGTCCAGATCTTTTGGCGTGTATGAAACTCTACCTTTAAGTCTAGCCGATAAATACAAAGTTCGGCACACACCGATGCCTTAGGGAATTTCAGGTGTAACAAGAAAACCACTCAGTGCCTTGATAGCGTCATATCCGAGCAATACGTCGAATACAAGTATGTTATTCCGTGTCACTTAAACATTGACCTAAGCGGATACACCAGAGTCCGTGCAAATCTTTACTAATGTTACTCTACAGTACGACTGTGTATCGCCATTTATCGTTGTTATTTTAATTCTAATCTTGCTCCAGTTGTGGTATAACATTGCGCTCACTATGATACGGGAGCAGTCTGAATCAAGGCGTTTGATTGACATGCACTCTGATGATTGGTTGCACCTCGTTTACATCTTGTCCGGGGAGCAGAGCGGCGTTGACATCCTGTCCCCTGACTCGTTTCCCGGACAGCTTGAGGCGATGTGTCTGATCCCGTCACACTAAAAACATCGTATGCGTCCCGGTCTTCTGTCCATGCAATTCTTTGCAATGTGACCACTCTGCCCACAAGGGAAACAATTTACTTTGGCATGTAGGCCCGTTCTCTGCGAATTTTTTTAGCACAGTGTGGGTAGACTTCACGGCAATTACGACATGCTCTGCTTCATACCTGATGATAGCTCGGTGCGCTTAAGTAACTGTTCTATCGGTGTCACCTCTGGATGCCCTCATGAGTTGCTTCACTCAAACGGGGAGTTCGGCTACAAATGCGTATACGAAAGGTTGTTCAGGCAACCCTCCAAACAGAACGTTTCTTCAATGCAGCCAAGAAGACATCAACTGTCTTGTCGGGTAGTAAAACGTTCGTACGCTGTGCAAGGGCTGTCGCAAAATCTTTGTAACACGCAGCCGTCATCTGATCAATATTGGCCTTATCATTCTCGCTTAGCTGCTGGTAAATATCGAAACGTCTTTCGTTAGTTGAATGAAAATGATCAACTCGACCTGTTTGACTCCACACAAATGACAAGTTAGCTCCACTCTTTCTACCCAGTCCACCACAAACGTAGATCAGTCAAACTCATGGATGAGCTTACGGTCGAACTTTGCGTCCGCCATTATGTTAAAAAAACAGCACAGAAAAGCCTGAATTGTTTGTAGTCGTGAAAATTCAATCCTCTTTTCTTCTTTATTTTTTACTCTCTCTCTCTCTCTCTCTCTCTCTCTCTCTCTCGGCACTCGACGTGGTACCAACGTCAACTTTTCTACTCTTTTTATAACAACGAGAATTCGCCCATGCAAAACAATGCTCATTTGCACATGTGAACTCTCGTCGCGTCACAAAAGTTACAAGTTTCAATTTTACAATTGGAACTTTCTGTGTTCAATCCCCGATGGACAATACACGGCGCAACCCTCACTCGTTTTCCCTGTAGACCTGCATGATGGCTGCTACATTAAGAGTACCGAAAAGGTTATCTTATTAATAGTAACGCGTGTGTTTTATTAAGAGTGCTGCCAATGTGTTATAATGTGTTATCCTAACAAGTTCCGGAAAAGTGTTCTTACTTAGAGTTCTCCATAGCTGTTCCTATTAAAAGTGCCACAAAAGTGTTCTGATTACGAGTTCCGCAAAACTTACTTATTAAGAGTGCCGCAAAGGAATTCCTTGTAAGAGTTCTTCAAATTTGTTCTTATTAAAATTGCCGCAAATGTGGGTTTAGCAATTTATCTGGAACGGTGACTTTATTTAGACTTCCGGAAAACTGTTTGTATTTAGTGTTGGGAAGAAAGTTTTTCTATTATTTGTTTCAAGAACAGATTTTTTTTTTTAATTAAATTAAACAGAAACCACCACTTTATCAAGGCCGAGGCCACCCGTGGACAAGTGTTAATGTGATTCCTATTTATCCCCCCTCCAGGAGATTAGACACAAGTGTAATGTGAGTTTGATGGAAGCGTTTTCAGTGGAATGACTTGGATTTGAACCTGGCACACCCAGGTTCTCAGTCCGCGTCGATACCAACTAAGCCACTGTGCCATCCCCAATTTATTAATAGGGCCGCAAGTGTGTTTTCGGATTAAGAGCTCTCATCAACACAGTCGCAAATGTGTTTGTATAAAGAGTTCCGCAAAGGTGGTCTTATTAAGAGTTCTGGAAAGGAGTTCTTATTTAGACTTCTGCAAAAAATTCTTATTTTGAGTTCCGCGTAGGCATTCTGTTTAAGAGTACTGGAAAAGTGTTCCTGTGGTGAGTGCTTCAAAGGTGTTTTTATCAAATGTTTTGCATCGGTGTATTTATTAAGAGCGCGTCAAAAGTTTTCTAATTAAGATTGCCGCAAATGTGTTCATTTTAACAGTGCCACAACTGTGTTTTTATCAAGAGTTTAGAAAAGGTATGCTCATATAGAGTGCCGGAAATCTCTTCTTATTAATAGTTTTGCAACAGTAACCTTATTAAGAGTTCCACAAATGTCTTCTTATTAAGTGTGTTGCAAATGAGTTTTCATAAGGAGTGTCGCAAATGTGTTGTTAATAAAAGTGATGCAAAGTTATTCTTATTAAGGGTGATGCAAATGTTTTATTATTCACAGTATCACAAAAGTGTTCTTGTTAGAAGTGCTGCAAACGTGTTATTTTAAATAGTTCCGCAAAGGTACTCTTATCAGGAATGCTGCAAATGTGTTCTTATAAAGAGTGCCGCGAAGCTGTTCTTACTAAGACGTATGCAAAGGTGTTATTATAAAAGTGCCACAAAGGTGTTCTGCAATAGTGTTCTTATTAAGCGTTCCGCAAAGACGTTCTTATGAAGAGTGCTGCAAATGTGTTTTTATTATGAGTGCCGTTAATGTGTTCTTATTAAAAGTTCCGCAAATATGTTCAGTCTAAGAGTTCTGCAAAGGTGTATTTGTTAAGAGTCCTGCAGAGGTGTTCTTTTATAGAGTTCTGTAAAGGCGTTATTATTAATAGTTTCGACAATGTGATTTTATTAAGAGTGCTGCAACTGTGTATTAATTATAAGTGACGCAAATGTGTACTTATTAAAATTGCCGGAAAGGTGTTCTTATTAAGAGTGCAAAACGTGTTCTTTTAACAGGTTTCGCAAAGGTATTTTTATTAAGAGTTCTGCAAATGTGTTTTTATAGAGAGTTCTGCAAAAGAGGTTTTTACTTCGCAAAGGTAATTTTATAAAGGTATAGTGTTCTTTTTAAAATTGCCAGAAAGGTGTTTTATTAAGAGTTTCGTAAAACTGTTCTCATTAAGAGTGCCGCAAAGGTGTGCTTATTAAGATTTCCGGGAAGAATCGTATTATTAAAAGTTCCACAATTTTTTTCCAATTAAGAATACTTTAAAAAGTCTTTTATTAATAGTTCTGGAAAGGTGTTTTCATTAAGGGTTCCGGTAGGCTGTTTTTATTTAAAGTTCCGTAAAGGTGTTCTTACTATGAGTTCCACAAAAGTATACTTATCAAGAGTTCCGCAAAGGTATTTTTATTAAAGGGTGCCGCAAATGTTATGTTAATCATAATTCGGAAAAAGTGTTTTTATTAAGAGTTCCACCAAGGTATATTTATCAAGAGTTCTGCAAAGATGTTTTTATTAAGAGTTTTGCAAATGTAATGTTATTAAGAGTTCTGCAAATGGTGTTCTTATTTAGAGTTTTTTCAAATATATTGTATGAAGAGGGCTACAAAGTTGTTCTTATTAAGATTACTCTTAAGGTATTCCTATTAAGAGTTCTGGAAAAGTGGTTTTCATTTAAAGTTCTGGAAAAGGTGTATTTTCTTTAGAGTTCTGCAAAAGTGTTTTTATTAATTGTTTTAGAACGCTGTTTTTATTAACAGTTCCGCAACGGTATTCTAATTAAGAGTTTCACAAATCTATTCTTATAAAGAGTTCTTCTATGGTGTTCTTATTAAGAGTGCCGCCAAAGTATTCTTATAAAAAGTGCCACCTAAACAAAACAACTGCCTGCGCTGGTGGATATCGATAGGGAAGAAATAAACTGCGTGAAAAAAAAATGATGTTCAGCGCAAAATCCTCAAATCCCGGCGCATCTTTATCGCAGATGCCCATGACCTGCTTCGCAGTGTAAATTGTAATTCGTTAAATCTAATTCATAAGCATTTTAACACCTCGTCCCCGATTCCATTATCAATGGGAAACGTTGTTACCGTGATTAGATTTAATGCTATTAAGTTATTATTGATTTTGTACAAATTATGGAATTTGTTTTAATAAAATATTTGGGAAACGTTTAATGTTTTAAATAGTAGTGATTTAAAAGACTTTAAAACGAGTACAGTGCAAAGTACAACTCAATTGAGAATCCTTCAAAATACATGGCTTCTTATAAAAAAGAATACTAAACCAATTAATTTCAGAGGTTCGGGATATTTTTAGATGAGGATTGATAATATGCATTATTTAGATTATGCGGACTACTATTATCATATTGGTTTTTATTTTCACAACGTTTTGGTCGATGTAACCTCCGATTTTCTTCATGTTCATCTTTTCGAATTTGGGAAACTTGGATACGTAGTAGCACGGATACACGTGTTGAGTACAAGGCGATACTAGCAAAAAATAACAGTTTAAAAATACTTAACACATCTACATGATCATGACTGACGGAACTAAAAAATATACGCCCGTAAATTAAATAAAAGTGTCAGTTCTATATTCAGTATACATTCCTGAGTTCGGCATCAAAATTCTCCTGTTCCAAAAGATGCACCTGAAGAAGGTTAAAGCGTTACATCAGCCGAAATGTTGTGAAAATAAAATCCAAGAATAGTAGTTCAAATAATCCAAATAATAACAATTGACTTATGTTAAGTAAATGAACATGAACCATTAAATGTCTTCTTGCAACATAAATAATCAAAGTAATGACTTGGTTCATCTAAGCCATGAATTGTCTTACCGTTTGTCTGTGACCAGAATTTTCATGAGATGTGTAAAATAGGCTGGATCCCGAATTATTACCTCTTCTGAAGTATTTATAGCTATTGATTTGTTTGGTATCTTCATAATCTGTGTTATGTAGGAGAACCAGTCGAACTGTGAAAAAAACAAAAAAGCAAATTAAAATTAAATAAGAACGGAAATGTTCCTTACAACTTTTTACAATCGATTAAGTAAAGAATGTGACTTGAGATTCATAAAGATTTTGAAATTATTATTATTATTATTATTATTATTATTATTATTATTATTATTATTATTATTATTATTATTATTATTATTATTATTTCTGCTCACTAGGAGTTATCACACAAGTCATCGTCAGAGATTGCGCACCGACAACAACCAGTAGTGTTCCCTGGAGTGTGAGAGACAACAAACCTCCCCAGATTTTCAGTATTATCAACCTCTTTTCACTCACCACTGCAAATGACCTTGCAGTGTTGCAACAGCCGCATGCATGCATGCGATAACTATAAAGTTATCGCATTCACCAAGCGCTATCATCACTTCTTGATCAGATAGGTCTAAGGCTTCCATTGTCTACCCTATCGATGGGGCCACGAATTCGCAGACTGCAGTATATACGAAGGGGTAAAAGCCCCCGAAAACGGCGTCAATTATTTGCGAGCCGTGATGCCGTAGGACAGGATTATGGTAAATAGAAATTCATCCACTTCGGCTCTTACTTTGGCTAGACTGGAGGTCAGAGAGGCCGGATCAGATCAATCGACTGGTCACACTATGCCCTAGTATTTATAAGTTTATTTCAACCGTACTATTCCATCTTATTCTTCAAAAAATCAAAATCTTATTTCTCTTTTTTTATATTTTCTCCCCAAATAGATACTAAAAGCGGTAGCTGAGGAGTAATTACGTTGAGAGTAAGTAAGATTACCAATGCCAAATAGCATTGTTTTCAAAGAGCAATGAGTTCTGAGAGTAATGTAGTCAAGAACAATGTGTTCTGGTTGTCTAGGAGCAACGTGTTCTGGTTATCTAGGAGCACTGTGTTCTAGGGATATAAATAATTACTCTACCTACGGAATTATATTTATCAACTATATTCAATGTAACAACAACTAATGCAATATGTCTATGGAGAGGCAGAGTCTTGAGTGTGGGTATTCTCAAAGAGTAATGTTTAACAATAGTTATGTTTTCAAGAAGCAATGTATTCTAAGAACAATGTACTCCAAGTGCAATGTATTCTAAGTGCAATGTATTCTAAGAATATAAATAATTATCCTACCTATAGAATTTTATTTTACAACTTTATTCGGCATAAATAATCCACAGATAATTTGTGTGCTGTAAAACAAACCAAATCTTTCGTTTTCTCTACTTCTTTATCTCGCATAGTTCACATTTGTTCACCTAAGATTCCATTTCTAAGACCCGACTTAACATGTTAGTTGTGCATATTACTGTTTGGAGCTTATTTTTAAATCTATTCTGTCTGTTGGTGAGAAGTGTCATAGCTACAATACCAATTGGTGTGAATAGAGAATCCCCCTGTGAGATATCTTTCTGCATCTGCATTTCTGTCATAGGTTGTCCACCAGCTGTGAATTCTCGTCTTCTGTGTCCATTTTTTCTCTCAAGAAACTTAACAATTTTGTTCATTTAGAAGCATTGTCAATTTTGGAATATTGTTTCGTATGTTATAGTCAATCTATTCCATGTCTATGTTCTTTTTCTGATTTCTACTTCCTTCAGTATCTTTTGGTTGATGTATAGCATGTACTGATCCCGCTTTTATGTCTTATGTTTTTCATATGCTATTTTTCTATTGGTCAAATATGAAGAAACTCATCATTTTTATTTGGGAAACACACTGTATATAGACCTTTTTTTATTTTACTACGGTTTAAAATGATAATGTTGTGCTTTTCCTTTTGAGTAAACAATTTTATAAGATATTTTCATATATATATATATAAGAATAAAAACATACCTTTTAATATTTTAAATGATGCTTGTAAGATGTCATTGTAATAAATAAATAACAAAAACAAGTCACTTACAGATAGTAAAACACGATAAGTTGATGTTATGTGTAGCTGACTTGTTTTTGTTATTTATTTCCTACAATAACATTTTTAATAGGTTTATATATTTATAAGAAAACTAGTTCAGGTAAGATATTAATATGTTTAAAAATAATTTTTTAATGACTGACTATAAATAATAAGTTGAATACACTAAAGCTATCTGCTGCAATCGATAACGTGATTCACATATGTGCATGGCGCGTTTTTTTTAATTCTGATTAATTCAGTGGCACTTACACTAAATAACACTTAAGACGAAGTGGTCATTCCTATAAAAACTAGCAATGGTGAGTATTATACGAGTCAATAAATGTTAGTTTATTTATTTGAAACAGGTTGACAACTGAGAGGTTTATAAAAGTGGTTCCCAAACATAAAGCCCGTGTATCACTAAAAGTGGAGGGTTATAAGATCAAACGATCTTCAAAAACGACCTTGTCGTCGTGTGGGTGGTAGATACACATAAGACTCATTTAGATAATATTAAACATTATTATCAAAAGCCTGTAAAACATTCGCAGTAAGAACTCGTCTAGTTACAGCAACTGCAAAAAAGTTTCCTTTCTCTATCTTTCTCTGTACCTAAAACTAAACGTTACTTCTATTTAAAAAGTCACTCTTCTAGAACATCCAATTTGTGGAATAACATTCCACGGGCTGGTCATATTCAAGTCGAACATAAACAAATACTTGTTGCTATGTCCTCTTGGATAACAAATACTTGTTGATATGTCCTCTTTGATAATAAATACTTGTTGATATGTCTTCTTGGATAAAAAGTACTTGTTTATATGTCCTCTTTGATAATAAATACTTGTTGATATGTCTTTTAGGATAATACATACTTGTTGCTATGTCCTCTTGGATATAATTAATAATTGTTGATATGTCCTCTTGGATAATAAATACTTTTTGATATGTCTTCTTGGATAATTAAAACTCGTTTATGATAATAAATACCTGTAAATATGCCCAAAGTGTTATGAAATTAGAACTAATTTTGTTGTGTTGAATCTGAAAAGTTTAAGATACCTATGCTGGCTACAGTCGATCATATGATTTTTCTGGAGAGGAAAATACACATTCCACCTTTGCCAGAAAATCTATCACCTCGTTTACAATGAACGACATCAATTACACAGGCAAATGGTTTTGAAGTCAGACGGAATTGGGTCGTTAGTGCTCTTTATTTCGATTTGCAATAAATTGTCACCGATTGTTTTTCTTTTTCCTCAGCATTCATTTATGAAAAAAAATCATCAAAAAGACTTTTTTATTTTTACATTATTTGTTTTATATCTTCTGTCCATTTCTTTCTCAGCTATTACTATTGATCGCTTCTTTGATTGCAATTTATAACTTCAAATGTTTACTTAAAGTTCCTCAGAGGTTCGCAAACAGTTTCCTTGCAGTGACCCTTTCGTTTTCTTTTCACACACACAAGAAGGTGGACGCATAAGTTATACTGCACACACATAACGATTTATCGAATAGTAAAAGCACACACGTGCTGTTCATAAACATAACGACCCAATCCGTAAGATGCATTAGTAAGGGAAATACTATTTATAACATTAAGTGCCAGAGACGGAAGTAAAATTGTATTTCAAACAAATTATGTTTTACATTTTACAATCGTAAATTTGTGAAGCACGACCCAAAGATGTACGCAGCATCGATTAACTAGTGTAAGTAGGTAGGTTAGGTAGTGTAAGTAAAGCGAAATGTATTGAAATAATTGTAGGTAAATTTAATCCCTTAGAAGCACAGCTGTATTTCTGTTACAAACCCTGAACTTAATTTTTTAAATTTCGATTTTTATTTTTTAATTTCACTAATTTTCTAGTTATTACTCAAGCAAAGAAAAATGTGTTTACTTTTTTTAAGGATATCAGTCATAAAAGCAGTCCCAATTTGATCAAAATGAAATATGCTGAACCAAGTATTGTAGATAAGATTACTTCTAGAATAACAAATTAATTAACATAGAGAAACTACAACATTACGACTCGGATATGGCAACTTAAAGATTAAAAATCACCCTTCACCATCAAATGGAAAGTAATTGAGAGAAGAATATCCTTCTCTCCAGCCATAAATAGATGTCCTCTGTGTGACGCTTCAAAATACGATGGTATTTTTAAGCGTCACACAGAGCCATCATTGATTCAAATACAGTCTGTTTGAATATGCGAGATGAAATTTTAAGGGATGCATCCACAGGAAACAAGCACTATTCATAAACTGGACTTACCAATACACAAAAAAGCCTATCTACACTCCCTCTGCCAAATACATAACCCCATAATTGCTCCATTAAATACCGGCTTTCACTCCGGAAAATTTTCCCAACTATCACCCCTCATAAATATAAATAAAATTAAAAAATACGAACAAATACCTTAATCAACCCATATTCACACTACTTTTCAAGAGCAAAAATATTTCCCCAGTCATTAAGAGGGTAACGTCCCCATTTCACAACATTATTATTACTCCCATAAGTCCCCACCATTTCTCGGTTAATATGCACATCTCCCATATCTCCCAAACAGATCCAATCTTGCCGACCCAATCCTTACTGTTATCTCTAAACCAGCTTTAATCAGCATACCAATTTTATCCCTTCCATAAGTATTCACTATACCTTAGTTAATCATGTGAAATCCCGAATACAAATCATTCAAAAACCCTGCAGAGTTACTGCCCTTAGATCGCTCGGATGATATATTTATTTAAATTCCTTTGGGATTGATTTAAAGTCTTTTAATCCATGATTTAAACGTGAATTTAATTAATGTTGTTCCTTTTAACCTTTTTAATCCTAAAGCCTATTTGTCTCCCTAATTCCTTTAGAAGACACATCATTAAACCCCAAAACAGTAACGGACAAATATACGATACTCATAACATTAGCAAACGGATTCATATAGAAAAAATTTTTTTATTATTTTATTTTTTCATATCTCTTTAAATCTTCTCCGGTTTAAAACTCAACTGTTACTTTTCATCCTTCCCCTTTTATTCAAACCTTATTAAACCTTCCTTACACTAAATTCAAACAAACATACATAAAACTCTAAGCAAATAACGCGTCCAAACGAGAGTGACACGTGACTTCACATTTCCGAAACAGATGACAACAGAAGCTGAAGAGAGCCGGATGGCTAAGTCCTTTTGTGCTTGAAAGCGACGGTACGAATGTTGTACTAATTGTTCTGTACCAATATATGTATATATATATTTATATATATTTCAGAAATATATTTAAAATATACCAAAAAAACTATTATTAAAGTTATAACATATATTTGTTTAGTTTACGTGTTCATTTAAGGAATTTAAAGTTGTTATATCCAGACATTTCAACGTAATAAAATGTTCACCCTCGGAGGGAAACAACGTTTATGTTACGAACAAGTCTGTGAATATGTAGTAACAAATGAAGTTTCAATTATTCATTGAACAATTATGTTTTTTCTCATGAGGTTAACATCGTTTATCTCCTGATTTTTAGGCCGATTAATGATGTAGAAAAGATCATGAGTTAGCTGATGCGTAAAACACAATTTAATTCTATATATTTTAATCAGAAAATTTGGGATTAAGTTATGTTTGAAAAACTTTCCTTTAATTATTCTATTTAGCAAAAATTTGCAATTATATCGGGAAGTCACACATTTCTTACTATGTTTCTAGCTATTACTCTCTTCTTGTCTCACTTTATGTTTTTGAAACCCCCTCTCGTATTTTAATACGGGATCTATCACTCTCGCTTCCATTACTCTCTCTCTCTTTGTTTCCCTCGCCCTATGTTTATTAACAGTCTTAGTTAATAAGGAAAGGAAGAATAAAAACCATTGGAATAATCATTTATAAACAAAATAGCATATTACCATAGGTAGTAATGCTATTTAATACGTAGCTTTTAAGACATATAGATGGATATATAGTGAACAGAAAAAGACTTATTCCTGATTTTGTCTCGTTATATTTTATATTTAACAAGCTTTGCCTACAAACCTTTTTCCTGATGCAAACAATATAACATGAGCTCAATGAGTTACATTTTTTGTTCTTGAACAAATCTAGTTCCCTTCAACATTTTCGCACATGTAAACTGTCTCCAGACTTTAGTGATGTGTTTAAAAAGAATTCAAACTGTTTAATTAGCTTCATTTTTATTTGTAGAATGAGGTATTTTTTATTCACATGATTCGTTTTGTTTCTGAATTTTTTAGATAAGGATTCGTAATATTTATTATTTTACAATGGTTTCTTATTGGTGAATTCTTTTTTAAATCTGTTTTATAAATCTTGAATAATTGAAAATAATGAGTGTTTTTACTTCTATATTTAGAAAGAATCACGCATTCCTTAAATTCTCATAGAGTAATTAAAACCTATTGGATAGTGATTTAATAAACACACTGTTAGAGAGGTCAAGAGAAATACATATATACAGTTCTTATTGAATAACTGAAATTAATAAGTCTGCTTACATCTATTTTCCTTAATGCATAAAATAGACGTAAAAAGATTTATTATTTTGTCATCTAATTTGCCTATATGTTTACGTTGTGTACGAATACACAGATACATTAAGAAATATCAACATAGTGTAAGTGAGGACGAGAAAAATACATCACTAACAAATTTAATTATAAATTAGACTTCTTGGAACAATTAAAACATAATTATTTTCAGACATAAGTTAGGTATATTTTATTATGTATGTTGTGTTATTAAAATATATTAGAAGCCTTAGTAGAACAAATGTTGATTAACTCAAATTTTGTATAAAATAGATAACTGATAAGAAATGTGAAAAAGGGCGTGTGAATCTTATCCTCGAATAGCATTTGGGACTTGATAAGTGGTAAATCGTTTGTAAAAAAAAACAGAATAAAAACAATATATCTCAGTGAATCAAAATACAGCATTTTGTTAATTTACAAAAGATTACATTAAAAAGAAAAACACCTGAAAAAGGTCGTAGAGTATAACGGCAGAAACGTTGTAGACTTAACAAAGAAACAAGATGAAACACACATTTCGAAACATAAAATATAAATGTGTCAAATGATGTAGCTAAAAGCTTGTGTAATCATTATATCTAAAATGTCAAACTGTTTTCTCCAAGCATTTCAAACGAGAAGTAAAAGTTTAAAACACTTTTGGCGGTGAGAGGCGAGAAAAGACAACAATAAACATAAGGTGAATAAAAACATTTGACCTTTTTATAACGATCATACAATATCCTTTTACAAGTAAAAAAAAGGCGAAAATGAATGCAAAAAGGTCAGAGAATAATTGGAATAGGAGGAAAAACGGGGTAAATACTTAAAATAAACTCTTTTAAAAGAACGACTCCAACTTAAAGATTGTATTAACATTGAACCGAATTATAAGGTATAATATAGCCGTTCTCATAAGTAACAAAACTTAGTTCAATCCTATTTCATCAGATAAACCGTTATGCTATCCTTGCGTTTTACCTACATGAGTAAAGATTAGTAAAACAAACATTTTATTGTTAAATAATAGGGTAGACTATATTATTAAGCTTTCGTAGACCAACTAGTTCTTCTCTGTTTCGATTGTCTTTCATTTATCCATTCGCCGCAGAAGTGGATAAACTGATATATTGATCATTTTCCAATGATATGTTTTCAATGATAATAACACAATCGATAATCAGGTTGAGTACGGTTATGGCCGTGGACTGCCGATTTAATATACCGTGTTCAAATATTAGAAAGGTATGAACATCGTGGGATTTATAAGATTCTCAATCCTTGACAGATTGACTTAAAACTTAACGAGAACATTCTGGTGGAGAGAGTAACTCGTATTCTGTGCGCGCCACTATCATCAAATTCATCTGTGCTAGTGTAGAGAGATCAGAATATATATTGTTCATCATCTATTATTACAGGAAAGCTTAGTAAATCAACGTTAGTTTTTCTAAGGCATTTCAGTAATATATTTTTATAACACCACATGCATGCTAAGATATTCCTCAGTTTGAGGATTGAGTTATGTTTGAAACTGTTCTAAATATGTAATTAGTCGCAATTTGCAATAAACTCACAAAGTAAACCATCTCTTACTAAGCGTATTCTATCTATCACTCTCGCCCTCTCTCATATCACCATGTTTCACCCCGCATTCTTATTTTATACGGTATCTATATATGTTTATAAATTTGTATGCAAATGCTCCATTTCTAAATTAATTAACTGACCATTTTTTACCAAAGTTGCTAGGCGTAATGGGTTATAATGTTGGCTATATTTAGGTAAATTTTGTTTTATGAAAATAATTAACAATAGTTATAAGAAATCAATGGCTAAATAGCTTAAATTCCAACATAAGAGTAATGAAAACTGTCTTGTTCTGGAAATAATATAATATACCCGTCTTTGGACAGGTATTTCTCTAGTATATATATATATATATATATATATATATATATATATATATATATATATATATATATATATATATAAATATATATATATATATATATATATGTGTGTGTATGTGTATATATATATATGTATGTATACATATATATTGCGTGTGTGTGATAAAGTAAAGGCATTGTTCTGAGTTGACGTTAAATGCCCCATATATTAGACGTCTATAAAGTCAAGGCAACACATCTAGAAGCGAAATTTCGAAATTACACCATCTAGCCAATGTGATAATTCTGGTAACTATTTCATCAATATCCTTTATAAAAGTAGGAATCCGATTGTACACTATCCAGCAATGAGTGAAACAGTAAGTTAGACTTAACCCTGAGAATTTCATAAAGCAACTAGTCTAGAATTAACACTGAAATGACAACAGAGTAGTAGTAGTAGTAGTAGTAGTAGTAGTAGTAGTAGTAGTAGTAGTCCTTAGGGGTCACTACCGTTTCTATCAGCCTTCTTGAAAAGTTGCCATGAACACAAACAGAATAGTTTTAAGAGGCGAAAAATATTCACATAGTTTTGTATAATTGAGAGTGGTAAAAATAATTTATTTAATACAACAAGTAAGAATGTATTTTATACTTACAATTGTAACAAGAAATAAAGTTATGCAATACTTACACCCGTGAAGTTTTCAGAAAGATCTTTAAGGGTCATTTTGTTGTATAGCTTCTCGTTATCCCGCCGTTCTTCACTAGGCGTGCTAATCTGAAACAACGAAAACACACAGTTAACGCAAAACGACGTCTTAATATTTTAAGATTTAACATTAAATCAACAAATTAATAAATGCCTAGCTCTTTATTTATTCTTCTATTTTCCCCTTTGACTGTGTCTTATTTTCATTTGATTATTTCAACACAAATTCAGTTCATTATGCAAAAGGTGGCAGATACTATTATTTGCATTTTTTTAAAGAAACAATTCCTAATATTATATTTTGGTAATAAACAAACCAAATTCTCGAATAATTCCAAATTAGTTTATTCCCATGTGCATTCACTGATCAAATCCATCCCATAGCCATAACAGGGTGAAATATGGTATCAATTATTGATGAAATCCATCCCATAGCAATAACAGGGTGAAATATGGTAACAATTATTGATGAAATCCATCCCATAGCAATAACAGGGTGAAATATGGTAACAATCAGTGATGAAATCCATCCCATAGCAATAACGGGCTGAAATATGGTAACAATCAGTGATGAAATCAATCTCATAGCAATAGCAGGGTGAAATGTGGTAACAATCATTGATAAAATTAATCTCATAGCAATAACAGGCTGAAATATGGTAACAATCACTGATGAAATCTGTAAATAAGCACATGATACAATTTGTTAGTAATTACTGATTTAATATCTACCTCTCACATTATGCCGTCTGTTAGCAATCACTGACGTAAACGCTTACTAATCTCTGATGCAATATGTTAGTAAACACCTGATGCAGTCTATGAACAATCAGTGATGTATTATATAAGCTATTTCTTGTAGTAATTAGTGATGTATTATATAAGCTATTTCTTGTAGTAATTAGTGATGTATTATATAAGCTATTTCTTGTAGTAATTAGTGATGTATTATATAAGCTATTTCTTGTAGTAATCAGTGATGTATTATATAAGCTATTTCTTGTAGTAATTAGTGATGTATTATATAAGCTATTTCTTGTAGTAATTAATGATGTATTATATAAGCTATTTCTTGTATCGTGTCTCAAAGCTGATGAGCCGTTGCTAGAAAACGACGAAGCACTACAAGCAGGCTGACGCTCCATAGAATGAAACTTTTTTGTCTTCCTGATGATCAGTGCGCAAATGAGGTAAGCGAATGGGTCAAAGCAGGTATTGAAGCTCATGTCTCGATGCGAAAATTCTACAGCAAGCCTTACTCTCTTCAATGGTTCACCTCGAACTGTGCCGCTGATATTGCTAAGAGGCAGCAAGCATTCCGACAATTCAGCCGCCATAAGTCGATTACGAAATGTATAGCGTCAAGAAAAATTGAAATACTGTGATAGCTGAAGTAAAGAAGTGAAATACAGAGATGACTAGAAAACCTATTCAGTCGCAGAAACTACGTACACGTGATTTCTGGAAAATATTCAATAGTGTGGTACACAATCGGCAATCAATAATTATCCCACTATCCAACCACAATAATGTCGTTTTAAAGGCAACTGATAAGGTTGGCAAATGCCCAGCCTCTCGCCTAAAACTCTACCTTTGTCTCCGCAAACCACTCTCTCGCAAATTTCCCATTGCGGACTGAGGTCACATCACCCAATCTCATGTCCCAGACATCATAAAAAGCCTTGATACCTCCAAAGAATGTGGCCCTAATCTTATACCAGTAATAGTAATAAAAGAATGAACTGCTAAACTTGCCCCTGCCCCCTCCAAACTCTACAACAAATGCCTTGCGGAATCTCGCTTTTCTGATAGCTGGAAAATTTTCTCTGTTATACTATGCTTCAAGAATTCTGGAGATAGAAGTAACCTTCCAAATTATCGCCCCATCACTCTATGCCAGCTCGTCGGTAAAATCTTTGAATCCTTAATCAATCTAGCGATAGTCGTTAATGCTAAACTTCTTTCCTACCATCAGTATGGATTTAGGCAAGCACGATTTAATGCAGATATCCTAACGGTCATCTCTGAACTCATATACCATACACTGGACAAGGCAGGTTAAGCTAGGGCGGTGGCGCTTGATATATCCAAAGTCTTTGACAAGGTCTGGCATAATGGTAGTCTGATAAATATTAAGCAACTGGATGAATGTTTAATATAATTAGATCGTTTTTAACCAAAAGAAAGATCCAGTTGTTCTCGATGATCGTTCATCCAAACAACATGACAGTTATTGTTCCTGATTTTCAACTTCTACGTCCCTCATTAAATTGTGTCTGAGATGGGTATATTTTCATCAAATACACCACAATCTACTCTCGTCATGTGGGTAAAACGACCGATTGCCATGGCAGATAACACCCTACCTGAGAGTCCAACGTTTAAGCTCCTAGGCCTTACATTCACAAGTAAGATTAATTGGAACAAATACATAGAAGACATTACCAAGGTTGCTGCAAAGATGGGCTCCCTCTACCGTGCTAGAAAACTTTTTACATCTGAAAGTATCCTATATCTCTACAAAGCCACCATCCACCCATGCATGGAATATTGTTGTCACATCGTGGCTGGTGCACCATCCAGCAGTCTCTCTTTCTACGACAAAGTCCCAAAAAGAGTATCTAATCTAATATGGTCCTCACCATCCACCGAACTCCAGACCCTGTCCCATCGCCGCAATGTTGCATCCTTGTGCTTGTTTTACAAGTACTTTAATGGAAAGTACTCAGATGAACTTGCTGCTGTAGTGCCATCTCGACGTAAATACACTCGATCAACCCGACACTCAGCTAGATCCCATCAATTCACTGTGAAGAGTCTTGTGCTTCAATAGCTTATTTTCATCGAGCCGCCGACTCCCTGTTTCACTGACTGTACCGATATGCACAAATTTAAATTAATCTGAACAAGCATCTTGCTGCACAGATCCCAATTGAGGATAACCCCCTAAATCTTCACCCTAATTCTAAGTAAAATCTTACGTCTACAGTGTAAATTTCCTTGTTTGCGGTGAACTAAGTTTTTTAAAAATGTTGAGAAAAATTACTAACTTAGACAAAGATCAAACCTTCAATGTTGATGTCAATAATAATAATAATAATAATAATAATAATAATAATAATAATAATAATAATAATAATAATAATAATAATAATAATAATAATAATAATAATTTTAAACTAGTCAGATATGATTTATAGCCCAAAGTCTGACAGGAAAAACATTTTTACTTATGGAATTTTTGAAAAGTATTCTCCAAAATGCGATCAAACAGACTGGAATGTTTGAACACGTGACTACTCCCCCCCCCCCGCAATTTTCACGCCCCCAAACAAAGATAAGCGACAGCTAAGTATTTTTTTGTTTCTCCTGTTTAAACAAAAAAAGCTAACATGTAACGCCTTGCTTGTAATATTTAAGACTAGTCAGATATAATTTATTGCCCAAAGTCTGACAGAAAAATCATTTTCACTCATGGAATGTTTGAACATTATTGTCTAGAATATAAAGATTTGTATGTGTTTTATAATCCGGCGTAAATTTATCAGATGAAAACGTGAGGGGAATCTATTGTCTTCCCCCCGGCTGTCTAAGATTAGCCTATAACACTTATACTGTACAGTTAAGTAACATATATATATATATTATATATATATTATTTTTATTTTATTTTTTTGTGTGATAGTGCACATTTCACCTTATAAAAAGGAGATAAACACTATCCCTGTGACAGGATCACATACAAACTAAACCTGGGCATGGTGTAGCCACATACACCAACATATGAATAATGCACAATAATAACAATGAAACCCGTGAGACTCAGAAGAAAGATCTGAGTGGCAGGTACTCCCTCGATAGCAAACATGGAGGACCCGGTCCGCATCCTGCGAATTCTGGCTACTTTCATTTCAGGAACAACATTACGGACAAAAACGGGTAAGTAACTTCTCCAATTCCAGGTATGACAAGAACACAGACCAAACACAAAAAAGCAGGAATTATAAAAAAATATAGAAAGAAATGGAACACATAGGAGAACAAACTAGTAATGGAATGGCACTACAAAAGTCGCCACCTTACAGAAAGAGGCTACCGGAAGCGATTGAAACATCTTTAGAACACTGCTACTGGCTACTATACAACGAAACAAAAATAGCAGACCAAGCAAAACAGATCCTCGAGAGAGGATGGTTCTCGAAGATAGAACTGACGGAAATCAAACAAAAGAGCAGAACAGAGCAAGATTAACCACCCAACAGAACCCTCCAGGAAGAAGACAGACGGAAGAGGTCGAAGACTACGAAATCACAGAGCTCACCGAAGTAGAACTCACCGAGGAAGACGCAAGAGAAATGGAAAACATCAAACTGTACATGTCTAGGAACAAAACAAATCTCCCATCTCTAAGAAACGAAAATTAGAAGAAGTTAAAAGTTTAAACAGATACAGTAAACAAGGTACTCGCGTACATTCCAACATACACTATCACAGAACTTAAACAACTTGATATATGCTGCGGCAAAATCAGTAAGTATGAAACTAAAAAAAGAAAAAAAGCCTGGCCAAAGAATGGACCGACAAAAACTAGATGGGAAATCATACTGGAAACCAAGATAACCAGACTCCTAAAAAAAGCTAACACCGTAAACAGGATGAAAGAGAATGTGAAAGTATGGAAGAGCAGAAATCCGGTTCACAAGGAAATACTGAATAAGAAACATGAAGAATTAAAACAAAAGATAGCAGCAATAGAGGGAAGACTGAGACGATATAGATACAAATCTGAACAGCAAAAATAGAACAGGACCTTTGAGAACAATGAAAGCCAGTTTTACAAAAACGTGAACGGAGAACGAATAACATCAAAACAACCTGACCCGACAGAGACACCACACTTCTGGAGCAAGATATGGGAAAAGACTCAAACACACAACAAAAATTGACAAACATGAGAAATAAACTACAGGAAATAGAAGAAGGAACAGAAACGGACATTACTGAAGAAATCATTAAGGACACCTCAAGGAAAATGGCAAACTGGAAAGCACCAGGCCATGATGGAATACATGCATATTGGTTTTAAAAATCACGATCCTACATTAAAGACTGGCGCAAAAACTGAGAGGATGTATCCACAATACAGACATACCAGTGTGGATGGCCAAAGGAAGGATTACGCTTATACAAAAAGATGCCTAAAAAGGAACGATCCCAAGCAACTACAGACCAATAACCTGTTTACCAACAGTGTAGAAAATCATGACGGCACAACTGAGAGAACAAATCTACCAGTCCCTAAACAAACGTGGACTACTCCCTGAAGAACAAAAAGAATGCCGTAAAGGGAAAAGAGAGACGCATGACCTGCTATACATTGTTTGAAAGATCATGAAGGAGGTAAAAAACAGAAAAAAGAATATATCCATGGCATGGATTGACTACAAAAAAGCTTACGACAGAATCCCTCAAGCATGGATAATTGAATGTTTGAAAATATACAAAATACCCGAAATGATTATTAATCTTATTAAGAAACCAATCGGAACATGGAGACTGCAACTGTCAACTGGAGGACAACACCTAACTGAGATGAAAATACAGAGAGGCATCTTCCAGGGAGACTCCCTATCACCATTACTGTTTATAATAGCTATGATGGCACATACTCAGAAAATGTTATGCCGGATACAAGTTTACAGACACAGTACTGATAGTAAACCACCTGATGTACATAGATGACCTGAAACTATTTGGAAAAAGCAAAAAGGAACTGGAAAATCTGATAAATACGACCAGAATCTTCAGCCAGGACATCCAAATAGAATTCGGAATAGAAAAGTGTGCACTACTAGAAATAAAAGAAGGAAAACTGAGGAGAATAGAAGGCATGGAACTCCCCAACCAAGAGGAAATGAGGGCGCTAGGCGAACAGGATAGCTACATATATTTTGGAATTCTGGAAGCAGACACCATTAAATTTACAGAAATAAAAGAGAAGATTGGAAAGGAATATTTACGAAAAACAAGAAAACTCCTAGAAACGAAATTATACAGCAGGAATCTAGTAACAAGAATAAACACCTGGACAGTAGCACAAATAAGATAGTCTGGACCATTCATAGGCTGGGCCAAAGTGGAACTCAGGCACCTTGACCAGAAGACTAGAAAATTAATGACCATGCACAATGTACTACATCCAAAAGACGACACGGACAGACTCTACATGAAAAGAAACGAAGGAGGAAAAGGACTGGTAAGTATAGAGGATTGCGTGGAAGACTCAAAAAAAGAGCTGGAGAAATACATAACTCAACACATGGAAATCCTTATCACTGTAGCAAGAGACATCATTCCAAGGAACAACTCGTGAAGCACCGAAACCAGAAAAAAAGGACAGGAAAGGAAAAGTAGGTAGAAAAACAACTACATGGACGCTTTATAAGACTGACAAGAGAAGAAACCAATGAAAATAGCTAGACATGGCTAAGAAAAGGACACTTGAACAGAGAAACAGAATCTTTACTGACTGCTACACAGAACAATACGATTAGGACAAACTACATGAAAGCTAAAATAGATAAAACCCAGTAAAACAGTAAATGCAAGCTGTGTGGAAAAAGAGACGAAACAGTAAATCATATAATAAGTGAATGTTGCAAATTCGCCCCAAAAGATTACAAGAACATACATGACTGTGTGAAGAAAACCAGTACACTGGGAACTGTGAAACAATTGAATGTCGAATACGCAGACAGATGGTACAAACATAAGCCAGAAAAACGAAAAATACAAAATCTTCTAGGATATGGATATACAAACAGATAAACTCATACAAGCAAGGAGACCTGATGTTATTATAATCGACAAGAAGGAAAAATCTTGCAAAGGCATAGAGTTCGCCGTTCTAGCAGGCCCCAGAGTGAATATCAAAGAGACAGAAAAACGAAGCAAATACACAGAACTAGCCAGAGAACTGAAAGGAATATGGAGCATGATGAAAGCCAGTATAATACCAATAATCGTGGGAGCACTAGGGACAATATAAAAGAAAACTGGAGAAACAACTGAAAGAAATTGAAATCAAAGGGGTCATTGAATCCATACAAAGGACGGCAATGATCAAAAAAAAGAAAAATAAGAAAATAAGAAAAATCCTCAAATGCAGAAACCAAACTGCATAAGGTACAAAGGGTAACCAGTCACAAGGAATTTACAACGGTAGAAAACAAATCCACACGTAGAATACAACAACAAAACCAAGGAATAGAAACTTCAAGAAACATCACTTCATAATCCCCCTCAATAAATTACACCGGCCTCAGCTAACACAACACAAAAATTAACCGAGGTATAGACATTACAATAAACACCATAAGCTCCCCCTCCTCCCCTCCCCCACAAAAAATATTTTAAAAATATGAATAAATAGATAAATAGATTTAAAAATTCAAAAATATTTTTTTTTAATAAATAAAAATATAAAAAATAAAATAAAATAAAAATTTAATAAATTGTGTATAATAATTATTATTATTATCATCATTATTATTATTATTATTATTATTATTATTATTATTATTATTATTATTATTATTATTATTATTATTTGTACTCACGAGCAGTTATCACACAGATCATCGTCAGTGATTGCTCACTGACAACAACCAGTGGTATTTCCTGGAGTTTGAGTGACGACAACCCTCTTCAGATTTCCAGTACAGGAAATAGGAAATTACAAACTAGGTCACAGCTGAGTACAACAGAAGAGAAAGTTTTATTCATAAATCACACCTCCACAATCGAAATACAATCTATGCTATCAATGCTAGAGCAGTAGCTATCATTCGATATACTGTCGGTATACTTGACTGGAATGTATATGAACTAAAATGTGTGGATACCACAACACGGAAAATGCATACAATTTATGGAGCTTTTGCAAAGAAAGGAGATGCAGATGATTGTATCTACCTAGAAAGGAAGGTGGTCGGGGTCTACTTAGTGTTGAAGATGTTGTGAATATATAAGAAGGTTGTCTATATAAATATATTTCTGGGAGTAATGAGATTCTTTTTCGTGAAGTAAAAAGAGAGGAAATACTAAAAACTGGGGTGAAAATTTTTAAAAATCGGTTGGAAAAAAAACTACACAGTGTATTCTTTATGAATACTGCATTTAGAGATAATGACAGGTGGAATTGGTTGGTCAGAGGTGATCTCAAAAGATCTACCGAGAGCCCATTAATGGCAGCCCAGGACCATAAAACATTACATTGACAAAACTGCAGAATCACCGATATGCTGATTGTGTAATGAAAGGGAAGAAACCTTCGCGCATATTGTATCTGAATGCTGCCCAATGCTAGCAAAACATCAATATAAAAATACAGACACGAACCAAGCGTTGTGCTACATTGAAATATATGCAAAATTTATGAATTGGACTACAATGAGAAGTGGTGTGAGCATAAGCCAAAAGTTGTAAAGGAGAACGACAATGTCAAACTTCTTTAAGACATGCACATTGATAAGGTTCTTGAACATTCAAAACCCGATTAATCTTTCTAAACAAAAACAAGAGAACTTGCTTAATCATTGATATAGCCTGCCCCTTCGATACCAGAGTGCAGAAGAAAGAACACGAAAAAAAAATAAGATCTAAAATAGAAATTAGTTAGACTATGGAAATGTAAAGAAGTAAATGTGATTCCCGTTGTTATTGGATCGCTTGGAACCATAACGAAAAGCCACCATAAATGGCTTAAATAGATTGACGAGACAATTTATTTTCAAACTCTGCAAAAGGCTTGCCTGTTGGGAACAGCGAAAGTGTTAAGGTACAGCTTGAATGTCTAAGGTCAAGGAAATTGACTTGATGTTCAAAAATAAAAATAAAAACATCCCAAGTTGAGACTACTATGAAATACTACTACTAATACTACTACTACTACTACTACTACTACTACTACTACTACTACTAATAATAATAATAATAATAATAATAATAATAATAATAATAATAATAATAATAATAATAATAATAATAATGGAACATCCAGTGGAAGGGTACTGAAACCTTGTGGATACTTATTAACGCTCAAATTCCAGAGAAGACTAGGCATTGTTTTTAGCAAGAAATATATGGTAAACGGCTGTTGCGATGACGAAAAATAATTTGCAGCACTGATTTTTAAGAATATGTTTGCTCACCGACGACATATTCACTGTATTCTTATAAGAAATACGATCCGATTGGAGTTCATTAAAAACATAAAGACGCCGTTATTTTATTTCTAATGAAGTAAATCATCAAATGTATTTATCGAAATTGTTTAACTTTCAACAAATAAGTATTATGTTTTTCGAATTTTGTTCGTTGACAAACAAATTTTGATTATCATTACCAAAACTGATTTCTTTATAAACGTATTTGACTTCGATATATTATCTTTAAAAATGAGTAAAAATGAAATATTTTAGCATTTATGTATTTTTGTTTAACACTACTAGGGTTACTTCATGTTGCTGAAAAGTATTTAGACTCTTTAATAAATACAAGATAAATTCACATATGGCGACAATTGAAAGAGAATAGAATTTACACAACTGAAATTTAGGATCGAGTGGAATACAAACCTTAATATATTGATCCCAATTCCGAACTTTTAACACGCGTTTTATTGTGCTTTAAATTTCAGAATCAACATAAATCTATCAAAAGTGATTTGCATGGGTTATTGAAAGAAGTGGCAGTGTTGCGAGGATGGAGAGGGTCCAGTGAACACCACCAGTTATTTTCAATAAGCAATCATTGATAATGACGTGTGTTAAAAACACTGATGAGTACCTGTGTGAAAACTTCTCGTGAATAAATAATAATATAGAAGTAATGGAGGCTTATTATTTTTTAATGCAAGAAAGATTGTATTAACAGACATGTCGCAGTTTATCAATTTTCGAATGAAAGCAATATAGAAACTTAGTAGGAGTGGCTGTACCCCAACAGGGCATGTGTGTTCCTTGTGTCGCTATATAGCGTTCATAAATATATTCCGAATTGCGTTATAGATATTTTGACAAAAGAACATATGTCAAATACTGTAGAAATACAATATTTAAATAGTATTTCGTTATAGACGCGTCTGTTTAAGTAGTATTTAGAATCATGAGGTGAATTTTCGTAACTGATATATTTTCTCAACATTATAAAACCTACAAACCTGAGTTTCACATCCGCATGTAAAATGAGATAATTGAGCATTAAGTCAGAAACGGAAATCCATTAAATTGCAATTGTGCTGTAGAGACGTTGATACGAAGTCAACAGACAATAAGACAGATCCCTTAGCAATGACAAATTAAAACATAAAAATGAGAGAGAAAAGCTAATATTAATAATGGCAATCACGAATATCTATTTAATATAAGAACGTAGTTATTCATTTGTATTTCCTTCTAACCGTCGGTGACATAAATAATCTTAGTTTTCTAAACATTTAATCATATAAGTTTTGCGAAGAAACTAACTACAGGTGACGAATGAGATAACTGATACTAAAAAGGGCATGGAACGTGATGTAGATAACAATATCCAATCACATTAAGCGTCAAAGTATGGGACTATGCAAAATATGCGTTGAACGCATAATACAAAGAAGCCGGTCGAAAGCTAGACAAAAGAAAAGATGGATAGACAATGTGTGTGAACGGACGAACATGAACATAAACTAAGCAAACACAAAGATTGTAACGCTTGGAGAACACTCAGCCATGTTAATGTGTATTCTGCAGCTAACTGATAAAACGGTTAATAAGAAAATCACAGAAATATGAGCAAATAGTTTGTATTTATCTCCCGGGTTCTTAGCATCAAACAAAAGATTCTCATTGTATCAAAATAGCAACAACAAAAATAAAGTAATAATAACAAAAAAGGTCAATCCGTTAAAAGTGACGTATCTTAAACACTCTTTTCTGATATGTTGAGATCGCTGAATTATATATCATAGAAAGTGAAAGAAGTTTAAGTATCAGTAGTGGATCACGATAACATACTATGGAACCCCGAAGAATCCACTATTGTAAGACTAAAATGTGTCGTACGTTGGCAAGATTAATTTCAAAATCTAAAATGTCCGCCATGTCTTTCTGGGCCTCTTTTGGGTCGGCTCCCATGTGTACGGCCATTTGCACAGCCAGTTTCTCATAGGCCTTAAGTTTCGTGTCATTCCGGCTCTTCAGATAGTACTTCCGTCCCGGCATCCCAAAATTGGGGGCGTCCAACTGAAATTGGAAAAAGAAAAGAAATTAAATTAGTTCAACTACAATTTTACTCGTCTGTAAAAATACATTGTTAAATTCCTATATTACCATCCAATCAGATTATTTCTTAATTAAAAGAAAAATAATGAATATTTTAAAACATAAATTAGAAACAATAACTTAATGTTATTATGCGAATATATATATATATATATATATATATATATATATACAGCAAATAAGTACAACACTAGTGCCATTGGTTTCAAGCTCAGAACGCGTGAAAAATCCGGCTATCTTCAGGTTAAGTTGTTGGTAAAAAAATGGGAACTCACGTATCACTCTCGTTTCGATAAGTTATTTGCTATGGAGTGTTAATGATAGTTGTTTAAAATTTTGTGTTAAGGGAAAGAAATGTGAGGTTAAAAAGTTTAATAAAGTCCGAAAAAAGGGGGGGGGTAAATATAACAGTTCAGATTGAAAATTTAAAAAACATTTTTAAATACAAGTCCCGTGATTCAATGTTTATTAAGAGCGTATATTCGGCCGTTATTGTTTTGAAAATTAAATAAATATTACGCTCTTAATTTTGATTCTCTGCTGGGATTTTTCCAATTATCTTACAAAAGAAGATGCCCGGGTGCAGAATCAAAAAGCAATGTTTATATACTCAATTGGTTGGCAGATTAAGTTATCACTTTGATCACTGTTCTCACATCACTTGCTTTTATACTCTTAAAAACTCTTATCAGCTAATATTTGCAATAGTGGAGGTAGTGCACACATGAAAAAGTAGATTACAATCTCATAGCTCAATAGTAAGATTAGTATAGCTTGTTCCATGGACAGGTGATGGGATTTTTTTACATGGGTTTCCAAGACGAATGAAACTAGAAAAGTAAATAACTTTTTTAGCTCTTTTTCTTTAAAAACATAATTGTCGATTTTATTTTTTATTATTTATTACATGGTGTGTTACAGCTTTACTCCTTCAGAGGATAATTCCTATAATTTGTTTTATTTTATTGTACATTTTTAAAACATGCGTCCAGTTAAAAAGGGCAAATATACAAGTGAATAAAATGCTAATTATTATATGCTGTTTATACAATACATTATTTTATGAGTAAAAGTTTGAAACTGATATGGAAAGTTTCAAAACTTTAAAGAAAGTTTTAGGAAATACAAATTGCAATAATTTAATAATAATTAGAAAATCATCTGGCATTAATATTGAAAAGCTCTATATAAACAAGGTTTTTGTTTTATTTTCCTGTGCATGCACAAAAAGATTTGTTTTTGCACCAACGCACGAGGCTCCTACATAATGCTGACCATGTGAAAAGCATGGTTCTTCAAGTTGCAATCCGGACACTTTTAGTGTTTGGCCATGATTTTATTGATGGACATAGCGAAACCAAGTCGTACAGGAAACTGCAACCGCTTAAAGTGAAATGGTATATTTGATGGTATAATTGGTATCCTCGGAATAAAAACAGTTTCACCTTTGCCACAACCAATGAGAATGATTGCCTAAATACAGTTTATCATCAATTTACATTTTATTTTTTAAAGACTTGGAAATTGAACTTTAATGCTATGACTTATACAATTATTGATTCTAGACAACGCCGAAAACACAAATGGTCACTCTCAATTCTTTATTCTTTCTCCCCCTCCATTTTAACTCGTAAAGCATGTTTGTTTATGTAGCGTTAAAAATCATGTTCATCTATGTAGCGCCCGGTCATATGAAAGAACTCATAAAGTATGTTTATTTATGTAACTGATATATGAAAGAACTTATAGCAATTATGAGTTGGCGATTTCTTTACATGGCGGATAGTGACGGGCATTGGCGGAAAGTGGCGGATATTTGCAAGAAAAATTAGTGTGCTTGTGTTCGTTAATCGCATTCTGTTATTCTCTTTAGAATACCCTTATGCCTTCCTTATTCCACTATTATATTCTTGCAATCGAGCACTATGTTTTTGTGGAATTTAAAAAGAAAAGTTGATTGCGTTGTTAAATTTGTTTTGTCAATTCTTGCATTTACAAAATTGTTTCGACTATAACATTACACAAACCTTAACTGGACGCATGATAGAAAAACGTTTTAATTTGATGAAACTGAAATAAAAAATGTTTCATAATAAGAAAAGAAAATTTATAAGAAGACGAGTGAGATAAAAGTAGCTTAACAAAATACTTGAAACCAACATAACAATTAGGTGCGATAAGTCAAATTAGTTTACTACGTTTATGATATTAAGTTAAATTTAAAAGTAAATACGCCACTATTTTTTAATATAATGTTTTTAAATAGTACAACGTATAACATTGAATAAGTTACTATATATTATGTTTCTAAGTGCCTGACACTGGTTAGGTTGTAAACCGTAAATCCATCCATTCTCATTATCTTCCTATTTGGAATATTTTTTGTCAAGAAACTGAAATAAAATACATCGTCAGATGCAATGCCATTTTATATATAAGAAATAATGAAAAGCGCATATAAGGTATATTTGTTTTCTTTAATAATATTAATTTTTAGATATTTCATCTGTCTTGAAATATCTTGTGGATAATTATTAATATAATTAAACCAATAAAAACTCCGAAATCGCAAATGAAACTGTAGGTTTCTAACTTTGAACGGAAAAGAAACATTTTAATTTGAAGGAGATTGCGTTACATAATTTATCTCATTCAGACATAGATGTAACCATGTAAGTAATGGTCTGAAAAGATAATGGTGTATTATAACCATTTAAATATGCCAACAACTAGCTGACTAATTTGTGTAAAGGAAGTTTTTTTTAATTAGACCTAACTTTCTTTCAAAATGTTCAATCTTTAATAGGTAAGGATATGTTGAGAATGTCAGTATTGTTTTTAGAGAATGTCTAATGTTATAATTAATTATGCAGGACAAATATGCTGGATTATAGCACTTCAATGTAATACATTATATGTAAGCTTACATCATTGCACGATAATTCAGATACACATAAAAGATCCTACCAAGAGACAGATGTTGAAACAGTCATACGTATATACACACAACCAAGTACGCACATAGGAAATAGCTATCCGAATATCGACGTAACCTTGGACTCAAGAGTGGGTTTGATTTTTTTCAAAATCTTAAATATCTTATGCCATTTGATTTAGTTTTATTATTGGCTACCTGACGAATTGCCCAAAGCAAAAAACCCAGGTTCTCTTGAAACAACAAAATACACACACACGCACATACACTACATATATATATATATATATATATTATAAACATTTAAAATGGCCTACATTAATGCAATTACGTTTAAGTACTACCTGTATATCATCAGTTTCCTAGCTAAGTAAAGCAAACACATGTTTCTAGAAGAATCAAAAACGTACTTGAAATTAATTTAAGTAATAAACAAAAATCTCCGTAGTCAGGGAATTCTTTTCAAATGTAAACACCGTGCATCATCAAAGTGAAATTTCATACTAACAGATATTAAGTGTTAGTTAAAGCAACACCTAAAAACACCGTCTAAAACTATTTAGAAGATGTGTGTGTCTGTGTGTGTAGGTCAATTTACAACGGTGGCAAATCATTGGAGAAAATATTTACCGAAATAATATTTCTCGTTGAGTTTTTGCTGTCAATCCGCACCAGTATAGAAATAATTGGTTGGATGTTGTATCGTCGTAGGGCGACCAGAATGGAGACCAGGTCAAAAGATTTGGGGTCCCAATTAGAATTCCGCACTGGCCATCCGCCTAAATCATGTTGGATCACTTTTTCGATTTCTGTTATATTCCTCTGTTCAATTAAGGCTGCAAAAAATAAGAAAACGCGGTTTAAATAAATTAGTACACTATGGCATGGTGTATTTGAAATTCAGAATTGTTATTATTAACTAGCCTATATACTCGGCGATACCTTGTCCAGAAATATTTTCTATAATGTAGGTCTTTTTTCGGTGTGTTTGTAAACACAATTTCGGATATTATTTCAAAGTAATATGGGCGTTGCAGTAATATATTCAGAGTATCGTCCCTTGAATGCTATTCAATTTTTCTTCCGTTGACTTGTACTGGTAATGAGTGAAAAACGTTCTTCGATTTTTAAATATAAATAAGACCCGGATATGCGTAATGCGAGATTTGAAATCGAGTCTTGGTATATTTCTTGCTTGAGCTTTGGATGGCCGGCGAACGTACCCGCCGAGTCATTTTTTTCATATAGTTTTACACCATGTCGTCAGATTTTGTTTCCGTGGCAGTTTAGATCAGGACTCAACAAATAGTTAACCATTTAACCGTCGACCTTTCATGATTGGTGGTAGCATTACAGTACGAAGAGACGTTGTATTTATTACACACGCCCACTCATTATCTGTGTTGTATCCGGACAATTCATGTTGGTTTCTATTGCATATATGAACTATTAATGTAGACTGTTACGTTAGGAATCACGTGCATAATGTGCACTGCTATTGTTATGTATCATGTATTAATATATTCGTTAGGAATCACGTGCATAATGTGCACTGCTAATGTTGTGTATCATGTATTATTATGTTCGTTAGTAATCACGTGCATGAAGTGCACTGCTAATGTTGTGTATCATGTATTATTATGTTCGTTAGGAATCACGTGCATAATGTGCACTGCTAATGTTGTGTATCATGTATTATTATGTTCGTTAGGAATCACGTGCATAATGTGCACTGCTAATGTTGTGTATCATGTATTATTATGTTCGTTAGGAATCACGTGCATAATGTGCACTGCTAATGTTGTGTATCATGTATTAGTATGTTCGTTAGGAATCACGTGCATAATGTGCACTGCTAATGTTGTGTATCAAGTATTATTTTGTTCGTAAGGAATCACGTGCATAATGTGCACTGCTAATGTTGTGTATCATGTATTATTATGTTCGTTAGGAATCACGTGCATAATGTGCACTGCTTATGTTGTATATCATGTATTATTATGTTCGTTAGGAATCACATGCATAATGTGCACTGCTAATGTTGTGTATCATGTATTATTGTGTTCGTTAGAAATCACGTCCATAATGTGCGCTGCTAATGTTGTGTATCATGTACTATTATGTTCGTTAGGCATCACGTGCATAATGTGCACTGCTAATGTTGTGTATCATGTATTATTATGTTCGTTAGGAATCACGTGCATAATGTGCACTGCTAATGGTGTGTATCATGTATTATTATGTTCGTTAGGAATCACGTGCATAATGTGCACTGCTAATGTTGTGTATCATGTATTATTATGTTCGTTAGGAATCACGTGCATAATGTGCACTGCTAATGTTGTATATCATGTATTATTATGTTCGTTAGGAATCACGTGCATAATGTGCACTGCTAATGTTGTGTATCATGTATTAGTATGTTCGTTAGGAATCACGTGCATAATGTGCACTGCTAATGTTGTGTATCAAGTATTATTTTGTTCGTAAGGAATCACGTGCATAATGTGCACTGCTAATGTTGTGTATCATGTATTATTATGTTCGTTAGGAATCACGTGCATAATGTGCACTGCTAATGTTGTGTATCAAGTATTATTTTGTTCGTTAGGCATCACGTGCATAATGTGCACTGCTAATGTTGTGTATCATGTATTATTATGTTCGTTAGGAATCACGTGCATAATGTGCACTGGTAATGTTGTGTATCATGTATTAGTATGTTCGTTAGGAATCACGTGCATAATGTGCACTGCTAATGTTGTGTATCATGTATTATTATGTTCGTTAGGAATCACGTGCATAATGTGCACTGCTAATGTTGTATATCATGTATTATTATGTTCGTTAGGCATCACGTGCATAATGTGCACTGCTGATGTTGTGTATCATGTATTAGTATGTTCGTTAGGAATCACGTGCATAATGTGCACTGCTAATGTTGTGTATCAAGTATTATTTTGTTCGTAAGGAATCACGTGCATAATGTGCACTGCTAATGTTGTGTATCATGTATTATTATGTTCGTTAGGAATCACGTGCATAATGTGCACTGCTAATGTTGTGTATCATGTATTATTATGTTCGTTAGGAATCACGTGCATAATGTGCACTGCTAATGTTGTATATCATGTATTATTATGTTCGTTAGGAATCACGTGCATAATGTGCACTGCTAATGTTGTGTATCATGTATTAGTATGTTCGTTAGGAATCACGTGCATAATGTGCACTGCTAATGTTGTGTATCAAGTATTATTTTGTTCGTAAGGAATGACGTGCATAATGTGCACTGCTAATGTTGTGTATCATGTATTATTATGTTCGTTAGGAATCACGTGCATAATGTGCACTGCTAATGTTGTATATCATGTATTATTATGTTCGTTAGGAATCACGTGCATAATGTGCACTGCTAATGTTGTGTATCATGTATTATTATGTTCGTTAGGAATCACGTGCATAATGTGCACTGCTAATGTTGTATATCATGTATTATTATGTTCGTTAGGAATCACATGCATAATGTGCACTGCTAATGTTGTGTATCATGTATTATTTTGTTCGTTAGAAATCACGTGCATAATGTGCGCTGCTAATGTTGTATATCATGTATTATTATGTTCGTTAGGAATCACGTGCATAATGTGCACTGCTAATGTTGTGTATCATGTATTATTATGTTCGTTAGGAATCACGTGCATAATGTGCACTGCTAATGTTGTGTATCATGTATTATTATGTTCGTTAGGAATCACGTGCATAATGTGCACTGCTAATGTTGTGTATCATGTATTATTATGTTCGTTAGGAATCACGTGCATAATGTGCACTGCTAATGTTGTATATCATGTATTATTATGTTCGTTAGGAATCACGTGCATAATGTGCACTGCTAATGTTGTGTATCATGTATTAGTATGTTCGTAAGGAATCACGTGCATAATGTGCACTGCTAATGTTGTGTATCATGTATTATTATGTTCGTTAGTAATCACGTGCATAATGTGCGCTGCTAATGTTGTGTATCATGTATTATTATGTTCGTTAGGAATCACGTGCATAATGTGCACTGCTAATGTTGTGTGTCTTATATTATTATGTTCGTTAGGAATCACGTGCATAATGTACACTGCTAATGTTGTGTATCATGTATTATTATGTTCGTTAGGAATCACGTGCATAATGTGCACTGCTAATGTTGTGTATCATGTATTATTATGTTCATTGGGAATCACGTGCATAATGTGCACTGCTATTGTTGTGTATCATGTATTAATATATTCGTTAGGAATCACGTGCATAATGTGCACTGCTAATGTTGTGTATCATGTATTAGTATGTTCGTTAGGAATCACGTGCATAATGTGCACTGCTTATGTTGTATATCATGTATTATTATGTTCGTTAGGAATCACATGCATAATGTGCACTGCTAATGTTGTGTATCATGTATTATTTTGTTCGTTAGAAATCACGTGCATAATGTGCGCTGCTAATGTTGTGTATCATGTATTAGTATGTTCGTTAGGAATCACGTTCATAATGTGCACTGCTAATGTTGTGTATCATGTATTATTATGTTCGTTAGGAATCACGTGCATAATGTGCACTGCTAATGTTGTGTATCATGTATTAGTATGTTCGTTAGGAATCACGTTCATAATGTGCACTGCTAATGTTGTGTATCATGTATTATTATGTTCGTTAGGAATCACGTGCATAATGTGCACTGCTAATGTTGTATATCATGTATTATTATGTTCGTTAGGAATCACGTGCATAATGTGCACTGCTAATGTTGTATATCATGTATTATTATGTTCGTTAAGAATCACATGCATAATGTGCACTGCTAATGTTGTGTATCATGTATTATTTTGTTCGTTAGAAATCACGTGCATAATGTGCGCTGCTAATGTTGTGTATCATGTATTATTATGTTCGTTAGGCATCACGTGCATAATGTGCACTGCTAATGTTGTGTATCATGTATTAGTATGTTCGTTAGGAATCACGTGCATAATGTGCACTGCTAATGTTGTGTATCATGTATTATTATGTTCGTTAGGAATCACGTGCATAATGTGCACTGCTAATGTTGTATATCATGTATTATTATGTTCGTTAGGAATCACGTGCATAATGTGCACTGCTAATGTTGTGTATCATGTATTAGTATGTTCGTTAGGAATCACGTGCATAATGTGCACTGCTAATGTTGTGTATCAAGTATTATTTTGTTCGTAAGGAATCACGTGCATAATGTGCACTGCTAATGTTGTGTATCATGTATTATTATGTTGGTTATGAATCACGTGCATAATGTGCACCGCTAATGTTGTATATCATGTATTATTATGTTCGTTAGGAATCACATGCATAATGTGCACTGCTAATGTTGTGTATCATGTATTATTTTGTTCGTTAGGAATCACGTGCATAATCTGCACTGCTAATGTTGTGTATCATGTATTATTATGTTCGTTAGGAATCACGTGCATAATGTGCACTGCTAATGTTGTATATCATGTATTATTATGTTCGTTAGGAATCACGTGCATAATTTGCACTGCTAATGTAGTGTATCATGTACTAGTATGTTCGTTAGGAATCACGTGCATAATGTGCACTGCTAATGTTGTGTATCATGTATTAGTATGTTCGTTAGGAATCACGTGGATAATGTGCACTGCTAATGTTGTGTATCATGTATTATTTTGTTCGTTAGGAATCACGTGCATAATGTGCACTGCTAATGTTGTGTATCATGTATTATTTTGTTCGTTAGGAATCACGTGCATAATGTGCACTGCTAATGTTGTGTATCATGTATTATTATGTTCGTTAGGAATCACGTGCATAATGTGCACTGCTAATGTTGTGTATCATGTATTATTATGTTCGTTAGGAATCACGTGCATAATGTGCACTGCTAATGTTGTGTATCATGTATTATTATGTTCGTTAGGAATCACGTGCATAATGTGCACTGCTAATGTTGTGTATCAAGTATTATTTTGTTCGTAAGGAATCACGTGCATAATGTGCACTGCTAATGTTGTGTATCATGTATTATTATGTTCGTTAGGAATCACGTGCATAATGTGCACTGCTAATGTTGTATATCATGTATTATTATGTTCGTTAGGAATCACGTGCATAATGTGCACTGCTAATGTTGTGTATCATGTATTATTATGTTCGTTAGGAATCACGTGCATAATGTGCACTGCTAATGTTGTATATCATGTATTATTATGTTCGTTAGGAATCACATGCATAATGTGCACTGCTAATGTTGTGTATCATGTATTATTTTGTTCGTTAGAAATCACGTGCATAATGTGCGCTGCTAATGTTGTATATCATGTATTATTATGTTCGTTAGGAATCACGTGCATAATGTGCACTGCTAATGTTGTGTATCATGTATTATTATGTTCGTTAGGAATCACGTGCATAATGTGCACTGCTAATGTTGTGTATCATGTATTATTATGTTCGTTAGGAATCACGTGCATTATGTGCACTGCTAATGTTGTGTATCATGTATTATTATGTTCGTTAGGAATCACGTGCATAATGTGCACTGCTAATGTTGTATATCATGTATTATTATGTTCGTTAGGAATCACGTGCATAATGTGCACTGCTAATGTTGTGTATCATGTATTAGTATGTTCGTAAGGAATCACGTGCATAATGTGCACTGCTAATGTTGTGTATCATGTATTATTATGTTCGTTAGTAATCACGTGCATAATGTGCGCTGCTAATGTTGTGTATCATGTATTATTATGTTCGTTAGGAATCACGTGCATAATGTGCACTGCTAATGTTGTGTGTCTTGTATTAGTATGTTCGTTAGGAATCACGTGCATAATGTACACTGCTAATGTTGTGTATCATGTATTATTATGTTCGTTAGGAATCACGTGCATAATGTGCACTGCTAATGTTGTGTATCATGTATTATTATGTTCATTGGGAATCACGTGCATAATGTGCACTGCTATTGTTGTGTATCATGTATTAATATATTCGTTAGGAATCACGTGCATAATGTGCACTGCTAATGTTGTGTATCATGTATTATTATGTTCATTGGGAATCACGTGCATAATGTGCACTGCTATTGTTGTGTATCATGTATTAATATATTCGTTAGGAATCACGTGCATAATGTGCACTGCTAATGTTGTGTATCATGTATTATTATGTTCGTTAGGTATCACGTGCATAATGTGCACTGCTAATGTTGTATATCATGTATTATTATGTTCGTTAGGAATCACGTGCATAATGTGCACTGCTAATGTTGTGTATCATGTATTAGTATGTTCGTTAGGAATCACGTGCATAATGTGCACTGCTTATGTTGTATATCATGTATTATTATGTTCGTTAGGAATCACATGCATAATGTGCACTGCTAATGTTGTGTATCATGTATTATTTTGTTCGTTAGAAATCACGTGCATAATGTGCGCTGCTAATGTTGTGTATCATGTATTATTATGTTCGTTAGGCATCACGTGCATAATGTGCACTGCTAATGTTGTGTATCATGTATTAGTATGTTCGTTAGGAATCACGTGCATAATGTGCACTGCTAATGTTGTGTATCATGTATTATTATGTTCGTTAGGAATCACGTGCATAATGTGCACTGCTAATGTTGTATATCATGTATTATTATGTTCGTTAGGAATCACGTGCATAATGAGCACTGCTAATGTTGTGTATCATGTATTAGTATGTTCGTTAGGAATCACGTGCATAATGTGCACTGCTAATGTTGTGTATCAAGTATTATTTTGTTCGTAAGGAATCACGTGCATAATGTGCACTGCTAATGTTGTGTATCATGTATTATTATGTTGGTTATGAATCACGTGCATAATGTGCACCGCTAATGTTGTATATCATGTATTATTATGTTCGTAAGGAATCACATGCATAATGTGCACTGCTAATGTTGTGTATCATGTATTATTTTGTTCGTTAGGAATCACGTGCATAATCTGCACTGCTAATGTTGTGTATCATGTATTATTATGTTCGTTAGGAATCACGTGCATAATGTGCACTGCTAATGTTGTGTATCATGTATTATTATGTTCGTTAGGAATCACGTGCATAATGTGCACTGCTAATGTTGTGTATCATGTATTATTATGTACATTAGGAATCACGTGCATAATGTGCGCTGCTAATGTTGTGTATCATGTATTACTATGTTCGTTAGGAATCACGTGCATAATGTGCACTGCTAATGTTGTATATCATGTATTATTATGTTCGTTAGGAATCACGTGCATAATTTTCACTGCTAATGTTGTGTATCATGTACTAGTATGTTCGTTAGGAATCACGTGCATAATGTGCACTGCTAATGTTGTATATCATGTATTAGTATGTTCGTTAGGAATCACGTGGATAATGTGCACTGCTAATGTTGTGTATCATGTATTATTTTGTTCGTTAGGAATCACGTGCATAATGTGCACTGCTAATGTTGTGTATCATGTATTATTTTGTTCGTTAGGAATCACGTGCATAATGTGCACTGCTAATGTTGTGTATCATGTATTATTATGTTCGTTAGGAATCACGTGCATAATGTGCACTGCTAATGTTGTGTATCATGTATTATTATGTTCGTTAGGAATCACGTGCATAATGTGCACTGCTAATGTTGTGTATCATGTATTATTATGTTCGTTAGGAATCACGTGCATAATGTGCACTGCTAATGTTGTATATCATGTATTATTATGTTCGTTAGGAATCACGTGCATAATGTGCACTGCTAATGTTGTGTATCATGTATTAGTATGTTCGTTAGGAATCACGTGCATAATGTGCACTGCTAATGTTGTGTATCATGTATTATTATGTTCGTTAGGAATCACGTGCATAATGTGCACTGCTAATGTTGTATATCATGTATTATTATGTTCGTTAGGAATCACGTGCATAATGTGCACTGCTAATGTTGTGTATCATGTATTTGTATGTTCGTTAGGAATCACGTGCATAATGTGCACTGCTAATGTTGTGTATCAAGTATTATTTTGTTCGTAAGGAATCACGTGCATAATGTGCACTGCTAATGTTGTGTATCATGTATTATTATGTTGGTTATGAATCACGTGCATAATGTGCACCGCTAATGTTGTATATCATGTATTATTATGTTCGTTAGGAATCACATGCATACAGTGCACTGCTAATGTTGTGTATCATGTATTATTTTGTTCGTTAGGAATCACGTGCATAATCTGCACTGCTAATGTTGTGTATCATGTATTATTATGTTCGTTAGGAATCACGTGCATAATGTGCACTGCTAATGTTGTGTATCATGTATTATTATGTTCGTTAGGAATCACGTGCATAATGTGCACTGCTAATGTTGTGTATCATGTATTATTATGTTCGTTAGGAATCACGTGCATAATGTGCACTGCTAATGTTGTGTATCATGTATTACTATGTTCGTTAGGAATCACGTGCATAATGTGCACTGCTAATGTTGTATATCATGTATTATTATGTTCGTTAGGAATCACGTGCATAATTTGCACTGCTAATGTTGTGTATCATGTACTAGTATGTTCGTTAGGAATCACGTGCATAATGTGCACTGCTAATGTTGTGTATCATGTATTAGTATGTTCGTTAGGAATCACGTGCATAATGTGCACTGCTAATGTTGTGTATCATGTATTATTTTGTTCGTTAGGAATCACGTGCATAATGTGCACTGCTAATGTTGTGTATCATGTATTATTTTGTCCGTTAGGAATCACGTGCATAATGTGCACTGCTAATGTTGTGTATCATGTATTATTATATTCGTTAGGAATTACGTGCATAATGTACACTGCTAATGTTGTGTATCATGTATTATTTTGTTCGTTAGGAATAACGTGCATAATGTGCACTGCTAATGTTGTGTATCATGTATTATGATATTCGTTAGAAATCACGTGCATAATGTGCACTGCTAATGTTGTGTATCATGTATTATTATGTTCGTTAGGAATCACGTGCATAATGTGCACTGCTAATGTTGTGTATGATGTATTATTATGTTCGTTAGGAATCACGTGCATAATGTGCACTGCTAATGTTGTATATCATGTATTATTATGTTCGTTAGGAATCACGTGCATAATGTGCACTGCTAATGTTGTGTATCATGTATTTGTATGTTCGTTAGGAATCACGTGCATAATGTGCACTGCTAATGTTGTGTATCATGTATTATTTTGTTCGTAAGGAATGACGTGCATAATGTGCACTTCTAATGTTGTGTATCATGTATTATTATCTTCGTTAAGAATCACGTGCATAATGTGCACTGCTTATGTTGTATATTATGTATTATTATGTTCGTTAGAAATCACGTGCATAATGTGCGCTGCTAATGTTGTGTATCATGTATTATTATGTTCGTTAGGAATCACGTGCATAATGTGCACTGCTAATGTTGTGTATCATGTATTATTATGTTCGTTAGGAATCACGTGCATAATGTGCACTGCTAATGTTGTGTATCATGTATTATTATGTTCGTTAGGAATCACGTGCATCATGTGCACTGCTAATGTTGTGTATCATGTATTATTTTGTTCGTTAGGAATCACGTGCATAATGGGCGCTGCTAATGTTGTGTACGATGTATTATTATGTTCGTTAGGAATCACGTGCATAATGTGCACTGCTAATGTTGTGTATCATGTATTAGTATGTTCGTAAGGAATCACGTGCATAATGTGCACTGCTAATGTTGTGTATCATGTATTATTATGTTCGTTAGGAATCACGTGCATAATGTGCACTGCTAATGTTGTGTATCATGTATTATTTTGTCTGTTAGGAATCACGTGCATAATGTGCGCTGCTAATGTTGTGTATCATGTATTATTATGTTCGTTAGGAATCACGTGCATAATGTGCACTGCTAATGTTGTGTATCATGTATTATTATGTTCGTTAGGAATCACGTGCGTAATGTGCACTGCTAATGTTGTGTATCATGTATTATTATGTTCGTTAGGAATCACGTGCATAATGTGCACTGCTAATGTTGTGTATCATGTATTATTATGTTCGTTAGGAATCACGTGCATAATGTGCACTGCTAATGTTGTGTATCATGTATTATTATGTTCGTATTACATTTGCATTTGTCAAACTTTTTCTGTGAAAATATATAAGCACAAGCGTAATTTTGAAACGGACTAATTTTTCGACACCGAATTTGAAATAAGTAAAGGGGAATACTTACTTTCATTCATACATGATTTATATAATAGTTTTGCTTTTTTAATTGCAGTTGCATCTTTGGGTGATATGCTAGTTTCCAGTAAATCTGAAAAGAAAATGAGGAATAGAGAATATTTATGTCAAATTCGTGTAGTTTTACATTGTGAGATTCTTAAAGACTCGAATTACAATAAATTTTTTCAAGAAAAACGTCAAAGGAAAACACTCATGGCTTCGTGCAAAATGAAAACAGTGTAGGCCAGGCATATCAAATAAGCGACCCTTTGCAAGCATACATCAAACCAGTGTAAAAAGTACTGTATTTCATCAATCATATAGTAAATTCTATTTAACATATGAATATGACCGCAGGTACTACTATTTCAGCCAGAATTGCAGTGTTCATCATGAAAACTGGATAAACACGAGTGGTTTTTATTGAGAACTTTCTTTTATACTTAAATATAATCTATTAAAATTTAAATCTTGGCTAAATATAATCTATCATATTTTATCGATTTTAAAATGTATTTGTTGCAATGCAGTTGGGGTTTTTTTTGTTTGTTTTTAGACGGCTTCATTTTCTAAAGGAAGGTACAACCAGTGTATTCAAACAGCATCTTGAATTTTTCATATAGAAGAGTTTTTACCGTATGATCAATTTATAGTGAAACAATCGTTGCCCAATTCCCAACCACACTACTTCTGATCCGCAATTACTGAAGTACAAGGAAAAGAAATGCAATGATTAGATAAGCGGATGATGATTCTTATTTCGAAGCTTTCCTTTTTCTTGATTAATTGCTTTATCAAGGCTTCAGATTCTAATCTACCATATTATTCCACTCATTGTTGGGAGTGATGAGAGATAGATGTATGCCATACTAAAGGGTATTACAGAAACTGATTCCAGAGCTACTTCGATTTCCAAACTGGTTCTTCCAAATAATCACCCATCTAGAGTATCAGATACAAATAGACAGCTGACGTATACAATTTTATTTACACCGTTGATGAATATTGACCTAGATTTCTTCTGACAATTTTAACTACTTAATATTTGGACGGGTGGTCATTTAGCTTCAATCACGGTATACCTTTTTGTTTGGCGCTCAACAAGTAATTGACAAAATACGTGTGTTAAATGTGGCCGAGAAATTCGACATGTAAACTAAAACAATTTTGCATGTTCTTAATACAATATTTGTATACGTGCTACGTGGAGCTTATACCACGTTATCGAAGCAGTTCAAGACGAAGGACGTAGTGTAATTGCTTGTGTTACCGTAAACTTATTATCTCCCTTGGTAATTGTTTTCAAATGTTCTCAGTTATTACAACTTACGTGTTTAATATAATTTGCCAGAAGCGCCTCAAATAGCGATTTTATTAAATGTTTTTAGTTTACATGTCGTCCAGAGTGACCTCCCCAAAACAGGTTAAAACATTCCCTTTCAACATGTTTCTATCTATGGGGTTATCTCAAATAATTTCTATCAGGAAATGCCTGACTACTCTTAAACTCAAAACCAGGGCAATGGAAAGTGACGACGGGTGTGTTGAAGTTAGTGACAATTTTGCGCGTCGTGCTCAGATCTGCTTGCAGCGAAGAGGTGCACATTTTGAGCATATATTGAATGGCGATTAAACAAAGATTGTTGGACATTCCTGAATTAAATTTAGTGAACAACACACGCATAGACTGAAGTTTATTTGTACCCAATATAGCTGGATTGTAGTAAATAATGTGATATTTAATAACGATTTTATGGGTCCCATTTTTAGAAGGTCGCCCTTGGCGATGTGCTATTTTAATAATAACATGTCCCCATTTCCAATTTTCAGTTAATGTATAAATGTAATGATGCATGCGAGTGCGATTATTTAAAAAACTAAAATTTTATTTTAGTTAAGGAAGATCATAATAATCTGTAACTAGTATATTTTTCTAATTTAATAATACGTAAACGTGCAGCGTCTATGGCACATACGTATACTATAAAGTATTTAGTCTTGTCCACTCGTTCCTTCATGACAGTTGTTCTACTTGTTCATTTTTCTGCTACTGGCTTTTTCTGGAGATTCATTTCTTTCCTGTATTTCTTTGTAACAGATTTTCGCACGCTTGCCGTACTTTTGTCATATTTAGGCTGGTAAATTTCTGGCGCATTTAAGGGTTCTTGATAACGTTCTGTAGCGTATCTGTAGTTTGATTGACCCCACCCTGTCTTATTTCTGCAGCATCGCTCACACAGATGATGTGTTGCTTGTCTCAGTCTTTTCTATAACTACTATTATGGCAAATCTTCTTCAGAATTATGTGATATTTTCCCTTTGTGCCAGCACGTTTGAATCGTGTGGCTCAATCAATTCGCTGTATTGATATCTCATTGTAATACAGCTTCCTATTCCAGTAGCTTCATTCCAAGAACTACAGGCTTGTGGAACACTCTTCCTGTTGACTGTGTTCTCCATATCTATAGCCTTAGTATTTTCAAGACTAAGGCCAATAAGCATCTGCTGTCTTTGCGATAATCATCTTTTTTCTTGTTAGCTCCTTACATCAACTGACTTGATGCCTTGTCTGGAGCGATTCTCATTTAAAAAGAGAGTAATTCAATTCTATATTTTCATATTTTAATAATATTATAAAACTGAGCTAATATTCGGGAGTAATAGAAAACAGTATTTGCATGACTTATGACTACTGTCTTAGTTTACAAGTAAATGATTGTAGGGTAATAATCTATAGAAACTTTCAAAATAAAATAATCTAACCAGGATTCATGTTTTAACATAAATACTGTATAAAACCCATTTGATTAATGATTATTCCACGGTGTAAAATAAACAAATGACCTATTTGATACCAATGGGGTTCAGAGTATCAAATGATTTATTTATGGAATATCTCAATCTAGTGTGTAATGCTTAGTTGTATTATCTTTGACGTAATAAACAGACAGAAAGTGACAGACGCAAGAATGATAGCGTCGCTATCATTTTAGCGTCTGTCACTTTCTGTCTGTTCATTACGTCAAAGGTAATACAACTAAGCATTACACACTAGATTGAGATATTCCATAATAAATAAAAGCAAATATCACCACAATAGTAGAATTATTAACCTTAACCTAGAGAACTAAAAACAAGTAAGAGAGAGAGAGAGAGAGAGCAAACGGATATAGTTTTATTTTAGATTCTTGCCTTTTTATTTTGTTATACTTTTGCTGACCTTGCAAACTCAGTTTTTCCTTATTTGAACAATTTAACCCGAGCCTAATGGGTGACCCAAATTACGAGGGGACGCCATTTAGGCGTCAAATATCGTCAACCAGAATTGAAATATACATTTCGGGACATGTTTCTATCCCGGTGCTAAATCGTTGTCTCAACGGAACCCAGCAAAAGATGTACCATAAGCGCTTCCGTCCGTTGAAGAAAGGCAGAATTCTCTGTTCGTAGTTCTGCTCCGTAAACAGTCTACCAGAGATAGTTTGTATGTCTATCATATTCAGGTGTAAAGTCGCCTTGGAAAAATCTATATACTATCTGAATCTTGTAACTATATTTTTACATTTCCTGTTGCACTTTGCTATTTTTTGTCACAAATGTGATTTGACTTTTTTGTTTCATTTTACTTCAGTCAATGTTCTCAGAAATCAAGAGGCATCTTCTTGGGGCTTACACTTGATCTCTATACAGAGATATTCGAATATTCTAATAAAGTCCTCATTCACGTCTTATAGTGAAGAAGTAAAGAACATTCCGTTTACTCTCACTAATTGACTAGTTAACTATGTTATAGTGTATCTTTTTTGTGTTCACTTGATTTTACCGGATTCTACGACAAGAATTCATCTAGCCTGGTAGAGTATCCATTATTCTGCTCTTACTATAGGCAACATCATTTGGAGAATGTACACTGTTCCTCATATATACTGAGGGGATCTTATTTGTGCTACGAATACTATGTTATTTTGGATATCTAGTTAGGGGTTACTTGTAGGGGGAAGTGTCCTGACAAACACCTGTACAGTTATACCTTAGACACTCGAGGACAGTGTCAAGCAGACCGTCACATTTTCTGTTTGATAATATGTGCGTGTGTATGTTAGGTTTAATATTTACTACTGAATCATATGACTTTCAATATAAAATATTCAACATAGTATGGGTATATTTCCGGTATTAATTTAAACAGTTCTCAGTAAAAAATATAGTTTTATAATAATAAATGGATACACAAATAGAATTGTGTTTCGATCCCAAGTTATTTCATACTTTAAGCCATCTAAAAGTGAAACGCGATTCTATTTGTGCAGTGGCCTGCAAGTGTCTACTGTTTTACATATATTATGACTTACCTTTAAGGGTGTTTACCACTTCATCCCGAAGTACTGTGAATGTGTCAATGGATGACAGATCATCAGGGATTGCATGTCTCTTCACCCACCGACCGCAAGCGTATTCGAAAAAATCATCACAGGGATCGATCTTTTCATCGATGGATAGAATGAGCCGGGACGCTGCAAGAAAGAAAAAGACTAAAGTTTCAGGATCTTCTTTTCAACTCATCAAAACACAATATTTCTTCCTTTTTCGTTTATCCTTAGTTTGTATCTTTTAGTTTTCCCCTAAATATATGTACAATAATACACTAAGGCAATTCGGGTGTGTATGTACATTATCACCTGTCACACTCATAGGAAAAGTGAGATCGTCCGATCGCCAACGATGAAATGCAAACGATAACTGAGAAATAGCTAATATTCTCTGTTTGACAAACATTTTAATTTCACCGGTTTCAAAATGAATAATTCTAAAATCAAGTAGACTGTCATAAATAGAATTGTGCCATCATCTCAAATTAAACAGTTTTAAAACATGTTGTTTGCATTTCTTTTTATTATTTTAGTACATATAATTGTAACAATTGTAAATAAGTAAATTATTTACTTTCTAATTATGTATATTATTACAATATATATGCAAATTATGAAATTAAACGTCGTTTTATTATACAGGGTGATTCCTAAGTCACTTCACTTAGCTATTTAAAATGTCATTTACAATTGAAGAGTGAATTTTTATTGTTATTTATATGGCCAAATTTGATGAATCTCCCACACTTGTCGAAAGGCAATGGAAACGTGATGTGAACAGAAAGCCTCGTTCGCACAACACCATAATCAATCAAATATGCTACAAAGAGTCGTCAATTCCGTGAAAAAAATGGAGCTATGCATGCAGAACGAAGGTGGACATTTTGAAAATTTGCTGTAATTTTAAACTCCCATAAATGAATTTGTTGAATAAACTTTCTGTTTTGTATTACCGTATTTTTTTAACTTTAGAATTTCATAAATAACTAGCTAAGTGACTTATGAATCACCCTGTATATTTAGCTGACAGGTATGTTCTACGGGGTAAAATAGAATGAAGAGGGTAGTTAAGCAACCGTGGAATTTCCACTAGTTTAATAAATTATATTTCATCCGATTACAGGCGATTCTATAAGATTGTTTATCTTTAACCGATTAAATCTCTTAGTGTTTATGAAACATTTTAGAGATAGGATGGATTGTAACGAGATTGTCCCTAAGCTACTGGGGAAGGTTGTGGTGATACTAATTATAATAATACTGATAATTCGTAATAATTATTACGATGATAAAAACTGGGGTTGAAAACAGAATGAATGTTCAGATTGAAATGTAGGTCGGAATACGCTTTGAAATGCTCGCGTTATTTTCATAAATTATGAGGTTGATTTAAAACATAAACATTTGTCGTTTTGAATACGGAATTCGTGAAAACGCAAACAATTTTTACTAGATGGTCGGGAATTGAAAATGAGGGGGCGAAGATTGTTACCCGATGAGAGAGAAGTCTCGAGCGCTTGTCCATCTAAACGCAATGTTTATTTTCTTTGTGTTTCTCAATCTTTGATTTTGTACCTTTAGAGTTTTACCCTCAAACGAAATATGTTTGATTATACCGATAGTCGAACCCCAGTCGAACTATAATCACAAATATATAACTCCCTGAAGGTGCTAATAAAATATCAAAGATAGCTCCCGGTAGAAAAGGATACTTAAATATCGGAAATTTGAATTTAAAAAAATGTCTTGAAAGCTTTAAACATAGCTGTTTTTAAAAGATGTTTATTCTTACCTTCAAGGAGTTATCATTTTCAACTATGGGTATAATAAGACTATTCGCCCTTTCAGTGTATTATCCTATTTCGACTATGTGTATAACAAGACGTATTCGCACTATAAGGGTGTTATCCCTTTTCGACTATAGGTATAATAAGACGTAGTTGCACCTTCAGGATGTTATCCATTTTCAACTACGTGTATAATAAGACGTATTTGATTCTTCAGAGTGTTACCCCTTTTCGACTCTGGGTATAATAAGACATATTTGAACGTTCACATTATTGGTATTATAAAATGTATTTCGTTTTTCAAATGAAGGTTAGGAAGAATTTAAGTGACCTAAAAATAGTGTTTATAACATAAATACATCATATTAACATTTGGTTTTTAATTAATAAATACTTAATATTAACATTTGTATTTTTATTAATAAATACTTCATATTAACATTTTTTTAAATTTATGAATACTGAACATTTAATTAAGATGGAATAGTTTTCGGTTTTTATTTTTTTGTTTGTTAAGAACTAATAACTTTCACTTTCATTTCCCGTCACTATATTATCCTTAGTTACATTATTTTTTATTCTCATTCAAAATGTCTTAATTAATACACGGACATTAAACTTTACAACTGATGTGGTGAAATTTAATTTGCATAAATACTTTTAATCTAATATGGGGCGCTACTTGCCGCAACTCTTTTCACGCCGGCAATAATTGCGAAATCTGCTGTTAATCTCGCACGGCAGCTCAGTTCGCTGAAACCAGAAAAAAACATGACAAATACAGGCTTCTAACGGACCGTTATATTTTTCATCCTATCTTAGTCTCGATTCCGAAAATACACGATTCTAACTAGACATTAGACAGATAATAGGCACTTGCAGAAACGAGCCTGGTTGTCTAACTATCCGCTAAGGAAACGCCATGTCATTATAACGTCGTCTCAAGAAAACAAAGTTGATAAAGAAAACAAGAAATAAAAAGTAAACATTCGTTCTTTTGTACAGTGACTTGATAGAAGGAATCACTTATCACGACTTGTAAGGCTGAAGTCAAAACCGAGAAAGAAGTGGGGGGTGTTTCATGTTTCGCACGTGACACGTTACCCCATAAAGTCTCACTCCCTTAATACACAACAACTATATATATATGTATAACTCAATGTATGTATGTATGTATGTATGTTTTGTGTGTGTGATTTATAAAACAAGTTAGAGAATCTAGATAAAATCTGAACGTGTATTCTTATGTAAAAATTAACCGAAGAAGGTAATGGTAGAATTCCCGAATTCATAAATGCACACCTAATAGAGGCTATGGGGCAGATTGAGTCGAGGGAGTCGATTATTTAAGCTATTTTCAGTGAAATTTAAATTTAATTATGTATTAAATAGAAAACAATATAAAAATATTTAGTAATTTGTAAAACAAACTGCAGGTCATTCCCGAAAAAATACAAATCATTCCCTAAAATTCAACCAGAAATGACATCAGAGAGAGGCTGCGGAGGGGGGGGGGGCTAAAAATTAATAGACGCTAATTCTGGGGAAATTCCGGTACCGGCCTTGATTCTGTCGGTATGAGACAAGTTCTAGGAAGGAGGAGGTCCACTCTTCCAGGCTTTACCTTGATACCCCTGTAATTTCTACAACTAATCCAGAAATGGCGTCATAAGGAGTGAGTGGGGATGTCTCTAAACCTTTAGTTCATTAGTATAACAGGGGCACGTCTCTAAACTTTTAGTTCTTTAGTGTGACAAGGGCGCGTCTCTAAACTTTACTTCTTTGGTATAACAGGGGCGCGTCTGTAAACTTTTAGCTCTTTGCTATGGCAGGGGCGCGTCTGTAAACTTTTAGCTCTTTAGTATGACAGGGGCGCGTCTCTAAACTTTTAGTTATTTGGTACCACAGAGACGCGTCTCGAAACTTTTATTTCTTTGATATAACAGGTGGGCGTCTCTAAACTTTTTGCTCTTTGGTATAACAGGAGCGTGTCTCTAAACTTTCAGAGAAGAATCAGATGGGAAAAAGGAAGAGAGGGCTGGGAGGGAAATAATGGGGACGAGGTAAAGAAAGACGTCTAGAGAAAGGAAGCGAGATTGAAGTTTTTTATATAAAGATGTTACACACACTATTTAATGTCTACTACTTTGTGTTTTATCGCCCCAGTCAACGCCGAGTAGCCATTCTAATATTTAATAAATGTATGTGCTGCGTTATTCAATACATTTTGATAGATGTTTATTATTGAATTTTTATTTTACTTTAAGCTTTTTATCATTAGCATCCGTGTGTTAATATCCGGACCGTAGTCTTATTCTTAGTCATGATTAAATTTTGGTTCAAAATCAGTTCTAAATTCAAATTAAATAAACAGAAGAAAATATATATTTTTCAGCCATTTTTATCTATTTGAATACTTTAACAACGTTTAATATGTTTAGTGTAGAAATTCTGCTTTTATTTGTAAAATAATTAATTCTAAATTAAATATAAATAACGCAATTTATACAACTAAACAATGAGAAGATTTGCAATAACTTAACCAAAAACAATAAAATAAACCATTAAAGATTTGGCACTAACACGCTTGGTCTGATATCATGACCATATAAAGAAAAGACTTAAATCATCAGCAGTCTACGCCAGTCATATATGAACACATTGTCACTATAACAAAATACGAGGCATAGCACTTTGACCAAGGTATACACACTCCACATCAAATAAGTACCACTTAAAACAACTAGTAGGAGACATACACACAGAACTGTTCATAATCACACATCAGCAGGAGCTTAAAACGTGTTAATAATATTTCAACCAAAATGTTTGCGAACTCATTACACGGCCGTACAAACTTATGATGTTTGGCGAAGAAAGCGTATATAATTTAGTTGTATAAATTGCGTTATTTATATTTAATTTAGAATTAATTATTTTACAAATAAAAGCAGAATTTCTACACTAAACATATTAAACGTTGTTAAAGTATTCAAATAGATAAAGATGTTTAATTAATGTTGTTATTATTATTAAAGATTATTAAATTATGTGAATTAGTAAGATAGAATTTGCGAATTTATTCAAGCATGTGCTAGGTTATCATACGTTATCATAATGAAGTATGCCGTTAAACGCATCACTGCAAAAACGAAAAGAATTGCAAGAAAAATATGCATAGAAAATTATGCATCACTCACCATATTTTATGGATCCCGCACCAAGAGATTATCATATCTTAAAAGTTAGTAGATTAAGACTAACTTCAAGAGAAGTTAAAAATGTGTTCGTTGGCTTGTTCAATTCAAAAGCTATATCATTAAAAACTTATTGACCGATGAAATAGAGTAAAACATTGTCGACATTAAGGACTAAATCATGAACTGTATTTTTAATGATGTATTTGGATTATTCGGACTACTGTTCTCATCTTCAATGTTATTCTTACAATTTTGTAGCCAATCTAACCGCCGATCTTTTTCACATTATGAAATCTTTATGTCAGTGTCGGGAATCAGTACGGAATTTCGAACGAAACCTTTACTTTATTTTATTCACGAGCATAGCTTGCTCCTTTCCCGTCAGCCATAAGTAATTTGTAATTATATTCTCAGTATCGCCCCTACTAAAGATTGAATGTTCAACCTCCAGAAGACTGTCACTCACAACTGATTACGCCACAGGTCCTTGCGAATTCTGTAGTCCGACAAAACGCAATTGAAAAAGTTGGAGGCTACATCGAGGGAAACGTTGTGAGATAACACCCAAGATGAGAACAGTAGTCCGAATAAACAAAATAATACAAATTATCAATCTTCATCTAAAATATTCCGAAACAGTACATTTTATTGTTTTGTTGAGCGTTCGGAAAACTGACACAATTGTCGTTGCAACACGATAAAATAAACGAAATTGGAAATGCTACTCCGAAAAAAAAAGTTCAGAGAATTGAAACATGAATTAAAACTTACTTCAGTAGCAAAACAATGATTGCTAAACTGAAAAACATTTTAGAGCTAAGTGCATTTTATTACTAACTAGCAAGACACGTGTCTCGGCGTTGCTTGGGAAAAATTGAGAAACCAACGATCATTATTAATTTCAAATCTTTCTATGAAATGGTAAAATTTAAATCGCATAAATACATTCGAGAGTGTTCCTTTTAACTCTTAAATGTATAGTTAATGCCTTGAGTCTTTAATTCAAGTGTCACGAAGTAATCCGTTATTTCTTAAACTATTACGCAAATATTAAAATTATAAATGTGCGCCGGGTTGAATCTCTCTCTCTCTCTCTTTCTTTCTTTCTCTCTCTCTCTCTCTCTCTCTCTCTCTTAGCTGTGTATTTCCTCTTTCTTATAGAGGTTTCAAAGTTCGCGTCGGCTTGTCAATTAAACATAGACGTGTAAGATATTTGCTTTGAAACGATATTTGTTAGTAGGAAAATATTGAGTTAACACGTTTCTGTCAAAACTTCCTTTGCTTTTTGGAATTGAAGAGGAGAGCGTATCCCAACGAAGCAGAGAAAAAAAGAGGGCAGCAATTCAAGCCATTTTCTTTTTGGGCGTTCGTTCGAATCGCATCTCGGTCCACCACACAAAAAAAAAATACAAATATATGATATATGTATTTTTATTGCGGCAACTATATTGCCGTTATGAAGATGTTGACAAATTAGAAAAAAAATTCTGGTCGTAATTAAAGTTTTCTAAACATGTAATAGTTAATACGACCGCGAAGTTTATAATAACCATTGTGTAAATTTAATTCAACGTGAAAGAATATTAAGCTAAACGTTTACATGTTTACGTATTAAAATATAAAGTCTTTCTATACGATGCCGTTGAAATTTATGGAAGCCCGTGTCCGTAACAATATATTTCTAGATATATATCTTATCTAAACTTAATGTGATGCGTGCAGTTAATTTTTATTAATCGTAATTAATATCTTAATTGTTAGAAAATGTGACAGATTGTTACTACAATACGTAGTGTAAGCACGCCGTCAATAAACAAAATACCTCGGTGGATTTGGTAGCGGGGGTAGTACAAATTAATGATAGGGTAATAACCTCGTTACTTTTCTCTTAATAAGACTAAAACCTTAAATATAGTTGCGAACTGAATAGAACAATTGATAAATAAGTTTCAAAATGAAATGTTATGTTTTTCATGAAACGGACTAGTTCATGCTATAAATAAACAAAGAAACAGATTTTTATGCAGTTTTTAAGCTATTGCGGTCAATGAAATTGAAAATAACTCACTTTAGTGTATTTACAAGATTTTTATGAAGCTATTGCGGTCAATGTAATTCGAAATATCTCACTTAAATTTGGGTTCCCTAATCTTGTGGATAAACGTGCTGACTGAAGATCTATTAGGATTTATTGACGGTGCTACGTTTCTTGAGCAATAGCTCTTGATATATCAAAGTTCTTTGACAGAGTTGGGCACAAGCTTGCTAACTATGGAATATCAGGAAATCTCAGAGTTGGGCACAAGCTTGCTAACTATGGAATATCAGGAAATCTTCTCAGAGTTGGGCACAAGCTTGCTAACTATGGAATATCAGGAAATCTTCTCAACCATAAGATCTTTTCTTTCTGACGGGTTTATAAAATATTATCAATGCTAACGTGCCTCAAGCATCCATTCTAGATCCAACCCCTTTTCATAATATTCGACAATGATTCCCCAAGTTATTTGGTCTTATCAACCCATAATCGAGTAGCTTTTAGGCCGTGATGAGTACCAAAAAAAGTCGAAAATACCACTTGATACGCGTATATCTTTCTAGGTAGGTATTTGTTTCCGATAAAAGCAATGTCGAATTTCTGCTAGGTAACTTTCGAGGAAAAACAGAAAACAAGCGAAAAAGCCAGAACATTATTGGCGCCTCGTCTCGAATCTTCTTTAAACTATTTTTCAAATATACATCGAAGAGATAATTTCGATACTTACAAGCCAGTGCACATCCAGGCGTGAGACAGACTTCATGTTTCGCGTCACCTGCAAAATACAATAGTCAGATTGTTTTACTTTTTGTTTTAATTGAATTGCAAGAAATTATATGATATAACAAATTAAAATAAACATTGAATTTGAAGGCTATTCCAATGTAATTTTTGTTGAATAAATAGGAAATCACACAATGTGAAGGTATAACACTCTCCAACTTAAGTGGAGATTTCTTTTTGAAAACGATAAGTTGGTTTACCTTGAAAATTAAAATACAAAACAGATAATATAAGACGATTCAATCACATACAACGCTTGTTCGATACACTACGTTAGTAAATCAATATTTAATTAAAATATTCAATTCTTCAATATTTACCTTAGTCTTGTATAATTCCCTATCAAACAGTATCTTCAACAAAAGCTCAACTTCTACGTACTACGCACTATGTTTCAAGGAATCTTAAACACCCTTTTTTAAATTAAAATAGGATTTTGAGTGAAGTGTGCAATTTTAATTTGAATCACAGAAATAGCTGATGAATTGCATGGACCACACTTTCTTTTTATAAGAATGCCGTGCATTTAAATAATATATTTGATAAAATCGAATAATAAGGTTTAACGAATTCATGAGTCTTTTGCTACTTATAATTTTAATTACACATTAACATACTTACTAATTTACTAGTAATTATATATATATATATATATATATATATATATATATATATATATATATATATATATATATATATATACTATTTAATAACACAGACATGCATGTTTCGGCTTTCCTTAAAACTCATTAGTGTGGTTGTATACAACTGAGACGCCTCTCGCCTAACTGATATATTCATCATTACAGTATAAATAGTTTCTTAATTCGATCGATTTCAAGGGAAATAACTTTGCATTGCAACTTGAGAAAAATATTATAAAACTAAACAATACATTACATAACTGGAATTTGAACGTAAATCAAACCTTTAATTATCTAAAGTTTTAAGAGAATGCGTCTATTAAAATATCTGCAGAAATAAAAGCAGAATATATATCATATTTTTATTAAATATATAGTAACTTTCAAAAAGCCTACGGTGTCAAAGGAAAGAAATTTGCATTGCAGCTTGACAAAAATATTATACAACTGAGTAGGCATTCGCATAACTTAAATATCAGACTTCAGTCAGCACTGTTAATTTTTAAATTGTATGCCATTTATGCCATCGAAACATCTGCAGGAATAAAAGCAGAAGCAAATCATATTTATCATTACGATATAGTAAGTTTCTAAGAGCTTTCGCTTTCAAGTGAAAGCACTTTGTTTGCAGCTTGAGAAAAATAACATACAACTGACTAGCCATTCGCGTAACTGAAATCTAAGACTTACATCACCATTGTTAATATCTAAATGACTTGCCATTCGCACAACACAAATCTTACACTTAAGTCTCCACTATTAACACTTAAAGTTTTACCCAATGTCGCCATCGTAACATCTGCAGAAATAAAAGCAGAATATATATCATATTTATCATTACGATATCGTAAGTTTCTTAGGGTTTTCACTTTCAAGGGAAAGAACTTTGCATTGCAGCTTTAGATAAATATTACACAACTGACTCGCAATTTTATAAAAAAGGTTGTTCACCAAATACATTTTTAATGTGAATGTTACATTAAATGTTGTTCACTATTAACATTTGAAATACGTATTTCATACTAAATAGTTTTGCCATTAACATTTGAAATTTACATTTTACAATTAATATTATTCTCGATTAACATTCGCAATGCGGATTTAATGGTAAATGTTGTTCATCATTAACATTTGAAATGTGGATTAAATCAAAACATGTTCTTCACCATAAACATTTTAAATGTAGATATTATAATAAAAGCTGTTCACCATAAACTATTAAAATGTGGATGTGATTATGAGTATTGTTCACCTTTTACAGTTGAAATGTAGATTTTATAATGAATCTTATTCACCAGTAACATTTAAATGTAGAGTTTATCATAAATGTTGTTCACTATGAATATTTTAATGTGGATTTTTAATAAACGTTGTTCACATTAAAATTTTACATGTTGATTTTTTAATAAATGTTGTTCACTATAAACTATTGAACTGTACATTTTATAATAAATGTTGTTTACTATTTAGAGTGTAAACGTTGATTTTATAATGAATCTTATGCACCAGTAACATTTAAATGTGGATTTTATAATAAATGTTGTTTACTATTTAGAGTGTAAACGTTGATTTTATAATGAATCTTATGCACCAGTAACATTTAAATGTGGATTTTATAATAAATGTTGTTTACTATTTAGAGTGTAAACGTTGATTTTATAATGAATCTTATGGACCAGTAACATTTAAATGTGGATTTTATAATAAATGTTGTTTACTATTTAGAGTGTAAACGTTGATTTTATAATGAATCTTATGCACCAGTAACATTTAAAGGTGGATTTTATAATAAATGTTGTTTACTATTTACAGTGTAAACGTTGATTTTATAATGAATCTTATGCACCAGTAACATTTAAATGTGGATTTTATAATAAATGTTGTTTACTATTTACAGTGTAAACGTTGATTTTATAATGAATCTTATGGACCAGTAACATTTAAATTTGGATTTTATAATAAATGTTGTTTACTATTTAGAGTGTAAACGTTGATTTTATAATGAATCCTATGCACCAGTAACATTTAAATGTGGATTTTATAATAAATGTTGTTTACTATGAATATTCTAAATGTGGATTTGTAATAAACGGTGTTCACATTAATACTTTACATGTTGATTTTATAGTAAATGTTGTTCACAATAAATTTTTTAAATGTTGATTTTATAATAAATGTTGTTCGCTATTAACATGTTTAATGTTGTTCTTCAGTAACATTATAAATGTGGATGTTATGAAATAAATTTACTATTAATATTTGAAATGTGGATTATATAATAAATGTTGTTCACTATTAACATGTTAAATGTGGATTTGATAATAAATTTTGTTCATCAGTAACATTATAAATGTGGATGTTATGAAATAAATTTACTATCAATATTTGAAATGTGGAGTTTATAATAAATGTTGTTAAATATTAATATTTAAAATGTGGGGTTGATTTTATCATACATATTATAAACCATTGTAATTTTGAATGTAAATTTTATAATAAATGTTGATAATCATTTATATTTAAAATGTAAATTTGATAACGAATGTTGTGCCCCATGAATAGCTTAAATATATATTTTATAACAAATAGTGTGCACAATTAACATTTGAAATGTGGATCTGAAAAAAATCTTATTCACCACTAAAATATTGCATGTACATTTTATAATAAATGTTATGTTTCGGTATTTTTTAGATAAGGGTTTATAATTTGTATAATTTGGTATATTCGGACTACTGTTTTCTATATTGGGTGTTTTTATTACAACGTTTCGATTTATGTACACTCCGACCTTCTTCAGGTGACCCTTGTCGACCTCGGGAATATTTCTATCGAACTCAGGAATCTGGACGGAATATCGAACTTAACCCTTAATTAAATCCACGGGGATAGCATGTTCTCGTTCCATTTGCCATCTTCAGTAATTCGCAATTCTTCGTATCGTCTGCACTGAGAAATGAACGTTCAAACTTCAGATAACTTCATAATAAATGTTGCTAAATATTTACATTTTAAATGTGGATCTCTAATAAATGTTGTCAACCATTTATATTTTAAATGTGATTTAATAAAAAAAAAAGTACATTACTATAAACATTTTATATATTGATTTAATAATAAATGTTGTTCACTTTAACGGCATGAATTTTGATTTTATTATTAATGTTGTTCACCATTAACAGTATAAATTTGGATTTTATAATAAATATTGTTCAGCAATAAGATTAGTATGTGCATTTTATAATTAATGTTGTTCACTATAATTATTCGTAATGTGCCTTTCATGATTAATCTTTATCTCTATTAAAATTTGAAATTCCCATCAGTAATGTTGATTTTATGATAAATGTTGTTCACAATTAAGATTAGAAATGTAAAGTCTATGATAAATATTGTACACCATTAACATTTGAATAGTGGATTTTAGTATATATGTTGTGCACCATTTACATTGGAATAGTGAATTTTAGTATAAAGGTTGTGCACCATTAACTTTGGAATGGTGGATGTTAGTATAAATGTTGTGCACCATTAACAGTGGAATAGTGGATTAAAGTATAAATGTTGTGCAACATTTACATTGGAATAGTGGATTTTAGTATAAATGTTGTTTACCATTAACAATAGAATAGTGGATCTTGGTATAAATGTGGTGCACCATTAAGTTTGGAATAGTGGATTTTAGTATGAATGTTGTAGAACCATTAACATTGGAATAGTGGATTTTAGTATCAATGTTGTGCTCCATAAACTACGGAATGGTGGGTGTTAGTATAAATGTTGTGCACCATTAACATTGGAATAGTAGATTTTAGTATTAATGTTGTGCACCATAAAAGTTGGAATAGTGGATTTTAGTATATATGTTGTGTACTATGTACATTGGAATAGTGGATTTTAGTATAAATGCTGTGCAACATTAAAATTGGAATGGGGGATTTTAGGATAAATGTTGTGCACGATTTACATTTGAAATAGTAGATTTTTGTATAAATGTTGCGCAACATTTACATTGGAATAGTGCATTTTAGTATAAATGTTGTGCAACATTAACAATGGTATAGTGGACTTTGGTATAAATGTGGTGCACCAGTACTTTGGAATTGTGGATTTTAGTATGAATGTTGTGCACCATTAACATTCGACTAGTGGATTTTAGTATAAATTTTGTGCACAATTAACATTGGAATAGTAGATTTTAGTATGAATATTGATCACCATTAACATTGGAATAGTGGATTTTAGTATAAATGTTGTGCTTTATTAACTTTGGAATGGTAGATGGTTGTATAAATGTTGCGCACAATTTACATTGGAACAGTGGATTTAAGTATAAATGTTGTGCACCTTAACATTAGAATAGTGGATGTTAGCATATATGTTGTGAACCATAAACATTGGAATTCTGGATTTTAATATATATATTGTGAACTTTAACATTGGAACAGTTGATTTTGGTATCACTACTTTTCAACATAAACATTGGAATAGTGTATTTTAGTATGAATGTTGTGCACCATTAACAGTGGAATAGTCGATTTTAGTATAAATGTTGTGCACCATTAACAATGGAATTGTGGATTTTAGTATAAATGTGGTGCACCATTTAATTTTAAATAGTGGATTTTAGTATGAATGTTTAGCACTATTAACATTCGAACAGTGGATTTTAGTATAAATTTTGTGAACTATTTACATGGGAATAGTGGATTTTAGTATTAATGTTGGGCTCAATTAACTTTAGAATGGTTGATGTTAGTATAAATATTGGGCACCATTAACATTGGAATAGTAGATTTTAGTATATATGTTGTGCACCATGAACATTGGAATAGTGGATTTTTGTATAAATGTTAGCACCATTAACATTGGAATAGTGCATTTTATTATATATGTTGTGCACGATTAACTTTGGAATAGTGGATTTTAGTATAAATGTCGTGCAACATTTACATTGGAATAGTGGATTTTAGTACATATGTTGTGTACCATTAACATTGGAATTATGGATTTTGGTATAAATGTTGTGCACATTAACATTGGAATAGTTTTTTTTAGTGTATATTTTGTGCAACATTTACATTTGAATAAGTGATTTTAGTATAAATGTTGTGCAACATTTACATTGAAATAGTAGATTTTTGTATATATGTTGTGCACCATTAACATTGGAATAGTGGATCTTAGAATAAATGTTGCGCAACAATAACATTGGAATAGTAGATTTACGTATATATATTGTGCACCATTAACATTGGAATAGTGGATTTTAGTATATATGTTGTGCACCATTAACATTGGAATAGTGGATTTTGGTATAAATGTTGTGCCCCATTAACAGTGGAATAGTGGATTTTTGTATATATGTTGTGCACCATTAACATTGGAATAGTGGATTTTAGTATATATGTTGTGCACCATTAACATTTGAATAGTGGATTTTGGTATAAATGTTGTGCCTCATTAACAGTTGAATAGTGGATTTTTGTATATATGTTCTGCATCAATAACATTGGAATAGTTAGTGTTAGTATAAATTTTGTGCAACATTAACATTGGAATAGCGGATTTTAGTATAAATGTTGTGCACCATTCACATTTTAATAGTGCATTTTAGTATATATGTTGTGCACCATGAACTTTAAAATAGTGGATTTTGGTATATATGTTGTTTGACATTTACATTGGAATAGTGGATTTTGGTTTAAATGTTGTGCAACATTTAGATTGGAATAGTTGATTTTAGTATATACGTGTGCACATTAACATCAGAATAGTGGATTTTGTATAAATTTTGTGCACCATAAACTTTGGAATAGTGGATTTTAGTAGAAATGTTGTGCACCTAAACATTAGAATAGTGGATATTTGTATATATGTTGTGCACTATTAACATTGGAATATTGTATTTTAGCATATATACCGTAACATAGGAATAGGTGATATTAGTATCAATGTTGTGCAACATTAACATCGGAATAGTTTATTTTAGTATTAATGTTGTGCAACATAAACATGTGTATAGTGGATTTTAGGATACATGTTGTGCACCATTAACATTTGAAATAGTGGATCTTGGTATAAATGTTGTGCAACATTTACATTGGAATAGTGCATTTTAGTATATATGTTGTGCACCCTTAACTTTGGAACATTGGATTTTCGTATATATGTTGTGCAACATTTACATTGGAATAGTGGATTTTAGTACAAATGTTGTGCAACATTAGCATTGGAATATTGGATTTTTGTATAAATGTTGTGCACCTTAACATTGGAATTGTAGATTTTAGTATATATGTTTTGCACCATTAACATTGGAATAGTGGATATTAGTATAAATGCTGTGCCCCATTAACAGTAGAATAGTAGATTTTAGTATATATGTTGTGCGCCATTAACATTGGAGTAGTAGATTTTAGGATAAATGTTGTGCACCATTAACATTTGAAATACTGGATTTTAGTATAAATGTTGTGCACCTTAACATTGGAATTGTAGATTTTAGTATATATGTTTTGCACCATTAACATTGGAATAGTGGATATTAGTATAAATGCTGTGCCCCATTAACAGTAGAATAGTAGATTTTAGTATATATGTTGTGCGCCATTAACATTGGAGTAGTAGATTTTAGGATAAATGTTGTGCACCATTAACATTTGAAATAGTGGATTTTTGTATAAATGTTGTGCACCATTGGATTAGTGCATTTTAGTATATATGTTGTGCACTATAAACATTGGAATAGTGGATTTGAGAATAAATGTTGTGTACCATTAATATTTTAATAGTGGATTTTTGTATAAATGGTGTGTACCATTAACATTGGAATTGCGTATTATAGTTAAAATGTTCTGCACCATTTACATTGGAATTGTTAATTTTAGTGTAAATGTTGTGCACCATTAACATTGGAATAGTGTATTTTGGTATAAATGTTGTGCACCATTTACATTGTAATATTTGATTTTAGTATAAATGTTGTGCACCATTAACATTGGAATAGTGAATTGTGGTATAAATGTTGTGCACCATTTACATTGTAATAGTTGATTTTAGTATAAATGTTGTGCACCATTATCATTGGAATAGTGGATGTTAGTTTAAAGGTGGTGCACCATAAACTTTGGAGTAGTGGATTTTTGTATAAATAGTGTGCACAATTTACAGTAGAATAGTGGATTTTAGTATAAATGTTGTCAACCATTCACATTGGAATAGTGGATTTTAGTAGAAATGTTGTGCACCATTAACTTTTAAATAGTTGATTATGGTATAAATGTTATGCACCATAACATTTGAATAGTAGATTTTAATATAAATGTTGTGAACCATTAACATTGGAATAATGGATTTTTGTATAAATGTTCTGCAACTTAAAATTGGAATAGTGGTTTAAGTATAAATGTTGTACACCATTAACATTGGAATAGTGGATGTTACTAAAAGATGTTGTGCACCATTCACAGTGGAATAGTTGATTTTAGTATAAATGGTGTGCACCATTAACATTCGATTAGTAGATTTATATATAAATGTTGACTACTATCAACATTGGAATAGTGGACTGTAGTGTAAATGTTGTGCACCATTAACATTGGAATAGGTGATGTTAGTATAAAGGTTGTTCACCATTAACATTGGAATAGTGGATTTCGTATAAATGTTGTGCACCAGTAACATTGGAATAGTAGATTTAAGTATAAATGTTGAGCACTCTTACAATTGGAATAGTGGATTATAGTATAAATGTTGTGCACTATTTACAGTGGAATATTAGATTTTAGTATAAATGTTGTCAACCATTAACATTGGAATAGTGGATTTTAGTATAAATGTTGTGCACCATTAACTTTTGAATAGGTGATTATGGTATAAATATTGTGCACCATAACATTGGAATAGTGGATTTAAGTATAAATGTTGTGCACCATTAACATTGGAATAGTGGAGTTTAGTATAAATGTTGTGCACCATTAACAGTGGAATAGTGGATTTTAGTAAAAACGTTGTGCACCATTAACATTCGAATAGTTTATTTATGTATAAATGTTGTTCACTATTAACATTGGAATAGTGGACTTTAGTGTAAATGTTGTGCACCATTAACATTGGAATTGTGGACTTCAGTATAAATGTTGTGCACTATTACCATTGGAATAGTGGAGTATAGTATAAATGTTGTGCATCATTAACATTAGAATAGAAGACTTTAGTGTAAATGTTGTTCACCATTAACATTGGAATAGTTGATTTTAGTGTAAATGTTGTGCAGCATAACATTGGAATAGTTGATTTTAGTATAAATGTTGTTCACCATTATCATTGGAATAGTGGATTTTTCTATAAATGTTGTGCACCAGTAACATTGGAATAGTGGATTTCAGTATAAATATTGTGCACCATTATCATAGGAATAATGGATTTTAGTATAAATGTTGTGCACTAGTAACATTGGAATAATGGATTTTAGTGTAAATGTTGTGCACCATTTACATTGGATTAGTGGATTTTAGTATAAATATTGTGCACTATAAACAGTGGAATTGTTAATTTTATTATAAATGTTGTGCACCATTAACATTGGAATAGTGGAGTTTAGTATAAATATTGTGCACTATAAACAGTGGAATAGTTAATTTTATTATAAATGTTGTGCACCATTAACATTGGAATAGTGGATTTTAGTATAAATATTGTGCACATTAACTTTGGAATAGTGCGATTTTAGTATAAATGTTGTTCACAATTAACATTGGAATAGTGCACTGTAGTATAAATGTCGTGCACCATTACCATTGGTATAGTGGATTATAGTATAAATATTGTGCATCATTAACATTAGTATAGTAGACTTTAGTGTAAATGTTGTTCACCAATTAAATTGGAATTGTACATTTTAGTGTAAATATTGTGCACGATTAACAGTGGAATAGTGGATTTTTGTATAAATGTTGTGCACCAGTAACAGTAGAATAGTTAATTTTATTATAAATGTTGTGCACCATTAACATTAGAATAGTGGATTTTTGTATAAATATTGTGCATAATTTTCTTTGGAATAGTGGATTTTAGTGTAAATGTTGTGCACCATTTACAGTATAATAGTTTATTTTAGTATAAATGTTGTGCACCATTTACATTAGAATAGTGTATTTTAGTATAAATATTGTGCACCATTAACATTGGAATAGTCGATTTTAGTATAAATGTTGTGCCCCATTAACAGTGGAATAGTGGATTTTGGTATCAATGTTGTGCACCATTATCATTGGAATAGTGGATTTTAGTATAAATGTTGTGCACCATTTACATTGGAATAGTTGCTTTTAGTATAAATCTTGTGCACTATTGACATCAGTATAGTGGATTTTAGTATAAATCTTGTGCACCATTAACATTGGAATGGTGCAGTTTAGTATAAATATTGTGCATCATTATCATTGAAATAGTGTATTTTAGTTTAAAGGTAATGCACCATAAACTTTGGAATAGTGGATTCTAGTATAAATGTTGTGCACTATTTACAGTGGAATAGTGGATTTTTGTATAAATGTTGTACACTATAAAATTGGAATAGTTAATTTTAGTATAAATGTTGTGCACCATTAACATTGGAATAGTGGGTTTTAGTATAAATTTTGTGCACCATTAACTTTGGAATAGTTGATGATGGTATAAATGTTGTGCACCATAATATTAGAATAGTGGATTTTAGTATAAATGTTGTGAACAATTAACATTGGAATAATTGATTTTAGTATAAATGTTGTGCAACTTCAAATTGGAATAGTGGTTTAAGTATAAATGTTGTGCAGCATAACATTGGAATAGTTGATTTTAGTATAAATGTTGTTCACCATTATCATTGGAATAGTGGATTTTTCTATAAATGTTGTGCACCAGTAACATTGGAATAGTGGATTTAAGTATAAATGTTGTGCACCATTATCATTGGAATAATAGATTTTAGTATAAGTGTTGTGCACTAGTAACATTGGAATAATAGATTTTAGTGTAAATGTTGTGCACCATTTACATTGGATGAGTGGATTTAAGTATAAATATTGTGCACTATAAACAGTGGAATAGTAAATTTTATTATAAATGTTGTGCACCATTAACATTGGAATAGTGGATTTTAGTATAAATATTGTGCACCATTAACTTTAGAATAGTGGATTTTAGTATAAATGTTGTTTACCATTACCATCGGAATAGTGGACTGTAGGACAAATGTTGTGCACAATTACCATTGGTATAGTGGATTTTAGTATAAATATTGTGCACCATTAACTTTAGAATAGTGGATTTTAGTATAAATGTTGTGCACCATTAACATTGGAATAGTGGATTTTAGTATAAATATTGTGCACCATTAACTTTAGAATAGTGCGATTTTAGTATAAATGTTGTTTACCATTACCATCGGAATAGTGGACTGTAGGACAAATGTTGTGCACAATTACCATTGGTATAGTGGATTTTAGTATAAATGTTGTGCATCATTAACATTAGAATAGTAGACTTTAGTGTAAATGTTGTTCACCAATTACATTGGAATTGTACATTTTAGTGTAAATATTGTGCACGATTAACAGTGGAATAGTGGATTTTTGTATAAATGTTGTGCACCATTTACATGGGATTAGTGGATATTAGTATAAATATTGTGCACTATTAACAGTGGAATTGTTAATTTCATTATAAATGGTGTGCACCATTAACATTGGAATAGTGGATTTAGTATAAATATTGTGCGACATAAACTTTGGAATAGTGCGATTTTAATATAAATGTTGTGCACCATTAACATTGGAATAGTGGATTTTAGTATAAATGTTGTGCACCATTTACTGTTTAATAGTGGATTTTTGCATAAATGTTGTGCACCATTATCATTGGAATAGGGGATTTTAGTATAAATATTGTGCACCATTAACATTGGAATAGTAGATTTTAGTATAAATGTTGTGCACTATGTACATTGGAATAGTGGATGTTAGTATAAATGTTGTGCATCATTAACATTGGAATAGTGGATTTTAGTATAAATGTTGTGCACCATTAATATTGGAATAGTCGATTTTAGTATAAATGTTGTGAACCATTAACATTGGAATAGTGGATTTTAGTTTAAATGTTGTGCACCATTAACAGTTGAATAGTGGATTTTACTATAAATGTTGTACACCATTAACATTTTGCATATAGGTTCATAATAAATAGTAATTATCTTTGACATGAATTGTAGATTTTATAATGCATGTTTTTAACTATCAACATTTGCAATGTCTATTGTTTAATAATTGTTGTTTATTATTTACATTTGAAATGTGAGTGTTATCAATAATATTTTTTAACATTAAGATTGTAAAATTGGATTGTAGCGAAACCAATCACACTAAACGTAACTCAAATCTTGACACTGACACTAACTGTTGTAGACCCGTGCTAGGGGTCACAAAGATAAAAACCACAAATTGTGACAGGTTAAAATATACAATGTATTTATTCATAGCAATACAGTAACGCCACTAAATGTGGTAGGAGATGACCGGATTCCTACCATGCGGTAAAACATGAATAGGAATGTCCTCTCTTTGAGTCTTTGCAACCATGGTATTTATTATAGATGGTTGCTTCCATTAGTTCTTCAATAGGGATGATTTGTACCCACAACACCCCCCTCCCGAGCTTTTTATTCCCCTGGAATGATCGTATAGCTCTTTTGTCTGGGATTGATCTCTATGGGATCGATCCTTTTTCTTTCTCTGGAAGATCGGCGTTGTCCGGCTGCTTGTGGTGTTACCAGGTCGAACGTGTCATATATATGGTCCATTACTTCTTCTTGTTCAACAGGAGGTTGTCTGTTGTCATCAGTGACACGTTTCCGAATTTGGTTCAAATGCTTCTTGTGAGTGAATTTTGGACCTTCGATTATGTAAACCATTCGCCCGATCCTCTGCTTGACCTTTCCTAGTTCCCACATCATACTATTATTTTTATGTACCTGGAAAAATACCTTTTCACCAGGTAAATACTTCTTTTTAGGAACTGTAGTATTCGGCGGTTTTTTGAATATTGGTTTTGCTTCATCCAGCAATTCGAATCTCGCTTTTATTTTCGTGCAGCATCCAAGCTTTTCAGTAAAAACACTTGGAAAAAATTTTTTAGATCTTTTTTTATTTTGACGGCTTCGGCCGTTTAATTTTCGACTATTTGACAAAAATCATTCATTGGCGAGTCCCATGATTCAAATTCTTGGATCCAGTCAGATCCAAATAAATTTGATGCGTTCCCAAGAACGAATCTTTTAACTGTTTTGTCTTTCTTTTTAGTGAAACATTAATAATTAATTCACCCTCAAAATGTATCTTTTCACCAGTTACCGATCTTGCGATTTTATTCGTCTTCATCATCGTGGGCTTACCTAATTTCTTCCACGTGTGAACATTTATAATCGATATATCCGACCCTGAATCGAGTTGCAGATTTACTTCTCTATTTCCGATTCTCACCGTAACATATTTCCTTATGTTCTCAGTTGGTGAAGGGTTCCTTTTTGCAGTTTTTATGTAGTTCTTTTTTCCTACTTTTGCTCTGCAATATGAGGCCTTGTGCCCTGCTCGTTTGCATAGGTCACACGTTATTTTCTTATGGTACTAACATGCATTGTACCCATGAGGTCCTCCACATTTACTACAAGGGGTCCTAGGCTTTTGTCTATCCTGATAATTTTGTGAAGGGTTCTTTTTGCCTCTTGGTTGGTAATAGCTGGCGGGTGAGTGTCCTTTATTTTTGGAGCGTATCTTTTTAATGTTAGCGATACCTGCTTCCTCTATGTTTCGGGAATCTTGTTTCACTGCCACGAACCGTTGATAATCTTCAGCCAGTTTCTGAAGCGTTAAATCAGTTTCTAATTCCAGTTTATTTAGAGCACGACGTCTTATATCGGCGTCTTTTGTGGCTATCAAACCTTGTATGAATATTAGGCATCTAAAATTATCTGCCGTTAATGATGACAACTTGAAGTCGTCACAGTTTTTATTAACTATAGACGCAAAAGTCGTATAATCCTGATTTTCCTTATGTGTAATATTCATACATTTCCATCTTTTATGGAAAAGGCTTGTCTTTGGACAGTATAACTCCATTAACAGTTTGACTGCCTCGTCAAACGACAATTCGTTGGTTTTTCTTGGCAAAATATAATCCACGAATTTGTTATGTTCGGATGCACCCAACTTCCGTAGTAATAAACGAACCTTCTTTTGATCCGTCCATGAACCACAATCAATCTTCTGAAGTATACTTCAAACGTTAGGTCTTCCTCAGGAGCATAGCGAAATGTATCAATGGCTGACCAGATCGCATTTTGCGAAAAAGCCGTACTGTTTTCCTGTCCGTTGTCCTTATTCATTAAAACTTGCGTTAACAAATCCATTTTTTTCTCTGATTTGTTTTGATGCTCTAAATGTAATTTTTTCAATTCCAATATTTGTTCGTTCATTTCTTTCTTTTCTTCCGCGGCGTATTTCATCATTTCTTTTCTTTCTCTTCCCTGTTTTCCCTCGAAGTATTTCATTAAACTTAACCGCTTCTCGTCATTTTGTTTCTGTACTATCAATTGTTCTTCTCGAAACCTTTTTTCAAGTTCTAATTGTTGATTTTGTTGAAGTTTTATAATTTCCAAAATCTGTTTTTAAAAATTCTCCATTTTATTTTTTTTTAATGACAAAAAAGCGTTTTCAGAAACAAACCAATTCTTTTTCTATAGTACCAACTCTACAAAAAAAACTTTTACAATATTTGTATCTGGTTATATTGACGAGTATTTCCTTAATTTATTTTTTCCTTGTGTGGCAATTTTCCACTAGAAAATAATTCAGCGTTTGTGTTTATACAGAAAAAAGTTTGACCCTTTTTTTTTTCAATTTTCTTTTCGTAACGTGTAAGTATTTAGTTCAAATCCTTGTTGAACGTACACTTTTTTTTCTTTTACAAAGAATTAGTTGTTTTTTTTTGTGAAAAAAAAAACGAGTTCATAGCATTTATTTAAATATTGGCCATAATTTCCGCTTTAAGTGCGTAACAGAATATCATATTTTCTCATTAACACAAAGTGTTATGCCGTACCTGCTTGTCGAAAGTGTTTTTTTTTTCAACGTTCCAGTCAATCAGAGAAAAATTTATTTTAATCGGAAAAATCCGACGTAACTTTTTAATTTTTTTTTCAATGCTAATGACTTTTTAAGACAATCTTTTTAGAACGAACAATTTTTTTTTGTACTTACTGAAACTTTGAGTCGTTTTTTTTTCAGTTGTCGTAAATCCACGCCATTTAGGAGTTCCGTTTTAACTCGTAGTTTAGGCTTCTTGTGGCTTTTTTTTCCAACAGTAAGATAAGACTTTTTTGACGACGTCTTTTGTTGTTTGACGTTTTTTTTTGTTTTTTTTTTTCAAGTAAATCCTTGCCTGAATCTTCGTTATTCAGTTTTTTGTCGAATGATCCGGTAACTTTCTTGAGTAATCCTGGTAGCCAGTATTGTCGTGACTGGTATAAAATCAAAATCCTCACGTATGTTCTTTACTAAATTTCTCGTCGCCAGTGTTGTAGACCCGTGCTAGGGGTCACAAAGATAACAACCACAAATTGTGACAGGTTAAAATATACAATGTATTTATTCATAGCAATACAGTAACGCCACTAAATGTGGTAGGAGATGACCGGATTCCTACCATGCGGTAAAACATGAATAGGAATGTCCTCTCTTTGAGTCTTTGCAACCATGGTATTTATTACAGATGGTTGCTTCCATTAGTTCTTCAATAGGGGTGATTTGTACCCCACAACACTAACCCACCTATTAAAAGTAACGACGAATAAATTAAGCTATAAAAGCATATGTTCAACATTAAGATCTAGAATGTGGATTTCATAATAAATGATGTTCACTATTAACATTAAAAATGTGATTTTAATAATAAATATTGTTCACTATTAACATTTCAAATGTTTATAATATGATAAATTGTGTTAATAATGAATATTTTAAATGGGGATTTCATGTGGTTGTTCCTCTTGAATATTTTAAATTCAGATATTATAATAAAAGTTGTCGATTATTTATATTTTAAATGTAGATTTTATAATAAATGTTTTCTTCTATTAACATGTAAAATGTGCATTCTGAAATAAATGCTGTTTACCATTAACATTTTCAATATGCATTTTGTAATTAATCTTGTTCGCTATTTACATAAGAAATGTTGATTATATGATAAATATAGGTCAGCATAAATATATTGATTGTAGATTTTAGATTAAAGGTTTTTAATCATTTACATTTTAAATATGGATATAATAATAAATGGTATTCACAATCAACATTGAAAAGTTGGATTTTATGAAAAATGTTGTTCATCATTAACATGTGCAATGTGATTATTTAATAAATGTTGTCTACTATTAACATAAAAATGTGGATTTCATGATAAATGGTTTCAGTAATAAAATTTGAATTTTAGTTTTTATGATAAATGTTGTTTACTATTTACATTTAAATCGTGGATTTCATAATAAATGTTGTTCACCATAACACTTGAAATTTAAAGTGTAGGAACTTTAAACTATTACTTTAACTATAACCTTACTTTAACGCCAACCCTAACTTTACATCTAACCATAGCCTCATTCTTGACCATTACTTTAATTCTAACCAGTACGACAGGGTAAAAATTAGAGTTGTACCGTATCTGTGAAAACGCCAGATTTTATAGTAAGAAATGTTCACAATGTATATTTAAAATGTGAAATTTATAATAAATATTGTTCACTATAAACATATTTAATGTAGATTTTATAATAAATAATGTTGACCAACTTTTGTAATGTGTATTTTATAATAAATGTTGTTAACTTTTTAAAGTTAAAATGTGGATTTTATTATAAATGTTCTTCACGAGTAACATTTAAATGTTGATTTTCTAATTAATGTTGTTGACTATGAATAATTTTAATGTGGATGTGTAATACACGTTGTTCACATTAACATTTTACATGATTATTTTATAATGAATGTTGTTCATAATAAACATTTGATATGTGGATTTTATAATAAATGTTGTTGACGACGAACAGTTTACATGTCATGTTTATAATGAATGCTGTCCACAATTAACATTTAAAACATAAGTTTTATAATAAATGATGTTCACCAACTTTTGAATTCCATAATAAATTCTGTCCACTGTTTAGAGTTGAAAAGTTAATTGTATAATGAAAGTTATTCACCCGTAACATGTAAATGTGGATTTTATAATAAATGATCACCATTAACATTTTAAATGTAAGTTTTCATCATAAATGGTGATCACCATTAACATTAGAAATGTGGATTTTATAATTAATACTGTTTACAATAAACATTTTAAACGTGGATTTATTTATAAATGTTGTTCACACTTAACATTTAAAATATAAATAAAGAATACATCGTGTTGACCTTTTCCATGTTAAATGTAAAATTGATAATGAATGTTGTTCACCAGTAATATTTTAATTTTTTATCATAAATGATGTTCACTAATGATATTTTAAATATTGATTTTATAATAAATGTTTTTCGTTATGAATATATTGAATGTGTATTTTATATTAAATGTTGTACACCATTAACTTTTTAAATGTAGATTTTATGATAAATGTTGTTTACCATTTACATTTGAAATGTGGATTTAATAATAAATGTTGTTCACCATTCACATTTTAAATGTTGATTTTATAGTGAATGTTGTGCATTTAAAATGTGAATTTCATAATAAATGTTGTTCACCATTTACATGTTAAATGTGGATTTATAATTAATATTGTTTACCAGTAAAATTTTAAATGTGGATTTTATGACAAATGTTGTACACTATTAACATTTAAAATGTAAATGTTATTATAAATGTTGTTTATCACTAATATTTTAAATGTTGATTTGATTTTATAATAAATATCATAAACCATTTTTAATGTAGATTTTATAATCAATATTATATCAAATATGTTTTAAATGTAAATTTTATAATAAATGTTTTTCACTGTTGATTTTATTAAAAAATATTGTCTACTACTAACATTTTAAATGTAGATTTTATAATAAATGTTGTTCACAATTAACATTCAAAATTTTTATTTCATGAAAAATCTTGTCCAACATTAATATTTTAAATGTAGATTTTATAAATACTGTTGTACCGTTTACATTGTACATGTACATGTTATACTAAATGTTGTTCACGATTAACATTTAAATATGGATATTATAATAGATATTATTCAAACTGAACATTTTCAATTTGAATGTTACAATAAATTTTGTTCATCATTAATATTTGAAATAAGTATTTCACAATAAATGTTGTTCACAATTGACATTTGAAATAAGTATCTCACAATAAATGTTGTTCACAATTTACATTTGAAATAAGTATTTCACAATAAATGTTGTTCACAATTGACATTTGCAATGTAAATTTTATAAAAAGATGTTGTTCATCATGAAAATTTGTAATGTAGATTGTTATTTACATTTTAACGGTCAATTTGATAATAAATGTTGTTGACTATTAACGTATGAATTGTGGATTTTATAATAAATGTTGTTCACTATAAACATTCAAAATTAGTATTTTTTAAATAAAGATTGTCTATCATTAACACATTACATATAGATTTTATTATGAATTAGTTTTCCAATATTATTTGAAATGTGGATTTTATAATGATTTTTGTCCACCAATTACAGGGTAAATGTTGATTTTATTATAAATATTGTTCACAGTACATATGTTAAAAGTATGATTTATAATAAATGTTGTTCACCATTAACATTTGAAATGTGGATTTTATAATAAATGTTGTTTACCAGTATCATTATAAATGATGATTTTATAATAAATATATGATTAAAATGTTAATTGTTTATTTTATGATGAATTTTTGTCACTGTTAACATTATATATATGGATTCCATGATAAATATTGTTTCATACTGAAGGATGTGGATTATATTATAAATATTATTCAGCATTAACATTTTAAATTCGGATTAAGCTACTTTCATAGATTAGGACACACGCTAACTTTGATCCTAATTCTAACCCTCCACCCTAACCTTAATTTCAAGCCAACCATCACCTGCATCTATACTTCCATCCATACCATAAATCTTACCAGAACGACAGGGTAAAAGTAAGCGGACGAACTTATCTGCGAAGCACCGGATTTTATAAGCAATTAACATCGTACATGTAGATTTTTTAATGCATGTTGTTCACGATTTATATTTAAAATGTCTATATTGTAATACATTTTGTCCACCATGAACATTTTGAATGTGAATGTTACAATGAATACTGTTCACCATTACTATTTGAAATGTGTATTCTATTATAAATATTCTTGCCATTAACATTTAAAATTGAGATTTGTTAATGAATATCGTTACACCGTTAACATTATAAATGTAAGTTTTATAATAAGCGTTATTCACCATTAACCTTTAAAATGTGGATTTTATAATAATGTTGAAATATGTGCATTTTTAAATGAAGTTTGTACACCCGTAACATTTTAAATGTAGATTTTGTAATAAATATTGTCAACTAATAACATTTCTAATGTGGACTTTACAATAATTGGTGTCCACAATTAAAAATGTAAATGTAGATGTTTTAATAAATGTTGTTCCCAGGTAACATTTTAAATGTTTATTTTATTATAAATGTTTTTCACCATTTACATTGAAAATGTGGATTTTATAATAAATTTTATTCATCAGTAGCATTTATAATGTGGATATTATACTAACGTTGTTCACCATTACTATTTTAAATGTAACTATTATATTAAATGTTGTTCACTATTAATATTTCAAATGTTGACTTTATAATAAATGTTAGTCCCAATTAACATTTGATATGTAGATGTTATAATAGATGTTGTGCACGATTTACATTTTAAATGAAGATTTTATGATAAATATTGTTTAACAGTAAAATTTGAAATGTAGATTTGATAATGAATGTTGTTCATTTTAAAAGTTTTAATGTTGATTTTATAATAAATGTGGTTCACCATAAACATTAAAAATTTAGATTTTTCAATAAATTTTGTTCACTATTAACATTTGAAATTTTATATTTTATAACAAATGTTGTTCACTATTAACCTTTTAAATACAGATTTGATGATGCTATTCACCATTAACATTTGAAATGTGGATTCTATAATAAATGTTGTACACCATTAACATTTGAAATGAGAATTTGATGATAAATTCGTATAATGTAAACTCAGAAACATAATCAGCCAATACTTGTCTAAAGTGTTCAGTCTTACATAATCCGATAATAAATGTTGTTTTGATAAATTACCGATATTAATATGCTACAATAATATATAAAGCTAGCATACTTTGTTCGAATTTCTGAATTTGTTTACTAATTGTTACATATGTTTATTTATATAACATTATATAACATTTCATATAAAAAAGTAAACTCTAATGTTGCTATGATTGTCTCACATACTGTATTTACAGAAGAGTAAACTAAAGGTACACAATCGTCCCAAAGTTCTAAAAGAAAATCGCCGGCAACGGTTCGACCTAGAATGGCTTGTATCTTACTATCATTGAGATTTCATATGTCTGGTCACTATTTTTTTCGTTGTTTACGATCTATGTATCTTTTCTGAGAAGAGCTAAATAGGAGGAGACAAGTAGTTTTGTAATTGTCAAATCAAATCTGGCGTCGATCTTAGATTGTTGTATACGTGTGTTTGAGTACAAATCGATATAATAGAATATTTTCAAAGGTACTTTTTAATATTTTGTGAGATATTTTTTCAAGAAGATTAAGAATTTGTTATCGAAAGAGAAAGAGAAAGATAATAAATTAGTAATTACATATATAAGCGATACCAGTACACTGTATGTCCCTTTAGTTATACGATTTTATTTGGTAATTTACTTCCCTAGCACATAAATATATATGCTGTTCTATTCCTCAAATGTGAAAGCAATATAAAAACATTAACAATTAATTTCAAATAAACAAAAAGATGACATTGTGTTTAGTTAAAATTTCCAACAAAATGAAAGAAAAAACAAAAATGTACTCTTTCTTTATAAAGTGGGATACCTCATTAAAGAATGTGACTATTCGCAGGAGCGCCATATATATGAATAAATATACAGATACAAAACGGCTATTATTATGGTGTCTAGCCGATTTAAAATTCTGAATGGAATAAGATAAACTATCTGTATCAAGTTTAAATATTTTTTCTTCAATCTTTTCATATTAGCATAGAATATAATCTTTAAATCTAAATAAAATTATTGAAACGGGGGTGGCTGTTAAGTGGCTATCGGCGCGGACTGCTGATGGTGTGCAGTGTTCGAATCCTTTCGATACCATAACACTATTTTGACCCCAGATGTGACATTTTCCACGTAGTCCATTCTGGCACGGAATGGGGAACACAAATATCATCAACGAATACCCAACCTTTCCTGACTCTGGTAGAGGGAATAGAAATGAGGTAGTGTCAGCACTACCCGGAAAACAATTCTCTGATGATAATCCAGGAGGAGTCGGCATCATGATCTTCTGGTCGACTCTGCCACGAGGCAAGCAAAAACGTAGCAGGCGCAGAACCGCAAGTCAATGGACTGATAGTGACAATATTGCTTCTGCGCCATCCCTCTGTGTGTTCTACACCAAACCTTCACCGACTACGTATGCATCTCCTGAGTATTGCTGTTTTCGGTGTCTGTTGTATAAAACTTGCAGGTTAACGAATAGCTTCGACCAACGAATAGGACTTCATGCAGACAATTCTTAGGCACAATATTCGTGAGTTCTATGCAGAAATTCGACTCACTTAACAACAACAGCAGCAGCAGAAGCAAGCAAGCCGGTAAGAATATCACAATAGAAAATATTATGTGGATTACATATTTTATACATCTTGGAAGAGATTGATTTATTTCAAACTGATTTACTTTTTGAATATTTGTATTATAGATAGATATGAAATAACAATATGTGTCATCTATTTGTTTGTTTCGGCAAATGTTGTGGTTCTCGGATAGAACATATACTTTACAAAAATTGAACAGTTGTTAAATTCATTCCAAACTAAAAATACATTATCATTACATTTCACGAATTAAACAAATACAAAAGTTCACATAAAAATTCCCTCGCTATCCTCGACTGGCGAGTTTTGAGCACCGAATAACCCTCCCCTTTCTTTACAATATCAACTCCCTTGAACGGTGTTATTAGAAATGCCCCTTTTCTCTTATTATCACAACTGGTAACCTGACACGACCGCTCAACAAATGGAACTTCGTACCTTCTATGTCCAACTATCAGCAGACGACAGGCTAAGATTTTACATTATTAATCACAACACGACTGTAACCTTTCGATCAAACTGAAACTCATTCATTACTTCAATCAACAAATGCTAGCGCCACTACACATACCTATCTTTGTAATCACTGTTTCGTCTTGTCTTTTCAAGTTTCTCTCAGTTTAGAGAAAGGCAGACCACTCTTTTAGGAACAGACTAAATGAAGCCAGCCAGCAGTAAACCACTCTGGTATAACGAGAGAAAAAGAAATGTAATACTTTTCGGCGATCAGTATAATTGGTGATGTACTTCTGTATAAATATAAAATAAATCTAAAAAAACGCAGCAATTTGTGTTCCTTTAATAATAATTCGGGAAATACATCTAATCATACAATAAAAATAATATGCATTGGTCATATCACCGATTATTACTTTTTGCTGATTTTCAAAATGGCCGACAATAAAATCCAAAGCCTTATTTTTTATGGAAATCGCTCCAAACAAGGCATGAAATAACTTGATGTAAGAGGCTAAAAAAGAAATTATCACTTCAAGGTCAAAAACTATTTAACGTGTTAGATGAATAGATTTCGACACAGAAAGCAGCAACTATTCCCCCTTTGTCAGAAACATCACATTAAATGTGTATACTAAAAGATAAAACAAGCCGCGCATGCGTGGTCATCCTCTGTATGTGACTCGATGTGGCGAGTGTAAAATGCAATAAATTTGGGCAATTTGGGGCATTTTTTGCCATTTTGGGGGATTTTGACCCCCTGGGGGCGCGAACCAGATTTTTTCCAAGGTCAGCGATACTTATTTTCTATTAGGAACAATTGCCTCCATATTTTGGCCAAGTTTCAAAGAAACTGAATGGATAGATGAAAAGTTATGGGGCCTTTTGACACCTGGAGGGGGGGGGAGTAACCAGGTTTTTTTTCAAAAATCAGAGAATGTCACTTTCTAACCTGACCAAAGTTACAACTTCATGCAAAATTTCAGAGAAATTCAATGGATGGTTGCGGAGAAAAATCCGGACGGACGGACGGAAATGCCTCAAAACATAGTTACCCCGATTTTATAAATCGGGGGACCAATAATGGAAATTGACTCTGAATGCCCTCATAATTACATGTTAGAAAATAACAACTTAGAGGTTTGAAGGAGTAAGAAGTCAAATGTATATTAAACCGTGACTTTAACGCGAACGCGGTCTAGTAACATTACAATCTATTCAAGTTAAAAGTACTTTTAGTAAGTAATAATATTACGGCTGTTATTTTTTTTTTCTGAAAAGATATTTTTTTAAATTATTGTTTGTCGTTGTGTGGGTTTTAAAGAAAAGGTATTTTTGTGTGTCGTATTCCTGAATATTTCAGTCGAAATGATTAAAATGCTGTGTACGAGTTCGCAACAACAACAGCAACAATTACAACACGAACAACTACAACAACAACAGCTAAAGCAACAAAAACAACAACAACAACAAGAGTTGCAACGACAAATTCTACAACAACAAAAAAGTTTCAATAAAATCCTGAAACAGACTACTGGTGAAAAAAAAAAAAAATTTCTGCCAAAAGAATCGCAAATTCGTTATCTGAATTTGTATCTGAAGCTGATTCTGGCATTACATGTCCAGCATATTTCAGACGTTTTGAAACAATATTTACTAAAAGGTGCCAACATTGGTCGAATGGAGAACGGGTAACTCTTACATTACAGAAACTAGGGACAGACAGGAATACTAAATATACGAACTTGATATTGCCCAGAAAACTAGAGGAAGTTTCATTTGATGAAACAATAAATATATTGTCAAAGATATTCGATGAAAGAAATAATCTTTTCAACACGCGATACAAATGTCGAAACATCGTTAAAACGGATAACGAGGATGTTTTGTATACGCAGGAACACTGAACTTCAAGATAGATGAAATCCCCAAAGATTTATTCTTAGAAAAATTATAGCCAGATTATCGAGTGTATTCGAGGTTAAAAAAAATACCATCGCTTTTTACATGGTAGATCATTTATACTTTAAACAGACCATACACCGTTAGTTACGATATTTGGATCAAGAAAGGCATTCCTATCCACACTGCTAACCGTTTACAGCGATGGGGTGTAACCCTACTTAACTATCATTTTAGGATGGAATACATCGCATCTAAAAAATGCGGCTGGACTGTCAAGATTAATTCCCAAAAGTGAAGAGATTAAGAAGAGACGGTTATAGCAGCACTAATAGAGGAAAAAGAAATCTCAAGTCTGTTGTTAAACACTATCAGAGAATTATCTGTAACTTTAGAACAAATAAAAAAGGAAGCTGATAAAGATGAGCATATATTAAATATAAAGAACCAGATGAGATTGAATAAAAGAAATAAAAAGGGAACTCAGATTTCACCTTTCTCAACAAGCGGCAACACTAATGCACGCAGATAGAATTGTAATACCTCAATTCTTACGTGGGCACGTCTAAATATAGACTATGGATATTACTACTTGATTTTGGTGGACTCTTTATCGAAGTGCACGCATCCTACATCTAGGAACACCATCAGTGCATTAGATGAAATTTTAAGTCGTTTCGGAGTCCCCCGGACAATGGTACGGCGTTCACAGGAAAGGAATATAAGGATTTCTGTACCTCCCTGTGACATTGAACACATTACGACACCAGTATATCATCCTAGATCGAACGGTCAAGCCGAAAAATTTGTTGAGACTTTTAAGCGTTCTTTACGAAAAAAAACAATATGGACACGCAAGAAAAAACTATCCAAAATTTTTTTAGCGATTTATAGGGTGACTCCTAATGAAAACAATGACTCAAAGTTGTCACCTGCAGAACTTATGTTCGCAAGGAAAATACGATCAATTTTCGATAGATTAGTACCCTATCCAAAGAAAAAAGTTGCTAAAAAGGAAGAAAATGTCAACATAAGAAGATACTCTTCAGGAGTTAAAATATATTTAAAAATTTCCAAGGTGGAAAAAGTTATTGGATGGATGGCATAATTCAGAAAATGTTTGACAAAGTAGTCTACACAATCAAAAGTCAAAAATTTATGTGCAAAAAACACATCAACCAAATTAAACCACAGTATTCTGAAGATAATGAAAAAAGTGAGGAGGAAGTTCCAATGGAGATTCTATGTGATGCTTTTGACATGCCACTACTCAATAGTGTACTCGGACCTATACATACACCTCCTGGACCAGCCTTACGAGCTGAACAAAATTTATCTTCGCTTCAAATTGGAAAGGGTCTAATTGTTAGGAATAAAAGAAAGAGCACACGGAAAAGAAAACCAATAAAGCGCTTCAGTTCGGATCCTACAAGACAAAAATATTAAAAGCAGAAATTTCAAGGGAGAATTTCAGCTTTGGGAGGAGGTGTTGTGATGGGATAAGCTGACTTCCCCATCACGAAATAGATGGACTCGTGAGACTATAAGTACAACTACAGCAAGCAGTCGAGACATTCGAGTTAAGACACGAATATGCAAGGTTGGTTAGTGTTTTTCTTGCCGAGAATTGTTTTATAAGTTTGATTGTTGTTACTTTTATCGTTATTTCTGTTGTTATATTTACGAAAAACAAAGAAAGTGATAAGAGCTACAAGCGACATTGTCACAAAATTAATACTAACAACAGGTAAAAGACCACTGCGTATAAAAAATGTTGAGGTTACCACACCTTGAACACGTGATTTTCAACAGCCGTGATAATTACTCAGGACTACATTCTTCGGACGGAGTGACTGGGACGTCGAAGGACCTCCGTCTCCGTATTTAACGTACCATTTCATGTGGACGTGGAGAATATCGCGACTTTCCTTATGCAATACGGAGACATAACGTCCGTTACCTGCGACGAACACTTATCTATATGGACCTTTGAGATTCCACTCGACAAGAAGGCATTTTACACGATCCAGGTAATAGGGGAGTAAAGAATCCCAGTAATCGTCGCAGGTAAGAGGTCTTCGTGACAGACCTGCGCGGAAGTGGGCCAACTCACCATTGAATGCCCCAAAAGGGAAATAAGAAAAGCAGGTCCAACGGTACACCCCCAAAATCGGGTAAGAGCTCACCTGGGTCCCAAGGTCGGGGAGCCAATTCCAGCCAGAGTCGGGGAACGTAAAAACACAGACATAGATTCATCATCTTAAGACGATTTCCCATGCCTTCACGACCTACGTAGGTGCGATTAGGAACGGGATCAAAACGAGTGGGTTCTGGTTCAGGGTAAGAAGACACCTGACAGACTTACCCTAGACCAGTTGCGAGAATAAGAGGAAAAAACTAAAATGTTAACAAACCCAGGCAAGGAGAAATTCGTTGAAGTGGTTCAACTTGAAAAGAGGTTGAGACGCGAAAGCACCTCCAGCCTCAACTCTCCCTTAAAGACACTCACGACAAACGCTCAGCCGAACAATCCTCCACTGATTTTATCTCGCCCTCTTCCGAAGAAAATGCCACCTCCTGTAACTGCTCCTATAAAGGAAAGAGAGTACAAGTTGATTGCTCTGAGTCCTCCACAAAAGAAAAGAAACTACTCCGCAAGACCTTCCTCTTTCATGTCGCTAGCACAAACTCCCAAATGTACACCTTCTCAAATGCTGACTCCTTCTTCCCCTTTGGTAAGCCAACTCAAAGTCACCCCACCCCACTGCCCAATGAAAACGGGCATTTTCCCACCACCTCCTACTACTACTTCAAAATAAAGAGACGAGAGCAGTCCTTTTATTGAGAAAAGGAACAAACGCCCCACACTCAATTTACATGGACAGGATATATGCAGGATAAGTTCAGTTACACGTGAACCAGCAAAAGGGCACAAGCTCAGTGACCTGCGAAAGATGCAAGCATTCACAGAGGTTGAGGGGAAGTCAGTGGAGGACCCTGATAATTTCCCAGAGGCTATCAGGATGTCGGTGGTGTGTCCCCTGATAGTCTCATCAGTATTCCGATGGGACAATATTCCATGGGGCGTGCTATCGGCACCCTGTCATCGTTAATGTTCGTTGGAGAAACTCAACTTTTAAATACTACAATGGCATTCTTTCTAACAAGCGTGAATGTCCGAGGTTTTAGAGTTAGTTTTCAAAAATTGCGATCATAAGCGAACCTTCAAAGCCTTGGAGTTGGTGTATGTTGCGTTCAGAAAACTCACTTAATTCAATGTGATCATTTAAGTGCGTTTCTAGCGTTTTCAGCGTATTTCAATTATAACTTGAGTGGTGTTTCCTGGCTAGTGAAGCGAACTTTAGATGCGTCGTGTGACCCTTGTTTCATGGATTCGGAAAGAAGGCTATGCGTTCTAGATGTTACCATAAAAGATAAAGCGTTTCGATTGATTGGGGTTATGTGCCTAATAACCAGGCTGAGCGTGTGCCCTTTCTTCGGCAAATCGAGCGGTTCATGAAAACAACTCGTTCAGTTATTTTACGGAAAACTGCTACGCGATCCTGGATCCCGATTTAGATAGCACGGGTTATCTTTCTAGGGGGACTAACACAGATCGGGATGCAAGAACATTTCGCGAATTTCTCGATATGTTCGATCTAATAGATAAGTTCGGAAATGATATAGTATGGACTTGGACAACTAGACGCGGCTCCGGTTCGGTACAGCTTTCGACTTATATTGACCGGTTCTTAATTAAGAGAGTCGACGTAGGATTATTAGAGTGTCCAAGTTTTCATAATATAGTGTACTCTGATCATAGACTTAATCGTGTACGTGTAAATTTAGATAGCCCTAAACCTAAGTTAGCTGGATACTCGAAACTTAACACTTCGTTATTAGATGTGAAGAGTTACTGTGAACAGCTTGTACTAATATATCAACGGGGTTTTTCTGCTGATTTTAGCCGACGAATCAACCTAGAAACTAGGGCAGCAGAAGCGACACTAGAACCTAGATTTGATCGAGCGTTGGTGGCGGGGGATAGTACTAATGTTAATATAATTCAGGCGAAGCTCGCCTCTTTGACTATCAACGAGCACAAAGCTTCTTTAATTTAGGCTAGGTTAAAGAGGTGTCAAGAAGAAACAAATATGGCCTCTTAATTGCGTGCAGAGGAGCGTCGACATATCGCACGTGTCACATTACCGGACGGACGACTTGTGACCACAAACGAAAGTATTTTAGAAGCGTTTCGTTCTCACTCCAGGATCTTTTGTCGCATTTCGACCCTTATTTAGCTGACTTTTCTCGCTTCGGGGCGACCGAAGCGGCTATGTGCGAAGGTCGCATAACAGATGGTGAAGTCATGGAAGCCCTAAAGGGAGTCGGCCCGAATAGATCCCATGGGATTGATGGGTTGCCAGACGAGCTGTATTTGAAGTGTGTACCCTTGCTGACGGTTTTATTTAACGCTTGGTTTAAGAACGGATCAATACATCGGTACTTTACCAGGGGGGTTGTGGAATTATTACGCAATAGCAAAAGTTGGTGGGGATGGGTCAGGTAATTTTCGGCGCTTAACTATGCTAGACACAGAGTTAAAGATTTTAGCGAATATTTTAGAAAATCGACTGCATGGTGTTTTGGCTGGTCTGATTAGCCCCGAACAGACTTGTTCTGTGAAAGGTAGGACCATTCAGGATAATTTGCACGCGATACGTTTAATCATTGAGAAAGTCGACAGAGAAGCCGCGCTAATCAATTTAAATCAGTCCAAAGCATTCGATAGGATGGACACACGGTAGTTGGAGGCTGTTTTATCATCGGCCGGTATTGGCCCGTAGCTTTGCCCCTGGATTCGCCTCCTTTAATCAAACCCCGGTGCGCTGGTGGAAGTGAATCGTTTGAGGTTAGAGCCCTTCAAATTATCTAGATCTTTCGTCAAGGTTGTTCGCTTTCACCGATGCTCTATGCGCTTGTGTTAGAATTCATCCTTCACAGACTCAGGGTGAAGCCGGTCCTTCGCGGAGATACTTTGCCAGATGCTTGCACAACATTGAAGTACTCTGCCTATGCCGACGATTTAACAGTGCTTGTAATGAGCAGGTCCGAGATCAGTGTCGTCGACAGAGAAATCAGAATGTATGAAACGGTAACAGGGACCAAAATAAATTGCGACAAGTCTGTGGACTTGCGCATCGGTGCCTGGACCTTTCAGCTGGACTGACGGGCGTTGCAAGCTACTCAGCGTCTGGTTTGGTCCTGATCTCTAGCTCGGAAACATTGGTCGGAAGTATTAAATACGATTCGGTCCGCAGCTGGTCTGTGGATCCGTAGAAATCTTTCATTAAATTGGAGATCGGAAGTATGTGTTTCACACCTCTACTCAATCACCTTATATCGTCTATCAGTGCTTTCACTTCCGTCGGATATACTGCTTGAATTGAAGAGGGCTCTTTTCAAGTTTTTATGGCTTCATAGATCCCCTAAAGTTCGTCGCGAGGTCTGTCTGAGGGAGGTCTGGTATGCCAAGTGTTGAGATTCGTCAACATATGCTGATTTTGTCCCGTTCTAGGCTAGTTTAGCAGACCTGTTTTAGTTATTATTCAGCTCATAACTTAGCTAGTGCATGAATGATTTCATTAGGCCCCGGTTTAATTTTGTCTTCCACTTCTCCCATTTTTTTTATTCCCCAACCTCTTCCCAATTAGCGAGATGTTCGAAAGAGGTGATAGTAATAAAACGTTCGGGCAGGCATCATGTTTTCGACTGGAAAATATGTATATCTGCCACCGATTAAAAATGGGTGATCCTTATACTAACTCTGGTTTTCATTCATTCATTTTTCACATTTTTTTGTATGAAAAATGTTTATCACCCAAATCCCCTATTGCATATTATATAATTATGTGTTTTAAGTAGAATAATTATGGTACGATTTCTTTGGGTGTATGGTGCATAAATGTAGTACGAATGTGGTATTTTGGTGAATGATGGTCACGAATGAAACTAGCCAAGTTAGATCAGTCAGTATAAGTTAATGAAGACCGATCTTTTACCGCCCCTTTTTGGCCTTGTGCCGCATTTTTGTGATTATTTTTCAAAATAAATAGCTTCGAGTTAACACACATGCAGTCTTAACATTCTGTGTTACGTATTCTCTAATCGGTCTACCCTATTACATATTCTGTATTCTGTTAACATATCTTTTATGTACAAGATATATACATCCGGAAATAAACCTATTATTTTAAAGACTTTCCACTCGGGTTTTTTGTCATTATATCTTCAACAAGATATATCAAATTTCATCGATAATTTTTATTTGTCGAACAATAATGAGTTGCAATTTCATCTAATCTATAATGATAGGTAATTACCTATCATTATTGCTTGGTGAAAATCACTGTTGGCCAATCATAGACTTTTACGTAAATATTCGTTGATTTGTATAATTGCTAAATAAGTTATTTCAGATGATTTAGAAATCAGAAAAGATTGATTAAAATCAAAGCGAAATGCCATATTCTTGAAAAGGCATCGATACTATGAATTCTAAGGCTGTTCAGATCTAATCGTATCATCAATGGACAACGAAATAAGTTATTTTTGTCTTTCAAATTACCATTCGATCGACAAAGTTAATTAATTGGAATAATGAAGTTTTCGATTTTTTAATCTTCAATGTCAAATAGTAACTGTTCCTGTCTCTATTTCTCCAATGAATATGAGCCACAACCGTGTATATTTTAAACCAAAAATTCCAATAGATTCATTCTCTCTCTCTCTCTCTCTCTCTCTCTCTCTCTCTCTCTTTCTCTCTCGCCCTGTCCTTCTCCGTTTGTCTCTCTCTTCCTTTTTCTCTCCCACTCTCTCTCTCTCTCTCTCTCTCTCTATATATATATATATATATATATATATATATATATATATATGTATGTATATATATATATATATATATATGGGAAATGAAAATAGAAAAAACGAAGAGATATTTTTTTATATATTCATCAACGTTTCGTTTTTATTGTAAGACTTCCCAAAGTCTTCCCAATTTCGATGTACTTTCATGACATTTTTATTCAAATTATCATCCTGAAGAAATCTTACAATAAAGACAAAACGTTTATGAATATAAAAAAATATCTCTTGTTTGTTTTTGTCTTTTAATTTCCCATTACGTCGGATGACTTTCATCCTTCCTTTCTCATATATATATATATATATATATATATATATATCCTTATAAGATTTTTGTGGATACATGAAATACTAATATGTATATTATTAGTATTTCATGTATCCACATAAAATTTTATAAGGAGAATAATAATATATATATATTAGTATTTCATGTATCCACATAAAATTTTATAAGGAGATATAATTTTATATGTATCAATTTTCAGTATTTACTTCAACAGTGCTCGATACGTAAGTAGAGCTAGGTAGTAAACTATGCAAATATATTTATGGTAATTAAGCTACACAGAGGCTCCCGCGTCTCATTCATTTTAACCTGATTCCCCCGGGGATGAAACGCAGGAGCCTCTGTGTAGCGTAATTGCCATAAATATATTTTCATAGCTTAATATATATATATATATATATATATATATATATATATATATATGTTGAGAGCAATAAGCTTGAAACTCTAGTATATATATGTAATAATAATTTAATATTTATTGATAAATATTACAATAAGCCTCTTTAAGAAATATAAGTCGAGCACCCTTGAGGATTTTTGAAATAAACCGTCAACAGCTTTAAAGCAAAGCTCCGAATACGTTCGTCGAACACTCTTGTCCTGTTTGTATTAAAATCTATATATACTAAAAAGTATATATAGATTTTAATTTCCCTCAATCACGTGACAGTTTCCGGTAGCCGAGTGGATATGGCGACTGCTTGCAGATACTACGCTGACTCTTTGTACAGAGTTCGCTCCTCCTAACTGTCTGAAATGGTTAGTTTTCTGCACTGATGAAGGCAATAAGATGGAAACGCTAGCGTCGGTATGTATAAAAAATATAATATTTATTTATAAATATTATATATATATATATATATATATATATATATATATATATATATATATATATATATATATATATATATGTTGTGAAGTTGTTCCACAGTAAATAATAAATAAAGGAAGTCAAGTCGAGGGTTGGTTTAACAAGTGTATTAACAAAGTAAGAAAGTGACTAGAACTTGGCTAGACAGTTACAAGACTGTGCTTTGTCTTCAGTGTCTCTGGTGACTCGCACTATTTATAGTGACAACCGGTGTAGTTTCTCCTGTGTAAGAACGGCCGGTGTAACAATATATAATTACGTTAAATGCCAGTGACCAAGTGTTATTCATTATTTTTTAAATCTAAAAGACTTCTGTGTAATTTGATGGACCGTTTAACACATAGATGAACAACCTGCCTTTAAATGTCATATGATTGACATATAGATTAAGGTTATGTGAACTTGTCTTTCAAAATGCACCGACGTCGTTTATATTTCGAAAAAAAGAAAATGAATAAGGTGATTACTGGATTTAACGTAATATTGTTTATTTATATATCCTCTGTGTAAAATATTAATAATCATCGAGCTTTTATCTAGAATGTGTTGGGCTGTATAATAATAAAAAAATATGTTTTACGAAACTATATATATATATATATATATATATATATATATATATATATATAGCATATTTAATTCAATGCGTAAGTCAATATAAAAAGCAATCGAAAAGCATAATTCACATCAGTTTTCTTTAATTCAGTGATAAATTATTACTTGCATTTTTGTCTTACATACAAAACCATCAGTTTGTCCATGTTAATCTATTCGTAGACCTACACATGTTTCTTGGTGGATGGAATAAACATTAGAGTTCAAAAGTATATCCATCAGTCATCAGGAGATAATAGAAATATATAGTAAAGTTATAGAAAAATTTAACACAGTTCAAATGCAGAAGAAAAAACAGAGATAAAAAAAGATAAGAGGACATAAAAATCTTGAGGAGACGTAAAAGCAAGATCTGATAAATTATTATAAGTCAGGAGACACAGAATAGACCTATGTGAATAACAAGGCAGCAAATACAAAGTATACCTACCAAAAAATACTATCAAGTATCCGGAGGCAGTACGACAACGGTGATCCCCGCAGTGATATATATATAGGGGATCAATACTAAAATAACCAGACAAAAATTGTCGGTAATTTTTAATAATACGTGTCTTAAGGAAAAAATGCTGCGTCGATATATATATATATATATATATATATATATATATATATATATATATATATATATATATATATATATTTGAGATGGGTATTACTACCGTTAGAGGCACCGTTGAAATGATAAATTTGAAAATTGAGAAATCAGATGAGTTGACGCGAGATTTTTACAAAAAATGAAATATTCTTAACAGAATGTTTTTATTGCATTTATTTAGAAAACATCTCGCATCAAGTTATCTGGTTTTTAACTTTTCAAATTTATCACTTCCACAGCGCTTCTAACTGTAGTAACACCCATCTTATATATATATATATATATATATATATATATATATATATATATATATATATATATATATATATATATTATTGTCAAAATATGTTTTCAATACTTTGTACTAACCAATCTCTTGCAATTTAACTTAGATGAATGTTTACTAGAATAGTTACAATAAGCAAAGTTCAATTACAAAAGCCAAGATTTTAATTTAATTTTTCTTACAAAGCAGTTTTCAAAGCAACCTTATGTCAGTGTTAATTACTTTTACAAATCGTTTCGCTTAAAGTAACCTTAGCTGGACTGATGGGCCTTGCAAGCTACTCGGCGTCTGGTTTGGCCATAGTCTACAGCTGGAAAAATATTGGTCGGAAGTATTTAAAGCAATTCGGGCCGCAGCTGGTCTGTGGATACGTAGAAATCATTCATTAAAGGATAGGGAGGAAGTGTGTAGTTCTCACATTTATCCGCTCATCCTATAACGTCTATCAGTACTTCCTCTTCCGTCAGATACGCTGCTTGAGATTCAGCGGGCTTTTTAAAAGTTTTTGTGGCTTGGTAAGTCCTCTATGGAAAACGGTGGCTTCTAGAAAGAAAATACTAAGAAAGCCTTTCCGTCTTTAAAAAGTGTGCACTTGGATGAGGGGGGGGGGAACAGACGGGTTGTCCCGAGGCGAGTGCTCCTTTTATCGTGAATGTAGACATGCTTTGAAGTTTACTTAAGGGTGAAAGAAAGCCTCTCTGACACCCTGCTGTTGTCCCGAAAGGCGTTATGTCGTGTGATGGTGAGAGGGCTGTTCGAGATGATATGGTTTAATGGTGAGCCTTGGCGAGTCTTGGCGAGAGGGGAGCTACAATCGTCTGGCCTTGGGCGCCTGGATACCGGTATTTCGATAATGACAAGGCATCGCTGATCTGGCTGATAAGAAATCCACTTTGGGTCCGTAGAGGCTTCATTCAGCTGGTTAGGCGGATTCGCTGACTTGTGTTAGATGCGGTGACGAGGATGAGACCTTGAGTCACGCCTTCCTTTATTGCCGCATAGCTGTGCCGCTAATTAGGCTTAATTATAATAACTTATGCACTATCCTCCGCCTCCACCGCCCGATTTAATCTAGACTCTAGTGCACTTAAGCTGCCCTAGTTGTTAGATTGAGTCGTCGGCTAAAATCGGCAGTAAAAGGCGTAATTTATTTCTTAAAGTGAACCCACTTTCTATTCACAAATTACTTCTCGCTGTAAGGTTAGTAATAGCTGTTCCTAAAGTGTTAAGCTTCCAGTACCCAGCTAATCTAGACCTAGGTCTATCTAAGTTAGCATGGAACCGAACAAGTCTATGATCCGAGTAAACTATATTATGAAAACTTGGACATTCCAATAATTCTACATAGACTCTCCTAATTAAGGACTGGTGAATATAACTCGAAAATTGTATTTGACCGAAGCCGCGTGTACATGTCAACGTACATACTCTATCACGGGGCTTTTTATTCCGGAATCAAACATATCGAGAAAGTCCTGAAATGCCTTAGCATCCCGATCATTGTTAGATCTCTTAGCCCGATTACGATCTATATCGGGATCCATGACCGCGTTCTAATCTCCCGCTAAAATGACCGTCCGATTTGTATTCATGAACTGCTCGATCCGTCGAAAGAAGGAACCGAGCTCAGTATGGTTATTCGGTGCATAAACCCCAATGAGTCGAAATGCCTTTTCTTTTAAGGTAATATCCAGAAAGCACAGCCTTTCTTTTCGGATCGATGAAACAAGGGTCACACAAAGCATCTAAGACTTACTTCCTAGCCAGAAAACACCCCTTGAGTAAGAATCGAAGTACGCTAAGTAGACGTGAAAACCCCTAGCCAGTCCACCTAAATGGTCAACTGGAATTAAGTGGGTTTCCTGAATACAACATATATTCACTCCAAGGTGCTGAAGGTATGTAGCAACTCGAAATTTACGACGGACATTTAAACTAGCGAGATAGAGAGCTATTGAGAATATCTTAGGGTTTGGTTCCAAGAAATGAAATTCGATGAGGTCAGGATGCTGATGGCTCTCCTAAAAGAATGCATGGCCATCTGAACATCGATTTGCCTGGTAAGGGGGATACCACTAACATTCAATGAGTAGGTTAGTTTTGCTATCCTATACAGGGAAGAATTTAGACGAACGGGGACCCTCCTAACACAATATTTTATTAAACACATTAAATTGTCGTTTTTATAATTGCCATTGGAGAAGTAAAATTAAAAATAGTATTCGTCTCCTCCAACATTTGCCACAGTCCTTTGGTTTTCTTTTTTTTAATTATTGTGAGCACTCTCGTAGCGTTATTGATTTCTTATTACAGATTTCTCACCCACTTCCCGAAACGCAAGTAGTTTCTTCATATCGGATAGTTTGTGATGTTTTGTAGTGTCTTCTTGGACGTCAGTTGCAACACATAATTATTTTCCGGGTAGAAAATATAGTCTCTTTTATGCCTCTTTAAGGTAGGAGCTTCTTTGTCTTTTCTGAGTTAAAGGAGGGTAGAAGATGTATATCTTCCATTGGGAATTGGGAAGGTGTGCTTTGTGATAGTGGTGAAACGGGAGAAGACTGTTTAGTAGGGGGAGTACTTTTGGGGGTGTTTTACGGAGAGACAAATGGAGAAGACTTTGGAGAGGAGGCTGGCTTCGAATTTTTTGTGGGGCTTAAGAGAATCAGCTTGTACTCTCTGTCTTTTATAGAACCTGTGATTGGTAGGCTCATTGATTTGGGAGTCGATCGAATTTTTCTTTGTGCGGAGAATGGAGGTGGATGATATTTTTTTGTTTTAGGGGAGGGCTGAAAGCTTCCTTTTGGAGAGGAGGATTTGACTGGCGACTGAGGGTTTTTTTCAGTTACTTTTTCCAATATTTTTCTTTAGCTCTCTTCAACATATTTCTCGTTTCCAGGATCCTTCCTGAACATCTCCTCTTCACTCATTTGCTCTAAGGATACACGCCCCGACGTTTTTCCCCGTGCATCAAAACCCACTTATTCCTTTCTTCGTTTTTACTGAACTCAGGGAGTACCGGGAATTCGTCGTCAGATGTTTCTGATGGAGGGGGGGGGGATTTACTGGCATACCCACTCTTTGTGTTAATGGTATAACTTTCTTCATGTTCCATATTCCTTTCAATTCTCTGGCAAGTTCAGTATATTTGCTTCTTTTTTCCGTCTCTTTGATCTTCACTCTGTGGTCTGCTGGAACGGCAAAGTCCACGATTTTGCAGGATTTTTCTTTCTTGTTGATTATTATCATATCCGGTCTCCTTGCTGTTATGGGTTTGTCTGTTTGTACATTCATATCCCATATGATTTTGTGTTTTTCGTTTTCTAGTACAGTTTCTGGTTTGTGTTTGTACCGTTTTTTTTGCATATTCGAAATTCAGTTGTTTGCACATTTCCCGATGTACTTCTTTCCCCACGCTGTCATGTCTGTTCTTGTATTCCCTTTGTGCTTGCTTGCTGCATTCACTTATTATATGGTTTATCGTTTCGTTTCTTTGTTCACACAATCGGCATTTGCTGTTTTCCTGGGTTTTATCTATCTTTGTTTTAATAAAGTTTCTCCTAATCGCATTGTTCTGTGCGGCCGTCAGCAGAGATTCCGTTTCTCTGTTCAAGTGTCCTTTTCTTAGCCATGCCCAGCTGTTTTCATTGGCTTCATCGCTTGTGAGTCTTATAAAGCGTCCATGTAGTTGTTTTTCTTCCCACTTTTCCTTTCTTGTCTTTTTGTTTCTGGGTTCAGTGCTTCCGGAGTTGTTTGTTGGGCTGGTGTCTCTTGTTGTGGTGATTAGTCTTTCCGTGTCCTGGGTTACATATTTCTCCAGCTCTTTTTTGGTGTCTTCCACACAGTCTTCTATACTTACCAGTCCTCTACCTCCTTCATTTCTTTTCATGTAGAGTCTGTCCTATCGTCTTTTGGGTGCAATGCATTGTGCATAATCATTAGTTTTCTAGTCCTTTGGTCAAGGTGCCTGAGTTCTTCTTTGGTCCAGCCTATGAATGGTCCAGAGTATCTTATTAGTGATACAGCCCATGTGTTTATGACTATCTTGTTTTCCTAGCGCCCTCATCTCCTCTTGGTTGGGGAGTTCTATACCTTCTGTAGTCTCCAGTTTTCCTCTTTTGATCTTTTGATCTCCATTTGGATATCCTGGCTGAATATCCTGGTTGTGTTTATCAGCTTTTCCAGTTCTTTTTTGTTTTTTGCAAACAGTTTAAGGTCATCCATGTACATCAGGTGGTTTATTCTTTGTTCTGTATCCGTAAACCTGTATCCGGCATCACACTTTCTGAGTATGTGGTTGAGTGGCATCATGGCTATTATAAACAATAGTGGTGATAGAGAGTCTCCTTGAAAGATGCCTCTCTGTATTTTTATCTCAGACAGGTATTGTCCTCCGGCTGTCAGTTTTAGTCTCCATGTTTCCATTGCTTTCTGGATGAGATTAATAATCCTGTCTGGTATCTTGTATATTTTTAAGCATTCAATTATCCATGTTTGGGGGATTCTGTCGTAGGCTTTCTTGTAGTCAATCCATGCCATGGTTATGTTCTTTTGTCTGCTCTTCACCTCCTTCAGGGTCTTTTGATCAATGTATAGTAGATCATGTGCCCCTCTTTGTCCTTTCCGGCATCCTTTTTGTTCCTCGGGGAGCAGTCCACGTTTGTCCAGGGATTGGTAGATTTGTTCTCTCAGTTGTGCTGTGAGAATTTTCCACATTATTGGTAGAAATGTTATCGGTCTGTAGTTGCTGGGGGCTGTTCCTTTTTTGGGGACTTTTTGTATTAATGTTGTTCTTCCTTCCGTCATCCATTCTGGTACGTTTGTTTAGCGGATAAATCTACTCAGTTTCTGCGCTAGTCTTTCATGCAGGGTCGTGAATTTTTAAAACCAGTATGCATGTATTCCATCGTGGCCTGGTGCTCTCCAGTTTGCCATTTTTCTTAGGGTTTTCTTGATCGTTTCTTTGTTGATTTCTGTTTCGGTTCCTTCTTCGATTTCCTGCAGTTCATCTTTCATGTTTTTCAACCGTTGGGCATTCTTGTTGTGCTTTTTTGGTTCTTCACATATCTTGCTCCAGAATTGTTTTGTTTCTGTTGGGTTCGGTTGCTCTGTTGTTGTTTTTTCTCCATTTACGTTTTTGTAAAACTGGCTTTCATTGTTTTCAAAAGTCCTGTTCTGTTTGCTTTGTTCTGATTTGTACCTGTATCGTCTCAGTCTTCCTTCTATTGCTGCTATCCTTTGTTTTATTTCTTCATGTTTCTCATCTAGTTTTTCCTTGCGTTTCTGATTTTTGCTTCTTAATCGTTTCATGTCCTCCTTCCTTCTGTTCACGGTTTTAGCTTCTTTCCGAAGTTTGGTGATCTGGGTTTCCAGTCTGATTTCCCATCCAGGTTTCGTCGGTCCTCTCTTTTGTCCATTCTGTTCGTTTCTTTGTTTCATACTTACCGATTTTGCCCCTACATATATCAGGTTGTTTAGGTCTGTAATAGTTTCTGTTGGGATGTGTGTGAGGAGTCTGTTTACTCTTTCTGTTTCTGCTTGTAACTTCTTCGCTACTTCATTCCTGAGAGATGGGAGTTTTGTTTTCTAACATGTATCGTCTAATGTTCTCCACTTCACTTGCTTCTTTTTCGTTGAGTTCTATCTCAGCAGGTTCTGTGGTTCCGCAGTCTTCTATCTCATCTGGTTCTGTGATTCCGTAGTCTTCAATCTCTTCAGTTTCAGTGTGTATGTTTTGCCCGTCCTCTTCCTGTGGTCTCTCCTTTGGTGGTGTTTCTTGCTCCGTTTCGCCATTAGCCTTATGTCTGATTTCCGTCAGTTCCATCTCCGAGAACCATCCTCGCTTGAGGATCTGTCTTGCTTGATCTGCTATCCTTTGTTCCGTTGTATGGTAGTCACTATCAGTGTCCCAGAGATGTGTCATTCGTTTTCGGTAGCCTCTTTCTGTAGGGTAGCGGCTTTTATAATAGCACTCCATCACCAGTCTGTTCTCTTTCGTGGTCCATTTCTTTCTATATCCTTTCAGTTTGCTGTTTTCGCTCTGGTTTTCCTGTCTTTGGTCTGTGTTCTTGTCGTACCTGGAATCAGAGAGGTTACTTACCTGGTTCTTGTCCGTTGTCTTGTTTCTGAAATGAGAAGGGCCAACATTCGCAGGATGCGGACCGGGTCCCCCATGTTGGCTAACGAGGGAGCACCTGCCCATCATGACACTCAGGTATTTCTCCTGAGTCCCACGGCTTGTATTTATATTATTGTGCATTATTCATATTTTTGGTGTGTGTGGCCACACCAGGCCCAGGCTTATTTTGCCTGTGGTCCTGTCACATGGATAGTGATTGTCACATTCATTTTAATGAGTGATATTGTGCACTACCACACACACAAAAAAAAATTTATATACACGTGCATATACATATGTATACACACATATATGTATATGTTACTTAACTACATAGTATAAGTTTTATAGGCTAATTTTTGACAGCCAGGGGATAGACAATAGATTCCCCATCCCGTTTTTACCTGATAAATTTACACCAGATTATAAAACATATAAGCCTTTATATTTTGGATTATATTTTAACATTTTTTAAAAGTTCCATAAGTATATAAATAACAATGATTTTTTTGTCAGATTTTTTGGGCATATAAAACAATATCTGACCGGTTTTAAATATTAAAAGCAATGAGTTACCTCTTACTTTTTTTTCTTTTCTTTGGGTTTCAACAGGAGAAAAAAAACGGTAGTAACCATCTCATATTCCTTCCTTCTAATGGGGGCTTTATTATTATTATTATTATTATTATTATTATTATTATTATTATTATTATTATTATTATTTCTGCTCACTAGGTGTTATCACACAAGCCATCGTCATTGATTGCATACCGACAACAACCAGTGGTGGTCCGTGGAGTCTGTATGACAACAAGCCTCTCTATATTTCCAGTACTGTCCACCCCTTTTCACCCACCACCGTAAATGACTTTGCGGTATTGCAACAGCCGTTTACCATTGCCTTCTCGCTGGCAACGATGATTGGTCTCTTTTCATACATTGGTGGCAATAAGCCTCCACAAGGGATGGTAAGTGCTCGGTCTTTTCATCCTCCTTGACCCTCTAGGACTATTTTGTTTCGTGTCAGCCGAGGCCTGTGCCATTTTCGTTCTGGGAGAGGCCAGCTTATTATATTTCCTGCAATTTCAATTCCTAGGTTAGTGCAGTGGTTTTCTTCCTGTGGTTTTGTTTTTCCTATTGTAACTTACCTGTGACTGGTTACCATTCGTAGCGTGTGCGAGTTGTTTCTGCATTCGAGGATTTTTCTTAAGATTGCACCTGTTTTGATCATTGCCGTCCTCGTGATCAGTGATTCCTTTGATTCCAATTTATTATTATTATTATTATTATTATTATTATTATTATTATTATTATTTACTCACAAGCATTTTACACACAGGTAAACATCAGTGATTTCTCACTGATAACAACCGGTGGTGTTCCATGGAGTTTCTCTGCACACTCCATCTCTTTCGATAACATTGCAAATGATGTTTGCGTTATCGCAACATCCGCTCACCATTGATTTCTCGCTGACAATAAACCTTTCCTAGGTCCCAGCATTCACCATACACTAGCGATGTGTTTTTTCGGTATGTCAACCATCGTTAAGTCATTTTATGACGAAATTGTACATGTTTTCGTATACGAGTGATTTGTAGATAATTTTAAATTTGTGGCGATTTTCGTTACATGCAGCATCTGCTCTTCCCAAGTGATGACGTATTAACAACTGACAAGGTTCGATGTGGATGATTTTAAGTAATATTACACGAAACAGTGTTTCATCCTGATTGTAGACTTGTAAATATAGACATAGTCAATGCTTTGTTATAGAAGAACTGTATTAAATTGTTTAAAACATATTTCGTGTAATAATGTAGAAGTCTGTGAAGTGTTTGGTACATATGCTAATAAAATTTAGAATTTAGCTCATTGTAAGTTAGGATATCACCTGCATTTAGTAATTACTAGCATATTTTTGCTAGGTCGAGAGCATGATATTATAATGAACAGACTGCATACATTGACCCCCACAGGAAGAAGTAATGACTAAGAGGATTATATCATGACGAACCAACACTACCCCCCTTCCTCCAAAAGAGGAGTTGATGCCTGGAAGTATGATATCATACAACAGAATAGATATAAACTACCCACCCCTCTTAAAAAAGGGGGAAGTTATCCTGGGACGATGATATCGTGAGGAACAAACACATATTATGCTGTCACCCCCCACCCCCACCCCAGAAAAGAGAAGGTAATTCCCGGGAGAAATGTATTATGAGGAATGAATATATGTTACACAAGCTCTCAAAGGAGAAGTAAAAAGTCGGAGTATCACCCCCCCCCCTACACACACACCAAAAACAGGATGTGGTTATGCCTGGTCGGAAATATCCCCTCCAAGATAGAAAAGGTAATACCTGGGAGTATCCCCCATAAAAGGAGAAGGTAATGCCTGCGAGTATGGTATGGCAAGTTTTACTGTCCACGTAGAATGAAAATTGGGCTGAAAAATATAATCGCCATCTTTATAAACAAAGAGAAGTATGCAAGCTAAAGAAGAACGATAACTTATGTTTATAACCGTGATTAACTGTTATTTCTTAGCTAGCCTCTTACTTGACTCGTTTAGATGACGATTAAATTTTTCACATCTAATTTTTATTTTAGCATTTAACGTGTATAATTAAAATAAATATAACTTAGGGTTTTTAATGTTTTTTATTTTGTTTTTTATTAAAACATGGTTTAAGTAAAAAAAAAGTATATAAGTTAATTATGAGTAATGCCTAAACTTATTTCACTTTAAATAATTTACGTGACTGAAATAAGAATTAACACAAAATGAAAAGAAAAATACCCCTTTTCCATAAGAGTAAGACTTCGTTTAAAAAGTCAGTATGTATAAAAGCTAACAATTTAAACAGAAAGTACAAAAAATACGTTTTTATTTCAGACGTAATATTTATTACCTTGAGAGAGGGCGCGCGGGATAGATATATCTATATACTAGCAAGGCTACCCGGCGATGCCCGGGTGCAAAATCAAAAAGAAATGTTTGTATACTCAATTGATTGGCAGATAAAGTTATCAATTTAATCGGTGTTCTCACATCACTTGTTTTTTACAATCTCATAGCTCAATAGTAAGATAAGTATAGCTTGTTCTATGTACAGGTGGGGGATTTTTTATACATGACAATATATATATATATATATATATATATATATATTTACATTACAGTCGCGGACATTGGCGGGAACTGGCGAGCAGTGTCCACTAAAATGTAAAATCTGATAAATGCTGATTCATTTCCTCTTTTGAAGTATGAGTTGGTTATTTATTTATAGGGCTGACAATAGCGGACAGTGGCGAGCAATGGCGGGCAGTGCCAACTAAAGTGTAAAATCTAAAAAATTCTGACTCATTCCCTGTTTCAAATTATAAGTTAGCTATTTCTTTATAAAGCTGACACAGAGTTTTCCCTTCCTTCGTCTTTCCCCAGCCTCTCAAAATCCATGCCACATCTCACCACAACAAAATTCTCAGCCACCCCCCCTCTTTCCTCTGACCCACCCTGAGGCAAATTCACTAATACTCTCACCCTCGCCTTTTCACTGTTGCCTTAATGGTATCCACTCAAAGCTTTCCATATTCATTTCATTCTTCATCACTACTGACTTCTCGCAGCCTGGACTCTCCTCCAGCGCTCATAGTAATTTTAAGAAAAATGTCATGCAAGTACATCGAAATATTGGGTTGACATGATGGGTGTATAAGGAAAAGTAGTTTTCCTTAAAATTATAATCCTGAGGAAGTCTTACAATGCAGACGAAACGTTGATGAATATATAAAAAATAGTTTTTCTTTTTTTTTCCTTTTTAATTTCTATAATATATATATATATATATATATATATATATATATATATATATATATATATATATATATATATTCTTTTTCTGTGAACTTGGTATATCTATCTAGCTAGTTAATCTAAAGTATCTGCTTTGATATTTTAAGAATGATTTTTTCGTAATTTATTCATTTTTGTATGAAATTACTTACATTAATAACTGTTAATTTGCACAAAACTGTTGTAGATACGCAGGACAAACAAAATAATATAATTATAAATGAATAGCAGCAAACAATACTTAATTATAATTAATTAATGTTAAAAAAGAAGTTATGCCCATTAGACAGATATTTAATTGTCTATATGTGTTTCTTTAGTACGATATATATCGTATTTGAAAGCATAATGATGTATTAATTATTAAAATAACATTGCCCCGTTTTGATTGTTATTTAGGAGTGATAAATAAATAAAAAGCTTTCGTGTAAAACAAGGCATTTCTAAAAGAACTAAAGTATGTGTGCATAAATATAGTCACGATCTTGTTCCAAAAAACACAGCAAATGAATGAGGGGACCGGAAAGTTAACATGATAAGAAAACACGATTAGTGTAAAAGTACAATATTGGTAAAACTCGTAAACAAAACAAAAAACAAGATCTAATTCATATAAACGCATTTTAATGAAATTCTGTTGTTTAACTTATTTAAACGAGTTTAAAGAGTTTTTAAACGTTAAGAATACGCAATAGTTGACATTCGAGAACTCGTAACTCGAATAAAATCACAAAAACTCGGTGTTTTAACGTGTGTCAATGATTTGTAAGAATTTTTTAACGGTAAGAATCCTTTACAAATCGTTTCTATACTTTTAAACTTTATGTGTCGATGTTGTTTTGTTTACCAGTTCTCGACTGTTAACTATTCTGTACCTTTACCTATGATTATTGATAACCGGAGAAAAGGGTCAGTTATACTAATCTAGCAAACTTAAATGAAGGATCTGGGATAATTCTCGAGAAGATTTGACTGAATAAAAACTGAAGAATTTTAACGATGTATAAACTTTCTTTGCTAGCATTCTTATGACAAATTTACTTGAATAAATGTGTATGAATTAGTATCAGGTATAACTTTTTTGACGACCGACTTTATTTTGCTGTTTACATTACTTTCGCCAATTCTTTCTAGAATCAGGTACTTACCGGGTGGAACACGTGAAGCTTGCTAACATTCGAATTTGAGACACGCAGATTTCAGTCCCCCGTCTTTACAAACTTCATTATAACCCCACCTCATAAAAGAAAATCAAGACACAGAAGAGAACGGAACTTGAAAAGGTTTTGGTTTCTAAAATAATAACACGCATGCCCCATCAGATGCTTAAAAAAATAATCGAAACTAGTATTGCATAATCGGCAATGGGACAGGGTAAACATCGAAGCCAACCGATCAGATGATTGCTTAGTGTAAAATATATGACATCCTGAGTCAGTCCTGTCATTTTGAGATGGCTGGTGAATAACTTAGAAACTTCCTGTGACGCCATGTTTACTTGTGTCGGTTGTTAACTGTGATTAATTGTCGAATGTCAACGGCGGAAGTTCCACTGGTCTCACGCAAACAGTAAGTGATTGATCGTCTATACAAGTGGCTTTTGGTCAGCGTACGCGAGCAGCATATATCTACGATATAGACGTCACCTAAAAAATATGTCGGCTTTTTGCCTCTTTTGATCTACTTCTTTTTTAGCCAGTTCCTTACGTATCTGTAAGAGCCTCTGTCCGTCAGTCAGTTTTTTATAAGTAATCACTACTTACCAAAGCCAAAAAACCTCGAGGATAAAGACTAATGGGATTCTCAGTAGAATGATGAAAGATACTATGAGAGGATTGGAAACGATGAATGGAATAGACAAAATTCAATTAATCAAAAAGACGCCCGTACAATATTTGTTGGCATTGGATTTGAAGATGACTAGGTTGTCGTATGCAGGGAAGCAGTCCCGTGGCAATTGTTTCCAAAGAAGGTAGGTTTTGAGAAAAAAAGCTTTGTTCATGAAAATTTCGTTTCGTTTTAGGTACACAGAAAGAAACATTACTTGCCGAGTTCTTCTGTGAATGCTTTCAAAGGAGGAGATCAGCCGAGCACTTTAGATCTGTCACGCATAGGTTTTCCTAGTTTAACGTGACATGAATATGAAACAAAGTAAGAAGTTTCTTGTGTACGTCATCGTATCTCAATCTATTTCGAATAAAACAGGGTGTTGCGGAAAAATCCGAAACCAAATCTACGCCACTATCGCCGCTGACATGGGCTGTCATAAGTCAGCGATCTTCTACCACAAGTCTTACCGCATACTCATCACCAAGGTCTCCAAGATTCAAGGGAGGTAAAGGCGCCGAGTTTACTAAACAAAATGAAATGAATAACATGCAGGACTACAGGTGGATCTGCAAAAACATCGAGGATGTTTCCGTTATGAAGTCTACGAAGTTTACCTCCTCCGCCATGGTCTTTGGCGTCAACTCTCGCGGGTGGGACGGATGCCTTCGTTCATCTTTCAAATGTGCCTTAGAGCCACCCTTGAGATCTACGAGGAGGTGCTGAGGAGCGTGGTTAAGGTGAAATTGTTCCTAACTTTTCCAGGAAGACTCCGCTCTCACACACAAGGCTAAAACAACCCAAGCGTCGCTGCTCAACAATGTTACTCACAACTGGTCGCCCTCCTCACCTGACTGAAACCCTCTTAACTATTTTTTCTGAGGCGTAATAGAATCCAACATCAACAAGCAGGTCCACAACACGGTCGACTCCCTGAAGCATCCAATCGTGGAGGCGTTCACCGCTATACACAAGGAGATGGTCGACAAAGCATGTGACCCATTTCGCGCTCAATTTAAGTTGGTCGTCTCCGTCAGCAGCGGTTACATTGAAAACTAATGTAGTATGTAATTCTAACTGTTGCTAAATAAACTGTCAAATCTCGGCAATTTTTACTGCATATTGCCTATTTTGTTTTCGGATGTTGCTAAAACACCTCTGTATATATATATATATATATATATATATATATATATATATATATATATATATATATATATATATATATATATATATATAGTAAGCAGTGAAAATATATATGGCAATCAAGCTACACAGAGGCTCCCGTGTTTCATCCCCGGGGGGGAATCGTCAGGCTAAATGCAATAACAAATATATATATATATTTGTTATTGTTTATTATCTATCTACGTATACGTTTCGTCCTTTTTTTAAATCTGAACTCATCAGCATAGAGATATGACTATTCACTACCGGTCATGCGATTCGAAACCCTGGATTACAAGTATTTTTCAACTTAAATTCAACGTCGCTAACCGCTCGGCCAATTTTAAATAGCTGATAAACAAATGATAATTTGAACACTTTTAAAGCGGCTTCACGTCCAGGCATTCTTCTTCTCTTAGGAAAGGAATGATGCATTATAAAGCAAGTGACGTCATGCTGTGTTAGTACTACCATTACAGTGCTCTACTTTATATATATATATATATATATATATATATATATAGAGAGAGAGAGAGAGAGAGAGAGAGAGAGAGAGACCGAGAGAGGGGAGGAGAGAGATATCTACATCAATCAATCTATCAATTTTATTGGCAAAAATAGTAGCAATTCATGTAAAAATACAATTAGAAGATAATACATATATATATATATGTACATATATATACATATATATATATATGTGTGTGTATATATATAATATTGTGCATGTATTGTATTAGTTTCTGTAGATGTACATCCGTTGACACTCAAGTGTTTATAAAAAGTGCTCAATAACAAGTAGAGCTGTTCATAAGGTCACTTCGCATCCTTCGCTGCTCAAGTGAGGATAGATTTAGTCTTTTAAACCGTTCTTTTTATATAAGCGTCCGTAACCATATACAGGGTGGGCCAAAATAAGGGTCCTATCTTTAAATTTGAATAACTTGAATTTGAATAACTTCCACAAAATAAAAGTTAAACTCACCAAACTTTATGTGTGTGTAGACTGACCCTTCCGAGATTTTTTGAAATAAACAAAACAAATTTTAGCCGAAAAACACTTCTTAAAACTTACAAAAACTAAAGTATTGTTTTTTACACTGTTTTGAGTTTTTTAAGCAAAAATAATGTTTTCTAAATGAGGGTACGTTCCTTAGGGCTAATACGGCTCATGCTTGCTTCGGAAGGGGTCCTTTACTTATTCTAAAAAAAAATTTAAAAAATCAATAAATAAAAAAGTTATGAATTTTTAAAAATAGGACCCTTATTTTTGCCCAACCTGTATATATTTATACTTTTAGAGAATTGAACCTCTAGTGAAATGATTGAATCTCAATATACAAGATAGAGCAATTATAAATATAAATGAAGGAAGAGAGATAAAGATGTGCGGATGACAATCTATTTCATCTTCGATTGTTCAATGCAAGGTGTACTTGATAAACACATGTTTATTTTTCTTTCCTTAAGCCAGGCTTTTCAAAGATTAAAAACAATAGAAACAATATAAAGTAATGGAAAGGAATAGTGTAAGTATAAAAAGGTTATCAAAATATAGAGGATGTCCAGTTTGTGAATATCCGTTAACAAAGTGGCCGGTGACAAAGGATTTAAAGATGGAAAAGGGATTTCGTGGAGACTTCGTAAGAAATGATCAAAGTGTAGTAAATCCAATAGAATGATGTTCAGTTCAACCGTAGATAAAACTCACTGATTTTGAGAATTAGGGCCATTTTAAAATACTTTCGTGGACCGCGAATGAAAATAGTTTTTAAGGAGTTGAGTTTAAAATGTTGTATATATTTCAAGTAGGCCGTGAAAAGTGTTAGTAACTTCGATCGAATCTAAGGAATTAGAGAGAATTTTCTGGTCGAAGGCGAGGCCAGTAAAAAGTGGCAAAAGAGTGTGCAATTAGGGAAGTGGGAAAAGAAGGTTTAGCGAATGGAACTATGGCTGATGCTGGGAGTAGGGTAAAAGAAGGGCTTGTTTAGTTACATCTCATCGCTTGTAAGCAACAATATAATGTAATTACTTGCTAGGCCTGAGCTGGTTCAGTTAGGAGTTGGGGTGACGGTTTCAATAAGCTAATACAGTAGCGTTTCTGGTCAGTAAGTAAACATTTCGGGGGGGGGGGGGGTATCTCCGTATTTCAATGAATTGTTTTAGATAAAATCATATATAATTAAGAAAGTTTAAAAGGGTTCAAATTGGGAATTAGGGCTAAGGCGATTGGAAATCTGGAATTTACGTGTTTAAGATATAATTATCCGGACATTTATAGTATGTCAGAGTTTAATGTTTAAAAAATAGATTTCCCAGTTAGTTCAAAATTAGGTGCGTGACTAAATAAGATACTTTAATATATTACCGATGTTAGGATTGGGAACGGCGTCAATATGTTTGCAACAAGTGAGTTCTAGTATAAGCATTATGGGGTGGGATTGAGTGATTAGGCAACCGAGATGATGACATGAACTTTTGAAATTATACCTAAGGGTGCTATGAGTGCATAACATTCTTGAAACTATAAATATATCATATGTCTGCGAAGTGTATAAAATGTTCTACGGAACTTGTTCTGAATCTCTTAGGGCTCTTCTAACCTAGAGAAACAATGGAGACTGAACCTCTCTTGAAACTTCAAATATATCTTATTTTTATGAAATTCATATCATATGTATAAAATCTCTGGGAAAGACAATTGAAGTAGTCCTGAATCTGTATATTACTCTCTATGTGCCGGATATGTACGTAGCTCCACCTTGAAGTGACGTATGTGGCAGAACTCCCTTTAACAATGTAAATACGTATATCCAATTGTGATGAATTTTAAACCATATGTATAATACACTAATTTAGAGAAATTTCCCACGTTTTAGCTTCTTCTGACTATGTTATGAGCGAAACGGGTGGAGGAGAGCAGTAAATGCAATGAAAGTAATATGGTGTTATGAGCATATATATATATATATATATATATGTGTGTGTGTGTGTGTGTGTGTGTGTGTGTGTGTGTGTGTGTGAAACAGTGATTGTAGCCGACGCAATCTGCCCCTTTAGGGCACACTAATATGCATCAGGAAAATCAGGCCCTACGTAGAAACAAGTGGAGATCTAAGAACTAGTACATATTTCGACTGTCCAAACATTGGCCAGAGCTGGCGCCGGGCTGGCGGGAGAAAGCGTGTAGGGTGTCAGTTGTAATTATCCCCTCCCCAAGGAGTCGCATGCCAGACCCCGCATCGGAATTTGGTAATGGTCCCTTAATTACGCCTGGGCTGATATCAGGGCAGCTCTTGCGGGGTCGAGAACCCTTTTGATAAAGACAAAGAAAGTTAAAAAACTGACAACTCTGTTTATCTGAATCGTTGACAGGGGCCGCCACTCTACCCCTGCCACCCGAAGGAGGAGGAAAGACACAGAGAAGTGGAAGAGAGGGAGAGAGAGAGTAAGTCAGTATGCCCCACCCTGGCCCCGAGAGAGAGGGAAGGAATGGAGAAATGGGCTGGAGAAAGAAAGGGGGTGATGATATGCCTTTCTGGGAACGAGAGGACCGTTGTTGTTGAAACGAGAAGACAGAGACCGGCAGTTAGAAATTGGGGTTCGCTTTGAACAGACGTCTCCGCCCGGGTTCGGGGACGAACATTCGCCGGACGAGGGACTTGCGCGAACAAGTTCTTCTTGTCTGGGTAGTGTTAACGATAGTGTCCCCCCACACCGTTTTCAGTAGACAAGTTACAACTTAATTAACAACTTGGAAATCGTAAATTGAGGTGCATGCACAGAGAGACGAGATACTTAGTAAACAAAGCCATTATCGAAAAACAGACTTTGATTTAAAGTTTAAAACCAATTGTGTATCATGCTAAATAATTATTTCTTACGAAAAGACCTGACCGATGTTGTTAAATTATTCCTATTGTTGTCAGTTTGTTGTTTGAGTAGCCTTGCCTTCACAGCGGACCAATCAAGCTATCATCGTCATCCGACCGAGAGGAGTTTCGAGCCATCTTTCTGTTTCTGCCACTACGACATCACGAGCCCAAGGAGGGTGTTCACAGTCTAGAAGGATTCCTGCGCCGAGGACCAGGCGTGTGAGTACCGAGATAGAGGCGCGAGTGGACCAGTTAAGTTACAAGTGGTTCAGTGACGCAGGATCAGAGTGAGGTATCTGTACTACTCGGCACTGCGACCTATCTTTACATTTTATGCCATCACCAAAGAAGGAACGTGTGGGGTACCTGTTCATATATATATATATATATATATATATATATATATATATATATATATAGAGAGAGAGAGAGAGAGAGAGAGAGGGGGGGAGTTTGTTGAATGGTTATACGAGTGCAATAATAAATTTCATGATGGAGACACGATTGAATTTGTGTAGCTATCAAATGTATTTCTGTATTATTATTATTATTATTATTATTATTATTATTATTATTATTATTATTATTATTATTTGTATTCACTACGAATTATCAGTGATTAATTACTGGTAATCATCGGTGATGTTCCCTGGAGTCTAGGTGACAACAAGTCTCCTCAGATTTACAGTACTCTCCACATCTTTCGATAAATATTGCAAATGATTTTGCGTCATTACAACAGACGCTTACCATCGATTTTTCGCTGCCAACAACCTTTGGTATTCTCTGTGATTTGGATGGCAATAAACCTCCCCAAGGTCGTAGTTCTCTCCGCACTCTTCCAGTGGAGGTCTGCTTAGTGCTTTCCTTCCTCGTTTGTTCCATCCTCCTTGACCCTTCATGACTATTGTGTCTGGTGTCAGACGAGATTGTTTGCATCACTTTTTTTTTAATTAAGGGGGGGCGTAGTTAATAAAATGTATTGCTTTTTTATTTCTATGTGGTAGTGTTCTTTCTGTGTTTTTGCAACTTCCATGTGACTGGTTAGTATTCGTAGCTGATGTCGGTTAGTTTCTACATTCAAGAATTTTCCTTAATATTTTAGCTGTTTTCATCATTGCCATCTGTTGTATGGTATCATTCTTCCTTTTGATTCCAATGTCTTCCCAGTCCTTTGTTCAGGTTTTTCTGCATTGTATCTAGTGAAGAAATGAAGAAAGTCGTAAGGACTTTCTTCATACTGTACATACTTTCAATTCCCTGGCAAGTTCCGTTTATTTGCTTCGTTCTCTGTCTCCTTGATCTTCATTCTTGTCTACGTGTTCGCAATGCAGTCATTTGAACACTTACCAGTGGATGCAATTTCCTTACACAGTATTGCCTGTTCTATTCTTTTAGGACTAGTTTGCTGCATTCAATTGTTATTATCATTGTGGTTGTTTTTATTATTATTATTATTATTATTATTATTATTATTATTATTATTATTATTATTATTATTATTATTATTATTATTATTATTACTAGCGGAACCCGTGTAAATTACACGAAATAATGTTTTCAATACGGGTCCTAATGTAACAAAGCACCCTCTATTTGTTAGTAAGTTACGCTTGCTTTATTATGAGCCACACCTCCCCTTCTGGATAAGAGTGAAATAATTGTTTAAAATAGTAACTCGTGTACGATGGACACTGCGCATATCTACTAAAAAAGGTTGATATGCCATCCGTTTAAAAAAAAAAAAACAACAAAATAATACTGGCCGATACCCTACTTTTTAAGCAGTCAACGTAATTAAATAGACAATGCAATTAAAAACGCCAACATAAAAACAAAAAATAGTTTTACGTTTTAAGCAACACAAAAAAGTAGTTTTTAACCAGGTGATAAAAAAAATGTATTATTTCTTCCCCTTCCCCTCGATATATTGAATAAAAATCTTAGAGGTTGGTTGGGATCGAACTATAAACCAGTCGGGCCGAAGTAAAAGTACTACCTTGCTAACCATTGCGCCAGAGGTAAACACATGTAAAAATTTCTAAACGCAGGCTAGTTGAATGTTTTTCAAAATTTAGGTGCGGCACGCATGCGCAGAGTTTTTGCCGGAAGCGTGACACACGAACACACACGCTATCGTATTAATATATAGATTATTATTATTATTATAATTAACATTAAGCACTACTAGATGTTGAGCACTATTGAACTTGATATAGAAAAATATCGATAAAATATGTTTTGATATATTATTTCTCATTTATTGCAAAATCACACACATATTAATTAAACAAGTTAACATATATTGATAAAATTAACTAAAAAACAATATTTTTCTAAAGAGATCGAAACAAGGTAAGAACTTATAAATAAACCACTCAAGTCAAATTCACGGGACAAACTTATGATTCTGTCCTGTTGCAGTGCACTTTCGCATAGAAACATGAATTAATTTGTGTATACTATTTTAAATGTTTATATATAAACATAAGGGATGTGACATATTTTAGAAAAACTTTTTAAGGTAACTTGGAGAATTTAAAAACTACGAAATGTTATTTTTATTCTTATATATAAAATAATGAATAAATCATTTATATATATATATATATATATATATATATATATATATATATATATATATATATATATATATAAGACTTTCCGTGTTTATACATCCTTCATTTTGTTGGTTTTAATCACACGAGGTTGTTACCTCGTGGATATAAGCAAAATGTGGGCCGCTCTTGTTGGCGCTTTTTGGGAAGTGGAGTTTGATGCAAGGCGCGTGATGGGCGCTAATTTTAATATAACGGAGTTGCACATCTTTTACAAAACATTTGTTAAGGTTATTAAGAGAGTTTTTTTTCATTATAAAATATATAAGAAAAATAATAACATTTCGTGGTTTCTAAATTCTACAAATTCTTCATATCTGAACAACAGGTCAATTATTGGTAGAACATTTACTCCGAACAGTCGTACCTCATCAGAGTTAAATCCATCACATGTAATTATCAACTTCTAAATTAACTACTTGGACAAAGTGTAGTTTCTTGCGTGAAAGTTTGATATAAAAAGAATTCTTTATACAGCTTTATTTAGGCCATATAAAATGAATTAAAATTGAATAATCAAGCATAATTTAATTACTAATAAATCATATATCTGTGTGTGTTTGCGTGTGGCTGTGTGCGTATGTGCGCGTGAGTGTGGGGAGGGTATAGAAAATAGGCCGATGGCTTAACAAAAGCTTAGTGTTTTCCTTTCAGTATTTTACCAAATACTAGTTATCTCATTGATCTTTTGACTACAGAACCTCTTTGAAATAATGATTTATGTTACACATTAAATAAAACTAATTTGACTTTTTGATATGTCTATTAAGAAGCATTTCAACAAGGACATTAGTCCAATAATATGTCCACGTTTCTAGCCACGTTTTAAACAAAGACGTCCATTAAGAAATCGGCAAATGTATTGAAATTTGCTTAAATTGAATTAGACTTTGAATAATTAATAATCTTTTGCTTGAATTTCTGATTTAAATTATTTTAGTGGTGGGATATTATTGTTTCTTTGGAGACTTTTATATATAAAAGTGTGGTTGGAGGTATAATATGAGTACAAACTCCTATTTGAAAATTTAAATATTTCAAATTTGCCTTAAATATGATCATCTTACATTTTATATAATATTAAGTTGGCGGAGATACACAGTAAGCGAGCCATAACAGTGTTCTATGGCGTAAGCCATATATATAAACTATAACATCTTCAATAACTGAAAATGGATGTTATAGTTTTAGATTATTTCTAAATAGTTTTGCTAGATCGAGAGCATGATATCATAATGAAAAGACTGTAGGAAGAGGTAATGTCTAAGAGGATTACATCATGACGAACGAACACTACTCCCTCCAAAAGATGGGGTAAAGTCCTGAGAGTATGATATCATGAAACAGAATAGATAATAAACTAAATCGACTCCTTAAAACAAAACAAAAAAGTCATTCTCGGACGACAATATCGTGAGAACCAACATATATTATGCACCCCCCACCCACAAAAAGAGAAATTAATGCCTAGGAGGAATGCATTATGATGAGAAGGATGTGGTTATGCCTGGTCGGGAATACCCCCTCCAAGATAGAAAAAGGTAATACCTAGGAGTATCACCCCATAAAAGGAGTAGGTAATGCCTGCGAGTATGGTATGGTTAGTTTTATTCTACACGTAAAATTCCGAACTTTAAAGTGGGTTGAAAAATATAGCCGCCATCTTGATAAACAAAGAGAAGTATGCAAGCTAAAGAAGAACGATAACTTATTTTTATAACCGTGATTAATCGTTCTTCCTTAAACAGCCTCTTACGTGACTTGTTTAGATGGCGACTATATTTTCCGATCTAATTTTTATTTTGGCGTTCAACGTGTACGATGTAAAATTGATATAACTTAGGGGTTTTAATGGTTTTTTGGGGTTTATTTACTAAAATATGGTAAAAAAGAGTATAGGTTCATTATGAATAATGCCGAAACTTATTTCACTTTAAATAATTTACGTGACTAAGATAGAAATTAACGCCAAATAGAAACGAAAATACCCCTTTTCCTTAAGAGTAGAGGTTGATAAAAAAGTCAGCATGTCTGGGGTTTTTTTAATTTAATATTGGGGGAGTGGCAAGAAATTTATTAAGAAGTGAAAAAAAAATTAAATTAAAAAAGCTAACAATGTAAACAGAAAGTCCAATTTTATTAGTTTGTAAAGGACGTTTTTATTTCAGACGTTTTTATTCTCTTGAGAGAGAAAGAGCCAGCGCGAAAGAGAAAAGGCCAGTGCGAGAGAGAGATATAGAGAGAGCGAGACAGAGAAACTAATCATCTCCTTCTTTTCTGTGAACACGGTGTAACCTTCTAGCTAGTTTAATCTTTATTATCTCCCTTGATATTTAAAAAATGTTTTTTCGTAAGTTATTCATTTTTTTATTAAATACTTTACATTAATAACTGGATGGATACTTGAACTAATATCTTATATTTATGGGTATGTTTATAGAGGTGTAAAAGTTGTATATTTTCATTTTAAGTTTTATTTTATTTTTATATTTATTTCGTGTTTACGTATGCGTAGGTTAACAGACATATTTATATGCCTCTGTGTCTATTTATATATTACTGTGCAAACATGTTCATGTATATGTGTGGGTAGGTATTTTATATAAACATATGTATATGGTATATATGTGTATATATGTGTATATATGTGTATATCCGCATATAGATATATGTATTTGTTATTTTATATATATATATATATATATATATATATATATATATATATATATATATATATTATGTGTGTACGTGTGTATTTTACATTAAGACCAGATAATTATGCTTGAAAATGTATATATGTGTATATATGTGTATATCTGTGTATGGATATATGAGTATATATATGTTTTATATATATATATATATATATATATATATATATATATATATATATATATACATATACATATGTTTATGTATGTACTTTTGTATCTATTAATTTGTGCGCAGCAGTGTAATTTATATATTGACCAGATAGTTATGCTTTAAAATGAATATATGTGTATACATGTGTATATTCGTGTATGGATATTTGCATATATATTTGTGTCTATTATTTTTTTTATATATATATGTATATATATATATATATACATATATATATATATATGTTTATTCATATATGTACTTGTGTATCAATTATTTTGTGCACACCTGTATATTTTATATAAAGATAAGATATTTATGCTTGACTATGTTTGTAAATAGATTAAAACTTTGAAGTGTTAAATAGAGAAGAAAGAAATCCAGGCTAAGTAGGAAATAAAACAATAGAAAAAGGAAAGAATTAGAAGGCAGGTAATAAAAATGATAAAAAAGATAGAAACTAATTGAAAGAGTTAACAAGTACAGAATGTCACCCAATACTAAATTATAAAAAATATCTCATCCTTAAAAAAGATTTATTTAAACGAAAGATTTCCAAGTTCATCTCACTTCTCTGTCTTCTTTGGTCTGAAGAGGTTGACTCTCTGTGAAGAGTACAACCGAAACATGTATACACATATGTAACCAATAATGTTTGTATAAATAAAAATGTATACTAAAGAAGAGCTCTACTTGTTATTGAGCACTTTTTATAAACACTGAAGTTTCTACAGAAACTAATACAATACGTGTACTATATATATATATATATATATATATATATATATATATATATATATATATATATATAGGTAATAAATAATTAATATTTATTTAAAAACTAAGGCCGAACACTCTGAGAGTGTTATAACAAACAGTACCAATAGCTTCATTGCAAAATCCAACACGGTTTGTTGTTGTTGATCACTATTCGCGTCTCGCCTACTTGGCATTTAGAAAGTTAAATTCCTCCTACTTTCCAAGCTAATTTACGATGGCCGCCGAGTAAGACTCTTGACTTCGAATCAGTGGCGATTTAGATCGGGGTTCGCGCTCGCCGACCGTCGAGAATTAACTTTATGCACTGAAGATTGCGTAAACATAAAACATCGATGGTTGTAGGTAATAAATAATTAATATTGATTTATAAATATATATATATATATATATATATATATATATATATATATATAAAACCACTTGTTCTGATCTTACTAACCAACGCCGACATATTTCTATTTCCTGCATTGTGGTAGCCTTTTGAAAGTCCTCTATATACATATTACACGCAATGCTTCAAGGGAACTATATATATATATATATATATATATATATATATATATATTTTTACACGATACCTCGATGTCGGGCTCTGTTGAGCGAGGTGCGAACCCGGTCAGCTGCCCTTTCATCTTTTTAATTCTTAATTCATCATGATTAATAAATATTGTCTCTTTCATGCCATTATAAAGTTTTGTACTACAAAGAATATATATATATATATATATATATATATATATATATATATATATATATATATATATATATATATAAGTGTAAATTAGTCGTCCAAGGCTATAGCAATGCGATGTGGTTGCCGTGAGATGGAAAAGTGAAAAGAAATAAACGCAGGGAGAGAGTGAAACTCAAAACGATTTATTAATAATTTCACGAAAACTGATTAAATACCAAATAGTATTTTTTTTTTTTTGGTAAGTAACAGATCGGCAAAGGGTAATCTTAAATTTTCGCCTCGGACCCAAATTCTTCGTTACACAAAAACTTAATGACCAAACCCTCCTCGATATTGAAACACAGTTCTGCAGGACAGCGTACCATTTGAAATGGTTATCAGCCTTTGAACCACCCTCCCTGAACCCACTTAACGACTCCACCCCCACCGATCCCCCTAATTTTTCATCCAACCCCTTCCCCGTTTATCAACCTGACCGTCCCCTACACCCTCCTCCCGAAAACCACCCTTTAGACCTAAAGTTGGTAAATCTCAAACATAAGATTTTCTCCATAATACAACGGGAAAAACACCGTATCACACCAAATATCTCCCATTCCCAGCGTCTCACCCTCAAAGGCCTTAAGAAAAAAACCCTGGTCTACCTACCCTCTGACAAAGGCAAGGAATTCTGCATTATCTCCCAAGAATCCTACAATACTCTCGCCCTAGAACACCTCAGCAATACATCCCTTTACACACCCGATAATGACATCTCTGCTACCCGCATACAAACCACTATTAACAACGCTTGGTCCCAAATTTGCTCCAGACGTAATCTCCCCAAGGCTTATAGGCTCAATCTCACCACTAGAAACAGTAGACTCCCCACCTTTTACCATCTTATTAAAACCCACAAAACCAGCAACCACCTACAGATCAGACCTATAGTCTCCAGTACTGAGGGACCTCTTTACAAGATCTCCTGGCTCCTCTCCCACTTACTTAAACCGCTACTCCCCACCTTCCCGGCACACGTCAGCAGCTCTGACCAGGTAATAGATAGACTCAACTTGCTCCAACCCCAACAGCTCCGCGTCAACAACTACATCTTCAGCCTTGACGTAGTCTCCCTTTATACTTCCATTCCCGCACACCCCTCCATTGACCTCATAACTGACCACATCTCCTCTAACAATCTTGACTGTTTTGGGCTTACCCCTACAGACATTCATAAGCTCCTACGTATCATTGTGGATAACACCTACTTTAAGTTCCAACAAGACACATACAAACAAGTCTCTGGCCTACCCATGGGTTCCAGTCTCTCCGGCCTCCTCGCCATTTCTTACATGAACAGACTGGAGCAGCAAGCACTTAGCACCTGCCATTCCCATATTTTCTTCTCGAGATACGTCGACGACATTTTGATCCTCACTTCATCCCGAGAGGAAGCTATCTCTATCTTTAATACATTTAATAATTCTGACCCCCACATTAAATTCACCATCGAACATCCCAACACCTCAGGCTCTCTCTCACTTCTAGACTTCAAACTCAGCATTAATGACGACGGATCTCTCCACACCACTTTCTATAGAAAACCCGCCTGCAGGAATCTCTTTATCCACTACAAATCCGCACTACCCCTCAAATCCAAAATTAGTTACGCACAAACCGAAATCACCCGCATACAAGACAAATGCTCTTCTTCTTCCGATAAAACAACACACACCGAAGCCTTCCACCAAACTCTATTGACCAACGGCTTCCCGCTAACTACCATATCTAGCCTTAACAACACCAGAAGACGTAGACACCACACTCTCACCAACACTTGCTTCCTTAAACTCCCCTTCTTTAGCGACCGTATCACTTCTGCTATCCGCAATGCCATACGTAGTGAGAACCTTAACATACAACTTTCTCACACAGGCACCTCTCTCCGACAACATTTATCCAAAAAAAGCCACTACACCCCAGACCCCTGCTCTCTAGCTAGTTGCCCCATCCCCAACTCTGGCCTCTGCCTCCGCACATATACAGTATACAACCTGCAATGCTCTAAGCGCCAAAAGTTCTACATCGGTAGTACCGTTAGGCCTCTACACCAACGTATTAAAGAGCATCTAAACACCCACATTTCTTCCTTCCGTAAACACTTAATATCATGTGGCGACACACATCGCTCCATTAGTGTCCGCATCCTCAACTGTGTCCGCAATATAGGTCAGCTTCGAATTTCGGAAGCTATCCTAATCTCTAAATTTCGCCCTGCCTTGAATAACAGATTCGAGTTGTCATCTCCCTTCATCCTCTGATTCTTACATCCTCACACTCCCACCTCCTCACACTCCCACCCACAACTTACTTACTTTCTTTTTTTTTTTTTTTTTTTATAATCCTCCCCCTTCCCATAATCTCTTCTTATTCGCCCCCCCTTTCCCCTGCTAATAATAATAAAAAAAAATTTTTTTAAAAAAGGTCCCATCCTTGGCTTTTATCCACTTCACAACTCAAATTCCTTCTCAAGTTTCCAATCTCATTTCTAAAGTCTGAATATATTATTTAGAATAAGTTATCTCCCTTTGACAGTAAATTTAAATTTAGATTTGAAGAGAATAAATGAAAAAAAAAATAAATAAATAAATAAATAAATAAATAAAGATTGATGAGTCATGTAAAATGAAACATAATAAAATTTAAAAAATTGGTATATTACTAAACTAATGTTTATAATGTTTTAACCTTAGTTATATGATTGCTTAATGGAATTTTGACGTTTTCTGCGTTCCTACTGCCAATTGTTTTCCCCTGTATTACGATGATCTGACACCGGTTTTTTTTCCCGTTTTTCCGACCCTCTCGGTCTTCTATTGTTGTCTTCTGATAATGAAAGTTGTTCTTTCGAAAATTTAAGATTACCCTTTGCCGATCTGTTACTTACCAAAAAAAAAAAATACTATTTGGTATTTAATCAGTTTTCGTGAAATTATTAATAAATCGTTTTGAGTTTCACTCTCTCCCTGCGTTTATTTCTTTTCACTTATCCATCTCACGGCAACCACATCGCATTGCTATAGCCTTGGACGACTAATTTACACTTACATTTACCAGCAATGCTTCAAGCAAACTACAATCTCCTTTTATATATATAGATATATATATATATATATATATAGATATATATATATATATATATATATATATATATATATATATAGATAGATATATCAGGTGTTTCAAGTTATATTGAAATAAAATCAATAAAGTTCTCGATCGCAGAAGATTTAGAGCTAATACAAATAATTTATTTGAAAACTATTTTTCATATTTCAGAGGCGTATTGCGTTTTCATTCAGATGTACTGTCTTTTTAATTTTTGTTAAAAGTCTATACCTAAAGCAAATTGTCAGCGTATCAAAATGAGATTTAAAAAACACAATGAGAAATGACGTTTGTGTTCATCGTAAAATAATGGTTTATTATAGAGCTGTCTCATTGGGAAAAATATTGGGATTCATTGAGCTTTTTTTAATTCATTATTTATAGTTTTGTATTTAATTTTTTTTTATTCCACTAAATGTTTTATTTGATTGTTTATTTTTATTTTTGTATTTTAATTTTAAAAGGGTTGTATTTTGAAGATCGTCTATAAACCGTAGGAGATTTTCGGCGTTTTTAAAAATGAAAACAGAAGCATTTGAATTGATCGCTTAAAACGGTGTAATACTGAAGTCTCTTTTGAAGAGGATACCGGGATCAATTTTATGTGTTGGATGCTATTCATTGGGTTTTATTTTATTTATTATTTATTTTATTTATAGTTTTGTGTGTTAAAATGTTTTATTTTATTTGGTGTTTTATTTACTTACTTATTTATTTGTAATTTTGTATTTTATAGATCGTCCCGTAAAAATGAAACTAATGTGTATGGCGTCTGAATTCATCGTTTAAACAATGCATTATTGACATGTCCCTTTAGAAGGAAGTACTGGGTCAGTGTTAAATATAATATATGTGTATTAATGGTTATTAAGTTTTATTAAAATTAATTGAATTATTTATGATGAGTGTTGTCTTTTTTACTGCTTCAAAGGTGTGTTAATTTTAGGGGATAACTGTGTGGCATAGTTTATTGATTGGGTCTTCAGTGGGATTTATTAACATTTTTATTTATATATTTATTATTTTTGTTTGTTTAATTATTTATACTTTTCTATTTTTTGTATTTTCAAAAAATTTCTTCATAAAATATTTTTATAATATTTTTATATATAGTGGGATAAGTATTTGAGTAGATTAATTATTGTGTAATGGTTTGATGTTGACGGAGGGTATATTTTGTCCGAGAAAGTGTTCATCTAAAGTATATCTAATGTTTTAACTGTCATTGTCATATGCATTCCTGTTGAGTGTATGTATTTAGTTAATTTTGTTGGGTTTATCTAATAAAGTGTATGGGTCTATTTTAGGTTAATCTATAATTCCTTTAATTCTGTGGGGTTTGAAATTAATAATTGCGGACGTATAATTAGAGGTATTCATGTATTTATCATGTTAGAAACTTTACAATGGATGGTGTATCTACTGATTGATGTTATAATTGTGGTGGATGAGGTTAATGAAGATATGGTTTAGGTTGTATTGGGATTGGTAGGAGTGATGTGGTTATGGTTGTAGCGTGTGCAATATATCCTGGAGTGGGTATATAAAAATTAAAAAAACAAAAATAAAATAGTTTACAAAGGTCTTGGGGTGGGTGGCTATTTTATATATTTTTTATTTTATTTTATGGTGTGGATATCATTGATCCTTTGGGGTGATTATGTATTATGTATTTTTTGAAGACTTCGGTTTAAATATTAATGCAATTTATGGAAGAGTTGCTGATTGCCTGTAGAATCTTGAATTTTTCAAAAAATGTCCCCACAAAAGAAAATTTCTGCTAGTCTAATGAACTGGTAACGATAATACATAACTCACTAATTACCCCTTAAGTCAAATGATTTCCACACCATAAAATAAAATAGAAATATAAAAAATACATAATGTAGCCACCTTTCCCAAGGCATTTCTAAACTATTTTTTTTTCATGTTTACATACAACATAACATCCCCGCGGTTATATAGCACATGCCACAACCACAACTACATCACCCCTACCAATCCCAATGCAACCTAAACCCATACCCCCCTTAACCCCATCCATTATTAATATAACATTAATCGGTAGATACACCATATCTTGTAAAATTTCTAACATGATGAATACATGAATACCTCCAATTAAACACCTAGAAATATAACTATCTAACTCCACAGAATTTAAAGGAATTATAGATGCCTGAGACCTACCTCCTTCGTCTCACACAGACCTTATAAAAGACCTATAAACTTTATCATATAAACCTAACAAAATTAACAAAATTTTAACATTGTTCAACTTCAAATGCAAACTCCAGTACTCAAAAAGTTCATCCCTCTCAAAGTTATTGACATCCTTATTCTAAAAATAAGCTCTTCCTTTGTGTGTGTAAGCTATCAGCGGTTCCATCACTTTTGTCCTATTCTCAAGATCTTTACGTAAAGATAATGTGAAGAGAACTTATTCAACTTTCTCGAAAACCTCTCGACCAGCACTGTCCGTCATTGCACTCTGGAGTAATCCGTTTGCATAAATTTGACGAGAGGAAAACGCGTCCGGAAATTTAATCAAGATTTACATTTGTCGGAATGACGTCCGTTTTCAGTGATTCAGTCGAACCAATTGTAGAGCGCATGGCAGTCGAGCGCTGACAAGCCGCAGAATGGGAAATAAAAACGTCAGTACTTGAATATTCCCAAGGATGATAAACACTCGCAATGGGAGAAAGGGACACGTCGATTGGCTGTTGCTATAATCAGTTAAACAATCTAATCGATATGCGTATGTTTCAAAGTCGAATCAGTCACAAGGTCATAGATGAGTCTATACACATCATCCTCTGTTTTCGGCCTAATATCAGCGAAAATCAGTTGCCTTACTATTATCAATTATTATTATTAATAGCAAGTTTTATTCATTATTATGTATATATAATAACAATAATAATAATAATACGCTGAGGCAATTTCATGTTCGTGCGTACCACCTAACAACCCCTTTTTAAAAGATGGTATTGTCCGATTGCGCAGATGCAATGTAGAAAAATATTTTTTTAACATTTATCTTTCGGTCTAGAATCAAAGTGTAGTATCCGTACTGTCCAAACATTGTACAATAATATCATAAGGTCTATGTTAGCGCCGGATGAGCGTAGTTCATAGAGTCCAGATAATTTGTTGCAATTTCCTACAACGGTTTTGGAGATTTATTCCTTTAACCAGATATTTTCTAACACAAAATTTACAAAAGTACTTAGATCAGTATTTTTTCAGTTGGAACAAAAGTGGTACAGAACTACTATGGGGTTTGCGTTCGCGCAGGGCGTCAACAAAATGAATGGCAGCAATATTCAACAAATGAAGCGTAAACCCTAAAACTTCAACAGGTGTTTCTAGTTAATATAAGTATTATTTATGCACAAAATGTTGGTAAACATGTATTCATTCAATAAAACCCTCGCTAGCGATGGTCACCTGTGTGCTTGCATATGAAATCTCTTTTTTTGCGAATCAAAGCCACATTATATTACAATTCATAAATACAAGATGTCTTTTAAACCAACAGTACGGATGTCACCAACATTTTTTTAATTCGCAATCTTGTGACGGATGATCTTTGCTTTTGTGTACAACCCTTTTTGTAACAGTAGAAACATTGCTAGTCTTTCTCTAATCCACTGTTATCTTCGACTGAGCTGCAAACTGGTTCTTAATGTAAAACATTCACGGCAAGAGCTCGTTTATCTCCAACCACAGCAAATATGTTTCTTTTCTTCCTCCTTGTACCTAAAACACAAACGGAACTTCTATAAACAGAAAGTGGACTGCTACCCTGCTGACTATAGCATTGTCTTCTTCAAAACCAATGTCAACAAATATTTGTCCATCTTTCCTCTTAAGTAATCAGATTTTTCCCTTTCCACCTATTGTTTTCAATCCTTTCAAAAATGTAATTATTCCTTATCCTCAAGTGTCCGTTGGCCTTCATAAGTAGTTACTCATTAGTATAAAAAATAGTTATATAATGAACATTGACGTTATTCTCAGTCCGCTTCTCTATTAGAACGATTGTTCTGGGTCGCTTGACGATCCCCTTAAATTTAGAGAAAACAGGCTACAACAGAAAGGTGTTGCCAGCACGTCAACCTTTTTCTGGGTCAAGAACTTACGGATGCTCAGGATGTTATGAGCGTGTATATTGTCGTGGTGAAAACTAGGGGGTGTTTAGAAAGTCATGTTTAAAAAATGTTATGGTACCTTACGGATAAAGGACTACTTGAAATCTTTCACTCACCATAAAGACAGAGAACGCATGCTTCTCAGTGTTGGAACTACCCAAGTCTATACTGGTAATCACGACTGACGTACAACCATTCCTGTTCTCTGTTGTATTATACTTTTCTTCAATATTTTTGTTTTCTCTAAATTCCGAGTTCGTTTTTTTTCGTCTGGCCCCTTTACAGGGTCGCAAACAATGGCGACGAGGTACAGTAATGGAGAAGACAAACGTTGAAGAATCAACAGCAAAGAAACCCAACAACGTCTTAGTTGTAAAAACTCGCTTCACTGGCGGGCTAAAAAGTTAAAACATGTAAAAGACTAACTTATTTTCTTTCAAAGAAGAAACGTCAGTGACTTTATGTATTGCTATTCTGGCATTGGGTTACTTTTTAACAAGAAACGAATAGATATTTTTTTCTCTGCAAAAGTCCTGCCGCCGAAAGAAAATAATTAAATCTTTATTTTTTCTGTTGACTAAAGTTCTGAGCGTAAATTATACGGAAACGGTAAAAAGTTTTTTTTTTGTCGAAGAAAAAGGTTTTATAGCATGTTTCTCTTTTACAAACAAAATTACGTTAGCAACGTAATAAGAAAGAAATAACTTTTGAAAGCCGTATTCTATAAATTCATTGTTTTAACATGGAAGATTTTAAAGCAATTTACAGAACTCGTCAAATTCCAAATGCAACAGCAACTGAAACAAAAGAAGCAACAGAAAACAGGAGAGAAAGACTCGTGTAACAAAAAAAATCTGACGAAAAGCAACAGAAAGCTGAACAAAGACAGCGAGGACAGCAACAGAACAATTAAGAAATATTTCAAAAGCTTTTACAACAACAAAAATCCGACGAAAAACTACTGAAACAAAAAAGAAAAAACAATGAAAAGATTTAAGTATTAATGCAAGCAATATTACAATGTAATAACGAAAACGATAATGATTTTTCTCAGATTACCGTTTAGAGTGCAATTCACAATTTCACTTATCCCCCAGATGGAGACATTCGCTTCATATTTCAGAAGGAATGAGGATCTATACACAATAGATTGTGAAAACTGTGCAGACTCTAAAAAAGTTCTCCTACTGCTCTGAATATTAGGAACCACCGAACATACTAAATTTGTGGACTTTATTTTACTCCCAAAACGAGCGACTCGACTTTTTTCTGTAGCTGTTTATCTTTTAACAGAATTATTTAGTTTTAAGACTTCTCTGTTTGAATTGAGTCAAAAGTGATGGCGAAGACTATGCGACGTTCGCGTCAATCGTTAATAAACACTGTTACGATTTCAATTTAGTTGAACTAGCACGGATAAATTTAAATGTTTAATTTACGTGCAAGGACTCGTATCAAAGCAAGACGCAGATATCAGACGTAGGATTCTAAACAAAATAGAAAATGAAACAGATTTAACATCACAGAAACTTGCTGAAGACTGCGAGCGAAATATAAGTATTCAAGAAGATTCGAAAGACATTGAAGTGGCTGGTATTGCGAAAATAAGAAAGGTACGTCAGAAAACACATTTCAACTCGCTTTCAAAAACAATTCAAAACAAAAACAGTGATTATTTTCACGCTCCTACAAAAAAGCTAGTACAATGAAAACAGCATAAATTACTGCTGAGCCCCTCTTAGTGTTGGATTGCCCATACTGTTGTAAAACCTGTCTAACTTGTAATAAAGTCGGACATAAGAGTTCACATTGAAGATCAAATAGTGGCAATAAACTCAGGTTAAATCCACAAAAACGAACGGCAAAAGTATAAGAAAATATGTACAGGTTAAATTCTGAATAGAAATATAAAATTACAATTGGATTATGCACATACATGAAGAAACTTGGGAAAATCAACCACGCTTAGAACTAATCAAATAGCCAAAACGGTGACTGGTGAAAAAATTAAATTTTAGGCCTAAATTATTACCGACATTACTTAAAAAAGTAAAAATGTCCGTATTAAAAAATACCAATAATTTTTTGGCACATACTTAATGCAGCGGTTCAACCTATTGGGTTTTCTACCCAACGGTTTTGGCAAGAAAATTAAAAATCGGATGACCGAGTCAGAAAAACGAAAGATGGAATTTTTAAACCCTTATAAATAGACGCAAAATAAATTGTCGGCAGAAATTCAACCACATTAGGACACAAAAGGTCACGCTGTAAGTAGCTAACACAAAACTGAAAGAAATTAAATCAAATTATTATTATTATTATTATTATTATTATTATTATTATTATCATCAATAATGATGATAATTATTAGTAATAATACTAATAATTATGTTATACTTAATTAATTTACTAGTATATTTGTTTGATTTATTAATTTATTAATGATAAGTTGGTAAACTCTAGATAAAAAAATACAGTATAAATTTAGAATTAGTGACACAATTGATTAACAACCCCTTACCCCCCATCACACGGGTCTGCACGCCCATACTACCAATTACGGCGAATTTGGGGGAACGCACGCACGCACGTACGCCTACACACTTACACACATTATTACTGTTGATTTGACAGTTATACTCACATACAAGTCTCCGCATACACACCCACACACCCACGCACATTTTCATTCACCACGAATCGAAACCTTCTAACTTACTCATTCCACACATTCTTGACATAGCCAGCTGGTCAAACACTACAACTCTCCAAAACTTTCACACCTAACCACAACAAAATCTCCTCTCTCCCCCCTCACCCATTTCACTTTTTCGACTAATTCTCTCATCCTCTTACCCACACACCCCTCCCACTTTCAAACCACCTTCAGTTTTTCAAATCTTTTCTAAAACCATGACATTACCCACACACCAAAATCACAGAGCCCCCTCCTCTTTCTCCACACCTCCACTTATTCACTAAGAGCCATCCACATTATTTCCGTTAAGCCCCACCTCCACCTTTTCACTCAGAACCATCCGCATTAATTTCATTCCATGCTACTGACTTCACCTAGCCCGGACCTCGGTCCTGCGCACCCAGTAGTGGCTACTACTTTTTCTCACCAACCCATCATGTAAACCCAATATTTTCACGTACTTGCATGACATTTTTCTTAAAATTATCATCCTGAGGAAGTCTTACAAATAAAGAGGAAACGTTGATGAATATATAAAAAAAAACATCCTCTTTGGTTTTTCTTTTTTCATTTCCCATTACGTCGGATTACCTTCATCCTTCCTTTATCATATATATATATATATATATATATATATATATATATATATATATATATATATATATATATATATATATATATATATATATCTCACTCTCTATCTCTCTCTCTATATATATATATATATATATATGTGTGTGTGTGTGTGTGTGTGTGTGTGTGTGTGTGTGTGTGTGTGTGTGTGTGTGAAAGAACAATACTATAATAAGTAAATTTCAATTTCAATTTCATGTTTTAAAAATGTAATTTTGTAAAGGCAAAACAGAAATAAGACTCCCGTTGAGGACAAACATATAAAGAAAGAGAGGTCTGAAGAGTGAGAGGAGGACAGAGATATAGATAGAGAGAGAGGGGGAAGAGAGAGACAGAGGTATGACTATAGATGAATATAGAGATAGGTATATTGGTATATGAAGATCTATATAGTTATTACTTTACAAATAGATAGATAGATAGAAAGATAGATGGATAGATAGATAAAATTCAGTGAATTATGTATGCAGCTTGATATATATATATATATATATATATATATATATATATATATATATATATATATATATATATATATATATATATATATATATATATATACCAGGATATAGTAAGCTACATTCACACCGTCCAAACATATATCATGCATTGTATAAGTTAACATTTGGGTTTAAAACGTTCGTATTAGTGTCAATGTTAGACGAATCCTACTCGTAGATGTACAATACGATACCAGTGAGATGGGCACATTATAAAGGCTCCTGTTTCACAGGGACCCCCACCCACTTGTCTACTCTAGTCCAAAAGTTAGTGACAGTTTTCTTTCACCGCCAACATACAAATACCGGCAAGTGTGGGAACGTGTTGGCGAATTAGCAAGCACAACGTGGGAAGAGGTCACAAACTAGACTTCCCATCACTAACCCCTTGGCAACAATGAAAGATTAAAGTAATTTCCACTAACCTCACTTGTATTTACGGACTGACTGTATCTGCTTCCGATATATATATATATATATATATATATATATATATATATATATATATATATATATATACTAGACGTATCTGTGACCCGTTAGATCACAACCATTACCACTATTTATTCTACTTTGATAACATTCGAACATTTATGAAGTGTACCAAAACTAAAATATTCAGTCGTCTTTATTTCTATATTATTATTATTATTATTATTATTATTATTATTATTATTATTATTATTATTCATTAGGCATTTAATACAGGTCATTATCAGAGATTGGTCACTGACAATAACCAGTAGTGTTTCCCTGAAGTCTGAGTGAGGGCAAGTCTCTTCAGATTTCAATTACTCTCTAGCTCCTCCTATTATCGTTGCAAATAATGTTATCGCAACAATCGTTTACCCTTAGCAACGCCCATGTGTCCTCTGTGGAATTTCAGTGACAGAAAGCCTTCACAAGGTTGCGTCCCCTCTCCGATTATTCTATCCTCCTTTGCATGTATGTTATTTTTATCCTCTTCAGAATACATCATCATCATCATCATCATCATCATCATCATCATCATCATCATCATCATCATCATCATCAGTAGTAGTAGTAGTAGTAGTAGTAGTAGTAGTAGTATTCACTATTCTTATATAGAAATTAAATTTATTTTTTCCATCTAATTTACATATGAGTTCGTGATCTTTACAGATACGCGTATGTAAATTAAATGACGATGCTAGTAAAAAGAGTCACTCATTCTCTTATTTTTTATATACGAATGTATATAAATGTTAGAGTGTGGTCGAAACAATATTCTAAGAAGAGGTGAGCAAAAAATATACTTTTGAATTCGATTCAACGGTTGAAAAAATAAAGCAATTTCTTATCGAAAGTTGCAGTCAAAATTCAGAATAATTCCACTTTCACTTAGGGATATTGGCAACCTACTCGTGGTCCTTCCCGTAAGTACCCAATGTCTTCCCAGAAAGATTTCTAATTAGAAAAACATCGGAGAAACTAATGTCAATACCAGAATCATCTAATTCACACGAACGAAGAAGAAGAAGAAGAAGAAGAAGAAGAAGAAGAAGAAGAAGAAGAAGTATAGTCAATAAAATGCAGAGAATATATTCACCATCACAGAAGGCAAGATCACTTATTACGAAATCGTCATTATAATAATTTTAATTAGAAATAAACCAGAATACGCCTCGGCCAAACACCACTCGAAAATTAGGGTCAATTAAATGGATAGATTGTCAGTGTAATGGTGAAGAATATGGAAAATTATGAATGGAACAAACAAAATTATGAGGACGATTTATGATATTGGACTGTGTTAACCCGGATATTAAAGTCATGTCCACCTGTTCCAGGACGATTCAGTGCAATTAGTACTTCTTAGTAACTCTGCGCAAAATGTGTATTAACTGATAAATAAAGTTAAACAGTATAACAATTATAGTTTCGATATGGATTCTTTCTTTTTTTCATACCTCGCTTTCCAGATGGTTTTTACTTTTTATTTGGTAATTTTTTCTGCCTGATGGAGTCATTCCTTCTCTTGTGTAACGATGATTAGTTATTATTTCACACCTTGTTGAATTATGCTACTATGTGGTCAACTTTGTTACTCAAGCATTCTCTTATTTAAAAAAGTTTACAGTTGAAATAAACGGAACTCGATTAATTATTAGCCTTGTTTAGTTCTATTTTATGGTTAGGATTATTCTCTTTCCTTTACCAAAATAGTAATAATATGAAATGTAACCATGTTTGCAGGGGCAATAATTACACACCCTTATTGTAGAGTAATATCTAAAAATGAATTTCAGGAATTGATTAGCATCACACGTATATAGTCATCTTAAAATCCAATGTATTCGAACTTGGTCCATGAATCTCAATCCTCTCATAAGCTTCTTCATTTCTCAACTTGATAAATGGTGACACCTTAGTAAAAAGGCACCTATGACAGTACGAGGTAAAATATGAGTTAGGAAGTGTCGCGGCGTTACACATTTATAGAATAACTGTGCACCTATTACTTTATAGAGTGAGAAACAAGTTGATACACACTAACGATGTTTCACACAGACCTGTACGTATGATAGCTTAACGGAGCCATGAAATTCCCCCCTCTGTCTGTCTCTCTCGATATATATATATTATTCAATGGACACAAAACATAAGTTTGAATTTCCATCGGTACCTTCGTTTTCACGGAAGCACTAAGAACTGAATCTGCAGGATTAAAGATACCAAACGTGACTGATTCATCAGCGTTTAAAGCTTTGGCTGAGGAATCGGCCACAGATTTAGTTTCCAATGTTTCCGCGAAATTGAAAGCACCGATTGAAAATCAAACTAATGTATAGTGTTCATTGAAACAATATACATTTGCCTTTGCACAAGTAATTGATCACTCTTATTATTTATTCTAGATATTTATATACATACATACACACGCATCAATATATATATATATATATATATATATATATATATGTTTCGAGATACAAAATTTATCAATGGTTGTGCTAGTCTTTGTAACATTATCTACACATTTAAATGCTAGTGCGATGTTGTGTATGTTATGCGGACAAAATTGCATTTAGAAACCAGAATAAACCAGCATTTCCCATGAAAAATTATACAGGATATACCTGGTTTCTTGTGCCAATCCTCTATTGGCCAGCATTTAGCTGGCAATGCATGCTGTGCCAATAAGTATAAAATAGAGTGGTTCAAGACCTTACACCGGGCGGATTCCAATTCTTCTGTCTCCCGGCGTTATTTTTGTTGGTTTGCGGTTTTATACTATTAATATTGTTATTGCTATTTTTTACCTCTTTTGTTATAGTCTGTTAATATTGTTATTACTATTTGTTACCCCTTTTGTTATAGTCTGTTAGTATTGTTATTGCTATTTGTTACCTCTTTTGTTATAGTCTGTTATTCGCTTTTCTTTTAAGAGCCAAACGTTTTTCTCTCCAGTTACTTTTTTCCCGTCAATTGTTTTTTTTTTTTTTACTTTTATTTGCCGGTCTTTTAGTGCCGTTTTCCCTGACTGACCATGGCAACGTGTGCTACCCATGGATACCATGACGGAAAATGGGCCGGTTGAGGCTACACTTCAACCCACACCAGGTCCTTTTGGGGTGGTCTAAACCCCCGACTGTAACCATTGACATCGAGGAATTCCGTAAAAAAAATTAAAAAATACTCCGAAATTGAAGGACATCGAAAAGAAAACGCTGACAGTTTTTGTAGAGGACAAAAGAACAAAAAAGTCATACGGACAACAGTAGAAATCATCACGAAATTACTAGCGTCTGTCGGTTATAGACCACTAAAAATGATCAAATCTATAGGTTACAATCACTGGAAAACCCTATTCGCTCAGAAGACGAATACCTAAATCTGTCCCAAAAAGAAATAATCACGAATGATTACATCCTAAGAATAGAATACCGAGGAACTGGAAGAACAATTGAATGCATGGAACGAAAGACCACAGGTCCAGCGAACTCAAAGAACAGAGTAGAGGACAACTTGGGTCCAAAGGTCGAAAAAAAACGACCAGCAACAATAGGAAAACCCATAAAATCAACAACAGACACCCAAATAAGTGAGTAGTGACCCGTTTTCCCCGACCTAACCAAACTTGACCAAAGAAACAAGAACGAGTGGGTGTTGGTCACTCGGAAAAAGACGCCCGATCGTGAGTTACTTGAAAAAATGAGAAAACACGAAGAAAGGATCAAAATTTCAAAGGATTCTGGAGGAGCGAATTTTACTGAAATAGTTAAACTAAGCACACACTTTAGAGGCAACAATGCGTCCAGCCCCCACTCTCCTCACAAAACACAACTCAGCCAGATAGTACCTAAACCCAGCCCCCAAAAGACCCGAATATCACCTGTTTCCCCTGTTTTTAAAACAAAACGAATGTCCCCTAAAATGCCACCGTCAGTCACTAAAATACGAAAGTACAAGTTCATACCATTAAGCCTCACCCAAAAAAACAAAAGACTAACTCCCCAAAACCATCCCCGTTTGTTTCCCCTGAACGTACTCCTAAAAGCACACCACCCTCCTCCCCCACAAAGTCACAAGTGACCATTTCTTAAAAAAGCCCCTAACCCACTCCGCCCCACTCGCCAATGAAGATAGATTTGACCATCAACCTTACAACACCCGAAATGAGCGACAATCTCCCCCAAAGAAAGGCCAACTTTTTCTCCCCGGTGAAGATATGTGCCGGATTTCGGCGGAGCTTTTAGCCAGGGCTTTGGAGCATCACCTCGTTGATTTTTAAAAAATGTTAGACTTTACTGAGGTGGGGGGTAAATCAGTGGAAAACCCCTATAACTTCCCAAATTCCCCTAGAATAAAAACATTAATACGGTCCCGAGATAAAGGCAAACTTGTTGTGTGTATGCTTCAGGAGGCTAACATTACATTTGATATTAACCCACCCGTTGTCATATCTAAAAACATCCATTTGAGGAGTTTAAGGAAGTCATGTCTTGGGAGAGTCCTCGTTCTTTAGCACCCCTCACTATACACAGAAGCAAAATTAATCTTCCACCTTGATGTCGGCGGTTTTACTCAGGATGGCATTATCAACATTGAGATGGGCACTCCTTCTATGAGAAGGGTCATCGGCACCTTGACAACGTCAATGTTTGTGTCTGAAACCCAACTCTAAAGCACTACAATGTCTATCAGTCAAGCTAGTTTTAATTTCCGGGGTCTGAGGACCGCTGCTCGCAAATTTCGAGTTTGTCAGGATCTTCAGTACTTCGGAGTGGATATATGCTGTATTCAGCAGACTCATTTTATTCCAAGTGATTAATTAGATGCGCTGATTAGGGATGTTTGTGTTTATTCAGTGTACTTCGATTCCCGCTCAAAGGGTGTTTTCTGGCGAGTAAATGAAAGGCTTTGCGTTCTGGATGTTACCATAAACAAGAAGACATTTCGATTGACTGGGGTTCATGCGCCCAATGTACCCGCTGAGCTTGCTCGTTTCTTTCGGCAGATCGAGCAGTTCATGAATACTTCTCGGACAGTTGTCTTAGTGGAAAACTGGAACGCGGTCCTAGATCCTGATTTAGATCGCTTGGGGAATCCTTCTAGGGGTACTAACAGGAACGGGGATGCTAAGGCATTTCGCGAATTTCTCGACAAGTTTGATCTTGTCGATAAATTCCGAAATGAAAAACCCCGTGATGTAGTATGGTCTTGGACAACTAGCCGCCGTGTATCCGGTTTGGTAAAACTTTCGAGCTATATAGACCGGTTCTTAATTAGGAGAGTCGACATAGAAGTATTATAGTGTCCAAGTTTTCATAATATAGTTTACTCGGATCACCGACTTGTTAGGGTTTGTGTAAACTTAGCTAGACCTAACCCTAGAATTGTGTTCACTGGAAACTCAACACATCGTTGTTCGAGCTGAAGGGGTACAGGAATCAGCCATATTGAGAGAAACGACGGGTGCTATTATTGGGAATAAGCGGTGGATAAAGCTTAAGCAAGTTATTAGGTCCTTTTCTGCCGACTTAGCCGACGACTCAACCTAAAATCTAGAGCAGGAAAAGCGACACTAGAAGGCAGATTGGATCGGGCGGTGGAGGTGGGGATAGTGCTAACGTAATGATAATAAAGGCAAAGTTGGCCTCTTTGGCTACCGAGGAGAACTTGGCTTCAGTCGTTAGGGCTAGGGTAAAAAGAATGCCTCAAGAAGCAACAAATTTAGAACCTGAATTGCGTGCAGAGGAGCGTCGACGTGCTACGGACCGACATATTGCACGTGTCACATTGCCGGATGGACGTACCATGATCACAAATGAAGGTATTTTGGAGGCGTTTCGGTCGCATTTTCAGGAGCTTTTCACCAGGGAGCCCGGTCTGTCATTAGCGCAGTTTGGCCCCTATTTAGCCGACTTTTCTCCCCTTGAGGCGACCAAAGCGGCTAGGTGCGAAGGTTGCATAAAAGAGGAAGAAGTCCGGGAAGCGTTAGGTCAGGTCGGCCTGGACCGGTCTGCGGGGATCGATGGTTTGCCCTACGAGGCGTATTTTAGGCTGTCGCACATTTTTGTACACTTGCTGACAGTTTTATTTAACTCTTGGTTAGAAACGGGTCGATACCATAGTACTTAACCAGGGGGGTTGTGAAACTTGTTCGCAAGAGCAAAAATGGTTGGGTGAATCCGGTAGTACGTGGAATTACTTTGACAGGTGCTTGCACCACATTAAAGTACTCTGTCTATGCCGACGATGTAACAGTGCTTGTAACGAGCAGTGCCGAGATTAATGTCGTCGAGAAATCAGAATGTATGAAACGATAGCATGGCTCAAAATTAACTGCGGCAAGTCGGTGGGCTTGCGCATCGGTGCCTGGAAGGGTGTATCCCTACAGGGACCCTTCAGCTGGACTGACGGGCCTTGCAAGCTACTCTGCGTCTTGTTTAGTCTGGATCTTCAGCTGGAGAAAAATTGGTCGGAAGTACTGAAGAGGATACGGACTGCAGCTAGTCTGTGGACCGGTCGAAATCTTTCGTTAAAGGGGAGAGTGGAAGTGTATGTTTTACACATCTATCCTATTGTCCTATATCGTCTTTCAGTGCTCCCACTCCCGGCGAATACACTGAGTGAAATTCAGCGGGCCCTTTTCAAGCTTTTATGGCTTGATAGGGCTTCTAAGGTTCGTCGCAAGATCTTCTATCTGCATCCTTCTGAAGGCGGTCTGGGTATGCCTAACGTTGAGATTCGACAACATACACTTCTGTTATATTAATTAGATCACATGTGTACACAATGTTAGGGAAACGGTTGCTTCTGGAAGGAAGACACTAAGAAAGCCTTTCCGTCTTTGTAAAGTGTGCACTTGTATAAGAGGGAAGCACGCAAGTTGCCCCGAGGTCAGTGCTTCTTTTATCGAGAGTGTCGCCGTGCCTTGAAGTTTCTCTTACGGGTGAAAGAAGGCCTCTCTGACACCCAGCTGTTGTCCCGAAAGGCTATATATCGGGTTATGGTGAGAGGATATGTTCGAGATGATAAGATTGAGGGGCTCGGTTTGACGAAGCGAGAGCTACGCTTAATCTGGCCTAGGATGTTTTGATAATGGCGAGGCATCTCTGGCCTGGCTGATGATAAAAAATGCGCTCTGGGTTGGCAAGAAGTTTCATTTAGCTGGTCTTACAAACTCGTCAATTTGCGTCCGATACGGTGACGAGGACGAGACTTTGAGTCACGCCTTTCTTTATTGCCGCATTGTGGTGCCGGTGATTAAGATTCTAGCAAGGCTCATGGTTCGCATTCTGAACGTAACGTCTTTTGACCTAAAACCTATTAATGTCTGTAGCAACTTGGAGCCGACAACAGAGAGGAAACAACGTTTTGTCTTTTTAAGCTTGCTAGCGATTGCGAGGAGAGCTATATGGTCAACTCGTATGAAAGCGGTCTACGACGGTGATACCTTCACGTCTCTCGACCTTGTTCGAATTTTCAAATATATCCTGAAGATTCGCATTAGGGTTGAGAGGGTGAATCTTCCGTCGGCAGAATTTGGTGAAAAATGGGAGAGAATTGCGCGTGTTTGTCGAGTGACAGCAGCTGGCATTGAGTGGTATTTAGACGTGCCTTATGCAAATAATATTGAGTAGCAGAAAAAAATTAATTAAGACCAGTTTTAGGCTAGTTTATGTCTCTCGTTATAGTTTTGTCAATTCATAACTTAGCTAGTGTATGAATGAGTTTTATAAAGGCCCCGTTTGATTTCTGTCTCCCTTTTGCTTCTTCCCTACCCTTACCCCAATATAAGTGACAGATACCGTGACTTGCCAGAAGTGCAGGTTACCCTTCGAAATTTTCGAAGGAGGTGTTAATTAATAAAGTGTTGGGGTCTGCATGAACTCTCTTTTCGATTTTGACTGGTGAATATGCATATCTGCCACAGTTTCGAAATGGGGGGTCTTTTTACTAACATGCCCAAATCCCCCATTGCATATGTTTTATATATGGGTTTTAAGTACGGTAGTCATGGTATGGATTCTTTTGGTGATTAGTGGTGAAGGATTTATAGTATAAATGAGGTGTTTTGGTGAATGATGGTCCTAAATGAAGCTAGCTAGGTTAGATAAATTAGTATTGTTAGTATGGACCGAACCTTTCCCTGCCCCTTCTTTTGCCCTTGTGCCACATTTTGTATGTAATATTTTTTATATATAAATAAATATTTCCACTTCTCCACGCTCGTTTGTGATTCTCTTTAGTAAGTTCGCTTGTAAAGTTGTATTGTTATTTATTTTTATATTATTGTTACTTGTTAAAGTTGTTTTTGCGGGAGTTTTTTTACTCCTTATTTTCTATATTGGAGTATGATTTTTTCTCCGCTTTCTCCGGCCATGGCAACCGGGTACAACAATTGAGACACCATCTCAACACTCAACACAGACGACGGAATGGAGCAGGTTATCTGCTATTAAAATTGAGGTGGCGGAATTTGTCGCTAAAGCAAAAGAATGAACCGAGTTCGTTACCGAGACGGGCATTTTTATTCAACTACCCATATTGGAGGAATTCACAATGAGAACGATATTAATGTTTGTCGTGGACCGCAAAACCAAGAAACTAATGAGATCAACAAAAGACACCGTCGTAAAGCTAATTGAGACAACCGGAATACAAGCGGAAAGAATTGTAAAGTGCAAAATATACAACATCTGGAACAGTTTAATAAAAACAGAAGACAGTTGCATCCAGTTATCAAAAAAGGAAATCATCACTAGAGACTGTTCTCCGAATGGAGTATATGGGGCGCAGGCGGACAACTATTTCAGTTTTCGAAGTCCCCGCTGTCGTACCAGGCGAATACATATGCACTTTTTTTATTAAATATAGCGGAATAACTGCCATCAGTAGACAAGTTCAATAGATCTTGGTAGTTCGATATATAACTGAACGAGTCAGCTTTTGAACAAGTCTCTTATTTAATCGAAGCGAACGGAGAAAAATGACCCGTTGTGGTAGCAGGAAGACGCCCAGCCTGCTGGATTTGTAATAAAGTAAGACACTTAACATTCACTTGCTCTACCAGAATTAGGTAGGCTTAGCCTAACCCCCAAAACAGGTTCCTGGAGCACCTGAATCCAAAGGTTACAAACGAAAAGCTACTAGCAACTCTAAAGTCAATACCGACGACCATTTCGCCTGATGAGTTTGATGAGTTGTGCAATAGTTCTGCAAAAATAAACCACAAAAAACTTACGCAAAATGTCAGAGGAAGAATTGCTAGAGACACAAACTAGCAAAGTTGAAAAACGTACTAGACGAAAATCGTAAAGTGGGAAAAAAATTTTTTTCCAGAATCTCATGTAGATTTAGTAACTCCTACCTCCCCATCCAAAGAACGTTGCTCCCCTGCGAAAGCAGTAGCTCCGCCAGTAAGATCATCCCTTTCAAAGAGAGAAAATAACATTACCCCTCTGTCTAAAGAAAAGTCTCCATCTCCGTTTTGCACCCCTTGCAACACCCCAAACATACGCCACATCCTCTCCAATGGAAGCTAATATGCCGCCTCCTCCCTCACCCATTGCTCTCTCCACATTTCAGAAATGACAGCGAAGTCCTTCATTGGAAGCCCGAAAGAAGCTTGCATTTTACACAGGGGAAGACATGTGAAAATAGACTCCTGAGGCAGAAAATGTAATGAAGAAGCTCCACAAAAAAGACTACCGTAATCTGGTCGCACTAGAAACAGTTTACAAGAAAGACATTGCTAATCCCGAAAACTTTTCAAATGCTAAACGTGTTTTAGCAGTTGTAAGATACAGACAGGAGGCGAAAAATGTATGGAGCATGATGGAGGAGGCTAACAACTCCTTTAAGATAGCGCCTCCTCTCGCATTCGTTAATGATGAAGAACTTATCGGACTTAACAAGCTTTATGTAGAGGGGGTCCACAGTGTGTAAGCATCCTTCACTTTACAGGGCAATCAAGTTAAATTTCCCCTTAGACATCGGCGGTTTGTCCCCGGACTGTCTCATTACAGCTGAAATGGGACAAAGTTCTCTGGGGACACTTGTCGGTGTCTTGAAATCGTTTCGGGTGTCCAACTCTAAAGTATTATAATGGCACTCAGATTAGCAAGCTTAAATGGCCGAGGGTTGAGGGACACCGCTCGTAAACTTCGGGTTGTACGTTATTTTCAACGGCTCGGCGTAAATGTATGTTGTTTGCAGGAGACTTACTTTATTCCCTGTGATTATCATGGGGTGCTGGCTAGAGACTTTCAGCTCTATTCAGCACACTTTGATTCTCGCTCAAGGGTATTTCTTGGCTAGTTAAGCGCACACTGAATGCGTCGTATCACCCTGTCTTTGTGGATGCTGAGGGAAGGAGGTGCGTTCTTGATATTACCGTAAAGGGTGTGGCTTTTCGGCTTATTAGAAATGATGCGTCTAACGACTATTCTGAGCGGGTTCCCTTTTTTGGGGGCGGATCGAGTCCTTTATGGATATATCTCGTCTGATAATTCTAGCGAGAGACTGGAACGCGGTCCTGGATCCCGATTTAGATCGCTTGGGAAATTCTAGAGGTATTAACTGGAACGGAGTTGTTAAATTTCGAAATGAAAAACCCCGCGAAGTAGTATGGACTTTGACTGCTAGTTGCGGCTTCGAGTTGGGGCAACTTTCGAGTTACATAGATCGGTTCTTAATTAGGAGAGTCGATTTAGGGCTTTTAGATTGTCCAAGTTTTAATAACATAGTTTACTCGGATCATAGGCTTGTCCGGGTTCGGGTAAACATAGATAGTCCTAAGCATAGAATTGCTGGGTACTGGAAGGTCAATACATCGTTGTTTGATGTGAAGGACTTTCAGGAACAGCTTTTACTAACAATACAGAGGGAATTGAGGGGTGCTGTCATCGGGAATAAGTAGTGGGGCCATCTTAAGAAAGTTATTAGGTCCTTCGTTGCTGATTAAAGTCGCTGACTCAACCTTAAATCTAGAGACACGAAAGTGACTCTAGAAGCTATTAAATCAGGCGGGGAAAAGTGTTATCGTTACTGTAGTTAAGGCCGAACTGACAACAAGGAGGATCAGACATTATTGTAGACATTGTCTAGGTTAAAAAGAGTGCCCCATGAGGCGACAAATATGGCCGCGTCGATGCGTGCGGAGGAGCGTTGACGGTCTATTGATCGACACATCGCCTGTGTCACATTATTGGATGGGAGTCTCCTGACTACAAACGATGGGATTTTTGAGGGTTTTCGTTCTCATTTTCAGGAACTTTTTACCAGGGAGCGCGGTCTGACGCCTATTTAGCTGACTTTTCTCGTCTTGACGCGACCGAAGCAGCTGGATGAAGTCTTGGAGGCCCTGAAACAGGTTGGGTTTGATAAGTCTCCGAACTGTATTTGAGGTTGTCGCCCATTTTTGTCCCCCTGCTAGCTGTGTTGTTCAACTCCTGGTTAAGGAACGGGTCTATCCCCCAGTACTTTACCAGGGGTATCATCAAATTGCTTCGCAAGGACAAGAGTGATAGGGATGATATAGGTAATTTCCGGCCCTTAACGATGTTAAATACAGAGTTAAAGGTTTTGGCCAAGCTCTTAGCTAACCGTCTGCAGGTTGTCTTACATCGTCTATTAGTTTTGAACAGACTTGTGCTGTTAGGGGCCGGACAATTCAAGATAATTTGCACATGATACGCTTGGTCATAGATAAAGCCGCGCTGATCAATTTAAATTAGTCCAAAGCATTCTATAAATTCGATTATCGTAACTTGGAGGCTGTCTTGTCTTGGGCTAGATTTGGTCCCCAGTTTCGCTCCTGGATTCGCCTTTTTTATGCCAACCCCGGTGCGTTGGTTGAAGTGAATGGTTTGAAGTCGAAGCCTTTCAATTTGTCCAGATCTATTCGTCAGGGGTGTCCGCTTTCACCAATGTTTTATGTGCTTGCGTTGGAGCCTTTCCGTTGCAGGCTTAGAGTGAATCCGGTCCTTCGTGGGATTACTTTGTCTGGTGCTTGCTCCATGATTAAGTATTCTGCCTATGCCGACTAGGTCACTGTTCTTGTAACGAGCAGTGCTGAGATAAAGGTCGTCGACATAGAAATAGGACGGTATGAAAAAGTGACAGGGGCCAAAGTCAACTGCGACAAGTTAGTGCCGGGAGGGGTGTACCCCTTCAGAGACCTTTTTGGCTGGACGGATGGGCCTTGTAAGATACTCAGCGTCTGATTTGGTCCTGATCTCCAGTTGAGAAAAATTGGTCGGAAGTGTGTAAAGCGGTTAAGGCTGCAGCCGGTTGTGGTCTTTGGGAAATCTTACTTTTAAAGGAAGAGCGGAAGAGTGTAATTCGCACATTTATTCTTTCATCCTCTACCGTCTTTCAGTTCTCCGTCTTCCGGTAGCCACACTAATTGGGTTAGTGCGGGCTCTTTTCGAGTTTTTGTGTTGCGTGAAAAGCAGGCCATGGTTCGTCGGGAGATCTGCTTCGCTTAAACTACCTAGACCGAATGTGTACACTTTGTGAGGGAAACGATGAATTCTGGAAGATAGACACCAAGAAAGCCTTTCCGGCTTTGAAAAGTGTGCACTGTTATGGGGGTGAGGCATTTCAATTACCTCAACGCGAGTAAACCAACCAACATTATTGTTGTCCATCTCGATTTCATCAGAAAAGTACAAAAAAAGTTCTTAATTTGAAAAATTATACAACGTAGTGTACCATGGTAGATAGATGTTCAAAGGGAAACTTTTGACTGCTATTCGAGCATCGGAAGTCCGCCATCCTGAAACCACAATGTAAAGTTTTTTCGGGTGTTTTTATGGAAGTCGCTCCGGATAAAGCATGAAGACACTTCCGCGAAGGTGTGATGTTCTCTTTGTTGCCGAAGTACTGCTTAACGGTCAAAATCTAACTAATCATAATGGTTTAATGGATAAATTCTGACCCAGAAAATAGCAATTATTCCCCCTTTGTCAGAAGCATTTCTTATGGAATGTTCAGACCAAAAGAGGAAATTATCAAGGGAAGTTAGCTACATCAATCGCGCAACTTATTGCAGCAATTTGTATTTAGTTTTATTCTTCTATTTTAGCAAGCGATACTGATTGTTTATCTATAAAATACTTAAATTAACTCAAAGATAAATCTCATTGCAGAATTTACTTCATTAATATTGTGCGTATCTATTCATAACATTTGAATACGAAACTAAGTGCGGAGTTAATACAAGTTATGTATTCCATTTGAATGGGGTTAATTTTCCTTATATCCTAACATTTAAATTGGTTAAGATAATGGTTCTTATTTTAAATAAGGTACATTTTCAAACTTTTATGTAAAAATGTTATTATATTATTTTGCGCTCTTGACAATGAGGAATAATTTTAAAATATCAGGATTCTAAACTTACGAATGTCAGTTAAAGTTGTTATGATATTTATAAGGAAACCGATCTATTTTAGATACTTCCCTGTTACTAATAAGTGACATTTAGGCGTTGCATGAACATTTTCCAATAAGGAATATATATTTTATTACTTCTAAAAATGATATAAACCATTACATTTTGGTTCCCAAGTTATTCGGAACATAAAAGATTCCCTTTTAAATTATACTGTAATCAATATTACGTGTAGATACATTTTTCTTATTCTTGGCGCTGAAACATAGTAAAAAACACTTTCGGGTATTCAGCTTATAAAAGATTTCGCCATCGTCTAACTTATAATTTGTAATTTCCTATGATGATATATTTTCAGCATGCTATAGAAGAGCATTGTATCGCACTGTGTGAAGCAGTTTCACAAATAAGAATACCCAAGAATCCTTATATTACATTATTCAAGAATTGATAGCGTAGATTCTAATTTTATAAACTACCTTATCCTAGTCAAATGTTTCATGCAAATCTTGTTTTCACGTAGAACAATGAGCATTACTTGATATGAGTGTCTAGATCTGCGGCTACGAATATATATATATATATATATATATATATATATATATATATATATATATATATATATATATATATGTGTGTGATGATATTGTTTGATATAGTTCTTTACGGAATATATTGTTTTTTGGGGTTGTTTTTATAGAAGCCGTCCCAGACAAGGCACGAACCAACTCATGGAGTTGAAAAGATTATTATAGCATGGACAGGAGATACCCATTCAACTTAGTCTTGAAAAGACCAAGGCTATAAGAAGAGTGAAAACAGTTATCAGAAGAGTTCCACCAGCCTGCAAGTATTGGAAAGAAGCTACTGAATTCGGAAGCTGTATTATAACGAGTTATCAAAACAACGAATTGATAAAGATCACTAGACCAACGAGTAAAACGAGCTCGAAAGAAACGAAGAGCTGAGAAATATGCCATAACAGTACTTACAGAAGAGACTAGGACGAGCAGCATCAAATCCGTAAGAGAGAAGATGCAGAGAAGAAGAAAAGGTGGGGCCAACTATATTATAGATATGCTTCTGAATCGTATCAAGAACTCTTAAATAGGGCATATTGTGTTTGGGTATTAAATACTCGAAAATAAATTGCTATACTAGTATTATGGAGAGATGGATACAAATTATAGAGTATTACTTTCATCCGTAACTATAAAAGTCTGATTTAAATAAGTATTTTCTTGTAGATATTTTAAAGCTAAACAGTTAGCAGACGAGTAGTTCCTTTTCGAGATGGCCTATACATGGAATCTCGACTGGTTTCCATGCATCCTAGCATCAATTCGCAAAATACAGTGTATCAATAGTGAATGACCGTCCGTACGTCATGAAGAAGCATATCCTTTACAATATTAACCCGTTAATATGCATGGAAATGAAAAAGATACCGTAGATCTAGAACAATAATGCCGCTCTTCCTTGTCCTAGTCCGTATCATCGTCAAACAGATGCTTCGGCAACAAAGAGAACATCACACCTTCGCGGAAGATAATCTTTGACAACGGGAAGCTGCACTGCCCTAGTGAATGGAGAACTTTAAAAATGTAGAGGTTTTGGCGAGCCGTATAGTTACCCAGGGTTGAAGATGCCTTTAGCAAGTAGTTCAATTTAATATGCTAAACCACACATGTGATGAAATCAAAGATCAATTGACCCCCTAGTCATAAGACTGTGATGGATAGAATTTTGTTCTATATAGTGTTACTAAGCTCTCCAAAGTATGCACATAACATAACGTAACCTAGACATTTCATTGAACAGGACTGATATTCGATACAAAATATAGCTTATTTGGTGCATCCGTATTCATAAAAGTCTGCGCTTTATAAATAAATGCATTCAGAGTAAAAAAGAAGCAACATAATCACTGTTTGCTATTCTCTTCTGTGTTGATTGAATGCTTAATGTCTAATTTTAAACTTGGACTGGGCGCATTTCCACTGTTGGTTTGTTTGTATTTGTTGTTTATCTTATGCATAAAATAATCAGTATTCCACTAACCGTCGGCTATTACGAGTGTAAATGCGGACGGTTGGTGAAATAAATCACCAACTGTCCGCATTTACACTCGTCCACGAATCGTCGGCAATTACACTATTCCAACAAACGTCCGCATTTACATCATCATGATTATAACGTTTTAATTACTCGTGTGCTTCAAGTCAGCGGAAAGATCTTTGCTTATGATACTAAATCGATGTATTTTACAAGTGATAAGGATACTGATTAAAATAATGAAAAAGGGAAATAAAAAAACATGGGCAGATAGAGATCAGATTATTTATCGATTCACGTAGAATCGCTTGTACATTGAAAACGTTTTTCGCTAAATTAAAATGTTTCTAATTATTTCATTGCGGTTTTCTTTAGAGTTATTCGTTTTTGCGGCGATTACATGTTCATGAATATTTCACGAAAGTCAGATGGCTGAAGAACAATTCTATTTCCATTCCTGAGATTGAGTTCATCTCTCTAGAGCTTCGTTTTTTCTTATCCGGAACTTTCTTTGTTCGACGTATCGTTTACGTTATTTTTTTAATTTCAAGTCAGAATTGTTTTTAGTTTTTATTTTATATACATATGCATTATTTGACAAGAAAAAGGGAATGATACAAAGTCCAAGTGCATAACTTCACATATCTTGAGGTGAGATAAGCGTAATATAGCCGAGGCCGCATCTCGTCATATGTATGTTTTTTATGTACTAATGAGTTCCCACTTATTATAGCCAAAATCCACTAAAGGATATAGGTAATCGAAATTATCAGTTCCATGATGAACAATACTATGAAAGGATTGAAAACGATGAAAGGAGGACAATATTTTTATTAATTAAGACGTCTGTTCCACAAATATTTGTTGACATTGGATATGTAGACGACCAATCCAATGGTAATGTGTTTCACAGATAGGAAGTTCTCGGAAAGAAATTTTGTTTATGTCGTGTTGCTGACTGTCTTCATGCTGTTGCATTACTTTCAAGTGATGATTACTTATCCTCAGAATCAGTTGTTTGTCCTTCAATCTATGTTGGTTGAACTATGACATCGCCCCAAAAATCCCTCATTTCAAACTCAAAACAGTTCTGTCTGGCATCAGCTCAAGGTCAAAATCAGATGGTGATAGGAGGAGATTGCATTGAGCTTTATTTAAAATAAGGTGGATACATTCCGCTAGTTTCGGCACGTGTTCCCTGCCTAGGCATGGTGCACCCGGACTTAAGGTCTTATCAGACCCCATCCCAGATAACAAAGTGGTACGAATGAGTTCTGCCCACCTCTTTATGTTTCGGTGCTAGAGATCCTCCAAGATTCCCACTCTTGTTTGTATCCTTTTTTGTCCTTACTCAAACCAAAAACATCATACGAGTTACGACTGATCAGTCTGGAACAGACCCGCACCGTCTAAACTCCTGAAGATTTTAGGCCGGTGATTAACACGGAATATTTCTCATTTTAACGAGGTAGAACTTGGCAAGTCTCAAAACAAAAATGCATGAGATCCCGGAGCAATGCCTTATTATAGATGTGTCTGCGCTACAGAAAAGCCACTATGACTCGATGGACGACTGTCATGCGCTGCCTTGACATTACGATGTCTTTTCAGCATTCAGAGACGTGATACTCGGGTTATTGCCTTGTTACTGAGTCGTACCCTCGCTGCAAAGGTAAACATTGTGCACACAGACGCGGAAGGTAAGCTGGTCGTGGTTGACGTTGCTGTTTGTAACAGCAAGTTTCTGATAGTCGCGTTTATGCGCCCAACACTCTTGTGGAGAGGGTTTCCGTTTTTCAGCAGTGAAGTTGTTCGTTGCGGGTTCGGAGCGACTTGTTGTAATGGGTAATTGGAATGGCATCCGTGATCCTAATATAGATATAGTAGGCGGCACTAACCGGATGGAGAGGTGCGAGAGAAGCCTGTTTGACGTGATGGACTCGTGCAATCTGGTTAATCGGTTCCAAATTCAGCAGCCGGAGCGGGAGATATGGACTTGGCACTCTAATGGGCCGTCCTGCGCAAGCATCTACTTTTACAGGATATTAAGAAGAAACGAGGCAGACTTGCTACAGTGCTCCAAGTTCCACTGGTTAAGGCACCTTGACCAAAAACAAGCTGTGGCCAGTTTAAACTTAAGAACTAGATCTAAATAAGCTGGGTACAAGAAGTTTAATACCATCTTACTAGTTATACGTGAACTCCTGGAAAAGCTAATATTTATCTAGTGGGAACGGTTACCGGGACTAAGTTAACTTTAAAACTAAAATTAGACGTTTTTCAGTGCAGTATAGACAGAGCCTCGTCTTAAAGATGGCAAAAGTAGAAAAGCAGTTAGAAATTAAGTTGGCCCGGGCGTTGGCTGAGGGGGACTCCTTGACCATAGCATAAGCCACGTGCGGCTAGCGAATGGTCAGGTAGTTAGAGCTAGGCTAACGAAGTCGTAAATGATGACGCTAATGAGCGTAAAGCTGTGGTTTGTCGCAGATAAGATCACTACATTTGAGAAGTTTGGAAGGACAGTCCCTCGTGTCGACGCCGGAGATCTGTGAGGGGTTCCGGGGTCATGTCGCGGATCTCTACACCCAATTTCCCGGACTCTGCGTCCAGGAGTTTGACAGCAGTTTGTTCAACTCGCCCTGCTTGGAGGAAGTATGAGCGGCTGGCTGTGATGGTCGGGTTACGAAACGTGAGGTTCGGGATGCGTTGAAGCAAGCCGGCTTGAACAAATAGTTTGGACTCAATGGGTGGCCCTACAAACTGGTGTTTAAGCTGTTGCACATGTTCGTCCATATTCTGACAGATGTGTTAAACCACAGTAGAGATCCATTATTTCCTAAGTCACCATGGGAGTGATCAGATCATAGTAGAAAAAAGACTAGTATGGAAGGTGTTTTGATGAGTTTAGGCCCATAACTCTGCTAAACACAGAGTTAAAGATTTTGGCAAGAGTTCATGCGAACTATTCGCAAGTTGTTATTTGTTACTTGATTTAACCCTATCAGAACTATGCTGTGATGTGGAGATCGATTATAAAACATTCGCACGATCATAGAGAGATTAGAATACGACACCGAAGCTGCGCTGATCAATTTAGATCAGTCCAAAGCTTTCGACAAGGTCGACCATCGTTTCTTGAGATTTGTTTTAGAAGCCACTGGATTTAATGGATCTAAATTCTGTATCGCCAGCCGATGGCAGTGGTGCAAATAAACAGAATGCGGTCGGGATCGTTCTCAGTCTGTACGCCAGTGTTGTTTGCTGTCGTTTGTAGTTTATGTTCTTGCGTTGGAGCCCTTCCTGCGCAAGATAATGGGCATGACGGCGAGACTAGCCCTACGCGTTATCGCTCTACCTGGTAGTGCGCATATTTGGGTCTCCGCGTATGCTTATTATGTCACCGTGTATGTGTCGAGCTGCCAAGACATTAACGGAGTGACTAAGGCACTCAAACGATACTAAGATGTCACAGGGACCGTAGGCAACATCAGCAAACCCAATAACCTGAAGTTAGCAGCCTGCGCTGTCGGACCTTTTGAACTGGTCGGATAGCCCTGTTCGGATCCTCGGCGTATCGTTCAGGCCGGACTTCCAGCTTAAAAAAAAACTAGTCGGAAGATGAGTCAAAGGTCGAATGTCGACACTTTCCCAAGCTTTACCGTAATCGCCTAAAGTTCCTCTACTGGTAAATTCTGACGCCCTCTCAGTATTTACCTTATTCGGCGAATTCCGAAATTTTCCCAGGCTTTACCTTATTCACCTTATGCGCCCCTACCTGCGAATGCTGACACTCTCCCAGGCGTTACCTTATTCGCTTGAGGCGCACTACCGGTGAATGCTGACGCTTTACCAGTTTGCCGACGCGCCAAATCAAATAAATAAGGCCTCCAGAGCTCTATTAAAATGGAAATTGACCCCCTTCCCCCTGAAAAGGAATTATTTTAATAAGAACAATAGCCCAAAGATAAATGCTGGATTGAGCAACCATTGCTTCACTACACACTCTTGTGCAGAAAGGGTGCGGTTAGGATTGATGGACCTTAGCCTCACTACACACTCTTGTGTAGAAGAGGTGCAGCTTGAGATTGAGCCACCCTTGCTACACTACAGAGTAGTCGAGTATTTAGACGTACTTTGATTGTACAGCACATGTACCTGGCCGGTATAGGCGTTGCTTAACTTTGATTGTAGATGACGTCTTGTCTAGAAGTATGAGTCGGCAGTCCGCCTACCTCTAACTATGTCGTCATGTGCGGAAGAATGAGTTAGCAAAATTACTACATAAGTACATTGATTTATTTCCAAATTACTACATCATTACGTTGACTTTAGTTTAAAAAATACCACAACTCTTACAACCCCCGGCCTAGTTGTCCCTTAGAGAACAAATATTTTTTTCTGGATTGTATATATTATACGACGGGAAGAACGCTGGTCAAGAAGGTATCAAATAGATGAGGCTTTGTTGAGTAATTTCGGAGCCTTAGCCGGACATAGTAGATACATACATACATACGCACTTACATACATATACACAGACAACTCTCCTTTATATGGGGGAAGAGATATTAAACAATGTAAACTCTTTGTTTATATTTTCTACTTAATATTATGGTATAAAGAGTTAATATAATGTATTCGTTTTCATGTTTTACGATTATAAAATCTACTATGCTAAACTTGTTAATCTATTCGTAAACAATAACTATTATAAACTATGAAAATACATTTGAAATTTGATATATGTTGCTAGTATAACAATTCGTTAATATTTAGTATGAAACCTGTTTATGTGAACTCTTTTTATAATGTTTTTATAATCTTTTTATAATATGTACTAACAATATTTAACAGAAAGATCTAGATACAAGAGCGGATAATGATAATAAGATGAATAAAATTAAAAACATAAATAATACGGATCAGGATAGTAATAAAAGAAATAGAAGGTTAAAAACTATATGGTTTTAACCCCATATAGTATAAATGTACAACTGATATACCTAAGGACTTCTATAAAATAATTGATAATAACTTCAAAGAGAATAAGATATGACAAACATTAAAAACATGCTAATATCATCGGATAAAGCTAAGATTAACAAATTTAAAGATAGTCTTGATAATGTAGGAAACTCGCATAAAGCAAGTAAATATAACTATGCGAAAAGATGAATATGGGCATGACGGAAAGTATAATGTATAAGTGCAATGTAGTGGTAAGTAAGATATCCACAGCATATATAGGTTCGATATGAACCTTTTTACATAATAACCATATGGGATGTATTAGAAAAGCGTGTAGGAAAGGAGTTGATAAATCTACCATTTCCTCAGCTGAATATATAAAATAACTTAAAGACAAAACCCTAAGTACACTATAGAATAGTCACTATTAGTTAAAGCCAGTAAATATTTACCAAACAAGCGGAAAAGATGCAATTTGTGTATAACTGAAGCAGTTGAAATAATGATATATCGAGGAAATAATATATACAAGAAGAATGAGATAATAGGCGGCTGTTTACATAAAGGCAAATATAAATTTAGTAAATATGACGTTGGAAAAACGAATAATTTAATAGATTATATATAAATGAAAAAATAATACCTGCATCGATCTTAGAATAAATAGATATGTGAACGGAATATCTATAAATAACCAATGAAGGACTCATAGCCGAATAATAAATGCAGATATATAAAACAATGTAACACAAAAAGCAGTGTATTTTCGGTATCCCGGTTAAAGCGGTCGGCACCTTATTGAACAAAACTATAATGTAAAAAGATAAAAATTTAGAAGAAAATAACAACAAAAAATACGGAAATTAGAATAGGGATTATGAACCATATATAACAATATAAATAAGTTATTGTAACCACTACATTAAAAGTATATATGAAGAATGTGATAGATAGATTGAATAAATCAAAATTAGAATAAATTTTATATTATTTTAAGTGAATAATGTAATTGCATAGATCGGCACTAATGGCAAGGTTATAATATGAGATCTAACGGAATAATAACTAGCAGTATATTGAATTGATAAAAACATATACATTATACTATTAGAATATATTTTTTAAATTAGATAAGGGAAAAAAGGGACAAGTTTGCATATCACATTATCTTAAATTAGAATTGAATACTATTACGACCTTGATAGAGGGGTTTATTTACATAAGAAACTAAATTAAAAAAGCATCGGAGAAGATCCAAGTGATAGACTATTCAATTACCTACGGCGAAAATAAAAATATGCAATGAAACGAGTCAGTGCTAAATAGGATACCTAATTTTATCAATTATCGAAAAAGGGTTTATAATTAAATATTAAAATATTTTCTAAAAATATTGTTAATACTACCGATAATCTTTAAAATATAATTGATGCATTTAGTTATTAATGGGCTAGAAAATAGATACGTCTGCGTACTTCCGGTGATCCAGGCAAAACAGAAGTTACCTACATTTACGGAGATAAAAGTATAATGTAACAAAGGAAAATATAATATGGAATAAGATTACCAAAACCCCGAAGGAAATCAGAAATAACTGGGCGAAACAACAAAGGACACTCAGTGTGAATATATGTTATTTATTCCGGAATATTTAGATTACTAATTATAACTGAAGATGAATGATTAAAAATACAAATAGATAAAAGGATAAGATACATATATGTGACCACGTGGATATAACGAGACCATAGTTCCATGTGAATATATATATATATATATATATATATATATATATATATATATATATATATATATATATATATATATATATAATTACATGAACAATATTATAGTCTTACGTCAATCAACCAACGTTTCAATGCGTGCGAACGCATCTTTCCAAAGGCAGAACAAAAATAAATTCAAAATTAAAAGTGAGAAATTCGGAGCCTTGCGTTGAAAAACGCCAAACTGAAGCCAGGAGTGTGCTGGGATGGTGATGCCGATCAGATTCAGTTTTGGTGATTTATATGTAAGCTAACCCATTAAGTTTGCACTTGGTCACTAATTCAACGCCTTATATATATAATGTTGATAATGAGTACTGATTGTAATTTAGGCTCAACTCGCCTAGTTTTTATGTTTTTTGTGTTGTTGCTTTGTTTCGTACAATTAGCACTGAAGATAACCACACCGATAAATAAATGCACAGGAGAAGTTTACAAATATATTGGTGTTCCTCGAAACAATTTTATGGTGAATAAAAAATAAGTTTTATGAAATGACGTAAATCTGTCCTTTATAATTTAAATATGGTATAAAATTACAAAAAAAAATACTGAATATACAATAGCTCTAGCTGTACACTATGGAACTATTATAATTACTTTATGTTATAATTTTTTTTTAAATTATATAAAAAATTCTAAATATTAATAAGAAATGCACATATGTATATATATATATATATATATATATATATATATATATATATATATATATATATATATATATATATATATGAAACTAAATATAAACAATAATATAAATACATAAAATATGAATAAGCAAATAAGTAGTATAATGGATTCATCCGTACACTATAAAATACAGCCATTTTTGTAAATAACAAATATTTGTTTAGATACAGACGAAAAACATAGGTAATGAGAACATTTTAAATAACAAAATAGGTTAGGAAAAATTAATCTGAAGCAAAAAAACTAGATATGATATCAGGATTGTTTTTTAGGGAAGGGGTGTCTGATCAACACTGTTGTGTTACCATAAGATAAAATACTGTTCTGTTTTTAAATTACCGAAACAGTATTTTATTGTAAACAACTGATGATCTGTAAATGATGTCGTAAATTTTTGGAAGCAAGCTAATGTAGTGATTGCAAAAGATTAATTGACTTACAAGCAAAGTAGTTTCCCGACGAAGGACTTGGGACTAAAAGTCTGTTTTCCTATATAGTTTTAACGGTTGAAAAAACTTCTAAGACTATATATATATATATATTACCGCTCCAACCCCACTCTAAAATTAGGGAAAAAGAGATATAACTCATCTCACGTGTTCGAAATGAACTTTAAACATAACAGAAAAACAAAAATTTACTTTGTATTAGTTGTCGTTGCTATAAAAAAGGGCAGTCATTGGGTATTAGTTCTGTATTATTGTTCAGAAAAATAGGTTGTCCGGAAAGTCAGAGAGCATGTTAATGCAAAATGAGAGAAAAATAGCTCATAACAAAATTTATTTGTAGTTTATTTAACAAAATAATTTCCATTGCTAACAAAGATGTTAGCAATGGAAGGTTACTTAACTTACTAGTAGGTTACTTAACTATGCCATCAGCATAAAGTCTTTGTTTGTTTTTACAAAATGCATTTACCTCCTCATTTTAAATTATTAAATGGTGGTCCATGTAATGAGTTCTGACCAGGCAAGAAGAAGTGGTAGGCGGATGACGCAATATCAGGAGAGTATCGTGGGTGTGGTAAGAGATTCAGTCAAATTGTTTTCATTTTCCTCGAGTAGATAAAAACACCTGTGCTCGGATATTGTCTTGTTGAAATACTACCCTATTCCCGTTGATATTACCGCCCTTTATTCTTTAATTTTCGGGCTAAAATAGGCAACCGAGGACAGTACATATCAGAATTAATTGTGTGGCTATGCAAGTGACGCTCATAGTATATAATACTGTTGGAAACGCAAAGCATATTTTTATAGAGATTTATTTATTTTGGTTGTTTTGCTTGTGGATTATTCCGCAAACTTCAGATGACTTTTCCCACTACGTTTGTATGAGTCATTCATTTTTCATCAGAAAGCACGCGTGTTTTATTCAGATGAAGCGTCGGTTCATTCCATTAAAAAAGCGTATTATTACAAACTTGTCTATGCATTTATTTACGAAGAGTTTTATGAAGGACACAAACATTGCGTGCATCCTAGCAACACTAAATGCCCATAAACCTTACTTTTGGTACGTCCAACTTCCCTATTAATTCAGTTATTCTTCTCAAAACTTCCTGGTCTTATTTTCATTGTTTCCACTGCAATAGTCATCTCTCAAGCTAAGGAGTTCAGCTGTAAATTTTGCTAACCCCCTTCAAACGCCCACAGTATCTGCACAATACATCTGGCAAATATTTTATTAATTCTAAACAATTTAAACTACCCGTCTATATTTTAATTTAGAAACGATCTAAGCTCTCTCTAATTATAACTTTTCAAACGATTTGTTAACATTTAATATGATAAACTATATAAATTTTCCCTATATTTGTTACTATAATAAACCATTCAAAACTATTACGTAGTATTTACTATTATAAACTATTTTCAGTATTATTTGCAGTTTTAATAATTATTTCATGAGGATACTCTTTATTAGGTAAAAAAAATTATACGTTTGAATGCACATTATTTGTTGGAGTTGTTATCGCCACAAGCTCAAACTTAAAATAAAATTCTCCCCTTTTAGGTTGCTGCGAAAGTGCTCTATTTTTAGTTATGGAATGGGAAAAATCGTAAAATGTTCATAATCATTTAGAATTTTAATAATTAAAGAACAAAATAATTAATATTTCTAGATAGTTAAAAAAATCGCTTAACACTACTTACATGATGTTCAGGGATGAGAGAAGTGTTTTGCGTTCGGAACCCAAGAAACTTTTATTTTTAATATTATATTCGTAGAATTCTACATTTGTTTAGAAATTTACAGATGCTTCATTCGTTTTTGTTTTTGTAATTGTATTTTGTTTTATTTTCCTCTTTAAAAGAATAAATCTAATTTAATCTTGAATTTGTTTCCATATTTCTAGATATAGTACGACTCCACATATATTTATATTAACTGAGAAACATAAGATTGATGATCGGGAATATTACGATATACTGAATAGGAGAATTTCATGGGAAGTTAATAAGACGATTATGCGTTGAGAAATGTCGTTGAAATAATAATAGATGACGTGGCCAGCATAGTCACTGGATGATTTATATATATTGAACATATGAACATATATGAACATCATAATGAAAACTGATTTAAACACACTTGCTTACCAATGATATATATTATTGCATGACTGTTAATTTTCTCTAGGCTTTAAGTTCCAAATGATCTTCTCGGTATCCCAGAGAATATTAGACAGTTCCAATGGTGCTTTGCACACATAGATCATAGCGGATCTTGGTTTACTTTTCAGCCAGATACTTTCATTTCCTCGATTTATTCTTTTATTTTTCATATTACATGGACGATGTTTATGGAAAAGGGGAAAGAATTGATGTTTTTTACGTCGGTTGTCGCTTTCTATGTCGGTTATTGTAGTATAGTATATTCATCATCATTTGACTGTCAATCTATCTCTTTATCCTCGAGTGTTTTTAGTCTTTAAAAGTATTTATCCGTTATTAACGAAAGCTGTTCTCAGTGTTCCATATTTTCCCATTGTATGTTTCTATTAACTTCATCCACATTTCGGTAAGAATGACTTTTCTGATATTCTAGTGTTCACTGTTAGTATTAACAGTGAACACTAGAATATCAGAAAAGTCATTCTTACCGATTTGTAATTTCATCAGTATAAAAAGGAACTTAGAGATTTTAGAATGTTTGATGTTTTACCTCTTTTTCTCCCTTTTATAGTATGTTTTTCTTGCTTTTAAGTCATGAGTAATTATCTCTCTTTAACTGATGTGACACGCTCTTTCAAATCTTCCTCCATGTATCAATACGTGTTAAGTACTAACTTCCCCTAGGTGATTACCATATCCCTTCTCACTCTTTCACACTCTCTCTCTTTCTCTGTATCTCCCCTCTCTCTCTCTCTCTCTCTCTCTCTCTCTGCCTCTCTCTCTCTGTTTCTGAACATCGTGGAGATGTGTTTGCAATTGAACCTAAGTAATTAAAGCATAACCTCTTAACAAACGAATAAACAACACATCCACGTATTAATAAATATTATATTAAATAAATATTTTCGTCTGTACAATTTATATAATGAAGAAATAAACACCAACTCCAACCACAATTCTCTTCCCATTTATAATATATTCTGTGCATGATTCATTTTTTTCTTGTTTCTGTTTTCGTTATACTAGGGGAGGGGGATTCTTCCAAATGCCAGACTATCACCTGCTATTTAGAAGCTCCAACTGAGTGCTCTCTTAATGATTTTGACCGTTCCCTTAGTGCAATTATTTGAATTTCTTTCGCACTTAGTTTTCCGATAATATTTTCCAGATACTTTTTGAAAGTCTTCTCTATTATAAAGTCTTCTCTATTATAACTAGGATAATGTTGGTGTTTTTTGAGGTTCCAGTTTTTCTTCATATCATACCTTGGTATTTTGTCATCTTCTCCTTCTCCGCTTTGTTCAGGCCACTGTCATTTGGAACACTCACCTCAACCAGTGTTTGGTACTATTTCTTCCTTATTTAATATTACAATTTCCGGTTTTACTGTTGCATTGTTTAAGTAGGTAGGTGTGGGAACCACGTAATCATAATGTCTGGTATACTTATCATTTCTCACAGTCCTCTTTGGTAGATGTTCCCAGGACTTAGTGCACCACTTGATATTAAGGTTTTTACAGATGGTCCAGCATATGTATTTGCAAACACCATCGTGACGAGCTGTGTAGCTGACATCTGCCAACATAATTTTGCAGTTTGATATCAAGTGATTCACACTCTCCACCTCAATGTGGCAAAACCTGCGCGTGTTATCGCTTGTAAGTCTTGCCATTTTTTAATGCGTTTGTCACCAGGCCTTAGTCTTGTGTCGCCATTTTAAGTTCTTAGCATAGTAGAGGGCTCTTCATTTAAGCCACTCCAAAGATGTGTGTATTGAAGACGAAGATGCAACGAATTATAATTTAGATAAACGTCCGCAAACCTCGAAACGAGAAGGAAGCCAGATTAGGAAGCCGACACACGCGAATCGAATGGAGTCATTCACTTAATTCGATTCTGTTACTAACTGTACCACTGCAAAACAAAACCGAACTTTAAAAATTCAAACGGAACTTCCATAAACAGAGTGACTTTCGAATAACTTCCCATATGTGGTACACAATAACACGAGATTGCTTTCCTGCTGATTAAAACATGGTCGTCTTCAACTCCACTGTTAACAAATACTTGCCGAGCTGTCCTTTTCAATAAAGTAATTCTTCTCTTTCCACTCATAATCTTGCTCATCATTTAACTGACAACCCCATTAACCCTTATCCTTTGGTGGCTTTGCATTGGTAAGCGGTGGCTTATTAGTATGAAAAACTACAGGAACACTGACTAATGCTATAGACCTATCACCACCAACCGAATATTATACGACTGTTGTCCTTTGTTATCCGTTGTGACCATGTACTGCCTTCTGTGTGAAAGCTTTCTATGTTCAATTATTTAACTGAATCGGAGAACAAACCTTTATCTGCTTAATGAAAACTACATTAAGTTGAATTGTTCAAAGAACACATTATATACAGTCAAACAATTGTGGTTGGAGTTTGGATTTATTTCTTTTTTTATAATATTGAAACTATACGGACGAAAAATATTATATATATATATTCTCATATGTACGTAAATGTATATATATATATATATATGTATTCTCATATGTACGTAAATATATATATATATAAAACAACAATAATGACACGTCCGATTAAGGGCGACTGAAAGCAATATTCTGCATATTCTTAAACAATAACAAAATTAAATCGTATATATTTCGGGCAAGTCGTCATCAGACTATAGACATTAACACCGAGGGTTCAATCCTTGTCCAAGATAGCCATGCTAATGACGGCTGATAGCAAGAAAACCGTGCCCATGGATTTCTTTTAATTAATTAATATATATAAATATATATATATATATATAACTTCTTTGTAATATAGTAGGAAAACTCCCACAGAGTGCTCGATTAATTAAGAATTCAAGTTAAAAATTAGTAGCATAATATGTATTTATTTTGGTACAGAAAAATTAGTACAACATTCGTACCGTCGGTTTCAAGCTCGGAAAGTCTTAGCCACCCGGCTCTCTTCAGCTTCTGTTGTCATCTGTTTTGGAAATGTGAAGTCACATGACACTCTCGTTGGGACGCGTTATTTGCTCAGTGTGTTATGTTATAAACAAAAACACTTTAATATTTTAAAAATATTTACAGTATAGTTATAATTCCCTACACTGATGAAAGCGGAAGCTTGAAACGCTGGCGTGTGTAGGAAAAATAATCTAATGTTATTTATTTAAAATTAATATTATATATATATATATATATATATATATATATATACAAATTATTCATTTAAAAACTATACGTTACATACTTCAGAGACGTTCCATCGTTTCATTGCGATGGGTTGACCCTTTATTTTTGTTAAAATGGTCGTTAGCGAATATTCAGATCATCAGTGACTTACGAGATGAAAACAAATCGAAGAATGAAGTTCAAAGATCACTGTAACATCTTCCGGTAAGTTCACTCAAGCGTTCCTTTTGAGGAAGTACTGAGTAAATAGGGTCGGACTATATATATATATATATATATATATATATATATATATATATATATATATATATATATATATATATACTTTTTTTCCTCCTTGCATTCTGTTTGTTTTTTCAGTAGATTTTGATTATAATCTCTTCCCGTTTAAATTATATGTTCTTTGTTTATAGCGATATGTTTTAAATAAATGTCGTATTTTTTAATATAAAAGGAGGGAACAATCCTTGAAATTCTATTTGATTCTAAGTTCAAAAGTTGGTTTGAATGTTGTAAAAATTCTCGGCACATCTTTGAGACGTTTGCTTAAATGGACTCACAAACTTATATGAAGCTTAACCGTATAGTTTTAAAATATTTATTGAAAAAACAACAACTTACGATTGACCGAACGAGTGACAAAAACTCCATTCGTAGAGAAGCGAAGAGGAAATGGTAAAAAGATGCGATGAAATTTATAATGACGCCATCGCATTCAAAAAATAAAATGGTGTAGTCATCGAATGTATCATCGAATTATGATACAAATCAGATTGACAGCGGTTTTGTTGCTTCGAGCTAAGATCAACCCTCCCAGGCTGTACCTTCTCTCTGAGAAAGAGATAGTTTATTTATAATCGACTGAGGCGCCCCTATCGGTGAATTTTGACGTGGCTGCTCAGGCCCTTTTTCAAGCCAGAGTGCGCTTATTCCAATGCGATGACATCTTAAAAGCACACCTGACCTTGTATCTAACCACCTGGGAAGGAGGTAAATAATGCTATTCTGGTATCTTTCATTTCCTCAAAAGGTTGAAGCTCATATAGGCAACGACAATAGTATGAGACTTCCTGCAGTAGAGCGAAGAGTCGGTCTGCAATTTGGGAGTTGGGAGCACCCCCTTCCCATCGCCAACAATGAATCTAGTTCTTTTTAGCCTCGAGTACGAACTAAACCGTTAACATTTGTGTTCATTGTGTTGTTGTCCTCTCTCGCTTTCTGAATATATATATATATATATATATATATATATATATAGAGAGAGAGAGAGAGAGAGAGAGAGAGAGAGAGGGGGGAGAGATAGAGAATGAGAGAGAAGCTGTGAATTTTTTAATCTCGCCTAGATATCGGGTGAGAACACATCAGCAAAATGGAATGTTTTGAGGAGAGACGGGGAGCAATAACTAGTCAGCAGAGGGTTGGGGTTAGAGGCCAGGTCTGAAAGGTCAACACATTAGGATGAGTCTTTTTCGTCTCTCAGTATCAAGCGTTACACTACCTGCTAAAGTTTCATGTATCACAAAAGACCACTTAACACAAAACTCAAACATTTTGATTCATGTTTATTGTACTCTTACTGAAATCGCCAGCTTTTCATTTCAGTGAGTAAATCGGTAACAAGTTTGATATTTTGTCCAATCATCGGTATTAATACGGGCAGTCACATTTATATCTACGTGATGGGTAGCATCTGACGTGGAATCGTCTAAACCGAGTTTAATTCTCGTTTATTGTGTTCACGTATTATTTCATACGTTATTGAAATCAGTCAGCTTTCTCTTTACTCGTCTAACACAGTCTACTTGTTTATCCAGTAAAATGGCGATTCTTGTCCAATTAATTTCTTACAGAAGCATTCACTCGCAGAATTGAAAAGGTTTAAAATGTTTAATATTTTTAATATTTTTATTTAAAAAATAAAACAAATAAAATATTTAAAATATCCAGGATACAACTAACTACTGATAACGCATTAAGTCTAACAGAATTATATATAGTACAAGTCAGTAGAATACACATATTATGACATTATTAATATTTTGTAATCATTCTCCAAAAATTGTTTCACCAACAATATTTATCCTTGTGTACATATGTTTCAGAAATTTTCAGTATATCATCACTTTCACAAGATAGAAATGTGACAATCTTATGAATCACCTAGTCAGCAGATCAATTATTTATCAATTCGATACAAGTCAATAAAAATGTTGGCTAAAATTACAAACACAGACTAATATAATACCGTAATGTCAATTAAGGAACAAAAAATATTGTGCGTTTGTAATTATAGCAAACATTTTCATTGGATATTGACTCTGTATCGAATTGATAAAGAATTGATGTGCTGACGCGTTGTTTCAGTGATATTGTCAAAGATATATCCTGCTGCAAAAGTGGTTATAAATAGGAATACGTATACAAGGATAAATATTGTTTGTGTTGAATTTTTCGGAGCATGATTACAACATATTAATTAATCATGAATTCTGTATTCTACTAACTTATAATATATGTAGTGATTGGCGAGTGTTAAAAATTTCCAACAGAAAAATAGGTTTAAAAAAACATTATGCAATGGCCGTATCGGTTTCCCGTAATAATCGAAATTTTATTGGTGGGCTTTTCCTTTTTAAGGGTGAAAAAAATATATAATAAGTAACTGTTCGAAACGTAATAAAAATTAACTTTTCTGCTTATTTGAAAGGAGAAAATGATGTAAAAAAGTTAAATACTTCGGTGGTTTCCGGAAACTGGCGACAGACATTTTTAATTTTTGTATGTAATCAGATTGTATGTTGATGAAAAAATAAATGTTAATAAAAGCTCTTTAAAATACTTTAAAACATGAAAAACTTATGAAGATAGGTAGAAAAGTGACTTTTATTGCTTGTGGTAACAGTTATTGTTGACTAATTGTTTTGGGGTTTTCACTCCTTTCACTATCAGAAATTCTTGGCAATCGCCGAAAATTGATTTATAAATAATTTCTCTTTTCCCATATAGTTTTTTTTCTAAAAGTAGAAATCGAAAACTGTTTGAACAAAAGTAAGCTGATTCCCCGTTCTCCTGTTTAAAGATAATTAGGATCGGATCCCAATGCGATGGCAGTGGTAGTATTTTCTTGGTCACTTTGGCTACTACATCCGCGTAGCGTGTAAAGCAACAATCAGCGTCACAAATGTTGAATCAAGAAGATGCGCTGCATCGGAAAATCAATTTATTGCAATAAAAGATGTGTATGTTGACTCAGTTGTTGGTTTGCCAATAGCATATTCTCTAATAGACAAGTAGACTATGTTAGATGAGCAAACAGAAAGCCAACTGATTTCAATAACGACAATCAAACATAGACGTAGACGACAGTGCGATTAGCAAAAGTAAAGTATAATCTTCACTAAGGTGCGTCTATTCAATCCACACGTTTAGATGTGACATACAAACGAAAATACAATTGGAATAGAATTGGATAGCAATGTCATCTGAACTAGAAAAAGACTCGTCCCAGGACGAGAAAAATTAATTCCCGGAACAGGATTTTTGCACCAGTTTTTGCACCAGTTGTATGTGCCCCATATGAAGAGTAAAATCAAAATATAATCATACTAAACCTTATGTCTAGACTCTTTGTTCCGATTTTGATCAAAATACATTACATTATGTTGATTCTAGACAATGTCTAAAATGTAAGACTTAAACTTAAGGAGTCTTAAGTAGAAATTGAAATTCAGGGAATCTTGCTTAATTGGTGTCTAATGACTATCGATCAAATTTAATGCAAATCTGATATGTGCCTAGTTATGCCCCCTAAAAAAATTCAAAATACTCCAAACAAAATGATATTTAGGAAATATATATTAATTGCTGTTCAATACCTATTGTTACAAATTATAGAAATCGAAAGTGTCTGAATTCTCACGAAAGGTTTCTATCCCCTTTTTCCTCTCAATAAGCGATAAATTATTACGTAATTTCATACAGTTCCTCATGGCGTGCTTGTAACGCACTCGGTTCACGTCCATGTGATAGACAGTTAGAATCCTGTTATATTCAGCCACGCTAAAGCAAATTGAATTAAATATAGGTCACATTTTTAACCCTTACGCCTAGTATAATGATCAATTCATTAATTTAGGAGTATATCTCACTGTATAATATATTATAAGTAAGGCATACAGTTTGTGTATATATATATATATATATATATATATATATATATATATATATATATATATATATATATATATATATATGCGAGAAGTAAATGTACACGTTTAATATTATTAATAATGAAGACTTATATTAGAGGGTCCTACTGGGCCTGCGCAACATAATATTGAGTATTTACACTGCTGATGATTTGAACAATAACTCAGTTAATAGAGAGAAGTGAAATCTCGAGATTTTATGCAGATAAAGTTCTATTTTGATTGTTTTTACTATCAATAGAAACATTGCTGTTTTTCTTAGTATTTTTCAATTCCCTAAGCGGTAAAAATATTGCATTAAGTCGACATTTTAAATAGAACGTGTAATTATGTACTTTAATTATATATATATATATATATATATATATATATATATATATATATATTAATTTTTACGTACATATACAAGGTATCCATAGATAGACACGCGTTTATTAATTAATAAATATTAATTAATATATATATATATATATATATATATATATATATATATATATATATATTTATATATATATATATATATATATATATATATATATATATATATATATATATATATATATTTATATATATAAGCAGATTCATGACTGATGACCTTGGGTGCAGTTGTGCTTCCAATTATGAATCTCATATTTCTATTTTATTCTCATTTATTTAATTTTTTAAATAAAGTACAATGTTGTTTTTGAATTTTATGGATATGCGGCTCATCAGCGTGGCTGAATATAACAGGATTCTAACCGTCTATCACAGGGACGTTAACTGAGTGCGTTACAAGCAGGCTATGGGGCACTGTATGAAATTATGTAATAATTTATCGCTTACAAATGTATGCCCTTATTTTTGTGTTATTGTTAGCAATAAATGGTTGTACTACAGCTACTGGTGTCTTTTATCTCTAAGCATTTGAGAGCGTCCTCCCTTACAAACGTAATACGGCCCATTTTTCAGGGGCATGTATATATATATATATATATATATATATATATATATATATATATAGAGAGAGAGAGAGAGAGAGAGAGAGAGAGAGAGAGAGAGTAAGAGATAGATAGATAGATAGATAGATAGATAGATAGATAGATAGATAGATAGATAGATAGATAGATAGATAGATAGATAGATGCCAGTAGCTGTACAATGGGGTTGGTTTATTGCCGATCGAGTCCGTTCTCAGTTATTTTTGTACTTGGCCAGAATACCCACTCGGAGGTAGTTTACCCCATTTTTCGACCTGCTGTGTAGGAAACAATTAAAAAGGCTTCTAATTGCTGAATATGATCAATGCTGCACTCTCGTGAAGCTACTTACTGCAAGATGGCTATTAGGAAGAAATGGACTCTCACCTTTAGAAAATATTTAAGCATTGTTAAAGTTCGTTTTGAATATTATTTGGAGCAAGTTAGGTTTGATGAAGCCTTGAGTAACTTGTCACTGTGGTTTTAACATCTAAACACGATTCCTAATATGTCGGGTTTTGTTTTTATTAAAGTGAGATTGCCATTTCTCTATAAAAGTTTGTAAATGTTAATTTGTGTTTGTTTGCGTTTACTGCACAGGCCGTTTTCGTCCGCTCGTTGTCTTCGTCCGAATTTTGCTTTTGATTTCAACACTGTACTGTAACAAAATGGTGTCTCCTTCCAAACTAAATCATAACTCAAACTTAAAGCAAGTAACATTTGTTTTATTTTAAGAGGTTACAATGGTACTCGATATCGATACTGAACAACAGACTTGCAATTATGACAAACTTCTCTTTCAACCGAACACAAACAGTCCATTCGCACTAAAGACACTCTCACCCTGATAGCCACAGGGACTGCTCTATTTTCTAGAATATGTATAGATATTCCGCCATTCGAGGTAGGCCACACAAAAAACACTTGAGAACCATCGGCTGTTTAATATATTGGCATAAAAACGCCACTTATACTGTTTTGCAACAGCACTAAGCATGCATCATTATTGCAGATTACAATGAATACGAATCAAAGTATTGAAAAACTATTACAAGTGAGTCAAAATAATTTTCAGTTTTTTTATAATGGTATTAGATGGTGACAGGCAAACATGTCTACTTACAACTATCCATAATAGATTATTTGTACTATTATTAAATTGATAATAGTCCTTAGTTTTTTGTACTGAAATCAGATATTGAATTTTATATTGAAGCGATTTAACGAATTCAAACAAAATAGGCGAAAAAATTAAAAGTACGTGAACTAATGCGTGGATTAATTCTTACTATTTGGTATTTCAAGTACAAAACGCGGGAAAATAAAATAGTGTAAAAGATAACGTAAGGAAAGTCTATAAAATGATGTCAAAGAGAACGTAAGGAAAGTCTATAAAATGATGTCAAAAAGAAAGTAATGGAACGTCTATAACATGATGTCAAAGAGAACATAAAGAAAGTCTATAAAATTATGTCAAAGAGAACGTAAGACAAGTCTATAAAATGATGTCAAAAAGAACGTAAGAAAAGTCTATAAAATGATGTCAAAGAGAACGTAAGGAAAGTCTATAAAATGATGTCAAAGAGAACGTAAGGAAAGTTTATAAAATGATGTCAAAAAGAACGTAAGAAAAGTCTATAACATGATGTCAAAAAGAACGTAAGGAAAGTCTATAACATTATGTCAAAGAGAACGTAAGGAAAGTCTATAACATGATGTCAAAGAGAACGTAAGGAAAGTCTATAAAATGATGTCAAAGAGAACGTAAGAAAAGTCTATAAAATGATGTCAAAAAGAACGTAAGGAAAGTCTATAACATTTATGCCAAAGAGAACGTAAGAAAAGTCTATAAAATGATGTCAAAGAGAACGTAAGGAAAGTCTATAAAATGATTTCAAAGAGAACGTAAGGAAAGTCTATAAAATGATGTCAAAAAGAACGTAAGAAAAGTCTATAACATGATGTCAAAAAGAACGTAAGGAAAGTCTATTAAATGATTTCAAAGAGAACGTAAGGAAAGTCTATAAAATGATGTCAAAAAGAACGTAAGAAAAGTCTATAACATGATGTCAAAAAGAAAGTAAGGAAAGTCTATCACATTATGTCAAAGAGAACGTAAGGAAAGTCTATTAAATGATGTCAAAGAGAACGTAAGGAAAGTCTATTAAATGATGTCAAAGAGAACGTAAGGAAAGTCTATAACATGATGTCAAAGAGAACGTAAGGAAAGTCTATAACATTATGTCAAAGAGAACGTAAGGAAAGTCTATAAAATGATGTCAAAGAGAACGTAAGGAAAGTCTATAACATGATGTCAAAGAGAACGTAAGGAAAGTCTAAGCAGACTTGGAAGCAAAACTGATTTGTGTTTCAATAATTGTACGCGTGGACTAGAAAATATTTTAAAAAAACACTTTCTGAAATTCTACCGGAAGTTGATACCGCTATAATTTCATCAAGTGTTTTTTGTAATTTGTTTTTCTTTCACTTATTCTTGTCATATTTCTAAGAATTTTATCATTCTTTTAGGTTACAGTTCTTTTTTTTGTATGTCTGTTTTATGCTATGTCAACTTTTTCTAATTTATCACCACTTATCAAGGCCAAACGCCACTCGAAGATGATAACGGTTCATAGGATGGGGGGGGGGGGGGTGATTGCCAGTGTAAATATAAAAAATCTTATGATAGGATTCAGAATGATAGACGGAATGGACCAAGTTCAAATAACTGTGGGGAACGGTTCATCACGGGAATTTGTTTATATTCGATTTGAAGACGACCATATAGTAATCTGCAGGAAAGCAGTCCCGTGATGATTTGTGACACACACGGTAAGCCCTTGTGAAGAAGATCTGTGGAAATCTGCGAGGCACTAGTCGTAAGAAAAAGAGTTATTGCTGTGAGTGTCTTACCAGGAAAAAACAGCAATTGGAGTGCAGTCGATTACGGTGGAAATAACGAAAGTCAGAAAATAAAAACGTAACATTTTTTTACGGATATTTTAGCTTTACAATATTTAATTCTACAAATCTCCAGCTGGGCTATGCGTGTGATACTGCATTTTTTGGGGTTTTTGTACGTACGCAATAGAATTGTAAACAAGGGTTTGTTGATTGAAAGAAGAAAATGAAGTAAATTCGGTAATCATTAGTATTAGCGACATTAATTATTTTTAAAGTAAATACAATTGGAAAATTAGTCCAATAAAAATTATTTTGATTTACTTACTCATTTGTGACCTGTCTGTGTCAAAAGAAAATTTAACATGTAATATAAGTTTATAAGCCCGTTAAGTTACTGTAAATATCGGTTCTGAGCAAAGTAGACATGTTTGTTTAATCAAAGGAAGTAAGGACTAATAACGTAAACGAAGATGCTACTTTCTCAGAACCGATATTTGCGGTAACTTGATATTAAATATTGTGGTAACTTATATTGAATACTAAATATTTTTTATATTTACACTGGCAATCATCCCCCCATCCTATGAACCGTTATCATCTTCGAGTGGCGCTTGGCCTTGATAAGTGGTGATAAATTAGAAAATAGCTCACAAATTATAGGCAAACCAAATAAATTGCTTTTAAAATAATTTATGCCATAAACAGTAATGATTACCTGAATATAATTTTTGACAGCAGTTTAAAATCAAATGCAGTATAAATCACATAAAAGGAATGATAGTCAGATGACGAGGAAACAAAGAAACGGTGGTTGAAACAGTGGGGGAAATGGAAATGATAATCTTAATAACATGACTAGCAAAAGACACGGTTACATTTGACAAATGTTGTCATGGCAACGTCTGAAATGCATCTTTTTAAGTAATCACAGAAGAAGAAGAAGAAGAAGAAGAAGAAGAAGAAGAAGCGATCTTTCTAGAAATCATATTTTGCAACTTTCATAAGAGAGACACGAAAAAAATGTCAATCGTTTGTAGACTCGCTTTTATCATAAATAAAAAATTGCCCACGACAGTTTTTAGATAACGAAGAAAGAGCAGACTTATTTCTTTAAAAATGCCAAGAGGTTCGTGAGATGTTTCATGTGAGTTAAAAAAAATAATTGCCAACAAAGTTGAGGAAAAAGATCCTTTCAATTTTTTTTTAAAAACCTTTATTCACCCCCCCCCCAAAAAAAGAAAACAACTCATATTCCCACTGAAATGTAAAGGGCTATTGTGGTAGGAGTCAGGTTGTTTTTGGGGGGAGTGGGCAACATGTAAGGGGCTGGGCAGCAAGATGTTTTACATTATATTTAAATGTCTACTTGTTTGCACGGTCCGGGAAACAGGGAGTAGAGATGGAATTCCAAAGGCAAACGACCCGGAGATAGAAGCTATCATAGTAGAAAATATTCCAGTATCTAGGGAAGGGGTGGGATTTTGCTGTTGGTCGGTGGGTCGGGATTATTTATATTGGGAGGATACAAGTGCAACAAAACTCATTTGAATTAATCAAAAAACGTCTTCACAATTAGCCTGTCAAATGAGAAATGACAATAAACAATCCCTCGATAATTACTTGAACAACGTTACATGGTAACTTGTTACAAGTTCCCTTTCAGTGAGAACATGTGAGAATTACAATGTATTAGAAACATTTATATTCTCTTTTATAATTTCACTAGTCTACCCGTTTCAGCAAAAATCACAAAGGAATGTTTATTTACGCATTGAAAAAATTAGACATTATATTTATATTCATTTTTTTTACAAATGAGTCACCTTCTATCAAGGCCTAAAGACATTCGAGCATACATTTTAATAAGATAGAATTGGTACGTTTTATTACTTATGCGGGCGGTTTAGATAACTAGACCTTCTTCCCACTAGATACGAAGTGGTTTTTGTACTCTGTCAAGACAGGAAGCAGTGATTTGACAGCTGTTCTTCATCTTGGAACACTTATATAGTGGATTACATCAGGGGATAGGTATTTTAGTGGGCTTTAAAGTGGTGATAGGAAGACAGGTTTTTGCTGTGAATGTTTTGCAAAGACGAACGAAAGATTGGAGCTGAATCGAGCACCTTTTGCGGGACGGAAGCCAATTATGGCGATGGCAAATAGAAATGACAAACACACGAATATCATTTGTACATGAAATAGCTGATTTATTTGGCCGTAGATGAATAAGAGCAGCGGGGTCGTAAGCTTCGAGTGTCTGGTCGGGTTACTACGCAAACATTGGTGATCGAAAAGTTCACGTTACTGAGATTGGATCTGGTTGCACTCTCCAATCGATTCTAGTCGAGTGTGAATATCGCACTAAGGTCAAACGACTACTGGGCAGGCTGAATAGGAAGTTATTTTGGGAAGTAAAGGTAACGTATTACATTGTAGCTAGTAAGTTGTACTAAAAAGGACAGGTAAATACGTACACTTTGTAGTGACTAGTTTCTCCTGGGAATGTCGAATAGAATGTCAGTGTTTGTTCAGGAAAGCGGATCGTCAGTTGCTGTCTCTGTGTGATAGGCTTGTCGATCAACGGCTGGAAAGGCCAAGATAGTCGACAGACAGACTAATTCGTCCGAATATCAGCAGAAGTAGCGGGTTGGGATTAACCTGGATATCAGCAGAAACGTAGGCGGCTTTCGTCATGTGTATGATAATTTTTTTCCCGTTTAAAAATATTAGATCCCAATGGTTCTGATTCAGGTAATTTTATGGGTCATTATGTTTTTCTATGGCCTATCCCACATTAAGCCCGATCTTCTGCCACATCTGTATTTATGAGAAGGTCGATAAATACTAATTTAAGAATATTGATGACCCTTATGAATCCAATCTACATCCGAGTAAATATCATCGGATAAATAAACTAATTACAGTTAAAGAATGCCAACGGTTAACAATCAATATTAATTTTGATCATGAGAATTGTCCCCTCCCCAAAACACAAAACCAAGTAAACGAAACAATAATATATTTTATTTTGAATATCAACTTTTTCCATTGAAGAGGATTTTCTTTCTTAACTTTACAGAGAAAAATAATTAATTTGACATCTGTAAATATGATATTCTTCTAGATACAAATAATTTTAAAAACTAAAAAAAGGAGTCCTTTATAGTGCTTTTCTTAAAATTATTTAAAATTATTTATAGTGCTTTTCTTAAAATTATTTAAAATTATTTATAGTGCTTTTCTTACAATTATTTAAAATTATTTATAGTGCTTTTCTTAAAATTGGTATACTAGAATAATCTTGCCAACTTTGGTCAACTATTGGTCAACTAATTGCAATTGAAAATATTGGTACAGTCCAGAAAATCGAAATATTGGTACAGTCCAGAAAATCGAAATATTGGTACAGTCCAGAAAATCGAATTAAACGATAAAAAGAAAATTCGTATGGATTAGCATGGGTTTTTCGATCAGCTGGATGTTGTGTTTGCATGGGTTTCCCTAGTTATTTTTTAAAACAGATGCTCACAAAAGTGACCACGTGAAAGTTGCCAACAACCGTAAGTTAACGTAGTGCTATTTAACCGATTATCTCAGGGCCCAAATCAACTTGATAACATGAAATAAATAGCGATAGCTATTTTTTGGAAAAATTATGGGCAGCGACTGAAACAATTGTTACGAAATTAATCTAAATGTATATTGTTTTTCAAGATGTTTAATTTATTTTGGGTGAATTGTTTCTGTGCTTCCTGTTCCGTTGCGGTATTCGCCCTGGGCGGCTTTAGCCGATTTCTATCAAAAGAAGAAAGTTTCTAAAGTATATTAAATTCACAAACGGCCTCTAATCGCATGTATGTATATATCGATTGGGCAGATGCTTTTGATGACGTTAATTTTTGCTGTTTGTTTTTTGCAGATAGGTGTCGCCGTCCTCCACATAAGCGTCTGGTATCCTCATATAGTCACCCATCTAATACTGACTAGACTAAACGTCGCTTTACTTCTGTGATATAACGACACGCATTGATATGCTTGATTAGAAGTTTATAAAGAAATAGTTTTTGCGGTTGTGTTTCCGCCACATTTGATCAATTCTTATGCAACCGACAAAACAGTAAACATGACTGCAACATAATCATCCAATTCATTGGCTTAGTGTGTAAGTAAATCAAAGATTTCTTTGTGAGCAAAACAACGTCAGTTTTGATTGGTCTAATCTGGCCATGACGCCATTTTAACGCCTACATATATATATAAATATATAATTAATTGACGTGAAGCGAAATGTCATTTTTTTTTAATTGTTGGTTCAGTAAATCATCGCTCTTAATTCAACTGCGACAGTTTTTCCCGGCCACACGCCGGCAGAGTGAAGTTTAGCATTGTTCTAAAAGAGGTCGAGTTCGCACCATTTACTATTGAAACACTTATCCTTTGTGACTACGTCGACGTTTGACTGTAGTCGGTTGTTTTGCAGTTGTCATGTCTTGTTTGTCGAACTTTTTTAAAATTTGCGAAGTAAGTAATAATAAGTGCTAGCAATTTTTTTTTTGTATAAAGCATGTTATTTTTTAAAATCTAATCACAATGAATACGTATTTAATGATAGTGATAGGTTTCACGTTTAAGTAAATAAAAGATATTTTTGTGAGAAAAACAACGTCAGTTTTTATTATATATCAATATTATTTGGATTATTTAAAGCCGAAGTTTTACATATTGCAGATTACACATTACAGACGATTAGATGAACACAAGTTTTACCCATAGCTGAAGATGAGGGTGATTTCGGGTATTTACCTTTCCCGGAAATTGTCACAGTAGATTCAATAGGAGGCGTCACAGTGTGGAATACAATCCCTTATGCAAATCGCGTGATTCTCTATGCGGCAGCATTTATCTATTTCCAAGTTTGTTAATATTTTCTAAACTAAGGAAATATTTTTGTGTTTTTTTATGTTGAAACACAATATTATTGCAAATAATATATTGTATAAAATAAATTGGACACAAATTGCTTTTTTACCAATAATGTTTCTTTACTTATGTCATATCTGTTTATATTTAATATGTAAGCACCATCATGCAATTAAATTTATATAGATGTTTACCAATAATTGCGCAAAAGTTATGGGGGCGTGCCTTTCTGAACAATAATAGTATTTAAATGATCACAAAATTATAAGGAGTTGAAAATAATCATTATTCAAAAGGGTTACTATATATATCATATATCGATATAAATTTGATTGCATGGGCAATATCACTACTTACAATATACATTTAATTCCATATTGAATATACACAGATATAACATAAGTAAATAAACATGTTATTATTAATAAAGCAGTCAGTATGTTCTGATCGACCTAGGCGAGATAATACTGATTATTGTCTATCTACGGTTAACAGTGAAAATGGAATGCCGCGATTTGACGCTAATTAAGTCCACTTTCAGATTTAACTGCACATAATACATTATATACGATGAATACAAGTTTCTCCTTTACCAATAACTAGGGTAAAGTTACGAGTCGTGCCTTTATGATAGTGGTCGTGGTCGGTAGTGACTAGCGTCCGGGTTTCGAATCTGGGTGTCGCTGCACTAACTACGTCTTGCCACACTTAGTATTCCATAACTATTAGAATAATTTTCTAAATAAATCAGATGATATTATCAAACTCTAAAGAAATCTAAATCCCGTAAGAGCTGACCAAATTAGAAATGTTTGATAAAAACAAAAAGGAATGCAAAAAACTAAATTCAATTAAGGTTAAGAGTGAAAACTGCAAGAAAATTGTATATATGAAAAAAATAAGAGTAAAAAATAGTAAAAAATATAAAATCAATAAACTTCCTGGATATTATACTTAATTTTACATTAGAATATGTATGAGCCATACATGAAAGTAAACGCCAAGCTAATATACTTATACACAAAATCCAACTACCACCCTCATCCATTATTAAACATATTCCTGGTTTTATTGAATGGCGACTTACTAACAATGCGTTTCTTTATTGAATGTTACTTTTTCTAACATAATAGCTCCCGCATAGTCTACCAAGCTCCATCATCTGGCCCATCGCCACAATGTTGCATCCCTGTTCTTGTTTTATCACGTTCTTATACGGAATGTTTTTCGACGAACTTACTGCACTTGCACTCCGTCAACGTATATACCCCCGACAAATCCGTTTTGCAGCAAAATCCACCCCTTGACTGTAGAGATCTCCGCACATTTTACTGTTATAGCTTATTTCCTCTGACTGCTTACCATTGGAATTCTATCCCTACTCTCTGTTTCCACAACTGTATCAACATGCAGCAATTTAAATGCAATGCCAACAAACATATTGCTGCTTAACTTCCCACTTAGGATCCCCCCATAAATATGGCTCCTCGTTACAGTAGCCCCTTACGTCTCAGTGGAAATATACCTTAGGGTAAATAAAAGTAAAATATATTTTTTTAATGTTGACTGAATAACAACAAGTGATCCACTTAAAACAAATTCATGCGTCTAAGATCGTCTGATAGGGACTCATCAGCCGACCGATCTGATGGAGTTAAGTCCACACGTCTACAGAAAATACCCTTCGTATGCTCGATGTTTATTAAATCCGTTTTCTGCGTGATAATCGGAAATGCTCATCTCCAAAATGATCCACCGAGACTTTTTGGCACAAATGTTTTTTTTTCCACGCCTTAACAACAGTGGTGTTATATGCCGCTAGATCTGCGATGCTGCATAAGTTTTTGGTTGATTGGGATAGATAAAGAGATGATCCATAGGTTGGACAACATTTCTACATATACGAGGGGCGTTCAATAAGTAATGCCCCATGACCCATTTCCCATAGCAGTTGATTAATGAAACTTGGCACAGTTATTAGTTTTTCTCTGCATAGGAACCACCCAGAGTTATGCATTTCTCCCATCGTTTGATGCAGCTCTGGACACTGTTTTCGTAGAACCCCATGTTGGTCCTCCAACAACATCGTAACTTCAAAAATCAATGCTGCATCATCTGGGAAACGCTTTTCTTTCAGAAACAACTTCATGGCCGGGATAGGATGAAAGTCAGAGGGTGCAAGTTCAAGAGAGTAAGGGTAGGGGGAAGATTTCATAGCCACACGCCCGTGCTTCCGATATGGCGACATGCGAGTTGTGGACCGGAGCGTTGTCCTGATCTTGCCCAGACTCTTGATTTTGATAGCTTCTCTTAATTTCATCAAAAGTGAAGCGTAATAGACTCCTGTAATTGTGGTACCCTTTACCAGGAAACCTGTCATCACTACTCCGTCCTGGTCTCAGAAGACTGTGAGCATGACCCTGCCAGCGGAGGGCTGCACCCTTGCCTTCTTTGGAGGTGGTGAGCCTAAGTGCTTCCACTGCATTGACTGGGCTTTGGTCTCTGGATCTTAGTGATAGACCCAAGTTTAATCCTGTGTAATCAATCTTTTTAAAACTTTGACTCATCTTCTTGGCACATCTCCAAATTCATCCTCGACCATTCGACGCGTTCTTGCTTCTGGAAAGGTGTGAGCAACCTGGGAATCTATCTGGCAGACACCTTATGCATATACAAATGGTCATGAATGATAGTTTCCACAGACCGTGTACTAATCTTGACCTCTTGGGCTATTTAGCGAATAGTAATGCGTTGATCTTCCAAAATGGCAGCTCCAACATGACGGACAAGTGCCTCATCAATGACAGAAGAGGGACAACCAGATCTGAGAGCTGTTTCCACAGACTCCCGGCCATGTATGAATTCACGATGCCAGCGTTTTACAAGGTCATATGATGGGGCATCATCACCATAAGTTTCTTTCATTTCATCAAAAGTCTCATTTGGTGTGCGCCATTTCAAATACAAAAACTGGATCACTGCGCGACACTTAACTGGCTTCATTTCACACCTGTAATGATTTACCACAATTAGTTCAGAGCTTAATTTTCTCGACATAACCCATACAGATATAAGTCATTACACATGCAAAATTTCATCTAGATCAGACAACTGGAAGTGGGTCAGGAGCACTACTTATTGAACGCTCCTCGTATTTGTCAGCATTGTAATGTTGGAATCAATTTCAAACTCTAGCAATTTGTTTCGGAATGTTTTTCTAGACAAGGATTGATAATTTGTATCATTTAGACTATTCGGGCTATTTATTTTCATCGTTGATGTTATTCTCACAACGTTTAGGTCGATGTAACCTACGACATTTTTCAGGTGCGTTTTGGGAATATTTATGCTCAACTCGGTAATCTATATTGAATTTCGCACGGAAACTTTTATTTTACCCTCGGGGGTAGCTTGCTCTCGTTTCGTCAGCTATGACGGAGTAGAAGCCTTAAGTAATTCGTAATTGTGGTCTTAATGTTGCCTGTGCTGAGGATTGAACCTTCAACCCCCAGAAGACTGTCACTTAGAACGGATTATAACTTAGCACTTTTATTCGCAAGGGCATGCGGCGAAACGAATTATTTCCAGCCTTCAGCAATTTGGTGATATTATCACGACAAAATGTAAGGGATAAAATGAGGAATGTGCAAACTTTTTTGTCAGCAGTAGTGAGCTGGATAATAAACTAATTCAAACTTCCCTGATTAATAAGTCAAAATTGTTTTAGTTAGACATCGATGCGTTTTCATTACTGGTTCCAGTTTCTTAATTAGGCAGGATCCTTTTTACATGCCATCCAGTAACTTCTAATATAAACCGATTTGCAGAATTGTCCTTATGTATACCGTCGTAGAATATGCATTCGGTTATACTGAGTTCATGCGGATTTACAATAATCATTTACATAATAATACTGTTACGAAAGATATTAACCCGCACCCAAAGCTACGGGTAAAATAGTACATCGTGCTCAAGTAATCATATGCAACGGACCGTTTAATATTTGCATTAGCCTTCTGCACTAAATAACTAAGACAGTGTTAATATGTCGTAATACAAACAAATAAAAACAAGAATTGGATATGGTATATTTATATTTACTGATATTAGTTTCATATTTTGTTCACCAAGTTATGTGCGTTTTACTTCCAAGACTTCCAGATAATAATTGTCGTGATTGTTAAGAGTGGGTGCATTTCGAACAAGCCCTTTGGGGTAGAGATTCCTTGTCAATGTCTATTAAAATGTTCTTAAGTTTATATGATTTCACTCACGACTTCGTAATTTATGATAGGAGATATCAAGAAAATGGATGAGAGCAGTCTACCCTAACAAAATTCCGTCTGAAATTCCTGTGAAGTTACCAACTATAACAATATGAACCCGTCTTTTATAGAATATTAGAGACGAGTGTGTAAGAATAAAACTAGTAAGGTAAATTTACACGTAGGGTTAAAAATTAGGTAGAGTGAAATTGTCCATTTAAGATTAGGAGAAGGAGGTGTGTCCTGCCTGTGACGTCATTAGAACAGGGAGCGGATGAAGCAATTTGGTAGAGAGAATCGGGTGGACGACCAGAGAGTTCGGTTAGCCTTTTGAATAGCTGCTTCCTCACCGCATGCGGGAGGAGGTGGGGGTGTTTTATACGTGTGCGTGTATGCTCTGAAGAACAAATAAATAACCAAAATATTTTTAAAGCTCAATTGTTTTTGTTGGTGTGTCTGTTTTTTAATAATGTTCGTAAAGGTGGTTAACAAGAAAACTAGACATTGAGGGAGAGAAGAGGAAATGGAAACCTTGACTGGCACATCAGCACCGAAAGGCAACCAGTGAATCCCGTCAACGAACCGTAAGGATTCAAGAACACCGCATCGTATGACACTTTCAGAATGTCGGAGAATACAATGACCCAAAGAGACAAGATGAGGAAAACAGTCCGAAATGGCATGAATAATTCAAACCAGATCTAAAATTCCTCTTGACCGTTCATTGCTTCCTATGGTCAGCATACTAGGATAGAATTCATTCTTGTCGGTACAATTCTTTCCATCATAATTATTAGGACCAATAAATTTGGGTTCGAGCAAACTCATGATATTTTAATATTTCCATTTCAAAATTACTATCTCTTAAACATTCAACGCATTCTAGGATTATGTAAACACATATCAAAGTTGTTTATGTTATTTTAATTATATTTAACTTAAACGTTATTTAAACATTGTTTAACTGTTAATTAATTGGATTTCATTGTTATCATGCTTTTGTGCAATCGAACAATTTTTATTTTATATATTATCTTTTTCGTCTCTAGTTTTCTCTTGTACCTATTCTTTCTTTCTTTCTTTCTTTCGCTCTCGTTCTCTTCTTTCTTGACGTGTTTCTTTCATTTTTTCCGTCTAATTTCTTTGATATATTCTTTGTCTGCTTTGTCTTATTCATCACCGTTTTCTTCCTTTTTCTTATAAATTTTTGGTGTATCAGCTTTTAATACGTAATAATACAAGGAAATAAAATCTTACAATCAAACATATTTTAATTAATAAATTACTTGAGGAAATAATTGTTAATTCATTCTTAATAAAAAACACATTAAGGTGTCATTATTCCAAATTTTGCTAATAACGCCAAATAATAGTTTGATGGTCATCTGTTTACCACTGGAACTTGATTAATGTTTTTACATTAAATCAATCGTAATACAGCTACATACATACATACATACATATAACAAGTAATACTTTTTTCAGAAAAAGTTAAATATATACACTTACAATATACACATACATACTCACACACACACACACACATATATATATATATATATATATATATATATATATATATATATATATATATATATATATATGCGTTTGTGATTGGGTGGGTGTGGGTGGGTGTGCGTGTGTTTATGTGTGTACGTGTTTATAACTTTATATATATATATATATATATATATATATATATATATATATATATATATATATATATATGAAGAGAAGTGGGGGTAAAATGAGATGAAGAAAAGAAAGCCAAAAACTATGTATTAATCAACGTTTCGCATTTATTGAAAGACTTCCTCAATATGAAGAAACAAATGTAGAAAAAGCATACAGAATATTAATTTTGATTTGTCAGAAAGTGTTCAGACTTCGGCATAGTTGTTGACATGAACAAACTTCCTAGATAAAGTAGCTATAAACTAATAAGTCGAAGCCATCAATCCTATTCATCTCGCGTCCTTTAAAGGAGACAGGCCACTGCTGATACCGCTATAACCAAAATCATTTTTTTTCATTCTCTGCTTGTTCACATCAACAACCATACCGAAGTCTGGACACTTTCTGACAAATCAAAATTAATATTCTGTATGCTTTTTGTACATTTCTTTCTTCATATAGAGGAAGATTTTTAATAAATGCGAAACGTTGATTAATACATAAATCACATAGTTTTTGGCTTTCTTTTCTTCATCTCATGTTACCCCACTATTCTTCATATATACATAAAAACTAAACGTCCCACAATTAATAATGTCAATTATGAAACTAGTCGCAACATTTTAACGTGTCTAGCATAATAATTAACATTACCAAATTCTTAGCCATTAGGTAGTTATGCGTTTGAATTGTATGCACTTTATTTAACGTCATCAATTTCTGAACGGTTTAAACAGTCAAACTTTAAATCTCTCGTATGTGTAGAACGCCATCACGCTCTCATGTACATTTCAACTTTACAGACGCATTTTCAAATATAAACTACTTGCCGTTATAATTCAAAAATAAGCACAACAGTAAAGACACTAAACTAATACCGCCTGGAGATGATTTGACGATTCAAATCGAAAGTACTTGCAAAAAAGAAAAAAGAATGGAACAAGAAACTCATGGATCATATTTACATCAATTTGACCGAAACATTAGATGGACAATTCGGAAAATTGAAAAAAAAAAAAAAAGTCGCATCAAACAAAACCACTCCGTGTTATTTAATAATGTTTGCCTAAATGAAAATATGCTGCCTAAATACACACAATATATATATATATATGCGTCTTGGTCCAGTGGAAGAACGCTGGACTATAGACATCAATATCTAAGGTTCGATCTCTGTCTAAGTTAGCCATGCTGATGACGTGTCCATGGATTACTTTTATGTACGTATCAAAATAAATAGAAATATATATTAACGCAAAATACGTCCTATGAAGTAAAGGGCGACTAATAATGCAATTTTCTGTAGCTTAATCACTTATTATTCAACGTCGATTTCGAAGAAAAAACTCACACATTTTCTCGAGACAAATGTACAGCATAATTAAACAATGCAAGTAATCATATGAATAACCTCCGTCTTCAGAAATAAGTACTATATAAAAATAACACACTCATCTATTGTAATTTTTTTTAAAAACTAACCTTTAATGTTTAAAATATTTTACATTGGAATTCTCATAAGAATCGATCCGAACCATATAAAAGAATTGTATCAATATTATCATATATATATAGTATATATAATATAAAAATCAATTGATAGAAAACAAAACACAGCCGAATCAAGACACAAAAAATTTAACACACAAAGGACACAGTACGATTTCAGATAGAAATCTATGCAATAATAATAAAAAAGAAATAAAACAATAGTAAATAGGAAAAAAATTATAATTATGTTTCGGGTACAATATCAATTTATTAAAACAAAAATGTATAGCAAAATATTAAAATATAAATAAATAGTTGTGAATTAATCCCTGAGCAAACAATAATATAATTAAATTAAAAATAATAAATCTATATTTAAAGTCAAACGGATTCTCGAAGTTTTTCATCGATAGGTTCTCTCCTACAAAAGTAATATATCATTTTCAATAGTTAATCAATTACGGAAATTATTATTAGTAAGAGAAACTTCCCGAGATTCACTGCTATTTTACATTGAATAATCAACAGATATCTCAGAATGAGGCGTATACTTGTTCAGTTTATTTAAACAATTTAAACGGATTTTTCAGAGACATCCATTTATATATATAGAGAGAGGCAAAAATGCCTTCAAAAAACATGTATTAGATGCGAGTAATTAAATCAAAAGAAAAATAAAAATATTTCGAAACATTTAACAAAATATTTCAATTTTTGCCTCTATATTTATATTAACTTTCAAAAGATGCTTTATAAAATGAACTTTCCTAATTTATAACTCGCAGCGACCATGCGCAATCAAGTTCTATTCTATTTAAAACAGACATTTTCAACAATAGTCCACAACACCGGACGTGACACTTCATCAACACCAGGAAGTAAATTATGGAAAAAAAAGGTTATACCTTTATTTGTCTTGGCTCTGTCGAAGCTTGTTTTTTGTCAAGCGAAATATTAGCTAAAAAAAAAATCAAGATGAAGAAAACAAACGGAAGGTATTTTGAAATATTTTGTTAAATGTTTCGAAATATTTTTATTTTTATTTTTATTTAACTACTCGCATCTAATACATGGTTTTTGAAGGCATTTTTGCGTCTATATTTATATTAACTTTCAAAAGATGCTTTATAAAATGAACTTACCTAATTTATATATATATATATAATATATACATGTGTTTTTGAGTTTATTTTTGCTAGTTGTTGATTTGCTTATCCTTTATTCCATTTTTATTTTTACATATATATATACATATACGTTTGCTATTTATATATCTTATGTGTGCAGATGCGTTTATGCATGTGTGTGTATATGCGTTCTTGTCTATACACACACCTACAGACATGCAGTCACACTCGTTTTTATAAGCATGCAGATGTGTGTGATCTGTAGTCGGAATAATGTGTGATCGGAAGTATGAATAATCTTGAGTTTGAAAGATAGGGATGAGCTTGAATTTACATCTGCTGCATGAGTGTATATGCTGTAAAACAATAATTTTTGTTTTCTGGGATTTTTATGTTACTTTTATACATAAAAAACTTTATTGTTCAGTATTTTGTTTGCGCCTATATAAGATATGTTGCATGTTGTGCATTCTAGTATATAGATAACATTTTTGAAAGGATAGTGTATGTCTTTTTATTTTGAATGTCTGTGTTAGGTTTCTGAATGTGTATGAGTGTCCCTCTATTATTATGTTACAAATTCCTTACTTTTATTGTTGCATTTTGTGACCTCTTGTATATGTGTTCGTTGATTTTGGATGAGGTTTAAATGTGTGTGAGGTTTATTTTGGTTGTTTTTAGTATGTTGCTTAGTTGGTTGTTTTGGTTGAGTATATATATATATATATATATTAATATATATATATATATATATATATATATATATATATATATACAGAGAGAGAGAAGGAGGGAGAGAGAGAGAGAGAGAGAGAAAGAGAAATACATTCCAGAAGGAAATCCGAGTAATAAACAGAGCAAGAATGAAATTAAAATAACACTGAATCACATAATGACCGCAGGGTTGAAATAAATCATTGCACCGGTGATTATGTGATTTCGTGTTATTTTTATTATTATTATTATTATTATTATTATTATTATATATATATATATATATATATATATATATATATATATATATATATATATATATATAGTATGTATCACAAGTAAGTTGACAAAAACATAAAGTGCTCGATCGTAGGTTATATAAAAACTAACATTGCAGTGACTGTTGGGGATACCCGGATTTCATCAATCGGGGCATCCTGGATTTAGGATAAAATTAGGGTGGTCATCGCAAAAAGATTCGTCAGTCTCCCTTTGGTATTGAATGTTCGAAAAACGGGTTTACGGTGTTAATCCCCCACAAAACATATACAGTCTGTTTAAAAGGATGCCTGTTTCTAGTTACTTGTTTATGTGTGGAACGGGTTACTGTGTATTTTAATTATTTAAAAAATGTATTTTTTTGGTTCATTATTTATTTAGGCGAGTTGGTTTTCTTTTGCAGATCTGTTTGGTTTGCGTGATAATTTTTGGGTTATAGCGCTAGCAAGCAGAGTCCAGACTGAGTCTGTACTAGGTTCGTGCCCAACGACCGTCTGAAACTGTCACTTCGTACACTGATGATAGCAAAAAGATTGAACCGCCGGCGTAAGTAGGTTAAAATAATTTAATATTTATTTAAATATATATATATATATATATATATATATATATATATATATATATATGTGTATGTGTATGTGTGTGTGTGTGTGTGTGTGTATATATATATAATATGAAACTAAAAGTATACTTTTAGTGGATAGAACCTATAGTGATTATACGAGATAGAGCAATTATAAAGATAAATGAAAGAAGAGGGATAAACATGTACGAATAACAAATTTATTTCAACTTCAAAGCAAAGTGTACTCGGTAAAAACATGTTTATTATTCTTTCCTTGAGCCAAGGCTTTTAAAAGATAAATATCTTATCATCAGAGGAATTACATAGATAGATAAGTTGCCAGTGGAAAAGTCAAAATTCAAAATTAAAAAAAATATTAAGTAATGGAGAGTGAGAATATGGGGTCTGTCCAGTTGGTAAATGTCCGTGTATAAGGTGTCCAGTGAAAGGAGATTTAAAGATGAAAAAGAAATGTTCTTTGTGAAGGCAGCATTGAAAATATTCAAGAATGCAGTAAATCTAATGGAAAGATGTTTAGTGCAATCGTAGGTGGAACGCAGTTCTGCGTTTCACCTATGATTCAACTGAACGATCGAACTATTTTTACAGATCAAATGAAAACAATGCTTCCATTAGTAAACAATAAACACGAATAGATAATTAATGGAATGCCCTTTTGCAAAGCAATATTCACATTAGTTAACTTTACGATGTTGATCTCATACACGTGATCACTATATTAGAAAGCTATCGTTCTTCTATTGTAAACATAGCATTGCTGGGGAAAATTGAAGTAAGAAAGAATCGCAAACCCCAAGAAGTAAATTGATCGGTAAGGACCGAAATCACACGAAATGTTCAGCTTATAAAAATATTTGTAGAAGTAGAACTATATGTAAAATGAAAATAACTACCAAATTGCAAATATTAAAATTCCATAGTTAAGTAATAAGATAAATATGCAAATTAGTTAACATTACGACGTCGATCCCATACACGTGACCAGTATATTAGAAAGCTTCTATTGTAAATATGAATTTGTCCGTTTAATCTTACTGTATGTGCGATTAGTTATTTCTGTTCTGATCTTTCGTAAAATGTAAATTTTACGAAATATCAGAACAGAAATAACTATAATGAATCAATTATCTTGAGTTTTACATTTTACGGAAGATCAGAACAGAAGTAACTATAATGAATCAATTATCTTGAGCTTTTACATTTTACGAAAGATCAGAACAGAAATAACTATAATGAATCAATTATCTTGAGTTTTACATTTTACGAAATATCAGAACAGAAGTAACTATAATGAATCAATTATCTTGAGCTTTTACATTTTACGAAAGATCAGAACAGAAATAACTATAATGAATCAATTATCTTGAGTTTTACATTTTACGAAATATCAGAACAGAAGTAACTATAATGAATCAATTATCTTGAGTTTTTACATTTTACGAAAGATCAGAACAGAAATAACTATAATGAATCAATTTTCTGTAGTTTTACATTTTACGAAATATCAGAACAGAAATAACTATAATGAATCAATTATCTTGAGTTTTACATTTTACGGAAGATCAGAACAGAAATAACTATAATGAATCAATTATCTTGAGTGAGTAGAACTCCTGGAGATAAATCCTGAAGAAGAATTTGAAAAACTCTCTTTTCCCGGCAAATCAATTTTCAATTATTCAATTCGATTCATAAATGTGTTTTTTTTATTAATCTATTAAAAAGTTATAGTGCTTTTAGAGTTTGTCTGTTCGTACACAAATAGAAACTTGTGATTGGTTGACAAAAAAAGAATAGGCAGAGTACATATCAAAACAGTAGTGATTATGATGTCAACACTCGAGTTCAAATATCACGTAAGTCTAACGGATGTTTAACTGGGTACGTGTTTTATAAATCTAAAGAAATCTAACATAACATAACATAACATAAAAAATTTCACATAATTATATTTTTTAACTAAGTGACTTGTTTTCAAAACCCGCAAAATGTAGACATAAATAATATTCAAAGCGAATTATTTTTTCATAAGAAGATAATTTGTAATGGTTTGCTGCAATTTTAAACAATATGTATTAATAGACATTAATCGTAGGTACTTGACCTCTCGTGCAAATACTAAGTAGAGTGTTTTTTCACAGAATTTCACAAATATGTTCTCGTACTAGCTATAAAATGTTAAAAGCTAGTAAAAGTTGGAAATTGACATAGCCAAGTACAGTACCAAAACCGCTTCACTAGTTAATTATAATTATTTTATGAGAATTATAATAAAGTTCATGGAAAAACTGCAATTATTTCTTTAATTTTACAACTACTGAAATGATATCTGCATGCATGTTTTAATAAACTTTTCAAAATATATTCATAAATTTATACGTGATGAACATTGGTTTCATAACTAAAACAATTAGTTAAATGATATCAAATAGATTAAAACATGGCAAATAAAAATAAATATCTAGATATCCATTTACTATTTTATTCATGTTATTATATTATTTTTATTATTATACGCTTTAAAATAGAAATTAAAATGTATTGTATCATGATCTTCCGTATTTAAACCAAATTCATATATCAACAAATAAATTTAAATTATCATTACTTATTCATTTTTCGATGTCTTCTTTGTAAAAATAAATTCTGAAAATAAATGAACTTCGAAACGATTGTAAAAAGTTGTTCGTATGGCATTTAATATTTGATTAACTAAAAATTTATTTTCAATAGTTAGCGTTAACCTTTTTATTCTTCGGATTGAACCTGAGGTTCCTTAATAAAATAAAATAAAATAGTCCTTATAAAATAGTGTTTACAGGACTTTTAAATATAAATAAATTAAAACTTGTATACATTGGTTGTGTAGGCAAGCTCAATCGGTATTATACTTTCAAAGCAGACAGTGGTGATTATTCGCCGCATGTATTGAAGGAAAATTGTTTTTATTTTTCGTCTTAATATTCGTAGAAGTAGTTTTTTCTTCTATAAATCGGAAGATTGATTTGTCTATAAAATTCTTACAAATTTTGTTATTTCCAATGATCTGATTGTATGACTATAATAAAAACAGCTTTTTATTTTTTGTTGAATAAAAACAAATTTTCCTTGATACAAGACCTTGTTTTTGTCGGGAAATATCTATCTATCTATCTATCTATTTATCTATCTAGCTCTCTCTCTCTCTCTCTCTCTCTCTCTCTCTATATATATATATATATATATATATATATATATATATATATATATATATATATATATAGTAAGGGGGAGAGAGAGATAATTATTCATGTTAGATAAAATATAAAGTAAAATAAATTTTGCAGTGATTCAAGTAATTTTTTAAAAACTTTTATAAATTGCAGCAAAATCAACCTGCTCGACTGCAGTTTGAACTCAATGCTGTTGCTTATCGTCGAATGCCGATCAGGGAAATGCCGCTGACTCGTACTGAGAAATGTTAAATAGTTACATCTTTGTATACATTTGCAGCTTTATCAGCGCTCGAGATAGAAAAACCTAAAAGAAAGCTGGAAAACATATAATAAATTCGAGATTTGCCATTCACAGATACAATTTTATGTACACGACTTTTCCACATGTACAAGCATAAAAGTAGTATGTAAGCATCAAATATTTAACATAAATTAATTTAATTAATTTTTCGCCAGTTATATGTAAAATTAACAAGTTGTCTTTAATATAATGCTTAAAATAGATATTGAGTTTCAACATTACATAATCCCAAAAGAGTATTGATTTACTCCTCTCTAGGAGTTAGGCACAAGGCCAGTTTTTATCTTACTCCCACAAGTAAGATGTGACCCAAGGTCGGGTCGGGAAAGTGGGGTTTAAAAATTGCCTGGGCAGCCCCGTCGGCATTCCCCGTTAGGGGCGCCTCAGGCAGTAAGCAATAAACTTACTCCTCCCCCAAATAGGGGAGGCGAAGCCTGGGAGAGAGGACCTCCTAGAACTGCACAGGACAGACCCATAGACCGGCGTAAATCAAGCCCCGAAGGCCAAGACAATACCAGTCTATGGGGTGCAGTATCCATCGAAACAGATACTACACTTTGATCTTAGCCAAAAGGCCATAAACAAAATCTCAAAAGAGTATTTATTTACTCCTCTCCAGGAGTTAGGTACAAGGCCAGTTTTATCTTACTCCCACAAGTAAGATGTGACCCAAGGTCGGGTCGGGAAAGTGGGGTTTTAAAAGCCAACGCCCGAGAAGGTGAGCACTCTAGCCATTAAAAATTGCCTGGACAACATGTCTATTCAAATTAATTCGTCACGATAGATTGGTGTTGACAACCCGTTTGCCAAAACATAACACTTATTTTATATGCAATTAATTGAACACAAGTTGTTCTTTTACTATTTTAATAAAATAGAAAATCTTACAGCTTCACAAAGTTCCGGACACCTAGTGCAATATTTTACTAATATAAGAGTCAGATATGCCCTAACGTGGAGTATTGCTGCCACATCTGGGGACACTCTTTCTTGGCGAGACAGAGTGCAAGATCGCTTTACTAATCTCTTCTGTTTTCTACAACTTCTTTCTCACAGAAGAGACTTTCCTGGTCTTTCTTTACTCTATCGTTATTTCCATAGCAGGTGATCGACTGAGATCCAATCTCTGGTTTCTCCTGTAAATCATCCACGAAAAGAACTTGGTTTATTACCACAACTGCAAAAAACTGTTGTTTCTTCCTCTGTATACCTAAAACCAAAAACAATTTTCATGAACATAGTTTATTTCCTAGAACGTTCCATCTGCGGTTCACATTATCACACGACTGATTAGTAGCCGATTACAACAAGGTCGTCTTCAAATCCAATGTCAACAAATACTTGTCATAATCCGTTCAATATGTGTTCATTCTAATTATTTGCACTCCTATAAAATATTCTTCATCTTTAAACTGACAATCTAACATTTCATTAACTTTTATACTTGAGTGACTGTTGGCCTTGATAAGCGCTGACTTATCATTACTATTTTAACCATAGTGAGTGGAAATTTCGAATGTATAGCTTTTCCAGCATTATTGAGCACATTAAATTTGACTGATTGCATAGACTATGCCTGCATACATTTGGTCAACCATGCACCCTATTTGATTTCATTAGCCTAAAAACTGATGTAAACGGCCCGTAAAAAAATGAGCCACAATTCCAAATTATTATTCAAATATCACAGACGTAAATTCACGTAAAAAAGTAGGTCTCATATGTTTTATCCATATTTAATAAAACTATTCAAATGACATTTATACTGCATAATCACGTTGACAAACTGGTTCTCATTCGGTAACCAAAGTTAAGCTACGTTCAGCCCGTTCAGAAATAGATGAGTGACCATTTAAGATACTATGCGTTGTATGCGAGAGGATACCAAATCCTCCGTAATGTCGTCATAATCATCTCCCCTGAACGGGATATGCACGGCTCTAGGCCTGCGCTAATTTCGTGCTAATGAACTGAATATGGTTTGAACATTTTTTCTTTAATCTAATATTTAAACTTCATATATAAAAGAGTTTTACAAGACAGAAGCGTTTGATAAAAAGTTTCAAGTAGAAACATCTCAGTGGTGGAATCTGTAAGAAATATTGTCACAGAATCTTCGTTGAAAAGGTAGGCTTGTTTTGATTTTCTAAAAGAAAGCTACCCGTCCTTGTGTAAGGTGCAATGGCCGATACGTTGATCTAAGCGAACAAGATAATATAATAAAAACATGCAATCAAGATATTTTGCACATGCATCGTTGCAAGTATTTGTCTAAATATGGTTGCAACATTTATCGACATTTCACTTCGACTGTCAAATCACTTGATACTCTAAAACTAAACTAGAAATTAATAACGGAACAGGAAACAAGTGCGATGCGAAGCCACGAGTTGCCGGAAAAATGTTATTATGCCATTAAATTGTTGGTCGCTAAATGAAATTGACTCAGTTTTCAGTACTTTCGAAAGGCGAGGGCGGCAAATTCATACCCATAAATACAGGATTCACGATGAGTTTGCATCTTATTTTTCTCTATATATAAAGTTTGGTATATATATATATATATATATATATATATATATATATATATATATATATATATATATATATATATGTATAAATTTATGTATGTATAAATTTATGTATGTTTATATATATATATGCAGAGATAGAGAGAGAAAGAGAGGGAGGGAGAGAGAAAGAGAGAGTTCGGTATTTGCATATATATATATATATATATATATATATATATATATATGCAAATACCGAACTCTCTTTATATACAGAATAATCTCCTTAAGAAATAAACGTATAATTATGAATTTTGGAATATATAATCTAAATAAAAAGTACGTTGAGAAACATGGGCACATTATTTCTTTTGAAAATGTTAACATTTAGGGGTTTAATATATGTAAAGTTATTTTTTAATTAATTTTTTTTATTTAACCGATAATTATTAACTTTAGAATATTAATTCTCGGCAACTTCTTTATTTTGAAAATGTTACTATTTAAGGAAGTACACGTCCCCAAACAACAAATGTATACATTCCCATACTCTAAGAGAAAGAATAAACTTAAAACTAATGCTAGATTGATTGCTTATACCCGTCATGAGACGCGTATTTTACTAATATATATATATATATATATATATATATATATATATATATATATATATATATGGGGGGGGTGCGTGTGTGTATTTAAATAGAATAATTTATATATGTGAGTGTTGTTTGTGTGTACGAGTGTGTGTATAGAATACACTCCTATACTAATGAACTGATCATTCTGAATTATGGAATATATGTATATATATATATATATATATATATATATATATATATATATATATTCTAGGCATCACGATGAGTAATGTAGGCATATTATGTTATATATTAAACGTAAGTGCTGCGTCAATTAAAAAAATTAGGTAAATAGTTTCGGAAACTACTTCGATAATGATACTTTAAAATATTTATATAGAGATACTTTTTAAATTTAATTTCAGATTATTTATTTAACTTTGAATCAGACTTCTTCGTAAATAAAAAAAAACATTCAATTGAATAAAATGTTTTATATACATGAAATCAAATACACACACACGTGTCTATGTGAGTGTGTGTCGACTCATAGATATCTTATTTATATTATATAAGCATACATACTCATATGGGTATGTATGAAGATGCATACACAGCGACTATATTTGGTATGGATGTGTTTGCGTGTATGCACGTTTCATTTATATTAATATGTTATAATATGATTAATTATTTTTTTATTAAAGACATTTTCAAATAGATTACTGATTTTAAAAAAATTCTGACACAATTCCACTCGTAATAGTTTTTATATAACATACATACGTACATATATACACACCAAATATATACATAATAGAATCTAATAAGTCACGTAACAAAGTAATAACTCTCGTTTCAGAAACCACTAGTTTTGGCAGAACGTTTTAATATTCTCGTCTTGGCGAGAAGAAATAAATTATAACATAAAATGACTTGATAGATAGATTCAGTTATTTTTTCTAACTTTATTTCTGTATGTTTAGATCGAGTTCAAGATTTCCTACAAAAGTTCGTCTTGCTATTTATATATATATATATATATATATATATATATATATATATGTATATATATATATATGTATATATATATATATGTATATATATATATATGTATATATATATATATATATATATATATATATATATATATATATATATATATATATATATATATATATATATACAGGGAGATTCATAAGTCACTTAGCTATTTATTTTTGAAATTCTAAAGTTAAAAAATACGGTAATACAAAACGGAAAGTTTATTCAACAAATTCATTTATGGGAGTTTAAAATTACAGCAAATTTTCAAAATTTCCAGCTTCGTTCTGCATGCATAGCTCCATCTTTTTTGCAAGGAATTTACGACTCTTTGTAGCATATCTGATTGATTATGAAATAAATATATATAGAAACAAATATATAAACGAACAAATTTAAAATAACAAATAGCAGTAATTAGAGAGTAAGATAACAATTATCAAAAGTTCATAGTATGTGTGTGCTTCATATGGTAATCATTTTAAATAGCTAAGTGAAGTGACTTATGAATCACCCTGTAACTATATATATGTATATATATATATATATATATATATATATATATATATATAATCGGGTTATGATCGGTTATACCGTGAAATTACAGTTAATTGTTAAAGCAGAGTATATTTAATTAATATCTATTATAGGTATAGCTCTATCTACTAGGATATTGAGCGAGCTATTTGTTTGACTAATATCTCCTGTTTTAATTCGGTTCTCTTTCGATTCTGAGAAGTTGGTTTATATATATATATATATATATATATATTATATATATATATATATATATATATATATATATATATATATATATATATATGTGTGTGTGTGTGTGTGTGTGTGTGTGCGTGTGTGTGTGTGTATGTTTATATATTTTTATGTATAGGAACCAGTCCCAAATCAATTAACCGATCATTATAGATTCTGGAACATATCTGCTCGGCGTAAGAGTGAGTAATGTGGGCTCTATTTAATTTATTTTAGTTTTATGCAAGAAGGGGTTGACGCCCTTCGTAAAAATTGTGATGCCTCTTATTGTTGCGTAATTTTAACATCATTAGACATCAATTAATAAATATCTCACGAATTACATTTTGGTAGAGGGGTATCTTTGGGCGAAGAATATTAACAAAACGTCCCATTTGGAAATTCAAATATTACAGATTTTCATGAAATGTTATTTATAGTCATTAATCAAGATTCCCTTAATTTCCGTTTCTTCTTTACCCTTATCCCGAGTGGCCTTTAAGCCTAAATAAGTGCTGACCCCTGTATTCATAAAAATACCCCTTAAGGTTAAGTGTCAAAGTTTAGACATTTTATACAATAAAAATCAAGTAATAGATTTTGATCAAAATTAGGATAAGGATTCTAAACATAAGCTTTAGTATCATTATATCTTTATAAAATTGAAATAGAAGATTAATCATTTTTATTGTTTTCACTTTAATCTTATTAATTTGGGAATACAATTCCATCATCAAAGTTGACCAGTATTGTGTCATTTTTTTTTTCATCAAAAAAAAAAAAACCCAAAAATAAACATTATATCTTTATTTAAATCTTCGTAAGGGGACATAATTTTATTCGTCATGAGATGGGTATTCTGCTAGTATATACATAAAGTTAAAATTTGTTATCATGTTCAATCCTAATTATATTGAAATATTAATGTTGAGAAAATAGAATATTTCTGAAGTGAATGCTCAATGTGCTTGAAGTAGAGAGAAATGTCTTTAAAAATTAATTTCATTTATAATGTTATCTTTTAGTTTATATACCAAAAATCTCTTAATACAACCAATTTTGAATCTACTTAGAATATTCTAAAATCTTTAACTGCTATTCTTATCCTCCGAAATTACATAATTACCCCGCCAAATATTTAACTGTAGGGTATCTTTCCCATCCATATAATTCCTCAAGTATGGTCGGCGATCGGACCGAAAGTACTTGGAATTGTAAGCAGTCAAACTTGAACGGATCGTTATCAAAATATTTAGCCAATACTTTGGACGAAGAAATGCTACATATATATATATATATATATATATATATATATATATATATATATTATTTTATTAGTTATTTTGTACAGATTTTTAAAATAAAAAACGGTGATTTCTGTGGGAGACTTTACTTTTAGTATAAGGTTTTTGGCATATACGCATTCATCTCTAGCTCTCCTTCCCCTCTATCTCTCTTTCTCTCTCCTTCTTTCTCTCTCTCTCTCTCTCTCTCTCTCTATATATATATATATATATATATATATATATATAGAAAGATTAGTATAATTTCTTTTTATATACAAACCTTTGGGCTGCATGTGTGCATCTATATTTCGGCATGTAGCCAAAATGTTTGTATAAATAAAAATTGATACTATAATGAAGCTCTATTATATAAAAACATTATGGATTCTCGAATTAACTCGTATGAACCAAAAATCACAAGGACCATATAATATATATATATATATATATATATATATACGTGCACATTTATTTACTAAAATGTTGAGACTTGTGATTCTTACTTCTTAATTCTTATTCAGTTTTTTTTTCATATCTCTCTCTTTCTCTTTCCATTCTTACTGTTTTAATTTGTATATCTACTTTTTTAATCTTCTACCTAATTACCTGGACCTTTTGTTATTTGAAAAAGAGAGAGGGAGAGCGAGAGACAGAGGAAGAAAATAATCTGCTAAGAGTGTTCATGCCTGTGTGAGTGTGTGAGTGTGTGTTTCCTTTTTCTATTCTACCGATTCGTATTATTATGAAGCGGCCGCGCACTGCCAGGCCGAACAAGCAAATGAAGGAACGAACAAGCGGCGGCTGCTGCTGCTGTGTAAAAATGGTAATGCCAAAATGATTGAATGAATTTCTGACTGAATGAATGAATGGGTCACTAATATAGAACAGATGCTTTTAGTGTAAATGTGGAATGCATCTTGATGTATTTTCTAATTACATCAAAGCACTAAGACATCTTCTCGAGATGCGATAAGAATGATGGCACAGTAATTTTGTGGTAAAATACTAGTGTTGGCGATATGAAATACAGTCACAGGTGGCGACAGGTAAGTACCGTGAAGAAGAAGAAGAAGAAGAAGAAGAAGAAGAAGAAGAAGAAGAAGAAGAAGAAGAAGAAGAAGAAGAAGAAGAAGAATGGTCATCGGTTGCATGGGATAATCGATTTATTTAGAGAGTGATTGTATAAATTTACGTAAATCCTGGTGATGCATGACTTTTTATTACATTAAAAATAAAAGGGAAGATTCGGTTTGAATGAAAGAAGAAGAAGAAGAAGAAGAAGAAGAAGAAGAAGAAAAAGAAGAAGAAGAAGAAGAAGAAGAAGAAGAAGAAGAAGAAGAAATAAATAAATAAATAAATAAATAAATAAAACTGCCGAGGGGAAAAAAGTGTGTAATTATAACGAGAAGCGATAAAAAGTAAGAGAAAGCAAAATGGATCTAGGACGAACGTAATAACATGCAACAGGTATTCAAAAAAGTAGAAAGCAGAATAATTTCTCAAACGATTTTAACAATTAAGAATTGAACAAATACCGCAAGGGAAAGTATAAGTACAAAAAGAAAGAAAATTGTCTAATCGTCATAAATATCAGATACAAAACTTGTAAAATATCACAAGCTGGAAAATACATACACACAGGTAGGCATATGCATCACAGACAAAAGAATCGCACGCGCACGTGCACGCACGCGCACACGCACACGTACACGCACACGCATAAGTTAACGTAGATGATGCGCCAAGACACATGCATTCACATGAAATCCACTGTAAAGGTAACTGATGAAACACCTACCTGAATTGATAACGTAAGTGATGATGGTTACCGAAAATGCCACGCTGAGCAAGAGGGTGATCCCCAAGACAATAACCAATCTCTTTTCTAGAATAGTTCTGCTGGCCCAGCATCCTGAATCTGCGCCTTTAATTTCGACTTTACCCCCCGTGCACATTGTTTAACCCTTCCACGATCGAACAAGGCCCGTCATAATCTGGTGGCCGGAATGAAGAGAAACTGTCGCTTTTCACAGTTGTCACTGGTGTTCTTGTGCGGCGCGGAAAATAACGATAGTCTTCTTGACGGGAGTAGTGAGAGAGGCGAGGAGAGGAGAAGGCGCGATGGTGCAAGGAGGAAGGGGAGAAGGAGGAGGAGAAGAGCGAGAAAGAGGAGAAGGGGAAGGTGCAATAGAGGAGGAGGAGGAGGAGGAGAAGGAGAAGATGGCCGGGCAGAATATGTGAGTTGTGTGAGTTGTGCGTCTCGATGATCAGCCTACTGTGACGATGTGTTCTACACTGTGTGTTCGATGCGTATGACACAGGAGGGGGGGGGGATATTGATTAAACGTGAGGCGACAGTCGCTATAAGCAAGTGCTTCTAAGCTCTTAGCAAAGGTGAGCTTGCGTTTTCGATGTAAGAGTGCGCATTCGCATATGAACTGAAGTTGAGGGAAGGAAAGGAAAGAGGGTCTCTCCGAACTGCTGAGTGATAGTGTGAACGTATGTGTACGTGCGTGTAAAAGAGGAGTGTTGATATATGTATGTGTGTATGTATTGATAGAGTGGTTGTATGTGAGTGGGTCTCATAATGGCAGCGAATGTATTTGTAGTAAAAAGAAATACCCAGTAATCAATGATGATCAGATGTTCCGTTTAGTTATCTGTTTGCACACACACACACACACACACACACACACACACACACACACACATATATATATATATATATATATATATATATATATATATATATATATATATATATATATATATATACGTCCGCACAATGTTTCGGACTTGATTCTGATGATCATTCCATCTCATTGACTTTTATCCTCTAATGGCATCTTGGCTTAATAAGTAATGACTCCTTTTAGTATAAAAAAGAGAAAAATAATATATTTGTTTTATTGGAGAATTATGTAATTGTTAGAGATACGATGTACATACTCAGGGGTTTAGAGACAGTATACAAGTGAGAGGCGCTGATGCTTATTCAAAACGTGTACCTGGTCACATTTCTTTTATGCCATATACCAGAATAAGGTTACTCGGTCACACGTAATCATCAGTCGTACGAAACCCCGAGTAAGAATATAAAATCACTCGAAATTGTATAATTTTAAAATAAAACAAAAATTACACGCACTTTTTTTACTGTCTTCATTCCCCAACTGCATATATATATATATATATATATATATATATATATATATATATATATATATATATATATGAATTACCCATTAAAAACTGGTTATATAATGAAATGAATAAATGAAAGACTGGAACGTCGATTAGTCAAATAAAACAATTTGATATTACTGAGTAATTCGAAATGGTTATTTTGTGCTTTTAGCTTTTATTATTAACTAGCAAAAATATGCTCCCTCCGGTCGCATATTTTTGCTACGTCGGGAGCATGATATCATAATGAACAAACTGTATACACTGACCCTCCCACAGTAAGAGGTAATGACTAAGAGGATTATATCATGACGAACGAACACACCCCTTCCCCACAAATGAGGAGTTAATGCATGGGAGAATGATAACATGAAACAGAATAGATAGTAAACTACCCCGACCCCCTAAAAAGACAGAAAGTCATGTTGGGACGATGATATCGTGATGAACAAACATATATTATACTGCCCCCCCTTCTCCCCAAAACAAGAGAAAGTAATGCCCGGGAAGAATTATTATGAGGAATTAAAATATACTACACAGCTCCGCAAAGGAGAAGATAAAGCGTCGGATTATTCCCCCCCCCACACACACACACACACACACAAAGAAGGATGTGGTTATGGTTGGTCATAAATACCCGTTCCAAGATAGAGGAGGTAATACCTGGGAGTATCACCCCATAAAAGAAAAAGGCAATGCCTGCGAGTATGGTATGGTAAGTTTTATTGTACACGTAACATGCCGAAATGTAAAGTGGGCTAAAAAATATAGTTACCATCTTTATAAACAAAGAAAAGTATGCAAGTTAATGAAGAACGATAATTTTATTATTTTTTTTAATTAAAAAATACATGTTTATAACAGTGAGTAATGGTTCTTCCTTAGCGAGCTTCTTACTTGACTTGTTTAGATGGCGACTATATTTTTCCGATCTAATTTTTATTTTGGCGTTTCACGTGTACGATGAAAATTGATATAACATAGGCTTTTAATGTTTTGCTTTACTGTTGCTTTGGGTTTTTTTTTACTAAAACATAAAAATATAAGGTCATTATGAGTAATGCCGAAACTTATTTCACTTTAAATAATTTACGTGACTGAAATAGGAATTAACGCCAAATAAAGGAAAAACACCTCTTTTCCTTAAGAGCAGGGGTTAATTTAAAAAGCCAGCATGTCTGTTTTTTTTATTATTCAATATTGGGGGGGGGGGGATTTATTAAGTAGTGAAAGAAAACTTTAAATTAAAAAAGAGCTTACAATTTAAACAGAAAGTTCAATTTTATTGGTTTGTTTTTAACTAAAATAGTTTTTATCTTAGACTTTATATTTATATATTTTGCTCTTTTAGTTCGTAAATAAATCACAAAACAATATTAAAAAAAGAAAATTATCGTCGCTAAAAAAGGTAAGAGAGAAGAGGGTAAATGATGACGCCGCCAAATTTTTTTTTTAATTATTTTTGGAGAGACAGAAACCAATCCCTTCCTCTTTTCTGTGAACTCAGTATATCTTTTTAGCTAGCTTCAATTAAATTATCTCCCTTGATATTTTAAGAATGTTTTTTTTTGTACTTTATTTATATTTTTAATTAAACTACTTACATTAATAACTGTTAATTTACACAAAACTAGTGTAGATACACAGGGAAAATGAATGTATATGATCATAAATGAATAACAGCAAATATTAATTAATTATAGATAGTTAAAAAAAAAAGGAAGACGTTATGCAAATTAGACAGATATTAGAATATCTATATGTTTTTATTTAGTACGATATATACCGTATTTGAAAGCTTAACATTGTATTATTTATTAAGATAACATCACCCCGTTTTGATTGTAATATAGGACTGATAAATAAAACAAAATTCGCATTTATTCATTTAGAAGACAGAATAAAAATTAATAAATAGTAAAAGAAAAGAACATTTTTAGTAATTTAGAAAGATTAGAGGATGTATTTTTTCATGACAAATGTTAGTCATCATCATATTCATCATAATCATCATCAGGTTTTTCAGGGTATTCACATGTAATCGCCTAAAAAGTAGAATTTGATTGGGGACGGGGCTGAGGGTGTCAATCTACAATACTACCAAAACTTTTAACATTTTTATTGCAGCTTAAATATAAGATATTTAATTAGACAATTTGAACGAAGTTATTTATTTAATTTTGAGGTAAACACAACAAAATAAATCAATTATAATTTAAATTTAAAAATAGGATGTATAGTTTAAAAAAAAGATGTATAAGCCGCCGCTAAATCCCTCTCCTCCAAAATGAAATTCAGCTTTTTAGGCGATTACGTGTGAAGAGTGAACACTGTGAAAAACGGAACGACGAAAAAGAAACATTTTAAAATTAAGAGTGGGAGATCAGTTTCATATATATTTAACGTAAAATGATGCCCTATCTCCGGGCCATTCTAACTTTTAAGGAAAATTAATAAATAAAAAAATTTTAACCACTAACCCTAAGTCCCAGTGTCAAGGTCACAAAACCACACGTAATTTTTTTTTGTTTTGTGGAAGGTGGGGTGATTTAACAGATGATTGTTTTCTGCACTTATACTATGAATCTTTAACAGCCGTTGTTCTGAGCCCACGTTGTGAATTTAGACCAGCAAGACTGTGATATCGAATCAGCAGTGTCGATATCACAGTCTTGCTGGTCTAAATTCACAACGTGGGCTCAGAACTATTGATAGAGCAACTGCTCAGAAATCATGTGACACTCTTGGCTTCAGAGATAGAACTTGGACTATGTTTACTGCCGAGTCACACATAATACGACACTGAGTGACTCATGTGTAAAGAATGATTTCTTTATTAAACAAGATGTGTTCTGAAATACTTTGTATCTTTATAAAATATATGTCGTGTCATGTTTGATTGTTATGTCACGGCACCACAGAATACTATGTAGGATTACGGTCGAATGTTTTTCTCGTAATAAATCTTTTGTTACAGACGTGATCAGTTAACAGCTGTATTTTGTTGACGCGCTGGATTTTTTATCACGGTAATGTTAATTATTTTTCTTCTCTCTTAATAGCCGTTGTTATAGCGATTAAAAAAACGCATTAATATTGCCCCGGGCTTTTCATATTATATTCTTACTTAATTTTGCTTTTTAAAAATACATTAATGTGTATCACATAGCAAGTTCATCCAAATAATTGCACTGTATTCGTGGGTTGAAAATCCTGAAACAGACGTTTAACATTCAAGAGAAAGATTTACTTGCAAAGTCAACTTCCTGTCATTACGCTATTTTCTGACACGTTAATTTATTTTTTTAACTTAAATTTCTAATGGAAATTTCCTCTTTACTCAATATACGTGTAAATTTCCATTTCGATGTTATTTTAACGTACACGCGTTCAAATATTGCTACATGTACCGTTGTTCTTTTATGCCAACATTACACGATTATATACGGTACATACCGAAACGTTAAAGAGCTAAGTCATATCAAAATGTATTTTTTTCATTTTCTATTTTTGTTCGCCACAATCAAGTCATATTGCCACTTGGAACTAATACAGTTTGCTTCAATTAATAGTTGGGGAGTTTAGATGAATCTTGTTTTTTGGGGTTTTTTTTTCATTTTCTATTTTTTTTTCGCCACACACAAGTCATATTGCCACTTGGGTCCAATACAGTTTGCTTCAATTAATAGTTCGGGAGTTTAAATGAATCTTGTATTTTGCTTTTTTTCCATTTTCCATTTTCTATTTTTGTTCTCCACAAAAAGTCATATTGCCACTTGGGTCCAATACAGTTTGCTTCAATAAATAGTTGGGGAGTTTAGATGAATCTTGTTTTTGTATTTTTTTCATTTTCTATTTTTGTTTACCACAAACAAGTCATATTGCCACTTGGGTCCAATACAGTTTGCTTCAATTAATAGTTCGGGAGTTTAGATGAATATTGTTTTTTGCTTTTTTCCCATTTTCTGTTTTTGTTCGCCACAAAAAGTCATATTGCCACTTGGGTCCAATACAGTTTGCTTCAATTAATAGTTGGGGAGTTTAGATGAATCTTGTTTTGTGTTCTTTCATTTTCTATTCCTGTTCGCCACAAACAAGTCATATCGCCACTTGGGTCCAATACAGTTTGCTTCAATTAATAGTTGGGGAGTTTAGATGAATATTGTTTTTTGCTTTTTTTTCATTTTCTTTTTTTGTTCGCCACAAAAAGTCATATTGCCACTTGGGTCCAATACAGTTTTTTTCAATAAATAGTTGGGGAGTTTAGATGAATCTTTTTGTGTTTTTTTCATTTTCTATTTCTGTTCGCCACAAACAAGTCATATTGCCACTTGGGTCCAATACAGTTTGCTTCAATTAATAGTTCGGGAGTTTAGATGAATTTTGTTTTTTTTGTTTTTTTTTCTTTTTCTATTTTTGTTCGCCACACACAAGTCATATTGCAACTTGGGTCCAATACAGTTTGCTTCAATTAATAGTTGGGGAGTTTAGATGAATCTTGTTTTTTGCTTTTTTTCCATTTTCTGTTTTGATTCACCACAAAAAGTCATATTGCTACTTGGGTCCAATACAGTTTTCTTCAATTAATAGTTGGGGAGTTTAGATGAATCTTTTTGTGTTTTTTTCATTTTCTATTTTTGTTCGCCACATACAAGTCATATCGCCACTTGGGTCCAATACTGTTTGCTTCAATTAATTGTTGAGGAGTTTAGATGAATCTTGTTTTTTGTTTTTTTTCATTTTCTATATTTGATCGCCACAAACAAGTCATATCGCTACTTGGGTTCAATACAGTTTGCTTCAATTAATAGTTGAGGAGTTTAGATGAATCTTGTTTTTTTTTGTTTTTTTTATTTTCTATTTTTGTTCGCAGCACACAAGTCATATTGCCACTTCGGTCCAATACAGTTTGCTTCAATTAATAGTTCGGGAGTTTAAATGAATCTTGTATTTTGCTTTTTTTTCTATTTTCTATTCCTGTTCGCCACAAAAAATCATATCGCCACTTGGGTCCAATACCGTTTTCTTCAATTAATAGTTGGGGAGTTTAGATTAATCTTTTTGTGTTTGTTTCATTTTCTATTATTGTTCGCCACAAACAAGTCATATCGCCACTTGAGTCCAATACAGTTTTCTTCAATTAATAGTTCGGGAGTTTAGATGAATCTTGTTTTTTTTTGTTTTTTTTCATTTTCTATTTTTGTTCGCCACACACAAATCATATTGCCACTTGGGTCCAATACAGTTTGCTTCAATTAATAGTTGGGGAGTTTAGATGAATCTTGTTTTTTGCTTTTTTTTCCATTTTCTGTTTTTGTTCGCCACAAAAAGTCATATTGCCACTTGGGTCCAATACAGTTTGCTTCAATAAATAGTTGGGGAGTTTAGATGAATCTTGTTTTTGTATTTTTTTCATTTTCTATTTTTGTTTACCACAAACAAGTCATATTGCCACTTGGGTCCAATACAGTTTGCTTCAATTAATAGTTCGGGAGTTTAGATGAATATTGTTTTTTGCTTTTTTCCCATTTTCTGTTTTTGTTTGCCACAAAAAGTCATATTGCCACTTGGGTCCAATACAGTTTGCTTCAATTAATAGTTGGGGAGTTTAGATGAATCTTGTTTTGTGTTCTTTCATTTTCTATTCCTGTTCGCCACAAACAAGTCATATCGCCACTTGGGTCCAATACAGTTTGCTTCAATTAATAGTTGGGGAGTTTAGATGAATATTGTTTTTTGCTTTTTTTCCATTTTCTGTTTTGATTCACCACAAAAAGTCATATTGCTACTTGGGTCCAATACAGTTTGCTTCAATTAATTGTTGAGGAGTTTAGATGAATCTTGGTTTTTTTTTTTTTCATTTTCTATTTTTGATCGCCACAAACAAGTCATATCGCCACTTGGGTTCAATACAGTTTGCTTCAATTAATAGTTGAGGAGTTTAGATGAATCTTGTTTTTTTTTGTTTTTTTTATTTTCTATTTTTGTTCGCAACACACAAGTCATATTGCCACTTCGGTCCAATACAGTTTGCTTCAATTAATAGTTCGGGAGTTTAAATGAATCTTGTATTTTGCTTTTTTTCTATTTTCTATTCCTGTTCGCCACAAAAAATCATATCGCCACTTGGGTCCAATACGGTTTGCTTCAATTAATAGTTGGGAAGTTTAGCTTAACCTTTTTTTGTTGTTTTTTTTCTTCTATTTTTGTTTGCAACAAACAAGTCATATCGCCACTTGGGTCCAATACAGTTTGCTTCAATTAATAGTTGGGGAGTTTAGAATAATCTTTTTTTTGCTTTTTTTCCATTTTCTGTTTTTGTTCGCCACAAAAAGTCATATCGCCACTTGGGTCCAATACCGTTTTCTTCAATTAATAGTTGGGGAGTTTAGATTAATCTTTTTATGTTTTTTTCATTTTCTATTATTGTTCGCCACAAACAAGTCATATCGCCACTTGAGTCCAATACAGTTTTCTTCAATTAATAGTTCGGGAGTTTAGATGAATCTTGTTTTTTTTTGTTTTTTTTCATTTTCTATTTTTGTTCGCCACACACAAATCATATTGCCACTTGGGTCCAATACAGTTTGCTTCAATTAATAGTTCGGGAGTTTAAATGAATCTTGTATTTTGCTTTTTTTTCCATTTTCTGTTTTTGTTCGCCACAAAAAGTTATATTGCCACTTGGGTCCAATACAGTTTGCTTCAATTAATAGTTCGGGAGTTTAGATGAATCTTGTTTTTGTTTTTTTTCATTTTCTATTTTTGTTCGCCACAAACAAGTCATATTGCCACTTGGGTCCAATACAGTTTGCTTCAATTAAGTGTTGGGGAGTTTAGATGAATATTGTTTTTTTGCTTTTTTCCCATTTTCTGTTTTTGTTCGCCACAAAAAGTCATATTGCCACTTGGGTCCAATACAGTTTTCTTCAATTAATAGTTGGGGAGTTTAGATGAATCTTGTTTTGTGTTCTTTCATTTTCTATTCCTGTTCGCCACAAACAAGTCATATCGCCACTTGGGTCCAATACAGTTTGCTTCAATTAATAGTTGGGGAGTTTAGATGAATCTTGTTTTTGTGTTGTTTTCATTTTCTATTTTTTTCGCCACACACAAGTCATATTGCCACTTGGGTCCAATACAGTTTGCTTCAATTAATAGCTCGGGAGTTTAAATAAATCTTGTATTTTGCTTTTTTTCCATTTTCTATTTTTGTTCGCCACAAAAAATCATATCGCCACTTGGGTCCAATACGGTTTGCTTCAATTAGTAGTTGGGGAGTTTAGCTTAATCTTTTTTATTGTTATTTTCTTTCTTCTATTTTTGTTTGCAACAAACAAGTCATATCGCCACTTGAGTCCAATACAGTTTGTTTCAATTAATAGTTGGGGAGTTTAGCTAAATCTTGTCTGGTTTTTCTTCTATTTTCTAGTTTTGTTCGCCACAAACAAGTCATATCGCCACTTGGGTCCAATACAGTTTGCTTCAATTAATAGTTCGGTAGTTTAGATGAATCTTGTTTTTTTTGTTTTTTTTCATTTTCTATTTTTGTTCGCCACACACAAGTCATATTGCCACTTGGGTCCAATACAGTTTGCTTCAATTAATAGTTGGGGAGTTTAGATGAATCTTGTTTTTTGCTTTTTTTCCATTTTCTGTTTTTGTTCGCCACAAAAAGTCATATTGCCACTTGGGTCCAATACAGTTTCCTTCAATTAATAGTTGGGGAGTTTAAATGAATCTTGTCTTTTGCTATTTTTCCATTTTCTATTTTTGTTCGCCACAAAACAGTCATATCGCCACTTGGGTCCAATACAGTTTGTTTCAATTAATAGTTGGGGAGTTTCGATGAATCTTTTTGTTTTCTTCTTCATTTTCTATATTTGTCTTCCACAAACAAGTCATATCGCCACTTGGGTCCAATACAGTTTGCTTAAATTAATAGTTGGGGAGTTTAGATGAATCTTGTTTTTTGGATTTTTTACATTTTCTATTTTTGTTCGCCACAAACAAGTCATATTGCCACTGAACCGGGAGTAGCTACTATGATAGGGATCAGATTTGTAGGGGTCAACGTGTGTGAGAAGTTGGGGAGCAAAGCGTTTCTTCACATTACATTTACATTTCTGCATGTTGCTATGGACCGGGAAACCGGAAACAGGCAGGGCTATCCATAATCAAGCGATGCGACTAAAGAAGCTTGTGAATTAGATGATATTCCGGCATCTAGCAGAGGTTGGGGTTTTGCTGCTAGTAGGATGGGTCGGGAGTTTTTTATTCTACATTAGTCGGTACTTTGAGAATCTTGTATTTTTCATTGGCTACCATATTAAATGTATCATATTAAAAATATCTCTCTTTAAATTCTAATAGGACGAGTTTGTTTTAGCTAAGTGTATTTTTTTATTTACACGTCGTACGTCTCGACAGTTCTTTCTGAATGTATTAGCATCGGCTACGATCGTAAACAATTGTTCTGCTTACGTGCCAGTCTAATTGTCATCGACAAATCATTCACTTTTCAATTAGTTTTTCTTTCATTATGTCTTGCAAATTATGCTTTGTTGTTTTGGGGGGTTTAATAGTTTTACATTCTGCCTCCTCCACTTTCTCTCAATATTCATTCTCTCTATCTCCTACTCTCTTTCTATCTCTCCCTTCTCTCTCTATTTCTTTCTTTCTATCTACCTCTATCTCTCTTTCTCTTTCTCTATTTCTCTCTCCCCGTTTATATATCTCTCTCATTACTTATTCTCTCTCTCTCCCTCTTTTTTTACTTCTCCTCCATGCTTTAATTGTTTATCAGTTGGGGCTAACATTGTCACTACAGCAATTCATTCTTTTTGCAATTATTTTCTGTTTAGTCGTTACAATTTTTCTTTTGTCTGTATATTTTGAGTTGTATTTTCTCCCCTGTACCCAATCCTAACCTCTCTCCATCTCTTTCGTTTTCTCTCTTTTTCTCCCTCCGTTATTATGTTCCTCTCTCTCTCTCTATTTCTCTCTGTCGATTTCTCTCTCTCGCTCATCTCATGTTCTCTTACTTCTTTATCTCTCTCTTCCTCACACACCCTTTGGCTTTCTCTCTTAATCTCTTCCCCTTTCTCTCTATTTATCTTTCTCCCTCTCTCTCTCTTTTCTCCCTATCATATGCTCCATCTTTCTCTCTCTTTCTACCTATCCCTTTTCTCTATCTCGCTATTTCTCCCCCCGCCTCTGATCTTCTTTTTCTTTATCTCCCTCCCTTTCTACCTTTCGCTTCCTTTCTCTTCTCCATTTTTTAATTTTCAATGAGTTATGTCTCAGTTTCTTGGGAATTGTGATTCACTTATCGCTAGAAACTAAGTTCAATAAAGCAACAGTTTGCACTGGGAACACATTTATTGTTGTGTTATATCCGACACTTGTTTTTAATTTACTTGTAGCCTTTGAACCAAAAATAAACCAAATACTTTTTTTTACTAATGAGTCACTACTTATCAAGGTCAAAACTTACTGGAGAATAAGGGTTAATAAGATGAGATTTGCCATTAAATGGTGAAAATATTATGAGATGATTGAAAATGATGAATAGAATGAACAAAATGTAATGAGAACGCTTTATAAAATGTATTGGTTGATATTGTATTTGAAGATGAGCATGTTATAGTTTGCAGGAAAGCAATACTGTGGTAATGTGTTCCACAGATGTGGAGTGCTTTGTAAGAAACTCTGTTTATAGGAATTCTGTTTTATGTTAAACCCATGAAGGAAGAAAGAAAAAGTAGTTACACTTGTTGTAGAGGACGTGTTCTTGCTGTGAATGTTTTACAATGACGAACCAGATAACCTAATCCAAAAAATGTTTTTAACTTGTGTGTTTTGTTTTTCTGATGAGTTCGTGCAAAATTGCTATCACTTTTGTTAACTAACATAACATTGTCTTATCAATTCGTGTGATGTTTTACACGAATTAATAACACACCAAAAACGAGATGAAGAAAAGAAGAAAGAAGGTATTGTAATATATCTTTATTTGAAATTCTGACCAAAATTAAATTGTCAAAAAAAAGTTTATAATTGCTCATTTTTTTTAATAATTAATATTACCATATAAACAATGCTTTCTAAACCAAAAATAACATTTCTTAGTGACGTCATATACGCATGTACTGTAAAACAATTCCCCAAAAATACTATTATGAGAACTAAAACGAGCATGCAAATTCTCTCCTCACTCTAACCCTTCCACATCCCCAACTCCCTGTACTAAATGACACCCGAAATAACATCCCCTACACTAACCAACAACCCCACTAACTAACAATAACCTTTATCTTATCCGTTAAACTCCTTTATCTTATCCACCTCACAATTCCAACTTAACTTTGGTCCAGAGCTTGAGCACGCAAAAACAAACTACACCCGATACTACAAATAACACAAATACCACAATAACAACCCATACCAAATGCACACTGATATTAGGGCTAGTGACTTCCCCATCAAGAGCCGAATGTGAAACCATATATATTCCTTCAAACACAATAACAACAATACCACTGGCACCTTTCTATCCAATTTAACAAAAATCTTTAACCGTAAAAACACTTCCTACTTCCGAAATTTGTCAATATTAAATAGTCTAGATCCTACATTCTAGGATCCGCTTTCAGAAAATGTTATGATAGCCACAGCAACTAAAAGCAAAAATATTATTTACTCTAAAAACGAACTCATCTAAAATTGCAGGCACAAACGAACATTTAAATACATCAATTGCATTGCTCTCTCTGAATCCCCTCCTCCCAGCCAACAATATTAGACTAATTTGTTAACTTTTTAACTCCTCACCTTTCACACTTTACAACTAATAATTCCAATCCTTAACATGAATTGAAAACTAACATTACACTTCACCACTCTACTAATCCTTAATCTCCTCTACTCCAACACTCTAATTCCTATCTCTTTAATCAATTATTAGTTAACCTCTCTTACCTACTTATTCATTGCCTCTTTTAATTTCCCTTTGCATACAATCCATTGCCTCTGCGGACGCAGCGTTCCACCGACAATCCTTTTCTCACAGATCCCATAACTCTCACCTTTAAATTGCGCTCCCCGGTTACTGTTATAATAGCCCATTTGCCCACTTTAAATTTATTTGTAATTTCAAAGCTTCATGTTATCACTTCGGTTGCATAATAAACCCAATCCCACTCCATAATCCTTATACTAGAACTCCCTTGATGCAGACATATAAATGCTGCACACAATCCTAACATCAGTAATATAGTAAAGTATCTTAATTAGTCACGCCTCTAATAAATCTATAAATTATTTTAATATTAAACTCTGAAATACTATATATTACATCTTAAACGCATAAATTACAGATTTCCAACTGTCTGAATCGTAATTCCTAATTAGAACCCTTTTAAACTTTCTGAATTATATATAATTTTGTCTAAAAAAATCCGTTTAAATACGGGAATATCCACCCGAACTGTTTACTTATTAACTAGAAACGCTACTGTATTAGCTTATAGAAACACCACACCAACTCTTAAATGAAGCCATACCATGCCTGACAAATAAATTAGCAGTAATTAAATTATACTGTTGCTTACAAGCGGTGAGCTGTAACTAAACAAGCCTTTCTTCTACCCCATTCCTAGCATCAGCTATAGTTTCCTCTGCTAAACCTTCACCTTCAACATCCATACACTTACACTCCTTCCCCACTTTTACTAGCCTCGTTTTGGGCCAGAAAATTATCTCTCGGATCTTAGGCTCGATCGAAGTAACTGACACCTTGACAAATAATTCGGCCTACTTGAAATATATACAATATTTTAAGCTCAATTTTTTAAAAACTCTTATCATTCGTGGTCCACAGAAGTATTTTTAAAATAGCCCTAATTCTCCAACTTACATCCTAATAAGCGATTTTTATCTACGGTTGAACTGAACATCATTCTGTTGGATTTACTACATTTTGACCATTTCTTACGTAGTCTCCACGAAATCACCTTTTCCATCTGTAAGTCTTTCGTCACCGGACACTTTGTCTACAGACATTTTCCCCACTGGACGAAGTCTATATTTTGATATTTTTTTATGCACGCACATTTACTTTCCATTACTTTATATTGTTCATTTAATTGTTTCAAATTTTTTATTTTTGCTATTCCCCTGCAAACTTATCTATTTATGTAATTCTTCTGATGATAAAGTGTTAATCTTTGAAAAGCATTTCAAAGATTAATACACTAATTGACATATGTTGTGTTTCAGATATAACTGTATCTATTATATATAACGATTTTAGTGTGATACCGGTAAAAAAGCATTCGTATTCTCAGTTTTAGAGAAGCCATATTATGGGTCAATCTGAAAGTGAATTTAATCTGCGTCAAATCGCAACAAATCTCGGGATTCCGTTTTCCACAGTTATTGTGAGTGATTGTCATATTTACCAGAAAAGGAAAATAATAAATAGAATCTCACCTAGGTAAATCAGGACCTTCTGACAACATTATGATAATAAGGGTGTCTATTTACTTATTTCATGTATGTGTATATATTGAAACGAAAACATTCTTTTTGATGATTAAATGCTTTTTCTTCCATATTTTCTTATCGTCTAATTTTCTATTTTTAATTTCCCTTGTGTTTTTTCCGCTTTTACTTTTGTTCGTTTTGTTTTATCTTCTTATTTCGACTCCTTTATTCGTTTCCAAAAAAAATCGTTTGATTTCAACAAACAAAATGTCTATTATTTTGTATATTTACAACTCGACTTCAAACCACATTTTATGTTTTACTAGCGAGGCTACCCGGCGTTGCTCGGGGTCATAAAAACATATAATAGAAAGAAAAATCGCGTTTGTAACATCTTTGTATTACAAACTTCTATATCTCTCCCTCTCTCTATAGTCGTCTATTTACCTGTCTACCTTTCTCTGGTCGCCCCATTTCACCGCTACTTTCTAATTTTGCCTTGCGAAAGCTGTTTCTTCCTCACCATTCCTCTTACGTTGCTCAAGGCAATAGTATGACATATTCTATAAAAAGTACCACCTCTGTAGGTACATATCTCCGCCCCGGTGGTCATACTATATACGTATTTATTGATGAATACATAAATCACATAGTTTTTAGCTTTTTTCATTTTACATATATATATATATATATATATATATATATATATATATATATATATATATATATATATATATATATATATATATATATATATATATTAGTATTGAGACGACTAATCGGAATCGGTATTGGAATCGTAAAGATTTAAGCCCAATTTCTGATTCGAAAAATACTTTTGAAACTTAATTTTCCATTGTTTGTAATGATGAAATTATAAATATTTATGTTTTTTAAACTACCAGTATAACTAAAATCTATAGATCATAATAACATCAAAATACGATGTAAATTAAACACAGAAAAATTAAATCTGCGTGAATGTTAGTTAGTAACCTTAAAAATGCAGTTAATTTTCAAGTGCCGAATAGTGTTTTAAAATTAAATTAAATATTTTTGGCAAACGTCATTGATAATCAAATTTAAAGTAAAATGTGAAAAATGTTTTTCAATTTTTTTATATGGTTGGCTTTTCTCCGGTTGGTATTTTTATCCGGTTGTTCGGCATTAACATAAACGACCTTACGGAAAGTGGCGGAAAGTGTTAAAAAAAACTTTTGAACTTTGAATATCAAAGGCTTAGTGTTGAGTAAACTTAGGTATAAAGTGAATTTAAAGATGCCCAGGGCTCTGTGCGAGAACACACTTTGGTGTTAGTACTTCTTTGGCTTTGAGTTTCTATATCTGTGTCGCTATAAAACAAGATTTCTAAATATATAAAACTTGGATTGACAATAAAATCAAAAGCTAATAATAAAATAATTATTGGTTAATAATATTATTGCAACCGTTTGGCAGTTCAGTTATTACATTTTCCATTTCATTAACAAGACACAAGTACACTCCTTTGAGAGACAGTGAAAATTTGCTAGCATAAAAATGTAAGTGTACATATATATATATATATATATATATATATATATATATATATATTAAAGGAAGCATTATTTTAATCAATGAAACAGACGAGTGGGGGAAAAAAAAGGAAAATTGTTAAAATTACCTTAAGGCCTTATCGTCTGACTCTCTGAGAGGAAACGTCAGAATGGTAAATTAAAAACACAAAGTCGAATGAGATATGAGGCGAAAAACTTATTTCAGTAAGTTTTTCGCCTCATATCTCATTCGACTTTGTGTTTTTAATTTACCATTCTGACGTTTCCTCTCAGAGAGTCAGACGATAAGGCCTTAAGGTAATTTTAACAATTTTCCTTTTTTCCCCCCACTCGTCTGTTTCATTGATCAAAATAATGCTTCCTCTAAAATTGATCCTACGATTCTGTTGTACACGAAATTTACTTACATATATATATATATATATATATATATATATATATATATATATATATATAGAGAGAGAGAGAGAGAGAGAGAGAGAGAGAGAGAGAGAGAGAGAGAAATAATGCGCAAAGGAAATTCTTGAATATAACAAAACTGAAAGGTAATGCTCTATTATTTATTTGAGAACATTCATTATTAAACCTATTAAATTATGCGATTAAAGAATTATAATTAAACCTAAAATGTAAGTAAAATTTGTATTCGCTTATTTTCTCTCGATTTCTCTGTAATTATTTTGTCTATAATTGAGATACCATTATTGTAATTCTTTGTAAAATAATGTGTACAATATTGTAAAAAAAAATCGTAAACAAAACAAACATGTTTCCCAATCTTCAGTTAATTGAAAACAATTGAATTTATTTCTAAACAAATGTTTTTTTTTTATTTAAGCATTATAATCTTGTGTTTCCTCCCTTTCAAAAATAAGTAAATTCATTTGCAAATAAATGTTTGCTTCTTTAAAATGGAAATAAACATTCATTAATGAATTATTAATTAATAAAGTTTTATTTTATTCCAAAAAAGTTCACCACTGTTTATTGTGTTTTTGAACCTATACGGATGAGATACAAAAAATGAATATGTCCGGGTTTTTTTTAATGGATTTTGTTTCAACGCAATATTATACTAAAAACAAATTATTAGTTGATATTTTTTGACATAACATTGGTATATTTATGGAGTCCGCAAGGACCCGTGGCGCAGTGGATATAGTTCTAAGTTATATTCAGTTGAAGGTTCAATCCTCAGTGCGGACGATACGAAGAATTGCGAATTACTGAAGACTTCTTCCTAGTCATAGCAGATGGAACGAGAGCATGCTACCCCCGTGGATTAAATAAAGGGTTCCGTTCGAAATTCCGTCCAGATTCCCGATTTCGACAAAGTACACCTGAAGAAAGTCAGAGGTTACATCGGCCAAACGTTGTGATAAAAACGCCTAAGATGAGAACAGTAGTTCGAATATACAAAATTCTATGAATTATCAACCCTCATCTAAAAAATTCCGAAGCGTATTATGCGTAAATATTTTTTATCTACATACATATACGTTTCATCCTTCAGAAATAGTCAGTGTAGAGAAAATTATTGAAGCTGGTCGCAGGATTCCAAACCCTGGAACAAGTTATGTTTATAACTCAAATTCCGACGTCTTTACCCCCGTGGCCACCAGGAACAAATACATAAACGTTGAGAGTTTTAAACTTATTGTAGGCAGCCGACCTCAACAGTGTTCACTTAATGAAAGAACATACATTAAAGCTATGCCTAGCCTCTCTTTATATATATATATATATATATATATTAAAAGGGGGAGTGAAGTAAAGCAGAAAACGAGAGGAAGACACTTGTAGCTATTCTATTTTCTGTAAGGAATTGAACACCGCATAACTGATTCATAATTTCATAATTCATCACGCCGTTCCCAACATACGGAATATGAGTGGACTTACTAATATCTGTTCATTTTTTTTCTTTTCTTAATCAACTGACTAAGCACCAACCTTTGAAATTATAAACTAAACTTCTTCGGAAAAAATGTATTATGTTCCAAGTTTCCGGCAGTGTGAAGGGTCATTCTGTCATTGAAGTGGCTATTTTATGTCATTGAAGCTTATAGTAAAGCAACCACGTAAAAGTACTGCTTCTAACCTTTAGATGTACAAAAATAAGTTGTGAATCGTTTTTAACACCGAGTGTGCAAGTGTGTAACATTTCATGTTGAAAACAGCGCACAACATAGTGCAATCGAGTCTTAGATTACGACATTTAAGTTTTGGGGATAAAAGTACATATATATATATATATATATATATATATATATATATATATATATATATATATAGAGAGAGAGAGAGAGAGAGAGAGAGAGAGAGAGAGAGAGAGAGAAGGGGGTTGTGTAGCATCAGTGCAGTTCCCACGAGAGAAAAAATGTATATTTAAAGAATTTAAAGAATTATTCAATAATTATTTATTATCTTATCATTTTAACATTTTAAGTTTTTTTAATATTATTTTATAACGCGTTTCGAGCATTTATCGTTTATCAATTATGCTCTCTTCAGATGTATATTCCATTTGATAAAAATGTTTCATTTGAGAAAACATTTAATTTTTCTTTCATTTAAAAGTGTCTGTTCCATTTGACAGAAAAAATGTTATGGGGATTGTCTTGTTGAGAAAAATATATTCCATTTGGCAAGTGTTTGGTTATTTGAGTACATTTGTGTATTAGGTTTTATTACTTTAATTGCTTTTATGGTGCCGTTCGAATCTGTTTGGTATGTGTGTGTGTGGTCATTCCCGCTCATCCATGACGGTGTCCCTGGTGGGTTCACACATGAATGTGGATGTGTGGGTGGTTGGGGGTGAAGGTGTTTGCTTGGGTTTGGAGAGATAGATAGAGAGAGAGAGAGAGATGAGTAGAAAAGAAAAGAGGATGGGTGAGTAGATAGATAGGTAGGGAGGGAGAAAAAGGAAGAAAGGAAGGAAGATTTAAGATAGATAGATAGATAGATAGATAGATAGATAGATAGATAGATAGATAGATAGATAGATAGATAGATAGAATAAAATAAGAAAAATAAAATGAAATAAAATAAAATAAAGGTTTAGAATGTGGATCGATCGAAAGATGGAAATATGTAAAATAAAAAGTTTGGTATGTGGATCGATCGATCGAAAGATGGGAATAGGTGTTTTGTGCATATAAGGGTAGAAAGAGGGATGTAAATACATGCAAAGATAGGTGAAATGTGCGGGTGGGTGGAGAAATAGGTGGGTGGAAAGATTGGTAGGGAGAGGGGTGTATGTACACATGTATTCATATTATTTTCTGCATGTATGCATGTATACACTCACATGGGGTATGCATTCGTTCCATGTGTGAGGGTCCGAGTGCTGATGGGTTTCTGTTTATGCATGTGTTCGTACTTGTTTTATATGTCTGTGATGTGATAAAAATAAAAGCAAAAATAAAAATAAACATAAAAATAAAAATAAAAATATAAAAAATATTAAGATATAAAAATATAAGAAAATATAAAGGAATAAAAAAATTGAAAAATTAAAAATTAAAAAATTAAAAATATATAAAAAATATATATATATAAAAATATATAGAAAATATATAAAAAATATATATAAAAATATATAAAAAATATTTTTTTTTTAAATAAAATATAGAAATACATAAAATAAAGAATGAAGTGTTAGAGAGTAAAATAAAATAAAAATAAAAAATAAATAAAATATAAAATATAGAAGATAAAATCAAGTAAAATAAAAAGGTAAGTGCGATAATCGAAATATAAAGGAGTACGAATATATGAGCAATATAAAAATACATATATATGCAGACATATATACATACATGTATATATTCATATACAAACGCACATATATACACATACATAAAAATATATAAGAAAATAATAGGTTAATAAAATTATAAATAAGTAAATAAAAATTGTTAACTTATAATATAGAATAATGGTAAATTAAGAAACTTAGAACTATAAATGAAAATAAGATATAAGTTTAAATAAGTTCAGGGGATAAAGGTTGATTATTATCAAGGCTCCTTTACTAGAGGTTTTTTAAGAAAACATAGCGTAATGGGATGATTAGGGTAGGAGGAACAGCACATGGGAATGTCCATACATTTCCATGTGCTGTTCCTCCTACAACGGTAAGATTTAGGGGGAGAAAAGACACCTTATAAAACATTATTATATGAGAAGGGTCAGGGGTGACTAGGAAAATAAAGGATGTAATATAATAGATTAGCTGTATAGTTGGGACTATATTAACATCCGTGCACGGACAGGTGCATGAGTACATGAGAGAAATGGGGGAGCAGAAGGAAGTTTTCTGTTAATTCTGCTGGTTTCCCGTTAATTCTGCTGGTTTACAAAGAGGATAGAACGCATTTCATAGGACATAGTTATCATTTTTCCCCGATTGGGGTCCTATACGAATTCGGCGTTCAAACCAATAAGTCAAACTGGAATGACATTAGATGTGGGAAGGTGAATCATATCAGGAAATGTTATAAATATGGTCCGGATGTTATGAGTTATTCAGGAGAAAAGCGAAGTAAGACAGAATTTGAGCTTCGATGGACTAATATAGTTATTTTATGAATTGGTTGGAAAAAATTAATAAATTGGTTTTAACCCACATTTTATTGGGGAAAAAGCCGTCATACCTCAGAGGTGTTAATCCTTATATTTTTAGAATTCCCTCTTACATGCGTTATATGCATGTAATCCAGTTATTATAGTTATTATAGGAGATTCCAAGCGGTAATTTGTAGATATTTGTTCACAGCATATTTTCGCCGTGGAAGTCAATCAAGTGCTTCTGTTATTGGTTTCAGTGTTAGAATGAGGGTGGTTGACGTTTAGGATTTTTAAGTTATTAAAGCTAAGTTAGGGGTGGGGGATAAATGTCAGGGTTTGAGGTCGTTGGTCCATAGAGGGAATGGACAGAGACGCTGAAAAATGGGGTTGGGAGATGAAATTCGTGCTTTATGGGCTTGAGATGAGGAGACTCTTATTTGCGAAGGTGTTTATTACCAGACTAGAGTCATTAGGCACTTCTTATAGATGTAATGCGCGGGGGGGGTGATTTTCTATGGGTTAATTTCTTATAGTTGGAGGTACAGATTCACAGACACGTAGACACACACATCGAATTACACTCATCGACCTACAGACTTACAGCCCTGTCGAAGTGCTTTCCTAGGTCACTGGTAAATTATTTTAATAAATATGGCATTGGAACAAAAGGCTTATTTTGGGCTTGTTAAGAGGTACTTCCATAGATCGGCGAAACAAGTCAATATTATTGAAAAAAGGGGGGATACAATTTATTTTATTGTAACCAGTTATATGCCTTTAAAAGTAATTAGGGAATGGTCTCGATTGTGTTAACAGTTATCGCCCCTCCCTCCCCCCCGCCATCCATTAATGGTAGCTGAGGGAGGGGTATGGTTTATCGACATAACAAAAATGCTTTTGTGACAATAGTGCAACCAAGATAGTAAATTGATATGGTGTGATCTGTTTAGCCAGAAACTTACAGCTAAAAGCAGACTGACTGCAGTTACAACTATATTTCACCAAGAGAAACCAATAAAGATGACAATTAAAAACTGTAAATTCGGTTTAGTACATCGATTCCGGTTTTAGTGATCATCATATGAGAGCCAGTTTTAACCGAGTTTATGAAACCGGCTTGGAACGTTAATATTGAGTGTTTCAAATCTTCTCATGTCATCCCCCCATTATTCAGTGACCAAAACCGTCGGGTAAATTCACCATCACAATTAATCAGTTGACCATATCAACTGTAAATATGTTTCGTGTCAGCTGGTGATTTTATTTTTGATTTCGCTAACGTCACCACCAACTCGCGTGCGATCTGTTCTGAAGAGTGCATGATGGGCCGAATGGATGAGGTCACGGACTATGGAATCTCCTATACCGAGTTCAAGTTCGATCTGATCCAGTGTGGTCCTTTTTGCCGTGATGTCCTTAAAATAGCTACTTGAATTGATCAAGTAATCAAGCCACCCAAGGATAAGAGTTAATGAGTTGGATGGAGTGTCAGTTGATTGATAAAAAATATTGAGAGGATCGAAAACGATAACTGGGATGTACAAAATTTGATTACTTTTGAAGACGCTTTATGACAAGTATGTTTGACAGTGAATTTGAAGACGACCATATTGTTGTCTAGAAGGAAGTAGTCGCATAGTATTGTGTTCTACAAAGAGGACATTCTTGGAAATAAACTTTATTCATAGAAAATCCGTCTTTCGCTAGACACATTGTGAAAAGAAAGAAAAGTTATTTTCCGTTGAGGTAGCAGGACATGTTCTCATAGTCAAAATCTCATAAAAACCATATGTAATCTAAAATCTATATGGCAAGGCCTTGTCTATTTGAACCCCTTTAAAATGTATAAGACGTTACGCTCCTCCAAATAATTAAAAACATTCAAAATCATCGACTGTCGTATAGAAAAATATGTTCAAATAGAGAGTACATGAGTAAAGTTATGGGCCCAGAAAAGGTGTTTATTTGAAATTTGAAAAATCTAAATTATAATCGCAGGTAATTGTGTTTACGTGAGGAGGTTCACGGGTTGGGGCCCTTTACGACAATCATTATAGGTAAAAGATGATTTTTATGAAATGTCAAGTTCGTAGGTTTATGAAAAATAGTTATACAGGATACACAGAAATACGGACATAAAGACAAACAGACAGGCACACGTAATTCATATTGGTGAAGATGGGGATGTTAAAATCTAATACTAATCATTTTTTCAAGTATTTTCTCAAGTTTTTTCATTTTATCATATTTCGCGACAAATCTTTGTTAACATATGCAATGCTGCTTGTTTAATGGTGTGCACATTTTAAATGCCTGCTGAGAACATGCTTTGGTAAGAGAATTTCTATAGCTAAGAATAAAGAGACCTGCCAAGAAATTGGCTGATCTTTGAAATAGTAATGTCCTCTTGGATACGAGGTCCCATGCTGTGTTTCTGGACCACTTAAAGTCCTTGAATGATCAATGTCATTTTAGATACGAGATTCCATGCTGTGATTATTACCAACTTGAGATTTTCAAAAATTAATCTTTATCTCAGATGGTGGTCTATCATTTTTTTATGTCCATCGATTAACAGCTGATAATTTCAGGTGGTCGTTCGGTGTGATCCAAGTGATATCTATATATATTCCAGCAAAGGGACAGAGGGGATAGTTTATTTACTGTTATTCCCGGAGACAGAAGGCCCTTTGAGACCTAATCTGATTGGCTGTTGGCGTTTGGTTGGACTTGCTTTGATTCGGTAAAGGCTCACAGTTCTGATAGCAAGTCTGTCGTTCAATGGAGAAGTATCATTGTAACGTCGAAAAATAAAACGTTATTACTGGTTTAAGTACTTACCAAGATTAGGACCTAAGCTAAAATCGACATCAGTAGGTTCCGGATGATAACGTAGACGACCGGAAAGATACCGAATGAAAACTCGGCTGCTTGCGTCCAAAAATTCCAAAACAAGGCTGAATGTACAAAAATGGAAAAAAACTGATAAAATGTTTATTTATATGTAAAAATTTTATTTTTTAAGAAAAATATCAATGAAAAGTGTTAAAATGGTGCTATGGTAATGGTTTAGAATATAAAATGTTTTTTTCTGCATCAAAAAAATGTTTTTAACTGAACAACTAATCGTTTTTTCCAGCCGTCTACATTAACATCCAGAAACTAACGATGTCAAGTTGATTTTAGCTTGGGTCCTAATCTGGATAAATACTTTTGTTTTAAACTGAAGTTATAGCTTTGGAGAGAGGGATAATCCTTCTGTTGTAACACTCACCGAGACCACATGATTGACATTGCGACCCGTGTCGGAATTGAGCAATGACTTCAAATGAAGACAAGTAGATGGTCACGGTCTGTGCAGAACACGCACACATACGCACTTTCACATCTTAATCACACTCAATTTCTGTTTTAAATAAACACCAACGCAACATTCTACTTTGAAGTCAGCGTTTGGTCACGTGAAAATGTTATACGGAAATCGTCTTGGTGACCTTCTATAATACTGGTTCTCAACTTTACTAGATAGATCAAAACACATCGACCCTATTAAAAAGGGAAATACTTTTTTATTTTTACTTTAATAGATATATTCTGTGTGTTTATGTATAGGTTAAAGGGTCTGCAGAAGATTAATATCTTTTTTTAGATGGCTAATTTGTAGCATTCCCGACTAGTCTCCATGCATTCCAGCATTATAATGCGCAAAATCCAGCCTCTAAATAGAGCCACTTCCTTCACAGGGTAACATGGGCATAGAGAAAACACGACAAATCTAGAGGAGTAAACCTAAAATAAAAATCCATCTATTCTTTACAGGTAATTATAATCCGCTGGCGAACATCAACAAGCGAATGCTTCGGTGAGGAGGACATCACAGCTTTGTGGAAAACCATTCTTGACAATGAGATGGTTCACGGCTTCGCTGAACCTCAAAAGTGTATAAGTTTGGCGAGTTTTGACGGGTGGCGAAGCCTCACGAAGTAGGCACATAACCTAACCTTAACCCGAACTATATTTTAAATAACATGTGTATTTGCCGATGTTATTTAGAACCATTTTCCATTTAAATAATACTCCAAGATACAAGCATACAAACACGAAATCTTCATTATAATAATGCGTTCCATCTACACTGAGTAAGCCATAGTTCTCGAGTGTATTAAATATTAGGCGAATAACGCAGTAAAATAAAAAGCAATTACTATAATAAGCAGAAAAGATGTATTTACCTTTGCTGCGATCACTAAACCAAACTAGGAAGTTGTTTTTAATTATTTCTCAAAGTTTGCAATTATTTTCTCATGAGAGTTCAACCTATGGAAACATGAATATAAGGATATTGATTGCGTATAATGACGCCGATAGGCTTAGCCGTGAAATTGTTCATTAATCAATAATAATTACTATTCTTGTCACTTGTGGATTTCTTTTCCGCCCAAAGTTCTCTTTTGACACTTCAATCTGTTTTCATCGCTTCATTTCTTTGAATTAGAAATGAAGAAAAGTTGAAGAATCGGTTTTCGACCAGAGTTAATCTTAAACACAATAACGAAAAAGAATATTTTTTCTGCATTGTGGTTGCAAAAAACTACACACTCTTACACTAACACACACACACGCGCGTGCGTGAGTGCACACACGCCTAGTGAGGTACATTACCGAACATTATATATCAATGCCGGAATCATATACACACATAACCCCCTTTTTTTTCTTTATACATAACAAAAATGTTACGGAAATAATGCACATAAACGCATATATACACGCACTCATAGATCCACATATACAAGCGTAAAGTGTATGTTAATTTTAACAGGATTCTCTCAAGCGGATTAAAGAGCAAACTTCCAGTCACTTCAGAGATAAATTGGCAAACTAATGCTATTTAATGCATTTACCACATAAAGTGCTAGCCTTGTCCGGGACTCCTGCGGGGCACGCGAGCAGAGAATCAGATTGAAATTTAAAACCGGATCCGAGCAGAAAATAATAGAGTGCACGAGCAAACACAAACTGAACTAAAAGTGAAATAATAAAGTAGGAAGGAAGGCATATATGGAAACAAAAGACTAGGAGAACATTAAAATGTATATCTCTTCCCTCCGAACGCAGACCAACGAAGATCGAGGTTAAAGACGCAATACAAATATGTCCGCTTATTTGGAGATATTTTTCAGCTTCCAGTCTCAAGTAGAACTTGGCCAAACATTGATGGTCACATTCAATGCTACCAAAACAAAGCGATTTCATTCGACAACTTTCTAACCACCAATCGCCATTACCAATAGCACCCTTCCAATATTTAAACACATCTGTCTATCATCATAAGGCAATATGAATTAGTACATAGAAGATGCTGCCAAGTCTGCTGCAAAGACGACAGGCTCCCTATATTTTGCTGGAAAACTTCTTACTCGTGCCAATATCCTATTATATTTCTATAAAGCCACCATTCGTCCGTCTATGGAGTATTGTAGCCACATCTGAGCGGGTGTCTTTCTTGAACAGGGTGAAATAAACGTGTCCACCTTAATGAATTCTGCCCTGTCTGCCAAGCTCCAACCTCTGCCACATTGTAGCGCAGCTGATCATAAACGGGAGGTTCCCCAATCCGACAAGCAGTTCACCAGCGAAGTGAACGCCATACGCAGGGCCCTCAGTGCTGATGCCAACCTCCTTGGAGACTTCACCAAAGACGAGATCAAATCAGCTATCAAACACCTGAAGCTACACACAGTAGCTGGGACCGACAACATCCATCCTGAGTTCATCCTTCACCAAGGTAGCAAGGCCACAGAATGGCTTCGATCTTTTTGCTACCCCTGCTTCCGCACGTCCAAACTCCCGAAGATATGGCGACGAGCCATGGTCATCGCTCACCCGAAGCCCAACAAGCCGCTGGATGACCCAAATGGATATCCACCCATCGCCCTCCTCTGCGTGCCATACAAGATCAGTCGACTCCATGTGCGCCTCAATCCAGAAATCGACCCGATACTGCCAAAAGAGCAAGCTGGCTTCCGTCACGGAAAGTCCACCGTGGACCAGGTAACCCTCCTCACCAAAGATATCGAGGATTCCGTCCAACGAGGTGAGAAGGTAGGCGTCGTTCTTCTCGATCTCACAGCATCGTACGATACTGTCTGACTCTATGGTCTTCACCTAAAGCTCCTACAGACAATCCCGGACCTACACATGTCGGACTTCATCATGGAAATGCTGACCAACCGTAGCTTCACTCTTCACACCAGAAACGGCCAACATAGCAGGCTCCGACGGCTCAAAAATGGTGTCCTACAAGGCTCTGTACTTGTCCCAATGCTGGCGAACATTTACATCTAGGACCTTCCATACACGCTGTCCAAGAAATATGGATACGCTGACGACCTAGCTGGGAGACGATCAAACTAGGGCTTACAGCTTATATGAACACCCTGTCAAGCTACATGACAAACTGGCGCCTTAAGCTCTCCATAGCCAAGACCACGTCCACCGCACACCATCTAAACAACCGAGAGCCAAGCCAAGAACTTAACATCATTGTTGACAACAAAAGACTCCAGTTCCAGGCTGCCCCGACGTACATCGGCCAAGACATCGGCCCGTGTCGCTCTAATACGCCGCCTAGCTGGTACCACCTAGGATTCATCAACCAAGACACTGCGTATATCTACCCAGGCATTGGTCTTCTCCGCCGCTAAGTACTGCAGGACCTCCCACACAACTAAGCTGGACGTAACGCTCAACACCGCCTTACGCACAGTCTCTGGCTGCTTGCGCGCATCATCAATCAACCAACTACCGATACTAGCCGGCATTGCACCACCAACCCTGCGCCGTGAGGCGGATGTCCTTGCACTGTAAAGAAAAGCCACCATCGATGAGAACCACCTTCTCTACAAGCTCGCCATAGAGATCCCTTCACGAGCTCGCCTGAAGTCACGGCGCCCATTCTCGGAGTATGCCCACCAGCTCTTGCTTTCAACACCCGGTGACGTCACAAAACGAATCTGGCTGGACGGAGGAATGGCAGGCAGCAGATAAATCAAGGTTGCACAGATTTGTGGAGGACCCGGATAGCCTACCAGGCATGGCCTCCCTCACCGGCAGTGGATGATGCTCAACCGCCTCAGGACAGGTGTCGGTCATTTCGCCGCGACCATGAAAGGATGGGGACTCAGGGACTCGGCTGTCTGCAACTGTGGTCACTCTGAACAGATAGTAGACCACATCATCGACTCATGCCTCAAACATCGACCACCCAACGGCGAAGCCGGCATAGCTGTGCTAAACAACAAAACATTAGCATGGCTTTTCTCAACCGAGCTGGTGAGATGCTGTGAAGCAAACGAAAGAAGAAGAAGAAGAAGAAGAAGAAGAAGAAGAAGAAGAAGAAGAAGAAGAAGAAGAAGAAGAAGACCGTACTTGTAGCCCCTCAACTAAAGTACGCCGATCAACGTGACTAGCTGCAAAATCTCATCCCTTATTGCAGAGGCCTTTAGATGCCATAAGATGTTCTACTCTAATAGCTTATTTCCTTGGACTGATTGTTTTTGGAATTCCCTGTTTCCGCGGCCGTACACACACGCAGAATCTTCTTGCAAAACTCCTCGCCCTAATTGTTCCCTAACATTATGGCCTTTATCACAGTAAGGACGTTTTAGTAGCAATTCGCCTTGTTTAGGGAGTGAACAAATGTAAGAAAAGAGACGGCTACCCTATTATGATGCCTATTTACTACGAGATTTAATAACATTTAATGGCTGAAGACACGAATTCGATTTATGGTTGCAGAATACTTAATAAACTTCCATACTGACAATCATTATAAAACCAATGCGATTGGTTCAAAGGCAATAGCTCGAAAATGTGTTTCTACAAACACCAAAACCGTTCATTCATTTAAATCAAAGAATCTTTGTATGAGATCGCCATGTTAATAAATTATAAAATCACCAGAAATACGTCGTGTCTTATTATCGATTTTTCTATTACCCATTTCTATACAATTCTTTAGAAACGAGAATTCTGGTGGAAGGATCATATTTACACGTACATAAAATCAATACATTTTTTATGTATGTGTCAAAATAAAAGTATGGCTCAATCTTGAATATCGGAAATCTTAAATGCCTCAAATCTTCACAAGTCTATTCCGAAGACGAAAAGAGATTTTCGAATTACAAAATAACACATTTCTTAATTTCAATCTGATAAATCATTTTTATGAAGAGGACAGAAACGATATTTTGTATATCTCTCTATCTCTCTCTTTCTCTCTCTCAGCTCTCTCTCTCCATATATATATATATATATATATATATATATATATATATATATATATATATATATATATATATATATATATATATAAAACCAATATTAGGCTACATTCTAGTGACCAAGATTTTATTAATTTTATTGATCTCTAGTTATATGTATACATCGAGCTTTTACTTTGAAAAGTTTGGTCTATCAAAAATAGAAAGTATATGCAAACACATATTTCCCATTTTGTTTCCTAGATGCAACTCTAGTGTTTAGAAAATAGCGCTTAATAACAGGTAGGCCTATATTACAGCAAAAATCCCTTTATCTATACAAACATTATTGGTTACATATGTGTATACATGTTTCAGCTGCGATTTCGTTCGTCCAATATACAAAACAATATGCAAGAATGTTTTTCTCTCAGTTTTAGTTCAGTGATTAATATGGCCTAATTACACTGGACTTCGTAGCTGAAACGTGTATTCACATACGTAGTCAATAATGTTTATTTAAACAAAGGAATTTATATCATATATGTAAATATATATATATATGAATATGAATGTATGCGAAAGTTTTTTATTACTTATCACTCCTATATAACAATAAAACGGGATAATGTTAGTTTAAGCAATAATACATTTTTTTATTATCCTTTCAAATACGATATATATCATACTAAAACACATATAGACATTCAAATACCTGTCTAATTTGCATAACTTCTTTTTTAACCGTCCATAAATAATTTATATTTGCTGTTATTCATTTAAAATTATGTTATTTTATTTACTCTGTGTATCTACAACAGTTTTGTGTAAATTAACAGTTAATAATTTAATTTTTAAAAATCCATAAATTACGGAAAAATATTTTTATATCAAGGGAGATAATTTAGATGAAACTAGCTAAAGAGAAAGACCGAGTTCACAAAAAAGAGAGGTGGTTTGTTTCTCTCTCTCTCTCTCTCTCTCTCTCTCTCTGTTGCTATCTCTCTCTGTTGCTCTCTCTCTCTTATCCTTTATTTCTCTCTCTCTCCATCTCTCTCTCTCTCAAGGTATGTAAATATGTAAAGTCTATGTAAAGTCTGAAATAAAGACGTATTTTACTTAAAATACAAACCATAAAATTAGACTTTCTGTCAAAATTGTAAGCTTTTTTTCTTTCACTACTTAATAAATTTCTTGCCCCTCCCCAATATTAAATAAATGCTGACTTTTTAATAAACGCCTACTCTATGGAAAAGGGGTATTTTCCTTTCATTTGGCGTTAATTCCTATTTCAGTCACGTAAATTACTTAAAGTGTAATAAGTTTCGACATTACTCATAATGAACTTTTTTTTTACTTAAACCATGTTTAAGTAAAAAACAAAACAAAAGAAAACATTAAAAACCCTAAGTTATATACATTTTCATCGTACACGTGAAACGCTAAAATAAAAATCAGATCGGAAAAATATAGTCGCCATCTTAATAAAAGGCTAGCTAAGGAAGAACGAATACTCCCGGTTATAAACATAAGTTATCGTTCTTCCTTAGCTTGCATTGTTTATAAAGATGGCGACTATATTTTCAGCCCACTTTACATTTCGATAGTTTACGTGTACAATAAAACTTGCCATACCATACTCACAGGCATTACCTTCTCCTGTTATGGGATGATACTCCCTGGTATTATCTCTTCTATCTTGAAGAGGGTATATCCGACCAGGCATAACCACATCCTTTTTTGTGTATTTGTGTAGGGTGGGAATACTCCGACGCTTTACCTTCTCCTTTAGGATTTTGTGTAGTATATTTTCATTCCTCATAATATATTCCTCCCGGGCATTACCTTCTCTTTTCTTTTCTTTTTTTTCTTGGCGGGGAGGGCAGTATAATATATGTTCGTTCCTCACGATATCATCGTCCCAACATGACTTTCTCTCTTTTTTAGGGGGTCGGCGTAGTTTACTATCTATTCTGTTTCATAATATTATCTTCTCGGGCATTAACTCTTCCTTTTTGGGGGGGGGGAGTATTCATTCGTCATGATATAATCCTCTTAGTCATTACTTCTTCCTGTGGTGGTCGATGCAGTTTTTTCATGATGATATCATTCTCCCGAACTAGCAAAAATAGCTACAGTCTTATTTAGGCTAAGCTTTTTCAGGCCAAATCGTCGGTATAAAAATGAAAATAGAACAAAGTGAGGGACGGCATTATGTAGGAGCGGTGGTAAAGACTTTTCTCGTTGACTGACACTGAAGAATCTATCTAAATAAAAGCTGTTGAAGATTGACACTTTACAAAAACTTGCAGTGTCGATGTACGAAGCACATAGCTTTCAAAGGGGCGGTCTGGTACTTCCGAGATCAGGTCGAGGTTGCTGTCTCATATAATACAGAACCCGAAATCGGCAGCGTGTAGCATTGAAGACCAACCTTGACGCACATGAAAAATGTATTTTGCATATATATATATATATATATATATATATATATATATATATATATATATATATATATCAAATGTTATTAAATAATGATTTCATAAATGTCTTTTGAATGTTATCATGAAGTAATTCCTAATACGATAAAGATATGTTCAATATTGGGGATAGAGCATCTATTAATAATACAGTGTATGTATCTGTCTGTCTTTCTGTCTGTCTGTATGTCTGAAGCCGAAACTCCATCAGAGTAGTATGACTATTTACTAAGTCCGCCGGTTTCATTATATACTACTAAAAAACCGGCGTAAACACTGTGTTATAAATTGTGAAAACATGGGATTACCTGGCAAACGGTCTCGATGCGCGCTCTGCAGGGCTGGATCGCCCAAAGAGCGGCAAGATGGCGTCCTAGGCTTAATATCGCCAGGTAATCCCGTGAAATCTCGTGTTCTCTCGCGGAGACGAGAGTCCAGTTTGATATAAAAACGGGTCGCTGGAGGCAAGACGGCAGAAGGCTGAGAGCGTAGTCTACGAGAGACGACGTGGAAAGAAGAAGAGGAAGAAGAGAAAGAAGAAGAGAAAGAAGAAGAAGAGAAAGAAGAAGAAGAAGAAGAAGAAGAGAAAGAAGAAGAAGAAGAGAAAGAAGAAGAAGAAGAAGAGAAAGAAGAAGAAGAAGAGAAAGAAGAAGAAGAAGAAGAAGAGAGAGAAGAAGAAGAAGAGAGAGAGGAAGAAGAAGAGAAACAAGAAGATAACGAAGTAGAGAAAGAAGAGGTGGAAGATTAATTTTTTCTGCTACAAGCTATTTTCGGCGTTGTTATGGAAAAATTCGACATCAGATTGATTCCGGAATTCGACGGCTCTCCTGCTGGTCCATCGGTGGTCGAATAGCTGGAGAAGGCCGAGCGTGTTTGCCGGTTGTGTAAAATTAAAGACCCAGCTATGGTCATCCCATTGAGACTCACTAAGGGGGCTTACGCCGTGTACCAGCAGCTCAGTAATGATGCGACCATGGAGCAGATTGCACAGGCGCTGCACGGGGCATTTGGTGCAGATCCTTTTGTTGCCTGGAGGCAATTTTCCGAACGCCGGCTTGGGCCGGGGGAGACAGTGGACGTCTACATGGCCGACTTAAAAAAGCTTGCTGCTCCCTTCGGCGGTGCGAGTGACCGCATATTGGCATGCGCCTTTTTGTCTGGACTTCCGGACGATGCAAGCCGACTGCTGCGAGCATCATTGAGACTCACAGAGATTGAATTGGTGGAGTTGTTGGCGAGAGCACGAAACATCTTGAAGGACGATCGAGAACTGGTCTCTGCAGCGGTTGACACCTTGGACTCGCCAGCAGAGGGCCTACGATGCTATACATGTGGTGGCCCCAACCACTTCTCCAGAGACTGCAGAGGCGGCACAAGGCGCACCCAAAATTATGGAGCACGAAAAGTAATACGGTGTTACCAATGCAATAAGCCAGGCCACATAGCACGGAATTGTCCGGGAAACGGGCAAGGGGAGGACGCCGCAGCGCTAGCACCCTCCCCAAAGCGGCATTGAACAAAGCGCTTCCTGCAGTGACAGTTCAAGTTGATGGGTGCAAACGTTCAGCGCTGGTTGACACCGGCTGTACCCAAACCCTCCTTCGAAAGGAATGTTGCACCACATGGAAGAAACGACAGATCCCCGTCCTGACTATCGGCAAAGGCTCATTAGTGTGTTGTGGATCCAGTGTTGTTCATATCAGCATTGACAATGGCCCCCCGGTGGCTGTGACGGTGTTGGTGGTCGATGGGGAGCTGCTCGGATATGACCTTCTCCTTGGAATGGACACTATTACACAGCTAGGCGGAATTACTGTAAACAGCGTCGGTGATGTGAGATTCCCTCGACCAGACAAACAAATGTGTGCAGCAATCACTCTTGACGAACCCGATTTCCACGCAGAATATGACAAGGGCACAAACACATGGACAGCGTCCTGGAAGTGGGCAGGCGACCAGCCACCAGTGTCTTTGCGGAATCGGCTGACAGAGTATCCCCCTCCTGCATGGCTTAGGGGGCAGTACGAGGCAGAACTTCAAGTGTGGCTGGATAACGGCTGGTTAATTCCATACCCAGAGGATGAGCTCGGGCCCCCGCGGGGGCTAATTCCCCTGATGGCTATCAGACAAGAGAACAAGCAGAAAGTTCGACCTGTTCTTGATTACCGGGAACTCAATGAACACGTTGACCCGTACACTTCGGGGGCTGACGTTTGTGCTCATAAACTGCGAGAGTGGCGACGGCAGGGTGCGGAAGCGGCCATACTGGACTTGCGAAGAGCTTACCTACAAATACGTGTTGAGAAATCGCTGTGGCCATTCCAGACAGTGGTAATCAAAGGAACTCGCTATTGCTTGACCAGGCTGGGGTTCGGCTTGAATGTAGCCCCGGGCATCATGACGGCGATCATGCGGGCGATCCGGCGTCAGGATAAAGCTGTGCAACAGGCGACATCGTCTTATATAGACGACATTTTTGTCAATGAGAGCCTGCTGTCTGCCCAGGCGGTCAAAGAACACTTTGAGCACTTCGGGTTGTCGTGCAAGGAACCGGAGCGGCTGCAGGATGGGGCGAAAGTGCTCGGGCTGCAGGTGAGCGGAAGTGCAGATGGCCTCCAATGGGGAAGGGGCGGTGAAATCCCGGAAATCCCATCTACCATCACACGTCGGAGCACGTTTTCCGTGTGTGGAAAACTGGTGGGTCACTTCCCTGTGTGTGGGTGGCTTCGAGTGGCTGTGGCGGCTATAAAGCGACGGGCAACTTCTTTGTCAACAGGATGGGACGATGAGGTGCGTGATCCTTCCCTGCGAAGCATGCTGGTGGAAGCTGTGGCCAGAGTGACCAATGATGACCCTGTACGAGGGAGCTGGTGCGTCGATGGGAGTGAGTTTACAGTTTGGGTGGACGCCAGCTCACTTGCCCTTGGCGTTGCTCTGGCAGTCAACGGAAGTATAGTAGAAGATGCCTGCTGGCTCCGGCCAGAGAATGACGCTAAGCACATAAACCTAGCTGAACTCGATGCTACACTGAAAGGAGTCAATCTAGCGCTTCAGTGGCAGGCTAGCGTCCTCCACGTTATCACGGATTCCACGTGTGTGCATCGGTGGATGACCGATGCCTTGAACGGAAAAGCACGGCTGACAACGAAGGCATCGGCCGAAATGTTAATCCGGAGGCGGCTTGCTACCCTAACCGAAACCATCAATGAATACAACTTGGTCATAGATGTGACACTGGTGCAGTCCTGTTTGAATCGAGCGGATCGATTGACCAGAGTGCCTCGCCGTTGGCTGGACCTGCAGAAAGAAGTGAACGAACCAGCACCTGTAAATTGTGCTGCGGTGGGACGTAGACTCAGCCCAGAGCGTATCGCTGATGTCCATTGCCAAAGCGGGCACCCTGGTGTAAACCGAACCTTTTACTTCGCCAGGTTGGTTGACCCCTCTGTGTCACGGAGGGCTGTGAAATCTGTTGTGAGAAGTTGCAACACCTGCCAATCGATCGACCCAGCACCTGTCCGGTGGAAGAAGGGCACACTCGGTGTGAAGTATAACTGGGATAGGATTGCGATGGACATAACTCACTACAACGGGGGGAATTTCTTGACCCTTATTGACTGCGGACCGTCCCGATTTGCATTGTGGCGGTCCCTTCGCCGGCAGGATACGGCTGCCATTGTCCATGAGTTGGAAAGTGTGTTCCTTGAGCGTGGCCCTCCTTCTGAGATATTGACCGACAATGGCCCCGCTTTTGTTAGTGCACCGTTCAAACAGTTTGTAGATGGCTGGGGTGTCCGTCTGCGTTTTCGGTGTGCCCATGTGCCCAGTGGGAACGGAATTATTGAGCGCAACCATAGGACTATCAAGACCATCGCAGCGCGGAAGGGGTGTACGGTGGCTGAAGCAGTCTATTGGTATAACGTCACCCCTAAGGACGATACTTCACCCTCCACCGCGCCAGCTAATGCGCTACATACATACCATGTCAGGGCGAGAGGTTTGGAGAGCAGCTTACTGCCCGAACCAGAACCTCCACAGGAGAAAATGAAAAAAGGAGATGTCGTTTGGGTTAAAAAACCCCGAGGCCAGTGCACGACTCGTTACGGAACCGGTCGTGTCACTGAAGTGATCAGCCCGCAGGCGGTGCAAGTTGATGGAGTACCCCGTCACATTAAAGACTTAAGATCGGTATTCCAAACGCAGCTGCCATTTAACGAGGATAATGACATTGAATCCGTGACCAGCGAACCATCATTCTGGTTCATGACGGCTTCATCGCGCAGCGACACTGAGAGTGATAGCCTTGAATGTACTGACCCTCCTACTGCTGATGAAAGCCCGGACAGTGATGCTGCGATGCGCAGCCTCAGGTTCGCTGACCTTCCTGCCACGGAAGACAGCACGGATGACGATGAGGCCCCGAATCCCCCTCCCCGAAGAAGTACTCGAAGAAAAAGGACACGGCCTCCCTGCTCTTTCTGTGATAATGAGATCAGGGGGGAGTGTGTTATAAATTGTGAAAACATGGGATTACCTGGCAAACGGTCTCGATGCGCGCTCTGCAGGGCTGGATCGCCCAAAGAGCGGCAAGATGGCGTCCTAGGCTTAATATCGCCAGGTAATCCCGTGAAATCTCGTGTTCTCTCGCGGAGACGAGAGTCCAGTTTGATATAAAAACGGGTCGCTGGAGGCAAGACGGCAGAAGGCTGAGAGCGTAGTCTACGAGAGACGACGTGGAAAGAAGAAGAGGAAGAAGAGAAAGAAGAAGAGAAAGAAGAAGAAGAGAAAGAAGAAGAAGAGAAAGAAGAAGAAGAGAAAGAAGAAGAAGAAGAAAAAGAAGAAGAAGAAGAGAAAGAAGAAGAAGAAGAAGAAGAGAGAGAAGAAGAAGAAGAGAGAGAGGAAGAAGAAGAGAAACAAGAAGATAACGAAGTAGAGAAAGAAGAGGTGGAAGATTAATTTTTTCTGCTACGCCTATGCAAATTTCTCAATTTACATAATCAATTTCTTTTGGACTTCTACTAAATGTATATTCGCAAATATACACTCAGGATTGTTTTATTCAGATGTAATCATGTATTTACGCAATTTTGCTCGCTAATAATCTTACTTATAAATTATAATTATTGAATCAAATTGTTTAATTAAAATAATAATTAATTTAAAAATTAATGAGTTACGTAGTTATTTTATCTACGTCCAATTGATTGAACAGCGTGCGGAACATTAATTCATTGAAACAACCTCCCTTCGTAAACTCAGTTTTGACGCAATACGCGTAATTTAAAATGTAAACAAACGCTGGTATTTATCGTGTTACTTTAACTTACGCTGTTAAGCTGTTATTGACAAAGTGTTCTTATTATTTCATGTTTTATTTATTAAAATAAAAGTGTTATTTTTTTCTATTCTGTCAAAAAAAAAATGTAACTGATTTTAGAAACAAATTGTTTAATTCATAAAGGTCATTAAACACACACACGCACACACACACATTTTAACGAATTTATTTTAGGTAAACTTTCTAGACCATTTACATAAGTAATTGTGTTCACTGCATTTGATTTTAAGTGCTTTTACACTATAGGACCCGCGCTAACTTTGACTCCATCGTTAGGGTTAGAGTCAGCGTCAAGTGGGGGTTAGGGTTAGTGTTTGGGTCATGGTCAAGTCAGTACAGATCCTTCAGTAAAAGAGTACGCATTTTTTTATTGTTTTATTTTATGTACACCTTTCTTCCGATTTTAACAATTTTATTGAATCAAATTGTTTAATTAAAATAAATATTGATTTAAAAATTATTTAAAATATTTCTATTTATGGAGAAGGGGTTAATACAAAAATCGGGGGGGGGGTCGAAATTTCTTTTTTATTTATTTACATCTACAAATATTCAAGGTTATAAATAAAGAATATCAACGTCTAACCACCCAAGAAATATGACTGAGGCTACATCAGTTTACACGTCAGCGTGAATTTCTGACGCGGCAGCCTAGCAAAAATATGCGACCGGAGGGAGCATATATTTGCTAGTTATTATAATTAGGTGAAAGTGAAAATTAACAAATGTAAAGTTACGTACTTTATACGTTTGATAATTTCAAGTAGTACAATAAAGTATAGTATGAAATATAGAAAACTCTTTAAACCTAGGTTTTTCAAAGAAACAAATTCTCTCATCAGAAGGAAAACAAATATTTGACAATAAAAGCTTGTTGTTCAATTATTTATTTGAAAATAATGTATAATTTATGTATGAAGTCCTTTATAATTCCAAGTGAAAAAAATAAAATAATGAATATTCTTGAATAAGTTAGTAAAAGTTTTTTGCAACAGTAATATATTGTTATGTGCTAAGAGGTGTTATGCATTCGAATATGAAATCAGAAATTGTCATTAGTTTTTGACAATTAGGGAGAAAGAATTTAATTAAGTTAGCCCTTATCAAACTCAAAAGTCACTCGAGTATAGGGTCAAAAAGAGGGATTGGTTGTCAGTGTTTATGGCGAATAATATTATTAGAGAATTGAAATTTATTAATAGAATAAACAAGGTTGATTACTTGCAGCAAGTATGTATTGACATTGTATTTGAAAACAATCATGTTAAGAGCAGCCCCGTAGTAATGTGTTCCACAAATGGAAAGTTCTTGGAAAGAACCTCTGTTTACAGAAATTAAAATAACTGACCACATTGCCGTTTTAAGTAAATATACATTTCATATTTATTTCTGATACATATACGTTCTTCATGGGAACTAAATGAGAGAGACAATGGAAAGACTTCTCTGTTATCTTGCCATCAATCACTTTTAAAATATTCTACCCCCTCATATCGAAAATTAACCGTTCATTCACACATGCTCGAATTTTCGACATCCATAAAACATCCGATATTTGGGCCAGCCTAGTCTTGTCGTTGAATATAATGCATTATTCTAAACAACTACATCGACTTTAGATTTTATTTTTTTAACTTGTAACTGTTAGATGAACAGATGATGTGAGAGCTGTATAGTCTTGGAATACCGTATAACACTTCCATCAGACTTTTTGAGTCGCATGCACTATTATATTTGGATAAGATACTAACCCATTTTATCTCCATTTATCTATGGATGAAAGAGTACAATTGGTCAAGGAAACTACATTGCAGACCTGGATATACAACGATTGGTTGCTGCTATATCACAAATATGATTTTGGCTCACGCAAGGTGCGTCCTGTAATAGAATATCGTGAATTAAACACCTACGTTGATACATTAAAGTCCATGTTGAGGAATCCCTTTAGCGATACCATACAGTGATATTTAAAGGACAAAGATATTCTCTAACCATGTTAGGGTTCGTCTTAAATGTGGTGCCTCTGGTAATGCGGGCTATGTTCGAGGCTGTGTTAGCCCAGGATAAGAAAATAAGGAGAGCAACGTCGACGTATATCGATAACATATACATCGATGAAGATGTGGCATCGACAGAATCTGTGAGGAAGCATCTGGACCAGTAAGAGTTCGGAGAAACTGTAAAACGGTGCAAGACTGATGGGGTTAGACATTTGGGAGGAAAATTGCCGACTACGATGGCGGCGATGGAAGCAGTACTATTAACGTTCCTATAACCATGACAAGAAGATGTATTTTCTCCATGGTTGACCAACTGGTAAGCCACTTTCTCGTGTGTGGATGGCTTCGAGTAATAACAGACTTTATCAAACGTCGCGTTACAACTATCAAACAGGACTGGGTCGACAGTGATGCTCCTCTAGAGTGTATGATAGTATACACGCTTGCCTGGGTACAAAAATCGGATTTATGTCCAAGAAAAGTGGTGCATGCGTGTATGTGTGGACGTAAGCTCGCTGGGTTTTAGCATGGTTATTGACGCTGATTGAGCCATCATTGAAGACGTGTCCTTATTACGAATGACAGAGGATACCTAACATATAAACGTAGCAGATCTGGATGTTGTGCTAAAAGCATTAACCTTGGCGCTTAAAAAGAAGGTTAATGTGTTACACAAACAAACAGATTCTTTTTGAATGTAAAGCTGGGTGACCATTGCCCTTACGGGAAAGTCTCGATTGATGTAGCACAAAAAACTACTGACTAGAACCAAGTAGACTCGCTGACAAGAGTTCCCCAGCTATGAGAAGTGAGATATTAAAACCACACAGTCAATGTGTGCTCTTACCACAGAGAACTTGAACCCAATACAGCTGAACGGAGTGGCCACCCTGAAATCAAGAAAACATTGTATCGAATCGACACATTCGTATCGAAAGCGGCAGTAAAAGAAGCTGTTCGCAATTGTGAGGAATGTCAGACAATAGACCCAGCTCCAGTGCAATGGCAAAAGGGAGGGATCAGTGTGCATGAAGTATGGGACCGGCTCGGGATAGATATTACTCTCTACAACAGTTGCGATTTTTTGACACGGATTGATTGTGACCCCACGCCGTTTTCAATCAGGCGGCTGCTCCAACGTCAAGAGACTGCACATGTTATCCTGCAATTTTAAGAATCAGTGTTTTTTAATGTGGTTCCCCAAGCTGATCCTAGTTGATAATTGCACAACCTTCTGTAGTTAACAATTCAGGCATTTCATGAATGAATGAAGTGTCAAATTACGATAATGCTGCGCGTATATGCCAGCAGGGAAATTGTATAATAGATAGGCGTCATCGGACAGTAAAGCGGATTTCTTAACGAAATAGTTGCCTTATTATGGAGGCTGTGTGTAGCATTACTCCTGAGGATAATGTGTACACCTCGTCAGCACCCGCCAAGTTGCTGCACTTATACCAGAGTGAAGAGGGGTAGAGTTGTACCCCATCCGGATCATCAAAGTTCTACATATTACAAAGATAAAGGCACAATTTAGGTGAAACATCCACAGGAACGTTAAACGTCAAAATTTTGACGGGGTCGCAACACCGGAGTGATACGTCCACAGTCGATGGTCGTTAATTGTACGCCTCGGCACGTAAGAGAAACGAGAGAGGTGGATCCATGTCTCAGTTCAGTGCCGGTAATTGACAACAGCGTTGACATATCTCCAAAGAGTGCTAAATAAAGAACACCAGAGTCCGATGCAATCCGAAGTGGGTTCACATCTGACATGCCACGTTTTAGAATGAAGGTGCTGCCTTATTTCACTACAAGTTCAAATTCTGGGGCATCTGACAGTTTGGTCAGAGAGGAAGAAATAACTGTCCCACTACGGAAGATAACTTGAGTAAAACTTGTGTGATTATACGGCCAGGGTGTGACAATAGAAACGAAGACTTAACAACTGAAAAGCGAATGGAGTGTTTTGCATGTCACGTGTGCCTATAATGCCTACTAGACACCACTCACGGGTGTCTTCGGTCTCTCTGTACAGGGGTTGTCAGAGACTGTGACATGAGGATACTTTTTACTTGAAGTTAACCCTGACCAAATATTCAAATAAAAATGGTGTGCTGTCTCCTCAAGCCATCCAGCACGTTACCCGAATTGCGGACGGGGGCACCCCCTCTATTAATAGAGGGCAGCTTCGAATAAAGAATTAGAAGCTGTTGACAATGAGGAAATGAATAATAAAAATATGAATAAAAACAAAAATAAATACTGGCAGGCCGGCACCCATGATAAAAATTGCCCATCAACCCGTTCATACACCAGGCGGGAAGATGTAAGCAATGGTGTAAACCTTCCTGCCTCTGGAAATGGTGCTCCAGCCAATACAGAGGCCAACCAGGGTGAACCATCAGGCCTTGAGACAAAAGGTCCTGGCCCCCTATCTCCATCAAATACAGCAACAAAAAAGAAATATAAGAGGTTTAAAAGCCCAACCATAGACTGTTGCACAAAAGTAGGTGCTATTGTTTTGCTACCGCTACTCAAAGTTTGAAAAGTGGAGCAAAACATCCAATGAAATTTTAGCTGATAAGATCCAAGAATCTACTCTCCCATAAGAAAACATAATACACCGGTTGTCCGCCTACGATCGCTTGTTTCCCAGATGGGAATATATATACCAGAAGAAGAGAGCACCCTTATAAAAAATGCAGCCATAAGAGAGGCTGAAGAAGACTACGTTCCTATCAGGGAAGAAGAAACTAGACGGAGACAAGAGTCTATATGGGAGAGGGAAGAAAAGTGGGCACTGTTATGGACTATGAAATATGTTCAAGCAAAATATACCAAACAAAAAATGAACAGAGACCTGGAGGGAAATATTCTTCCACTTCTGTCCAAGCAAGATAAATATTCCACCACAAAAAATAACTTGCCAAAGACATAACAGCATGAACTCGCTCAATAAAGTTGAGCTGGACTATATGGTATCAGAGGTAGCAACCCTCATAAGAATCAAAAAGTGTTTACTTGAAAGCCCCATCAAAATTCCCACTATTCCCATCATCGTCCAAAACACCACACCACAGGTACACCAGAAATTACATTACCATTCACCCATGAATGAAGCCGTCAAACTGTCTGGGCCCATGACAACCCACCATAAAGCTACATCAACACAAGCATCCCCTTTAGCAAGGGACTCACCGACAAGTATACCACCACCATCAGCTGTCTATTTAGAATCAGAAGATAGCCCCTCATTGAACCTAAGTTCTTCCTTATCACTATCACCGAGGCCACTGGTAACACCTTAATCACCACCATTTCCCCAGAAAGTACTCGAACTAGATAATGAGCAATTGGCCTTGGAAGAATAGTTTGGGAATACAATTGTGAAAGTTCAGATGATGAGGCTGGAGGAAAGACCTCACCTGCCTGAAACCCAAGCCTCAAGAGCTACCAAGGCAGTAATACAAAACGTAAACATCGCTCTCCAAAGACTTGTTCCATCCAACATATCCCTCACGGAGCCAAATTAAGTAACATACGCTGCAGGACTTTACATTGTTCGGAATACACTCCCTCAATTCAAAAAGCAATAGGAGTCCAGAGCACGAGCCACAACACCACCGTGGAAACTGAAGCTTAAGAAACAACTTAACCGTTGCAGAAAAGACATCTCTCAAATCAAACAATTCAAAACGTGTCAAGGGAACTTGAAGGCAAAATCCCATCACTTGCCAAAAGAATTCAATAAAAGGATAACAAGCACAGGGTAAAAGTTGAGAACAGACAGTTCAAAAACAATGCAAGACTATTCTACCGAAATTTGGTTAGAGAGAATATAACGGTGGAAAAGCCACCAGAGTTGAAGGATGCCAGAGCCAAATATAACCTCTGGAATGATAAAACAAAAGCTAGATCAATTTCAGAATCACAAAATAAAACTGGCATAGACAATATACCCAATTTCTGGCTGTAAAAACTAACAGCACGTCATAGCCATTATAGTAGCTGCTTCACCAGACTGTTGAAGGGTGAAGAGGCCACACCATCATGGCTAGTAATAGGTGATACGACCCTCATACCCGAAACGAGTGAGACACAAAACCCTACAAAATACAGACCGATCTGCTGCCTCACTACAACCTACAAACTCTTCACTGGCCTGGTTGCAGACAGCATCTACGAACACCTCTCTTCTGGAGCATACCTGGAAAAAGAACCAGCAGAGTGTAGGAGGGAGTGTTTAGGCACCAAGGACCAATTGTTGATCAATAAGACCATACTTGAGGACTGTAGGAAGAGGCAGAGAAATCTAAGCATGGCGTGGATCGATTACCAAAAGGCACATGATAGTGTACCCCACGCATGGCTCCTGCGCTGCCTTGATCAAGATAATAACAATTCGGTCATCCAGAAAACCATGGCAGTACAAATAAATATGTAGAAAACAACTATGGCATTAAGACACACTAATAGAAGAATAAAAGTCCCTGATGTCAAGATCTGAAGAGGTCTATTCCAAGGAGATAGCTTATCTCCTCTACTCTTTTGCGCTTTTTGTGCTTACAATCTGAGCCAGGGCCGCAAACAAGATCTAAAAAAAAAGAGTCAACCACCTACTCTTTATGGATGACTTCAAGCTGTATGCTAGTTCAGATGCTGTTTTAAGCCGACTCTTACAGGTTGTACATACCTCCTCCAAAGATATTGGAATGAAGTCCGGCCTGGACAAAATGTGGCAAGTGCTCCCTCAGAGCTGGGAAGAAGATCCAAACAGAAAACATACAGCTTGATGACGATACTGACATCAAAGACCTTGAAAAACAGGAACAGTACAAATACCTTGGCATAGAAGAAAACGATTAAATTCAGCATGCCAAGATGAGAGAAAAAATTGGCAGAAAATATATACACCGTGTATAAAAATAAAGTAACTGCCATTAACCAATTAGCTATGCCAGTGATAACATGTAGCTTTGGAATTATTGATTGATCACAAAAGGACATTAATAGATTAGACACTGTGGCGGAATTGTTGATCTTGAGCAAGAATCGAGCTGTGGAGATAGTCCGGACTTACTTCATCCCCACAGTAAGAGGGTCCGCCTTTACCTGGCTTACAGATGGAAAGGGAAATAAGTTTTGGCTTACTAGTTTTCTAGTGAGGATTGAACTCGCAACCTCGAAGTAACAAATCTACTGGTTGCTGGACAATAATACGTGGATTCGCTTTGACGACAAATAGTCAGCCAGCGGATTATGTTTTTTTCTGATTGGTTAAGCGGAATAAACTGAAGGAAAATCTGCTAATAAAAAGAGAAGAAAATCAGGAGAAAAATCAGCGAGTGTCGAGTGAGATTCTCGAAAAGTTGTCTTTGTGCTGAATTTCTTAGAGAACGTTTGTATTTTTCTTCGTTACCTTGTTATTTCTTGTTGCCAGATTGGACTTGTTACCTTTGTTGCTGTTATTTTTTTACGGTTATTGCTGTTGTTGTTATTGGAACTTTTTCGTGGAGTTGCATTATTTTTTTCTCCCCGTTTTCTTTAAAAAAAAATTTCTGTTATCTGTTTGTTAATGATTATGGCGACGGCTACTTGTAGCCCGTAGTCTGCCGACATGGATTTTACCGAGGAGCGGAAGGGGCCAGCTGAAGCTACTCCTGAAAGTTCAAACTTGAATTCAACTTGCACAGAAAGAAATAATCACCCAAAAATTCATTCTCAGGATGGAATACATGGGGAAAAGACGCACAGCTATATCAATATACAACGTACCGTTTCACGTGGACGGTGAGCACTTAGGTGCATTCCTTCTCAAATATGGCGACATAAAAGCAGTAACCTGGGATGAGCACTCAGGTGTATGGAATTTCGAGATTCTATTAGACAAGGCAGCATTTGACAGCCTACCGTATTACATAAGAATAGGTGTGGAAAAGCTTCCTATAATTGTGGCGGTAAGAAAGCCTGTTTGTTGGGCATGTGAAGAGATTGGTCACCTCACGATCGAATGCCCCCAAAGAAGATCAACAATAATAAAAACCAGAGTGGGCCAACATTTAGGGGTTCCTCTGACCCAAAGAGTGAGTATGCCGTTAAAATCCCCCCCCCCACCGAAGTTAACAACAGAAGACTACCCTGTATTCCCGGATCTTTCTAAACTTGACGAAAGAGAGAAAAACAAATGGGTATTGGTCCAGGGAAAAAAAACGCCCGGTCGGCTATCCCTGAACCAGATGAGGGAAGACGAGATGCTCACAAAGGATCCAGGAAGGAATAAAAATATCGACGTTCGCGACTTAAAAAAGAAATTAGATATGGAAAGACCAGTAAAACTGAAACAATGCTAAAACCCACAGTCACCCGCCAAATCCCCTCTCTAAATGCTAAAGCTAAAACGATCGCTACACTGTCTAAGCCTCGTTCACCCCCAAAACCAATGCCCCCACCGTTTACTGCTCAATTGAAAGAAAGAGAGTACAAACTGATCACCTTAAGCCCATTAAGAAAAGTCATTCATCCCCCTCTCCTAAACCTTTACCTTTTGTCTCCCACCAAACCACCCCAAAAGTACTACCCCTGCATCCCCTGTAAAACAGCTCCCTCCTGCCTCACCCTTTCTACAACACCGCAACACTACTCCTTTCCACTCCCCAATGAAAGAAGATATGCCACCTCCACATCCCCTGCCATCTCAAAGCCAAAAAAGGCAAAGAAGCCTGTCTTTAGAAAAAGAAAAGAAGGAAAAAACAGCATTTCTGCCCGGGAAAGACGTGTGTGTAATAAGTGCGGTGCAAGAAGACACAGCTAAACACCACAAAATGTGCGATTTAAAAGTTCTACTTGCTTTTAAGAAAGTGAACAATAATTCTGTAGAAGATCCCCTCGGCTTCCCCGAGGCTAAAAGAATTCTTACTGTGACAAGGAAGCTAGAGGAAGCTAAGGGACTGGGGCAAATGATTGAGGAAGCAAACGAAAGTTTCGAAATAGCCTATGGCTATCTTAAAAGATAACGAGCTGAAAATTTTAAGCAGAGATTGTGTTGGGAGGGTCCCTGTTCGTTGCACCCATCCCTTTATATAATAGCTAAATTAACATATCCCGGGGATGTGGGCGGCTTCTCCCAGGACGGGCAACTCACTACTCAGATGGCTAAACAGTCTTTTGGGAGAGCCGTCGGCATCCTGACCCCATCGATGTTCGTTTCTGAAACCCAACCCTAAGATACTCCTAATGGCTCTCTTTCTAGCTAGTGTAAATGTCCGTGGGCTGAGGACTGACTCTTGTAAATTTCGAGTTGCTACAGATTTTCAGGAACTTGGAGTGAATATATGTAGTATACAGGAAACCCGTTTAATTCCAGGTGACCATTTGGGTGCGCGGGCTAGGAGTTTTCACGTCTATTCAGCGTACTTTGATTCTCACTCAAGGGGTGTTTCTTGGCTAGTAAATAAGTCTTTAGATGCGTCGTGTGACTCTTGTTTCATGGATCCGGAAGGACGGCTGTGCGTTTTGGATATTACCATAAAAGATAAGGCATTTCGACTCATTGGGGTTTATGCGCCCAATATCCATACTGAGCGTCGCTCTTTCTTTCGACAGATCGAGCAGTTCATGATTACAAATCGGGCATCAACTAAGCAGGAGACTGGAACGCGGTTCTGGATCCTGAGATAGATCGTAATCGGACTAGTGAAACTAAACAAAAACGGGATGCTGTGGCATTTCGGGACTTTCTCGATAAGTTTGATCTGATCGATAAATTCCGGAATGAGAAACCCTGTGATAGAGTATGGACTTGGACATCTAGTCGCGGCTTCGGTTCAGTACAACTTTCGAGTTATATTGACCGGTTCATAATTAGGAGAGTCGACGTAGAATTATTAGAATGTCCAAGTTTTCATAATATAGTTTACTCGGATCATAGACTTGTTCGGGTTCGTGTAAACTTAGATAGACCTAGACCTAGATTATCTGGGTACTGGAAGCTCAACACTTCGTTGTTCGTTGTGAAGGGCTACCAGGAACAGCTATTACTAACCCTACAGCGGGAACTGACGGGGGCTGTAATTGGGAATAGGAAGTGGGTCCACTTTAAGAAGGTGATTAGGTCCTTTACTGCTGATTTTAGCCGACGACTCAATCTAACTACTAGAGCAGCTAAGGTGGCACTAGAAACTAGATTATATCGGACTGTGGAGGCGGGGGATAGTGCTAAAATTATTATAGTTAAGGCGAAGCTGGCGTCCTTGGCTACCCAAGAGCACCAAGCTTCAGTAATTCGGACTAGGTTAAAGAGAATATCTAAATAAGCATCAAACTGAATTGCGCGCAGGGGAACGTCGACAAGCGTCTGATCGACATATCGCACGTGTCTCATTGCCAGATGGGCGTCTCGTAACCACAAATGAAGGTATTCTGGAGGCGTTTCGTTCTCATTTTCAGGATCTTTTTACCACGGAACCCGGTTTGTCTTTAGCACAATTTTACCCCTATTTAGCTGACTTTTCTAGTCTTGAGGCGACCAAAGCGGTTAGGTGCGAAGGTTGCATAACAGAGGAAGAAGTTCAGGAAGCCTTACAGCGGGTTGGCCTTAACAAGTCTTCTGGGATTGGTGGTTTGCCCTACGAGGCGTATTTGAGGATGTCGCACATTTTTGTTCCCTGGCTGACAGTTTTATTTAACTCGTGGTTTAGGAACGGGACTATTCCCCAGTACTTGACCATGGGTATAGTGAAATTGTTACGCAAAAGCAAAAATGGTGGGGATGGGTTAGATAATTTTCGGCCTTTAACGATGCTAAATGCTGAGTTAAAGATTTTGGCCAAGATCTTAGCCAATCGACTGCAGTTTGTTTTGGCTCGTCTAATTAGCCCTGAACAGACTTGTGCTGTAAAGAGTCGGACTATTCAGGACAATCTGCACTCGATACGCTCGATCATAGATAAAGTCGACACAGAAGCCGCGTTGATCAATTTAGATCAGTCCAAAGCATTCGATAGGGTGAACCATCGTTACTTGGAGCCTGTTTTGTCTGCGGCCGGATTTGACCCGCAATTTCGCTCCTGGATTCGCCTCTAGTATGCGAACCTCGGTGTACGGGTAGAAGTGAATGGTCTGAGGACTGAGCCCTTCAGTTTATCCACATCTCTTCGTTAGGGATATCACCTTTCACCGATGCTCTATGTGCTTGTGTTAGAGCCCTTCCTTCACAGGCTAAGGGTAAATCCGGTCCTTTATGGGATTACTTTGGCATGGGCTTGCACCACACTAAAGTACTCCGCCTTTGCCGATGACTTGACTGTGCTTGTAACGAGCAGTGCCGAGATTAGTGTCGTCGACAGAGAAATCAGAATGTATGAAACGATAACAGGGGCCCAAATTTACTGCGACACAGCTGGTCTGTGGATAAGTAGACAACTTTCATTAAAGGAGAGAGCGGATGTTTGTTGCTCACACATTTATCCGATCATCCTATATCGTCTATCAGTACTTCCACTCCCGTCGGATACACTGTTTGAGATGCAGCGGGCTTTTTTCAAGTTCTTGTGGCTTGGTAAGGCCCCTATGGTCCGTCGCGAAATTTGTTATCTCCATCCTTCAGAGGCTGGTCTGGGTATGCCTAGCGTCAAGATTCGACGTCATACACTTCGGCTATTTTATCTAGATCGAATGAGTTCACAAACTGAGGGAAACAGTGGCTTCTGGAAGGAAGACACTAAGAAAGCTTTTCCGGCTTTAAAAAGTGTGCACTTGGATGAGGGGGGGGCACACAGGTTGCCCCGAGGCGAGTGTCTCTTTATATCGCGAATGTAGACATGCTTTTAAGTTCTCTTAAGGGTGAAAGAAAGCCTCTCTGACACCCTGCTGTTGTCCCGAAAGGCATTCTATCGGGTTATGGTGAGGGGGACTGTTCGAGATGACAGGATTGAGGGGCTCGCTTTGGCGAAGGGGGAGCTGCGCTCAATCTTGCAGTGGGAACCTGAGTCGAGATGCTTCGATAACGACGAGGCATCGTTGACTTGGCTGATGATAAGAAATGCACTCTGGGTCCGGAAGAGGCTTCATTCAGCTGGCTTGGCGGATTCGCCGACATGCGTTAGATGCGATGACGAAGACGAGACCTTGAGTCACGCCTTCTTTTATTGCCGAATAGTTGTGCCGCTGATTAGGCTTGTTCCGGGTTTCATGGTTCGCATACTTAACGTACCGTCTTTTGAACTGGAACCTATCAATGTATGTAGCAACTGGGCTCCGACAACAGATAGGCAGAAACGTTTTCTGTTCTTAAGCATACTAGCTGTTATGAGAGACGCGATATGGAAAACTCGCATGAAGGCAGTCTACGGAGCTGAGACCTACACTACTCTCGACCTTATTACGATTCGCATTAAGGCCGAGAGAGTGAGACTCTCTTCGGCAGATTTTCGTGAAATGTTGGTGACAGATGCACGACTGTGTAGAGTGACTGGAGCTAGAATAGAGTGTATATTGAGTAACAGAAACGAACATTGATTTTGTAAAATAAGTTAAGGATAAGGCCTTTTTTTTCTCAGCCCGTCCCCACTTAGGTGACAGAGCGCTAGATTTGTCACGATGCAGGTCACTCTTCGACATTTTCGAAGGTAGTGTTTAGAATAAAGCGTTGGGGCCTGCATCAAACATTTTTTCGAGTTTCGACTGGAAAATCAGCGTATCAGTTTAGTTACGGGGGAGCCTTTTACTAATGTTTTTTTTTTCATTGTGTATATTTTCATTTATTGCTTTGTACATAGTGTTTCATCATCCCCCCCCGTTGCATATTTGTAAATATGGGTTTTAACTAGGTTATTCATGGAGTGATTTATTTTGGTGATTGAGAAAGATGTACAGTATAAATGTGGTATTTTGGTGATTGATGGTCCTATATGAAACTAGCTAGGCTAGAAAGTTATAAAGTTAGAATTGGACCGAACCCTTCCCTTCCACTTTTCGGCCTTGTGTCACATTTTGTAAATGGTTCTCATTTATAAATAAACAGTGAGTGAGATTCTGCGGTGAGCAGAATTATTTTTCGTTCATTGGAGTTCAAAGTTACACAGAGGGTGTTTGTGCTTCTACAGGAATTGAACCGAACTAGTTTGTTTTGTTGTTTAACGTTTGGAGTTTAGTCATAGACTTCTGAATTCTCACTTTCAAGCTATTTCGGCCCATATACTTGGTATGGATGTCAAGGCTTTCGACATCCGGCTAATTCCAGAATTCAGCGGTACTACAACTGACATGCATATTGTTGAATGAATAGAGAATGTGGAGTTAGTTTGTGAACTCTGCGCCATGAAAAGAATCGAGCACGTTCTACCATTATGGCTACGAGGCGACACGCTTGCCGTGTACAGACAGCTGAGTCAGGAGAAAAGGGCAGATGCGGAACAAATTAAACGGGCCTTTATGACTGCGTATGCAACGGAGAGATTTAACGCATTCGAACAATTTGTGGCGAGGCGTCTTCGCCCAGAGGAAACGGTAGACGAATTTCTGGCTGAAATGTATCGTTTTACTCGGCTGATTGGCGAACCATTACCCGATCGATGGAGGGCTTGTGCATTCGTGGCGGGGTTACCACAGTATGTCAGGCAGCTTCTCAGGGCCTTGTCCAGGATGGACGTAATGAGCATGGAACAACTCCTGAATCGGGCAAGAGCCATCATGACGGATGACGATGGGCACCAATTATCAGCCGCCACGTCTGTAAGACGACCGTGTTTGTATTCAGAATTTCCCCCGCCAAACGATACAACAGAGCAATCATCTGCTACAAGTGCTCTGGGCCTAACCATATGGCCATAAATTGTACACAAGGACCCTCGAAAGGGGCAGATAGTAAATTGCGGAGGTTTGGCAGCGAGAAACGGTGTTTTCGATGCAACGGACTTGGGCACATTTCATCAGAGTGCCATGGAAACGCACAAGGGGAGGAGACGTCAGCGCTAGCCTTCTTCCCGACCAAGTAAAAACCCGCACCTTACCTACTGTAAAATTCTACGTGGATAGACAAGAGTGCGCGGCTCTGGTGGATTCCGGATGCTCACAGACGCTGGTGAGCACGGCCGTGTGTCGTTGCTGGAGAGATAAGGAGGTGGGAGTATTGACCGCCGACGGAACAACCCTGAAGTGTTTGGGCTACGGAAAAATCAAGTTGGGTGTTGAGCAAGTTCAGCCTGTGGATATTGAGGTTTTAGTTGTGGACGGGCAGTTGTCAGGATTCGATCTCCTTCTTGGAATTGATGCGATTAGAGAGCTTGGCGGCGTACATCTGACTGAATCTGGTAACGTGGGATTCGGGAACCTGAACAAGTGTGCAGCCATTTTTATCGACGAACCCGACTTTGTTGTAACATTTGATCAGAGTACAAAATTATGGACTGCATCGTGGAAATGGGCGAGTGGTCGTATTTCCAGCGATCTGACATGACAAATAGAGTGCAGCAATATAAAGTGCCTGATCACATCCGGGAAGCGTACGACGAAGAACTCTCACTGTGGCAGCGCAACGGATGGCTATTACCATATGCCGAGAAAGAACTAGGCCCTCCGAAGGGGCTAATTCCTTTGATGGCGGTTGTGCAGGAGCACAAGCGGAAAGTCCGACCAGTACGGCGATAGGTATGTATATAGTATGCGCACCAGGGCGGCGAAAGGTACTTATATAGTGTAATGTATCAAGTTACAGCTATTGGGTGAAGTTTCTGATTGGCCCAGAAGGCGCCTTTGTTATAATTGTTGTTGTTGTTGTTTTGATTATAAAAATAAGAGACTTTAACAAATCGGCACTTGCTTCAGTCTTGGCACTTAGTGAATGGTGCACACTTAATAATTGGCGACGAGGTAGTAGAAGAATATGCGAGGAAGGGATTTGGAAGATTAACATCAACATGCGCTGGAAGTTTTTAAGGGAAAAAAAAGTAAACACACTCATTGGATGTGTTCGGGGTTCCCAGAGGCATAAAAAATTAAAAAGATGGCGTTGATGGGCACTTTACGAGAATGGAACGATGTTGAGGAGTCCTGGATTAACTACATTGAACGTGTGGAGTTTTTTTTTATAGCCAATGATATTGAGAGTGAAGGGAAGAAAAAGGCGATTTTATTATCCGTTATTGGTGCAAAACACTATGCTGTGTTAAGAGGTTTAGCAGATAATCGCCCGGAAAAGAAAACGTTTGATGAACTAGTTGGGCTGATGCAGAAACATATTATGCCCGCACCTAATGTGATTCATGAAAGATTCTTGTTCAACACGAGGGACAAAAGGGATGAAGAGTCTATAAATGACTATGTAGCCGCATTAAGGAAAATGTCCGAACACTGCGATTTTGAAGAGAGGGTTGGTGAATACATACGGGGCCGCTTAATCTCTGGAATTAAAGATGTGAAAATCCAGGAACGCCTACTAATCTAACGTTGAATCAAGCTATTGAAATAGCAGTGTCGATCGAATCAGACCGGAAATATTCTATATCAATGCAGGAAACATTTCCCGATTATGAAAACCCAATACACAAATTACCCTTGAGACGGGAGTGTTACTAATGTGGTAGTACCAGACACACGGCAGATAAATGTACATTTAAAAATAGTGAATGTTACAGATGTCATAAGACAGGACACACCCGCAGAAAGTGCAGGCAGCAACAAGGTAAATTCTTAAAAAATAACTAAAAAGAGCGATCCAATGAATGTGGTGGATGAAGACCAGACAGTTGAAAAAGGATTCACTATGGAAAGGTTAAATCTGGATGAGAGGGAGGTTCGGCAAAAAGAATTGAATGTATACAATGTTTCTAACTTGCAAACACCACCGGTAAAGGTGGAGCTGCTGTTAAACAAAAAAAAAGTGGTCATGGAGGTAGATACAGGAGCATCTTGTTCGGTTATTAGTTTTAAAAAATTTAAAGAACTGGGCAGGATTCAGGATTTTTAAAAAAGCACAGTAAAACTGACGACGTATATTGGTGAAATAGTAAAACCTCAGGGGACAACAGTTGTAGAGGTATTACATGAAGGACAAGTGAACTGTTTACCACTACTGGTTGTGAAAGGAGAGGTACCAACTCTACTGGGTAGAGATTGGATGAAGAAGTTAAAGCTAGACTGGGAAAGGCTGTTTTGTTTAACATCGAGGCTTTAAAAAAATACTTACAAAATATGATGCCTTATTTAATGGAGAAATGGGATGCCTGAAAGACTTTCAGGTGAATATACCCATTGATAAAGAAGCCAAGCCCAAATTTTGTCGAGCCAGGCCTGTACCTTATGCTTTGAGAGAAGGGGTGGAGAAGGAGTTAGGCCGCCTAGAAAACCAAGGCATTTACAAATGAGTAGAATATTCTAGATGGGCTATACCCATAGTGCCCGTTGCTAAAAGTAACAATGGGGGGATCCGAATATGTGGGGACTATAAGCAAACCATCAATGCAGCAGCTCCATGTGTCAGCTACCCTATTCCGCGAACCGAAGATATATTTGCCACACTGAGAGGGGGTGAAAAATCTAGCAAACTGGATTTAAGCCACGCCTATCAGCAGCTGAAATTAGAGGAAGGTACCCAGGAATTGTTAACTGTAAACACACATAGGGGTTTGTACCAACCCACAAGGTTACAGCTCGGGGTGCACAGTGCTACATGCATTTTTCAACAGGAGATGGACAAACGGTTGAAATATGTTCCTTTCTGCAAGGTACGAGTGGACGATATACTAATTTCAGGTCCCGATGATGACAGCCACTTAAAGAACCTAGAGAGAGTATTACATACGCTGAGCATAGCTGGGCTCAAATTGAAAAGAAGCAAGTGTGAATTCCTTCTTGAGGAAATAACCTATCTAGGGTTCAAGGTCAGCAAGGATGGTACAGCTCCTCTACCAGAGAAAGTGGCTGCGATGGCAAGAGCCCCCACACCCAGGAATGTTACAGAGTTGAAAGCCTATATTGGGGCAGTAAATTATTATCGCAGCCATTTACCAAATTTGTCCACACGACTTGAGACACTGTACAGTCTAATGAGGAAAGCCACAGTTTGGAAGTGGGAAGCCACTATTGTGAGGACCGGTCAATATCTGATGATCTCCCAGAACCCAAAGTTTATGATGGTATGCCAACATCAAGAAACCAGAGCAAGCAGAACAACCTCTATCACAAAACTGACCAAAAGCTTTTGACAGGACTGCCTTACAAATTATCCCAGGAATATATAGATAAGGAAGGCTCTGTAGACTGGCTGAAAAGAGGATCTCTCTATTATGATCAGGAGAGAATGATAATGGCTGCTCATGATCAAGGCTTGATGACCAATGCCTTTAAAAAGATGAGTGGTTTCAGCAACAATAACAAGTGCAGGTTCTGCCACACAGCAGTAGAGAGTGTGAGCCACCTGACATCCAGTTGTAAGGTTCTCCTGGGGATGGCTATTATACAATGCGACACAACGGAGTGTGTAAATATCTTCACTGGACTATTTGTAAAAAGTTGAATATCCAGTGTAGCAGCAAGTCCTGGGAGCATATACCAGAAAGAACAGTTGGAAATAATTTATACACCATCCACTATGACTATGCAATCCCTACAGCTACATATCTAGAAAACGGAGCTGTTAAACCTGACATCGTAATATGGGACAAAAGGGAGAAAGTAGCAACCCTAGTTGAAGTCGGTGTCCCTAATGATGCAGGATTAAACCGAGCTGAAAGGGGAAAGATTACGAAATACAAAGGTCTTATGTACAACATGAAAAGAAACTGGAATCTTAGAAAAATCTCCATCATCCCAGTAAGTATAGGAGCAACAGAACCAATGAAAAATAATTTAAAACCTATCTGGCGAGTATACCCGGTGAACCGAGTGCAAGAGAAATACAAACAATTGCACTTAAAGGGACGGTTGGACTCTTAAAAATATATCTAGGCTGGAGTGTTTGAAATAGCCGGTGAATGTCTGGCATCCGGTAGGATGCCCCATCTCCAGCAAAAACGGAAAGATAAGAAAAATAAAAAAGGGTGAAAAAAGAAAAAAAGAAACAATGCTTCTACTCACAATTGTAAGAGTTTATAGTTAGGAGTTATTTTCACACGTGACTTTGAAATTGCATGTCTAATAATAAAGGCAGATTGAAAGCGGACAGTTGACTTTTAGAGAGAGCAGAGAAAAAGTGTTGGTAACGGAAAATGTTCAAAAGTAATTTTAGCGTGTAAGGAAGAGGAATTATGTTTTAAGTTTGGATTGCCATTGTGAAATATTTTTTACGGTCTGTTTATTGCAAACATTAATAGTAAAGTCAGGGCAATAAGAAATATCGTTATGCTGGAGTGTATTTCTAGATACTTGAATTAAAGAAAGAGTTATAGTTAGTAGTGAAACATTTTCGTCAAATCGAAATCAGTGATTGGTAATAGTTATTTAGGGATTTTTTAGCAACATCTAAGGAAGGGACCATACTGCAGCTGTGGGCCAGACGGCTAGAGAATGCCAACCCTCCTCGCACTTAGAAGCACCGTGGTTCCAGTGGAGGACGCTATATCCCTGAGACCAGGAATGGGTCGATTAAGAGCTACTATGGTCAGATCGTGCTACAAAACCGATTAAACTCTCTGTGAATGTGGAGGAGAGCACCATACGATGCAGAACTGCTTTAATATGTAAAGATTTAACGGGTGACATGAAGATGTATATCTCAACATCAAAAACCGTCATCGAAGCGAACCAACTTCTTTTGATATACTCTGAAAGAGTAGAAAGTAGACCCTGGGTTTACTTTCGGCAGACTCATAACTCCCGCTTCCCTTATTTTGTTATGTAGTCCTCACATTCCATGAGACAAACGGCGAAGAATGGATGTTTTCTGGGTCGGAATCCATCTATCTAACACTTGTCGTTGGTTAGTTTATTGCCTTAAAATAGTATTTCTTTGGCTCCTTACATAAAGTGGCTTCATGCCTTGTCTGGAGCGGTTTCCATAAAATATTTATTCAGAGAGTCAACCATTTCAAGCACATGCATGATCATCACGGTTAATATTCAATGACTAATGGCTGAAAGTGATTTATATATATATATATATATATATATATATATATATATATATATATATATATATATATATATATATATATATATATATATATATAAAGACGTATATCGCATGTGATCAATGTTTTCAATCTCGGTATTAGCATCAGAAAACCAATAACATTCGTTTTGCAGTTCATCAGTTTATTTCTTATCTACATATTATGTCGTGAGATTCTGTAAATCTGTATTGTAAATTAGGTGTCCCCCATTCCTCAACCAAGCTAGCTGTCTGGAAAAATACCTGTACATCGAACTACGTATGTCAAATCAAAGTGACCAACCAACGTTCCTTCCTCTTTATGTTACATTCAGAGAGCGACATTGCTACTATACTGTCGATACTTCACTCTGCTTGATCATCATGTTGCAAGATAAAAAACAATATTGATCATATATATCTGCTTGCTGCAGTAACATTGCTCCATAACCTTTCTCTTCACTTCCAATAAATACAACTAAAAATATCAAGATTTTTCATACGGCATTATAATTTGCACAAAACATTATCAGCTCTGAATTTACGTTTCCATAGTTTTTTTTCATTATATATCTCTGACCAAAGAGCTTCGATAACCGTGTTTGAGTAATAGCCATCATTAATTACCAGTTCCCACCGAGAAGTAGTAGCATCAACACGAGCCATCGATATATAGGTCTGTATTAGATGCTAACTGCTGAAAAAGGAGGACGGTTACTTTTTCCCCTCGTGACGTCACATCAGGAGAGCAACAGCTCCTACTTACGTAACGAATGTGTTTCTACCCTCTCCTTATATAAGAAAAAGAGGGCGACCCCACTACCAATACGACACAAGATCATATTCCATCTTAAACAACCCAACAACCTCAACAACAACAGAGTGGACTTGTTTTGACAACAGCCGTAAAACAAGCGATCAATAGTACAACTGTCTAAATATGACGATAACAATTTAAATTTGTCAATAATCTAATGATGAACTCGTTTCCTTTTGTTAAAGAACTAAACAAAATACTCGAAAAGCTTTTTGGCTTGTTTGTAAGATTACTGTGTGAATATATATATATATATATATATATATATATATATATATATATATATATATATATATATATATATATATGTGTGTGTGTGTGTGTGTGTGTGTGTTTGTGTGGGTGTAAAAATAAAAATGGAATAAAGGATAAGCAAATCAACAACTAGCAAAAATAAACTCAAAAACACATATTGAATAGTTCTTACCAAAATATTTCGATTGTTAAAATACAATCATCATCAATTGGTAGCAGAACTTTAATTAAAAAGAGAAAAGTTTTCAAATTTATACAAAGAACGCAATTTGGGGAAAAATAGTCACGTGTAATAAACAGTAGAAAGGGAGAAAGAAAGAAGGAAATGTAAAAAAAGAAAAGGAAAAAGAAAGAAAAAAATCAGCAGTTAGCATATAAACGCCGATCGGAAACGCTGTAAGTTAATAAAGTGGGAAGGAAGATTAGTAGTAATTTAAAATGAATGACAGCAAGGAATTAAAGCAATAAGGATGAGGAGCACGAGGAGGAGGAAGAAGAGGAGGAAGACGGACTCAAAGTTGTAGAAGTTATCCGTTATCATATTGGTTTAGGTTCATTTCGATTAGAATAGATCTGGCAGAAGATGTAGAAATATTATAGAATCCTGGTCTTTGAATAATTGTGTTATTATGACGTAGGATTAAACACGATTCTATGAGACGACGGAGTTTAGTGTCGTGGATATGTTTTACATATATATATATATATATATATATATATATATATATATATATATATATATATATATATATATATATATATGTATATATATATATTGCTGCACGTTTGATTAAACAACAGGGAAAATTCCTGTGTGTTTCTTTTTTTTCTACATCTGTTAATATTGACGGACTAATGTTCTGTTCGAGTGTGAACAGGAATTCGCCGAAATTGCTAACGTTTTAGACTCCTAGGCAGTGAGGAGTTATGCAAACTAAAACTGGTGAATTTATTGAGAAACTCGATTAAAACTTTAAAAACATTTTTTTAATAATATATTAAAGGCATTTAAGTATGCTTCCCCCCTCATATCGAGCTTGATTGATTGTAGGTTTATTTGCTAGAATGAGTGGGAGACGCAGACTGTAATGTGAGACAACGAGGATGGCAGTGTTTTTTACTAATATGTCCCTGAATTATTTTTGGGGGGTGTCGTATTCTACTAAGTGTTGGTAAATAGATCTACATTGGGGGACGGTTTACTAAAAACTAGTAATGTGTTTAAATGCCCAATGGGAGAATGTGTCTCCCAAAACAACACATATATCGGTATGACTAGGACTAGTATCTCTTGTCGCCTGACATGTCACTTCTCCTCCCCCCATACCTCGTTGTCTCACGCTGGAGTTTCATGTTTGAAACAGAACCGAGCAGTTTTAATAATTTAGATAAAATGAATCTTCCAGTAATATAATATTTTAAAAATGAAGTAATATATTTTCTGTGAATTTCAAATTTAATTCGAACTTTAAGAATATTCTTAACTGTAAAAAAGCGTTGAAAATCTTACGTAGAAATTCGATGCAAATATGGATAGACGTGTGTAGTAGAAATGCACGTTTGACGATCGGATGTACAGTGAAACTGCAGTAAAATGTTTAGATAGTTCCCTTTTAAATATTTATCATTTATATAAAGATCTTTGGTAAAAGATATCGAGCCCTTTTTATGTGCCATACCCGTTGTTTTGTATAAGTCAGTTTCGAACCCGAGAAGTTGATTTTTCATGTTAAATTGTGTGAGTTTGGTATGGTTATAGTCGCTGACTGTGGACTTGGTGTTCCGCGTGAGGCATGGATTTTGAGGGGCTGGGGAAAGAGGAGGGAAATGGAGAACGCCTATTTCCAAGTTATCTTCATTTCAAAACTATGATACCACCTACATACCAAACACACAGAGTCCCCCTTCCCTCCTCTTTCCGCAGCGCCTCAAAATCCATTCCAGACCTCACCACAACAAAAACCTCAGCCTTGATCTCCTCTCTCCCACCTACCGCAAATTCACTAACACTCTCACCCCTCTCTTTTCACTGATGCCTTTATGTACCCACTCAAAGCTTTCCATATTCATTTCACTCTTTGCGACTGACTGACTTCTCGCAGCCTGAACCCTCGTCCAGCGCTCTTAGTAGCCACGGCTACTACTTTTCCTCATCAACCCATCATGTCAACCCAATATATCGATGTACTTGCATGACATTTTTCTTAAAATTATCATCCCGAGGAATGCTTACAATAAAGACGAAACGTTGATGAATATATAAAAATATATCTCTTGGTTTTTCCTATTTCATTTCCCATATATATATATATATATATATATATATATATATATATATATATATATATATATATATATATATATATTGTGTTTGTTGACCCCCTCTTTACATATCTTCAGTTAGGTACACTTCTGATTATCCTATATATATATATATATATATATATATATATATATATATATATATATATAGTATCTTTTAAAATTTTAATGACAAAAAATTCAGTCTTTGCTCATAACATTTATTTTTTGCAATAGCAAAATTGACGATGGTCTTACAATTGTTTCGCAACAAGTAAAACGCAGTCATTAAACTCAATTACTCTCTGTTTTTTTCAGAAACTACAATAGAAAGCATTTACAAGATGTCATATTGAGCACAAAGTCTATATATAAAAACAACAACAGAAAGAAGACAACGATTCCAGAACTCCAATCAGGGCGCTATATTTTAATTATTACACTGTGCTACGTTTTCAAATCGCTATGGAAAACAATGACAACCACTGAAAAAATACTGGTTAAAATAGCAAGTAGTTAATTAAAGATTGAGATTAAAGCAGATAATTTGTATTGTTATAAGTAAACTCATTGCCTCATTGTATTATCACGTAGGCGACTTTCGATATGTTTACATATATTTTTCCCATGCAATAATCTAGAGTCCTGAAAATTAATAGTTTAGCTTTATTTACAGTTAATTTAAATGAAATAAAATTAGTCACTACTAATTAAGTCAGATTGTTGGCCTAAATAATATATATATATTTGTTAATATATATGCATTAAAAAAAGCTCCCTCGGGTAGAGCTTATTTTTGTAAGGGTATCGTCAACGGCCATTAGCTTTAAGGCAATGCTCATTAGGTAAAACTAATTTCGAGCTCCGGTCATTTGCAATGTTTACATTTCGTTACATTGAGGTATCACTTACATTCAGTCAGTGTCGCATGATGGCGTAGGGGTTAGCATCGCCGACTGTCAGCTCGACGGTTGCGTTTCGATCCCGGCTTGAGACACTAACTGGTCTAGCCGCACTGATGAGCTGTGAAACAGCGAAACAGACTGTATGTGGATGACTATAAAAAAAGCTCCCTCGGGTAGAGCTTATTTTTGTAAGGGTATCGTCAACGGCCATTAGCTTTAAGGCAATGCTCATTAGGTAAAACTAATTTCGAGCTCCGGTCATTTGCAATGTTTACATTTCGTTACATTGAGGTATCACTTACATTCAGTCAGTGTCGCATGATGGCGTAGGGGTTAGCATCGCCGACTGTCAGCTCGACGGTTGCGTTTCGATCCCGGCTTGAGACACTAACTGGTCTAGCCGCACTGATGAGCTGTGAAACAGCGAAACAGACTGTATGTGGATGACTATAAAAAAAGCCCCCTCGGGTAGAGCTTATTTTTGTAAGGGTATCGTCAACGGCCATTAGCTTTAAGGCAATGCTCATTAGGTAAAACTAATTTCGAGCTCCGGTCATTTGCAATGTTTACATTTCGTTACATTGAGGTATCACTTACATTCAGTCAGTGTCGCATGATGGCGTAGGGGTTAGCATCGCCGACTGTCAGCTCGACGGTTGCGTTTCGATCCCGGCTTGAGACACTAACTGGTCTAGCCGCACTGATGAGCTGTGAAACAGCGAAACAGACTGTATGTGGATGACTATAAAAAAAGCTCCCTCGGGTAGAGCTTATTTTTGTAAGGGTATCGTCAACGGCCATTAGCTTTAAGGCAATGCTCATTAGGTAAAACTAATTTCGAGCTCCGGTCATTTGCAATGTTTACATTTCGTTACATTGAGGTATCACTTACATTCAGTCAGTGTCGCATGATGGCGTAGGGGTTAGCATCGCCGACTGTCAGCTCGACGGTTGCGTTTCGATCCCGGCTTGAGACACTAACTGGTCTAGCCGCACTGATGAGCTGTGAAACAGCGAAACAGACTGTATGTGGATGACTATATATATATATATATATATATATATATATATATATATATATATATATACATATAAACAAGTAAAAGATCAGAATAAATATTATATAAACACAATATCTGCTCAAGACAAGGTGTTTAAAATATAAGAAATGTATTTTTCATTGGGCCATGGCTTTTCAAAGAATGAAATCTTATCGTCAGAGGAATACAGAGAGATAAGTTGGTAAGGGAAATTATCAAAAGTCATAATTTTAAAAGATAAAAGGATAGTATAAATTAAATAAAGGCAAATATTAAAAATGTCCAATGCAGAGAGGAGAGGTTTAAAATATAGTAAATTGTTAATCGTTGAAGGGGTCATAGAAATGTGTCATGAAAATGTGTCATAAAAATGGGTCATATAAATGTGTCATGAAAATGTGTAGCAAACGGTAATGCCAGGAGATATTGGCATCAAAAATTGCACGACTCTGATAAAAAATTATATTCAAATCTCCGATTCGGCAATGCCTAACATAGCACAAACTATTATTAGTTCTAACAATAAGAAAATTGAATATTCACAGTCAATTTTACCGCCAGAAGCCTATGATAATATTAGTAACTGTCAGAAATCTAGATAATGCCCGCAAAACAATGAGTGTATGCATTGAGACATTACATACGCCTGCACTGTAAAGCAATTTCCTCGCAACGCTAATTTTCAAAGTAACACCAGTACATGTATTTCACCCTTACCCGGTAACTCTACACATTCTCAACTTTACCGCGTCACGATACCAAAAATATATGTCTGAACACCAAACACTTTTCTTTACAAGTTAAAACGATCTTGCTCTCACTTCTATATCCCATTTAGTTTTCAATCGATTCTAACTTAACCTCTAATCAGAACTTAAGCATACAAACCTAGAACGCATCTACTACTATAAATGACACCTAAATTACATACTTATATAGAATCCAGTGCATTTTTAATAACAAATGCATACTCAACCACATCTCTTTTAAAGACATAACAACTAGATTGCAGGGACTTCACTAACTAATTTTATCAAAAATGTGAAACATAATTTTTTTTTTATTGGTCGCTTTTGAAAATACGTAGGTCCAATACCCCAGGATTTAGGTCTTGCCAACTATGTACTTTAGAAACCGTTGTGATAATCACTGTTGCATAGAGTAAAAACAATATCAATTCTAAAAAACGAATATATTTCGGCATGTAGGCATAAAAGAAAATGTAAATATATCAACTTTTAACCTCCAACTAATACTCTTTCCTTATTCAAAACCCAAGCTTTTCTCAGCTAACAGGGAACAGGCGATTGAACCAAGTTCTTGTAGTAACAAGAACTTGCTTCAATCGCCTTACACTAAAATTACCTAATAAATGTTATTCACCTGGTCTTTTTCAAACCTCTTTTTTACTACTATAAGTACTTTTTGCATCCCTAAGTTTATAACTATTTTCTAATTATGTAGGGAGGGTATTTTAACCCATTAATCTTTATACAAATCTTTAACTATAAGTCTATCGTCCCTCATTTTATCTTCCAATTCAATCTTGATAGTTTTAAATTCAATCCATGACCTTTACGTACTTTCTGTGTAATACCCTGCAACTTAAGCACCCCCATTATTGAAATTACCACTTTCTTATGACTTTTACATCCCTATTTTTTATTCTTATAATTTTTCTTTTCTTCTTATTGGAATCTATGTATGTTACTTTTCTACTTACGGTTACTCCTATGTTCGTTCTCAAACATACTCTATAGTTTTTGCATTTTTTATATTTGTAACCGATCATCAACTTTTTATAGCTCTATTTTCGTCATCTTATTTATCACTCTAATTAAGTTTAGTTTATTGAATTGTAAGTTAATATTTCCTCAGAGAAATTCACTTCTAATTATCCGAACACCGAACAACTCCCTAGCATCGTGAGACAAATAACCTCCCCTAAATATTAGTTATATCTTTTGAAACATTATTATATGTCAGCTTTCTCATACGGCTCCTTCCCAATTGAGATATTTTTACTTTATTTATTTATTTAAATATTCAACAATTATTTTCTTTTCATTTTCTTTTTTATTTTAATTACTTTTACACTTTAATTATATTCTCATTTTTATTTGTGTTTAGTTACTATTTGCTAACCTCTGAATCCAGTATTAATCCTTGCCAATTTCAGCATTAATTCATTAATATTAATCTTATACCATCGACTCCCTCCTTAACAGAACCACTGTTGACCCAGTCACTTATTATAACTCAGTCACTTGTCTATCTACCCGTACTACTTCACTTTATCATCCCACTTACTCAGTTCCTGCTTTAACATCCATTTTATATCTGAAGCAAGCGTTAATCTACACAGTCTCCTCCAACCTTTTTTACATCACCCATCTACCCCCTTTCATTACTCTCACGTTTTTTTTAACCGCAATCTGTTTGAATTTAAAAATTTTGTAACGGTTCACTCATTTTTGTCTATTTCTGTCTCAACACTAGTTTTTACTGGGTTGTTTCCTGGATTAAAACTACTTCTTATGGTCTCACTTTAGAATTCGACTCCATAAAAACTATATCTGGAAAGTACATGGAAGTTTTTGAAATGGCTCTTAATACACAAGTTAAATCCTAAACTTTTGCATTACAACTTATTCAAACTGGATTATTTGGGCCTTTTAATGGTTTACCCTCTCCAAAAGTTTAAAGGAGTTTACAATTTTTATGCCAATCTTTCCTGGATGTACCGTTCTTCAAACCTGCTGCTACAACTTTTAATGACACCTTCAACGGTGAATTTATTGTATATTTTCAATTTCTCTCTCTACATTGGACAGTATTTTATATTTGAGTTTATTTTATATTATATCCATATCTTTTAAAATTCTGACTTTTGGTAATAAGATTACATTTTTTCAAAGCTATCGCTTTAGGAAATAAAATTACATTTCTTATATTTGAAACACCTTGTCTTGAGCCTTAATAGATATTGTATTTTTACCATCTTTATTCCCATTTTTTACTTGCCCATATAATTGCTCCATCTCGTATATAGAGCATCAATTCTTTCATGATAGGTTTTACTTTAAAGGTATACCGTATATTTTTATTTTTATTTTCTTTATATATATATATATATATATATATATATATATATATATATATATATATAGAGAGAGAGAGAGAGAGAGAGAGAGAGAGAGAGAGAGAGATGGAGAGAGAGATAGAAAAAAAAAGAGTGATAAATATGCGACGATTGTCCAAATTTATTTCAAATTTCAATTGTTCAATGCAAGGTGTATTCAGTAATAAACTAGTGTTTATTATTCTTTCCTTAAGCCAAGGCTTTTCAAAGATCGAAATCTTATCATCAGAGGAGAAATACAGATGGATAAGTTGGCTTTCGAAAAAAACAAAGTTCAAATATTTGAAAAATATGAAAATTATTAAAGGAATTTTTGTTAAAAAAACGCAGTGAATGAAAAGAAAAATTCCGTGAAAAATATAAGCAGATTGTCCGGGTGGTAAATTTCCGTTGAAAAGAAGTCAAATGAATTGTAGAATGTGAAGAAAACTCTTTGCGTGGGAGCAGTGTGGAGAAAGTGCTCAAAATATCGGTGTTTATTATTCTTTCCTTAAGCCAAGGCTTTTCAAAGATCGAAATCTTATCATCAGAGGAGAAATACAGATGGATAAGTTGGCTTTCGAAAAAAACAAAGTTCAAATATTTGAAAAATATGAAAATTATTAAAGGAATTTTTGTTAAAAAAACGCAGTGAATGAAAAGAAAAATTCCGTGAAAAATATAAGCAGATTGTCCGGGTGGTAAATTTCCGTTGAAAAGAAGTCAAATGAATTGTAGAATGTGAAGAAAACTCTTTGCGTGGGAGCAGTGTGGAGAAAGTGCTCAAAATATCGGTGAGTCCAGACGCACTTAATTGCTCTATCTCGTATATTGAGCTAATCCTCTTCACAATAGGTTCCATCTACTAAAAGTTTTTACTTTGGTTTATATTTGATCCTACATATATATATATATATATATATATATATATATATATATATATATATATATATATATATATATATATATTATGTGTGTCTGCGTGATATAAATATTTATATGGTAAATTTATGCTATAATTAAAGTAATAAAAATAGTGCTCAATGTAAATAATTAATAGAGCTGATTATAAATACATTTATATATTATAGAGACTTAGATAACGTTTATACATTATAAAGACTTCAATAACAACAATTTAATCCTACAATATTGTTGGGTTTACTTGTACCTTGGGAACGCGTAGAAACACCAAAGATAAGTATATGACAAACGAACAAAATATGTTACGTCAATATAACATCAAGATTATCAAATTACGCAGGAATATTTTTTTGTTTTATTCTGACCGGAAAAGATTCATTTGTTTTATCACGAAAATCTCTCCACAAAATAAGCATACTCATATTTTAATTGTGAAGACATTAGTATTCCAATGTTGATTGTCATTTTTATTTTTTAGAAATTTTAAAACTTTTATTTGCTTTTTTGATTTCCTAATGTTTTTAGATATTTTACAAAGATCAATATTATGATGGAATATAAAGTAATCAGTATTTACTTGGATGATTTCTGAAATGTCTAGAATTATTGAAATGTGTATCGCAGACAGACATCCTAATGTATTCTTTTGATTATTTCAGTGTCCATATATTGTTTACGTCTTGCCAACGACAAAGAATAGAAGCAATTAGAAGTATTGGTTTCATTTTAAGGAATAAACAAATCGAATTTAAAGGAAATTATTCATTTGATTATCAAATTATTCAAGAACTTCCTTCTTCATTTTCTTCTTCTACTTCTTCTTCTTCTTCTTCTTCTTCTTCTTCTTCTTATTATTATTATTATTATTATTATTATTATTATTATTATTTGTACTCACTAGGAGTTATCACACAAGTCATCGTCAGTGATTGCTCACAGAAAACAATCGGTGATGTTCCCTGGAGTCTGAGTGACAACAAGCTTCCCAAGATTTCAAGTACTCTCCACCTCTTTTCGATAAGCACCTAGCGGTACTGCAACATTGATTTCTGGCTGATAACGACTATTGGTGTTCTCTTAGATTTAATTAGCTCTACGCATTCTTCCAGTGAAGATCTGCTTAGTGATCAACCTCATCGGTCTTCCTATCCTTCTTGACCATTCACGACTATTTTGTGTGGCATCACCGAGGCTTGTGCTATTACTTTTTGGGAGCGCGGTTTATGAGATTTCTTGCAGTTTCCGTTCCTTGGTTCGTGTGGAAGTGTTCTCCCTGTAGTTTTGTATTATTCCTATTGTAACCTCCATATGACCAGTTAACGTTTGTAGCTTATGCGAGTTGGTTTCCACATTCGAAGATTTCTCTAAAGATTGCTGCTGTTTCGATCATTGCCGTCCTTTGTATAGTCTCAGTGACTCCTTTTGATTCCAATTTCTCCCAATCTCTTTTCCAGGCTTTTTGGAACTGCTCCTAGTGCTTCCAGGTTTTTGGGGACTGTTCCTATTCTTATTCTTATTCTTATTCTTATTCTTATTCTTATTCTTATTCTTATTCTTATTCTTATTCTTATTCTTATTCTTATTTCACACAGGTCATCATGGAAAATTACTCACTGATAATAACCGGTTGTGTTTTCTGGAGTCTGGGTGACAACAAGTCTCCCCATATTTTCTGTGCTCTCTAATTCTTTCGATAATCTTTGCAAATGAATTTGCATTATCGCAGCAGTCGTTTAACATTGATTTCTCACTCGCAACGACTATTAATCTTGTTTCTAATTTCTCCTAGTCTTTTTCTAGGTTCTTTCCAGGACTGTTCTTAGTCCTCCTACAATTATTGGTATTATATTGACTTTTTTATTCTCTGTATTCTTATCTCAGTCAGGTGTGTCTTCCAGCTATCAGTTCCAGTCTCTATAGTTCCATTGCTTTCTTAATAATAATAATCTTGTCGGTACATTCTTAAGCATTACATTATCTATGACTAAGGGATTCTGTCGTGGGCGTTTTTTTTAGAGAATCCATGCTATAGCTATGTTCTTTCTTCTACTTTTTATCTCCTTCAGGATCTTTTGATCTATCTATGACAGTGTGTGCGTTCCTATTTTTCTTTTTTCGGCGTTAGTTATCCGTTCGCTGGGAGATATTCACTAACGTCGAGAGAGAGAGAGACAGAGAGAGAGACAGAGAGAGAGAGAGAACAAATTACTGCTTTCGTAATTACTTATCAATTAAGTCTTGACCATTCGTGGAGGGGGAAAAGAGATATTTTGCCTGTATTTTCTAAGGGTTATAATTCCTCTATGTATGTTGCTGACTACATGGTAAAAATCACGTCTGAAAGGTTCGCCTCCAAAACCCAGACTGCTAAAACTCGCTTCTCACGAAGAACGAGTGACGTCACGGATTCCTCTGCTTCCACGCAATGGCCCATGACGTCACAGAGCCTCTCGCAGGGGCACATTGACTTTTGATCTGAGGTTACGTCACGCGGTGACCCTGTCACGTCTGTGAGCTCCGACTGTGAGAACAGGCCCTATTCTGCACTCGACTGCACGGGTCTACCCGCGCTAATTCACGCAAGTTAAACCAACGATTTCCAACAGATACGTCCATTCCCATAGGGCCATTATCCAACAGCTTGAGAATGTTCCTTTTTCGGCGTCTTTTTGTATTAACATGGTTCTTCATTTAGTCATCCATCCTGGTACATATGTTTAGTGAATACATCTTCTCAGTTTTGCGTTAGTATTTTATGTAGGGTTGTGAATTTTTAAAACTAGTATGCATGTATTCTATCGTGGCCTGGCGCTTTCCAGATTGACATCAAAAGTTGTCTTGAGTGTGTCTTCATTAATTTATGTTACTGTTTCTTTCTTAAGTAATCCAAAGTTCTTTTTTCATGTTTTTCAACGATTTTATATTTCTGTTTTCATCTTGAAGATGTCACCATATCTGACTCCAGAAGTGGTTTGTTTCTGTCGTGTCCGGTTGTTCTGTTCTTGTTCTTCCTCCATTTACGTTTTGATAAAACTGTCTTTTATTGTTTTAAAGGGTCTTATTTTGTTTGTGTTGTTCCAATTTGTATCGTATCAGTCGTCCTTCTTTTGTTGATATATTTTGTTTTAGTTCTTAATGTTTCGAATTTAGTTTTTCTTTCTTGGTCCGATTTCCAGCTTTCCATCGTTTCCTGTTCTCTTTCATCCTATTTACGATTTTAGCTTCTTTCAGAAGTTTAGTGATCTGGGGTTCCAGTCTTATTTCTTATCCAAGCTTTGCCGGTGCATTCTTTTTGTTTCTATTTTTAGTTTCATGCCAACCAATTTGTCCTCTACATATATTGAATTATTTAGATTTGTGATAGTATCTGTTGAGATGTATGGGAGGAGTCTGTTTATCCCTCTTGTTTCTAATTTTCATTTCTTTCAATCTTTGTTCCTGAGGGATGGGAGTTTTGTTTTATCCTCGTTCATATGTCGCTTGATGTTTTTAACTCTTGCTTTGTCCTTAGTGAGTTCCGTGATTTCATAGTCTTCAGTCGCCTCGGTTTCAGTGTTAATATTTTGCCAGTCTACCTGTTGGTTTTTACTAAATGGTTCATTGATCTGTAAGACCATCTATGTTTTGTTCAATTTCCATTAGTTCTGAGAACAACCCTCTCTTAAGAATCTGTCTTGCTTGATCTTCAATGCTTTGTTCAGTTTACTAGTAGTCAGTAGAAATGTCCCATAGATTTTTCATTCGTTTCCATAAGACTTTTTAAGGGTTTGCTTCTGTACTAACATTTCGGATACGTTTTTAACCTCATTCGACTTCGCGGCAAATCTACGACAGCAGAAACTACAGTATGCTGACGACAATGCCACCTCATGTCAAACTACAGAGGGTCTCCATACGTTAACGGCCACATGCAACACAGCTTACGAATGTCTTATTTCCCATCTAAATGAATGCAGACAAGACCAACACATCGTCCAACATCCACCTGGTCTTCTACTCCCATACACTAACACGATTGTAAATGACAAACAACTACAGGAATTGGATCAGTTTTCATACTAAAGGAGCATCTTAATATCTACCCCTACATGTGAGAAAGATGGGAACAACAGGATCAGGGCAGCCTACTTTGCCTTTGACCGATTAATCTACCGTGTATTCAACAATCAAGCACTCTCAAGTCATGGTTTTTCGGACAGTAATTATATCCATACTTCTATGCGCGTACGAAACGTGGACCTTATACAGAAGCGATAAAAAACTAGAAATAAAAACTGAAGCAAATTCTAGAAATCCCTTGGAAGAGCCCCACACCTAACAAGGAAAGTTTGCATCGAGCGTCAGTGACCAACGTTAAGGCCTCCATTGTTCACCACGTCTACAGAATGGAGGCATACAGGCTCCCTAAGAAAATGCTCTATGGCGAGCTTGCCAACGGGACGAGACCACGAGGAGCCCCAAAAATGCGCTATAAAGACCAGCTAAAGCGTACTCTGGCCTTAAATAACATAGACCCACCGCGTGAGAACAAACTGCCAATATCGGAACAACATCTCAAGGCATCGCAGACTTTGAGGAGAAGAGGAGGGAAAATGAAGAGGCAAGATAACTGAATGAACAACCTTGTCCGCCTCCTATCCTTCTCTATGAACACTGTCCGCGGCTCTTCCAATATGGTCTGGCCCTTCGAAGCCAGATCACTAATAAACATTACTAAAGAGGATAGCTAACGGGCTACGGAACCCGATACTCGGACACGAATGGGAGCCGACGACGACAACGATGACGATTATTTACTTACTTATTAGGAGTTCTCACATAGAAAATCATCAGTGATTGCTAACTGATAATCATCGGTTATATTCTGAGGAGTCTGAGTGACAACAAGTCTTTCCATATTTCCAGAACTCGCCACCTCTTTTAATAACTATTGCAAATAAATTTGCGTTATCCTCACACCCGCTTGTCATTGATTTCACGCTGATAGCAACGATCATTGTTGTTCTCTCGGATTTCGGTGGCAATAACCCTCTCCGCACTGTGGTTAGTGATCTCCGTCCTCAGTCTTTCCATTCTCCTTGAACCTTCACGACTATTTGATGTGGTATCAGCTGAGGCGTGTTCCATTACATTGTTGTTGTTTTGGGGACCAGTTTATGACATTTCTTGCAGTTTCAGTTCCCTTGAGTTGATGTGGTGATGTACTTTTTATGCTATTGTTGGAAAAATCCTTTCTATACCAGCATATTACAAAATCTACAAGAACGAGAATTGACCAGCGATCATCAGCGCTTGACCTTGTATTCATCTGTTACCCAAGTGCTGTTTCTTCTCTGCGTATTTTCCCTCCACTTTGCAAGAGTGATCATGCAGTTCTGAGATTTTCCATGCACACTTCGTTTTAACCTCTCCTGTCTCAGATAAGCCAAGAAGAAAATGTGCCCCTGTGAATCATGATCTAATTAAAGCGGCCTTTAATGAGTTCGATTGGCATAGCCTTACTTAGTGTCAGACTCTTGAAAAAATGTGGGCAAAAATAAAGAAATTTATATTGCCGATGACACAAAGATCTATAGCAAGGTTACAACGGAAGAGGACAGATCCACACTGCAGAATGACATAGAAAGGCTCTCTAGATGGTCAGCAGATTCAGAGTTATACACTTTGGACATAACAACCAAAGGAATATCTATCGCATGAAGACAATGAAGGAGATGACAAAGAAATTGGTGCTTCACATATTAAAAAAAAACTGGGTGTATACGTAGACAACAAACTGTCATTTCATCACCATGTAAAGAAAGCAAACCGTACACTTGGGATAATAAAACGAACGTTTGTTAGCAGAGACAAGACCGTGATCAAGAGCTCTACACCTCAATGGTGAGGTCCATCCTTGAGTACGGAAATGCACCACCGAATCCATCAGTTTGTCAGTGATATTGACAAGGTTGAAAAAGTCTAGCGCCGAGCCACCAAATTGTGCCCTACACTTGTGGACCTGCCATACGAAGATAGGCTGAGAGATATGAAGCTCCCGTCCATGTACTATAGAAGGGAACGTGGAGATATGATCCAGACGTTAACAGGCAAAGACAACAGGGACCAGGAGAGACTGTTACCCCTCAGCAAGATCACCGAAACAAGAGGTCACAACCTAAAACTGGGGAAAAAGCATAGTAGGTAAAACATCAGAAAGTATTCCTTTGGGATATGGGTTGTGAACGATTGAAATTCTCTGCCAGACTGGGTCATCGACGAAACAGACATGAACGACTTTAAGTGCAAGTTGGACAAACATTGGCTTTACAGACAATATTAAGTCAGACCTGTGCACGAACTGGTATAGTGGGCAAGAGTGAAAGGAACGGGAGTTACAGGCACAAGCCTTTTTCCCAAATATATGTTATGTTATGTTATGTTATATGTCTCTACCTCTGAAAGCGACAGAACACAAGAAACACAAATCATGGATTGCTAGGAAGATTTCTTCTGAACGAAGACTGAGAAATAATGCATGGAAGCATTACCAAGAGACAATGTCTGAGGCGGCTTTAGAGGTCTACTGAAAACAACGTAATCATGTTGAACAGATTTCCAGTATAAATAGACAAAACCTTGAAAGGCAGCTTGCTCGGGATGCTGGTCGTAAGTGGTTCCTACTGATTGGCGGGTGGACACAATCTACCCTATCTATAAATAAGGTGACAAAAATAAAGTAACAAAAAAGACACAATTAATTACTGACCAGTGAGCCTCATCTTTATAATCTCAAAATTCGTGGATTTTCTACTCAAACGTGCGATCTACTGCTACTATCTCTTCATCTCAATATAGTTTCATTCCAACCGTGCATGTCTCACAAATTTACTTGTGATGGGTTACGAGTGATGGGTTACGAGTAATGGGTTACGAGTAATGGACGATGGAGATACTGCTAGCATTGTTTTTGGGGGCTTTGCCAAAGCCTTTGATACTGTCAATCGCCGCTTACTTTTATAAAAACACGACACCTATAGTCTACATAATCGGTTATAAAGTAGGATGAGATTTTTCCAGGTGATTGTACATACAAGGTTCAGATAAATGGCAGTCTGTCATCTAAAATGGACGCTTGCGGTATTCCTCAATGATCCGTGCTGGGTCCTATTCTCTTTCTACTTTCTATAAGCAACATGCTTGAAATGATTGGTGGAAACGTGCTCCTATTTGCAGATGACGTCAAATGAGTAGCTCGTAGAAGCGAAAATGAGAATTTCAAGTCTAGCCTTTAACGTGCCTGGAAATGGTCCATTAAATAGGACCTTTATGTGGATAAATGTTTCCATATTGCTGTAAATCTCCTTTTGACTTGGCTCTTGCTCTCACCGGTGACACGGTTCCGCACAAGGAGGCGAACGAGACGAAAGATCTTGGCCTTCTAGTCGACTCGTCCCTCAAGCCATATAACTATTGCATTCGAGCTGCAAACAAACTAAAAACACACTATTTCTCATTTGACGTGATGTCTGCAAACTCCTTCATAAAATATTTATTTTACTTTATGTCTCCATTATCAGACAACTGTTAGAGTATGGTGTCCAGGCATCTGCTCCATATCTAATACGTAATATCCAGAATCTGGAGATAGCGCAAAGACTGGCTACTCGAATTGTGCAGGGTCTATCGGATCTGCCCTATGAAGGTTGACTCAAGGAACTAAACCTTTTCTCTCTTGAGCGTCGACGATTACGCGGTGATCTGATTTTGCCCTACCACATCCTCAATGGTCATTACGATATACATCAGGACATATTATTCACTCCTGCACCAGAAAGAGGTCTACGCAGACACCACAAGAAACTATTTCACCACCGATTTCGATTAAACTGGATGAGGGTCGCCTTCTCAACCAGGATCCCTGGACCTTAGATTAATAGAGGTAATGAATACGCCAACAATGCAACAATTCAAAGTGAATTTGGACAGGTGCTTGGCTACTGTATCCTCTACTGTGTAAATATCTACCACTCTTTCCCTACATGGAAACTGAAACATGCTTGTTTTATTTTTTGCCAAATTAATTGAATTGAATTGAATATAGAATTTCGTCAGAAGTTAGATACTTTCTGAAGCGGAAGAATTATCCAATCATTTTTCCAGCAACCTTAGAAAAACATTTTACGTAAGTCTTTCATTAAAGGTCTGGATTGAAGGTAGATCCTAGAAGCTTATTAAAGAAGGGGTCATTCATGTTAATTGGGGTAAATTGAGGATCGGAGCGTTGGTGGTGAAAGAAGAGAAGCTTGGTTTTAGATTATTAAAGGTAACCGGCATCTTTTTTTCATTTAACGACGTGCTCCAGATTGCTTTTGAAGTGTTGCCATACATGGTTGCGTCATGTGCATAAATGTTAACGAATTATCATAGAATGTGATTCGGGAAATTATTTATGAAGATCAGGACGAGGATTGTGCCCATAATGGACCTTTGGGGTACGCCAGCGTTTCTACTAAGTTCTTCAGACTTATGTGCACATCAACGATTATTTTTATAACCCTATCAGAGAGAACAGATCTGATGATTAAGAAGACATTTCCAGATATTCTAATGCAAGCAAGTTTGTGAAGTAAAACTTTGTGCCAAATTATATCAAAAACATTTGATATGTCAAGAGCTATTGCTCTAGACACGAAGCATCCGTCAATAGATTCACTCATCCGTTGTGACATTACAATTAGCACACCATCTGTTGATTGTTGCAAAACGAAATTTATATTGCTTGTCCCTGAGTACTGTTTATTATTCGTAAACACTCGTGCGAACCAAGATTTGACGGATTGGGTATAAGTCTCTCTCTCTCGTGTTTTTATAACTCTTTAACAATGGTTGTGGGCAGTTCTAATTATTCAGCAAATTCACTTATTTCCGTTAATTTCAGAATAATAAATTATTTTTTAAAAGGAGAAAAAACAAAAAAAAATGTTGTAATTTACCAAAAACTCTGATTTGTTCAATGAATGTAGAGTAGTAAATGAATTATCAATGATCATTTGAAATTTGTATGTTGATATACATAGAGAAATAGAAAAAACAGCAAAGAAAACGTCTTTGATTCGTTAACTTTTACAAAAATATTCTTTCTCTACAAAAAAATCGATTTTTAAGGTAAGATTATTTCTACTTTTCATAAGTTCAGAATAATGTAAACCCTTTAGTGTGAATATGAAACAATGTTCGGCAAGTCTATAAAAATTGTTCCACCCTTCGAAATGTTTAAAGACCACAAGTTTCGAAATAATAATCGGACAAATTACAAGAATTTTTCGTTTTTTCCTCTGAAAAAGAAATTATAATTCTGAAATTTTTGGCACTAAGAAACTCTGACCGATACTTTACTGGATCTCTAGAATAAACATATATTGGTTCATTTATACAAAACACTTCCCGTTTCTGTGGCGATTTGTGGTCGGAGTTCGCGCTCGTCGACCGTCAGGAATTAGCTTCCTGCTGTGAAGATTGCGTAAGCATGAAACATCGATGTCTGTACGTAATAAATAATTAATATATATATATATACACATATATATATATATATATATATATATATATATAATACGGCACAATCACGTTGACACCGGTTCCCGTTAGATCACCAAAGTTAAGCGGCGTCGAGCCTGGCCAGTACTAAATGACTATTTAGGAATACCAGGTGCTGTATGTGTGCTCTCTGCTTATCTCGACATTGTTTCCAGTCGTCTTGTACTACTACTTGCCATTGGAATCAAGCAGTGCCGACTCAATAGAGCGGTTGTTGGTGATTGCGCAACCCTTGCAATTACAAATTCACGCGCGGGCAGCCCCAGGCGGGGCACTCATACGTCGATATCGACGGGATAGTCCATCATATATATATATATATATATATATATATATATATATATATATATATATATATATATATATATATATATATATATACTGAGTATTCTGTAACAATGAAACATAATATTTCAAAATAGTTATGATTATTAATTGTTTAAATCCCTCTGTACGGCTTATCTCTTTCAAATAAATAATAATAGGCCTCTGAATGTATGCTAATTCAATTTGTTGAACGCAATACAGCAAGTTTGATAAAACATAACAGTTTTTCTCGTTAGTCTCTTCTCTTCTCTGCGACGGAATCACTCAAGTATAGATAATTAAGTGCTTAAGGATCAAAAAACTATTCGATAAAAATAAATGTATGGTTAATAGGGTTCTAAAACATACATTATTTGGACACGGAAATATTCTTAGCAAAATTGAAAAAATAAAATAGGTATAATCAAACAGATGACTTACGTTACTCTTAATAATGTTTTCTTAGATGAAAGAATTCTCCCTAAATACACAATATATATATATATATATATATATATATATATATATATATATATATATATATATATATATATATATATATATATATATATATATATTATATATATATATATATATGCGAGTTATTATAAAAATATATATTTAAGTATGTACTTTTTATAATATCCGAAATGTTACAAACTGCAATCTCAATTAGGTTGTATTCCAATGACCATAGGAAATATCAATCAAAAAACTGTTTATTTTTCAATTTCTTTATTTTGATATTTAAACGAATACTTGTATTTCTTCTTTTTCTCACAAAACATTTTTCTTTAATTTCTCTACTTTTATGTGAAACGCGCGTAAGAAAAAGTATTGAATTGGTAAATAATTAATAAAATGTTTTCTGTAGTTAGACATAGAAGAAATACAGATATTCGCTGAAATATGAAAATAAAGAAATTGAAAGAATAAATAAACATTATGGTTTTGGATTGATGTTTCCTATCGTCATCGGTATACAACTATAAAGTATATATATATATATATATATATATATATATATATATATGTGTGTGTGTGTGTGTGTGTGTGTGTGTCTGTGTGTGTGTGTATGTGTGTGTAGAGAGAGAGACAGAGAAAATAGAGAAAGAGAAAGGGAGACTATGATCTTGGAAGTTATTTGTCTGTATATCCGCTCTAGACTGTTTCTCTTTTTTAGCAATGCATAGACATTTATTAAAAAGTTACCAGGAATACCCGGCGTGATTAAAGTAAAATTTACAAAAAAATAATTATTAACAAAAATTAAACGAATAAAATACAAATAATTCTCATCTATTTGGGATACATTCTTTGCAATTACAGTTATTTGCTATTTATTTATATAATTTATATATTTCACGTCTATTTTGTTAAAGATATCATCAGCAACATACAAATGTAAGATTAATACCTCCTCAATATTTATTTTATTGTGCCTTAACCTTTGAAATGACGATGTTGTATTATTTTGTTTATTCCTAATATTATTATGACATTTTTTTTTGGTGTTCAGTGTTAGATTTGTTTAAATATTTATTCAAGAACATTGTATAAGGTAAAAAAATTTTTGTGAATAAATATTATTTAAATAATGTGAATGTTAATTCAAACAAAACATATGTTAACCTATTAAAAAGTTAATTAAAATGTGTAAATTAAATGAAATTAAATTAATCAATCAGACATGAATTGTTATATGCTTTTACTACTAAATGAGAAGGCAAATAGTTAGGATTAAACGGCTGTTTAATCCACTCTTATTTCATTGTAAAATCTACTTAACTAAATAAGAATGTTGATAATACAATTAGTTATTTCTCTTTCTTTGAGTTATTGTATAGCTTATCTACAAAATTATATGTATTAAAATAAAATCAAGCAATTATAAATTAATAATACAGAGAAATTATTTATTTAAATCAGATTTCTAAGCTTAATATGTTTATTACATACGCTACATTCTGTGAACCACCATAGAGACCTCAGCAAAGATGCACCTTGAAGTACTATTTTCTCTCCCTGTCGAATAGTGTGCAAAAGAGGTAACTGAATGGGTCAAAGCAGGCATATGATCATTTCTCCCGACGCGGAAATAACATCGAACACCTTCTACTCTAACAGCGTCTTTCTATAGGACAGTTTCCATTTTGAATTTGCTCCCTGTTCTCTGTTTTCCTGACTGTACAAATATGCAGAAATTTAAATGTAATGTGAACAAATAGCTTGTTGCACAACTCCATGATAAAGAGTTAACCCATTTCGCTTCAGTTCCAATATATTATGTTTGAAGTAAAGCAAAGTAATATATATATATATACTTTGAGGTCTCTGGATTCAGCATACCGCAGCCGTGCACTTGTTCTTATTACTTTAAATTCCTCTGTGAGGCTACTGGATGGAAGCTGCAACTGCTGAAACATTTTTGTACTCCATGCCATCTTCTCTCCAACATTTTACGGTAGCAATAGGAAAATCATATAAGAGCAATGGTCACAATATCCGGGGCAACACTGTGTGCTGCGATAATAATGCCTTGAAAAGCCTTAGCAATCCAGATATATCTATCTTGGCCAGCCACTCCCCAAAGTCTTTATCTATCAACTAGATTTCGGCTGTGCCCTTTAGACTACCGTTGAAAGTCTTAACACAAGTCTGATCAGTCTCTCATTAACTTCAGTTAGTTGAGGACGACAACTAGTCCGACAGGAACTGGGCCATTCCGGTGGCCTTTTATCTGCCGGGCTGAGTTATACTGTCCTGGCTTTTCCTAGGAGGTGCACCCTCCCAGACCTTGCCTTCCCTCTTTGGAGAGGAGTAAGTTTATTGCTTACTGCCTGAGGCGCTCTGACCGGGGAATGCCGACGGAATTGCCCAGGCTATTTTTGATAGGCCAGAGTGCTCCGTCTTTAGGGGCACTGGCTTGATCTCCTCATCTTCCCGACCTTGTATCACATATTCCTGCGGTGAGAGGGAATCGTAAATCGGACTTCCCCCTTGCCTTTATTCAGTACTAGGAATCTCGACGTTTCTGGCTTGAAATTTATTCTGGCCTATGTCATAATTGAGTGTAGTTGGATCCTTTGTATATCCTGGCAATACTCTCTTCCAAGATGGATCCGTAGCTTCTTGAAATACGGTTATAGATCGAAAAGACTAGCAAAACCTTTGGTAGACAGTCATTATAATCAAAACAAAGTTAAGTGTGTACGGATCGTGCGTCTTGTCTATTCTTCTGTATTCCTCAGAGGCATGAATTACATATCACCGATACATCAAAGCCCAGGAGAGGTTTCCACACACATGGTTTACGAGAGTACTAAACATTAAAGAGCAATCGCTCAAATGATACATCACTATTTTACAGCAAGTTGATCTTTTGAGCATAGAATGATATGTAGCCTCATGCGCTAGGCTGGGCATCTGGTTAAGATGGAAGATAACAGGCTCTATAAACAACTGTTATATTGGGAACTGCGGTATGGAAACATCCGAGACACAATATCACAAGAAGTTTTACAGATGCAATAAAAAAATCTCTAAAAATCATTAACAAGATCATAAATGATTGGGAGAGAATGGCTTCGGCTGCTCAGTTTAGCGTAACCATATCTATGCCGGTTGAGGAAAAAGTACTCCATCTTGAAACGTGCTTTGCGGAAGATTTTAAATCTGCTAATGAGTCACCGCGTATGTAAGCTCAAAGACAACTCGAGGATAAAGGTTAATCGGATTGTCATCTGAACCTCGAGACAACACCGTGAGGATTGGTAACGATCGCTGAAACTGGGCAGAATCTGATTATTAATGAGTACATCTAAAAAAAAGAGCTTGTTAACATTGGACTTGAAAAATACCATGCTGTAGTCAGCTGGGAATCAGCCCATGGTATTGTGTTCAACAGACGGGTAGTTCTTGGAAATAAACTTTACCCATGACGATTCTGTTTAGTTTTAGGTACAAAGATGAAGAAAGGAAAATTATTTACATTGGTTTTGGATATAGAAGTTTTTGTTGTGAATGTTTTGTAAGGTGGATTGGAGCGGAGTCGAGCACCTACTATATAAATAGCGATAGAGTAGAGAAAGACTATTAATCACTCTTCCGTGAAAAGGAGATTGTAGAGAAGATAAGAGGACATCCCCTACTAGATTTCGGAGTCGGTTTTGTACTCTGTTTGGACAGGAAAATATGCTCAGCAACACCTTCCGAGATGTGAAAACAGTAGTCCATTTTAGGACGTACTTAACTTTTATATAGGTAGAGGGTTACGTCAGGAGTGCGATATATTTTCCGAAGCGGTAGAATAATCTAACTATTTTTATAGTGATCTTAGCAACAGATTGGATGTAAGTCTTCGATTTTAGTGGTGGAATGAAAATCAGTCCTAGAAGCTTATAAAATCAAGGTGCTTCCCCAAGGAGGGAACTATTCATTTCAATCTGGGCAAAAAAGGATCTAGGGGTGTGTATTGAAAGGAGAGATGCTTGGTTTGTCGTATTAAAAGTAACCAGCCACTTTTTCCCAATTTCACGACGTGTTCCAGGCCAGAAGAGAGAGAATCAGAAAGAACTTGACCATTAATGCTCTTCAAAGGGTTGCAATAAATAGTTGTATCATCTGCATAAATGTCGAAAGAAAGATTTTAGAAAGTGTTTAGGGAGATTATCGATTAATATCAGGAAGGAGTTGGGCCCAAAATGAATCCTTGAGTCACACAAGTCTTGATACTATATGCTTCAGACTTCTGCTCATCAACGACTACTTTTATACACCTATTAGAGAAAATAAATTTGATAGGTTAGAATACATTTCCAGATATTCCATTGCTAGCAAGCTTGTTATGTAAATATTTGTGCCAAATATTAACAAAGGTATTTGATATGTCAATATCTAATGCTTTTGAGATGAAGCACCTGGCAATAGACTCACTGATCTTGTGTGATATTACAGTCAGCTCATCAGATATTTATCTTACAGGACGAAATATATATTGCTTGTTATTGAGTAAATTGTTTTTGCTGGGGCGTTTGACAACTTCTTGATTTATCACAGATTCAAATAAGTTACTGATGGCGCACAGGAGACTGATTGGTCTATACTGTGATGCAAAGGACTCATCACAAGTATTTTTAAATACTGAGTAGATTGAAGGAGTGATTGAAAGCATTTCTCATTTAAGCAACGATTGAACCGTTTTGTAAGCAAAAGAGCTTGTTCCAGCATGTTAAGCACTCTGATTGGAATGTTGCCAGGAACCAGTTGCTTTGTTGCTTCCTGTTTGCCCGACTGTGCACAGACGCAGCAATTTAAATATGATATGAACAAATATGTTGCTGCACAACTCCCAACTTAGGATGTTCCCTGTAAATCTGTAAATCTAACGGTTGTGGGGTACAAATAACCCCTATTGGAGAACTGATGGTATCAACCAGGTATAATAAATACCACTGGTTGCAGAGACTCAGGAGAGACTTTCATACCATGTTTACCGCATGTTATGAACCCGTTCATCTCCTACCACATTAGTGGCGTTCTGTATTGCTTTATGATAAATACATTGTTATATTTTAACCCTGTCACTATTTGTGGTTTATTTCTTTGTGACCCCTAGCACGGGTTTACAACACCAACCAAAGAAACACCTTATGTCTCTCTGGCAATACGCCTTGTTTGGGGGTAATAAAACTTGAGAAAAATTAATTCCCTGAACAGAAAATGTTTTGCATCATTTTTATATCTCATTACGGAGATTAAAATCAAGATATAATGCTACCAAACTTTATTCCAACTGTTGATCAAAATCTATTGCATAAGATAGAGTCTAGTATATAACTGAAATTTAAAGCTTAAGCTTAAGGGGTCTTAAGAAAATAAAATTCATAGAATATTGCTTAACTGGTGTATAATGACTACGTATCAAATTTAATGTAAATCTAAAATATTTGAATTTTGAAATGAGAGGTCGTATCTATATTATGCCCCCTTACAATTCCTTTAAAATATTCCAAAACAAATTAATTTGGGGAATGTAAATTGATGTTTCATACATATAAACTTAAAATCTAAAATTTCACAAAGTTATTCGACATCTTCTTTGCCATCTTTGCATACAACTAAATGCCCACGATTCCATTTAGCAGCGGTGTTCGAAAATTCATAATAATCGGTTAATTAGTTAAGGAATAAATGATATTCATAGAAATATATAAACATATACACATACCTAACTTTATATATATATATATATATATATATATAAATTTTACATCTGCATATAAAACCTGTTCATGTCCGTGCTTTGGTTGCCCATTCTATCATTTGTGTGTCACATTTGATGTGGTGTCGCAGGCTTTCTGATATCGGTTTCTTTGCCACCGAGCAGACTGACCTTAGAACCATAAGTTTTCATCAAGTCGATGCATCGTGATGAATCCACATCCTGTAGTTAAACAATCACACGTGTGAGGCTTGCACTTAATGCACCGTTTCTAAAGAGTGGTGTAGGCGACGACTCTCTCGAATCTGTCAACAGATAGCCTTGTCACAAACTACACGGCCCACATAAGACGATGATTTTTTTATTTAGTTCCTCAAATGAGACAACAAAAATAAATATATAAATTCAAACATTTCATCGTTTGATATTCCGATTGAAGCTATTATTTTTTAGATGCGTCTTTTCTGTCAATATAAGAGGTTCGGTACGTTGGTCACTCTAGTACGCTTCAGTTTAAAAGAGTCATTGAAATGAAAAAACGAGTGAGGTTCGAACTCATACTGTCTACCTGTAAGTATGACACACTAATTAATTATGTCATCTCATAAATTGGAAAATTGAAATGCTTGAACAAGAATAGATGGCTGCTACTCTTTTGCCTATAGATCTTTCTTTTTTCTATCTGCCTTTACTTTCTTCCACAATATTTTTCTTTTCCCTCTCCTCTCTTTCGTTCTTTTTCTCTTTACAGTCGAATATGAGTCGGCCAGCGAATCTTGTAAAAGTGTCTGTTATAAATTCTTCCCTCTGTTATGAGTGCCAGTGGGAGCACACCTGAGTGTGACGGTAAAAACTCCTCTTGTTTTCTTTATTTATAACTAAGAAAAAGTAATATATCGATCGGGATTAAATATTAATATATTATAATCGATGAAATATACAATTTTTATTTATTATAGAACCTAGACAAATATTCGTCTTATATGATTGATGAAATAGATTTAACTATGTACCATTTTCTTAAGAAATCTATTAACGTCAATCAAAATGGGGAAAATGTCTTTACTTTATATATAAGAAGGCTAGTTATGCGTACCCATCGTTGCTCAGGAACATTTTTACATTTATTAATAAGTTACGTGACTTACTGAAATATTTAAAAAATGTGTCTCTCTCTTAAAAACAACAACAAAGGAACCAGAATCAAATCTATCGATGACCCAAATCGACTTTTTCAATTTTGATTGTGAAAGTAAAGAACATCAAATAAGTATCAACTCTGTATTTAATAAGTTAAAGGAAATATATTATTTATAGTAATGGTTATGAAATATATTCTTTATAGTAATGGTTATGAAATATATTATTTATAGTAATGGTTATGAAATATATTATTTATAGTAATGGTTATGAAATATATTATTTATAGTAATGGTTATGAAATATATTATTTATAGTAATGGTTATGAAATATATTCTTTATAGTAATGGTTATGAAAGAAAAATGAAACCGACAAACATCGTCATTATTTATCACTGATGTTTTATCGTTCTTATATTATTTTCTTGGTTTCATAAACTTTCTTTTTTTCGTGGCAAAAAGCGCAAACTTTTATTAGATTTCCCCTCAAAAGATTGGGATTTTCTTTGCCATTTCATTTGAACGGAAAGTGCTTGCAATTTAATATGAATTTAACAAAGTTTTCTGTGTATTTTGAATGAAGTGAAACCTTTTTATGATTAACATAAATTAAGAAAGAAAGGAAATATTATATTTATTTTAGACATTTTTATCTATACTTTGTTTTACTTTGAAGATGTCGACTGAACAAAATGAAATGTCGCTTGATTCTAATGCTCTTAATCGATAAATAAAAAAGATTTATGTCTAAATCTGTTAATATTTCTTGGTGGTGTCTTCATATTTTGCTATCTAAAGAGTGTATATATATATAACTATTTATATATATATATATATATATATATATATATATATATATATATATATATATAAATAAATATATATATATATATATATATATATAACTATTTATAATTAATATACAAGCAGAAAGACCCGATGTTGATCGAGACTGAATGGTGATCACTATAATGTACTTTTCTAGTATGCTCATAACACCGTATGAGCATACTCATTATTGTTATTACTGTTCCCATCTTCCTTAATATAGTCTTCTTTTTTACTGCTCTCATCTACTCTCATATAGTCTGAAGAAATTGAAATGTTCGAAAACACTGAATTAGTGTATCATACATATATTTTTTTAATTAATTAAAATCGGACATACGTATTCTAAGTTTTAAAGGGGGTATGTCCCTTAGAGATGAATGCACGTAGAGCGAAACGTAGAAATTCGGGACCACTTCGATTGCCTTCTCCAGAGAATTTTGTACATATGAAATAAATTTCATCAAAATAGGATATATTTGATATTTTATGGAAGGTTCGACACCCCTCTGAGTTCCGTTAGGTAATTAAAGACTTGAGACCGCTTTCAGTGTCCTCTCTGGACAATGGTATACATATGATTTAAATTTCATAAGAATAGGATATATTTGAAGTTTTAAGAAGGTTATTCCCTGATAGCTCTCTTAGAGCTGCACTTACAAATTGTGGAACACTTCCATTGTTTTCCCCGCTAAGAATACACTTCGGGATTCTATGTAGATTCTCCAATATTTCTCTGTATAGAGAACACACAAGTGTCACACACAATTAATATATATATATATATATATATATATATATATATATATATATATATATATTATTGATGGGACGATTCCAAAATTTTTCAGGATTTCGGATTCTGTTCTCAATTCCCGATTCTGATAAAATTTCTGATTCCTATTCTTCTTAAATTCCCAAATATTTAATTAGAGATGTGTTGTTTTTTTTCATTTTCGAATTATTGAAGAAAACCCGCGTAGTGTCTGCATATATTTTCGCAAACGTAAAAAATACACTTAGTAGAGAAACGTATATCACACGAGTAGATCTTTTTAAATATTTTTTCAAATGTTTTTCTGTAATTGATTGAAAAAGTGAGGCAACTTAAGATTTATCTATCTTTTAAAATGAAGCGATTTTCATTTGTTCGTCATTAGTTTACAAAATGCTATTTGAATTTTTACACAACTTAAAATAGTCGACAATTGGTATGCAAAATAAGAAGCCGATGTAGGAACAGCCCATGTTAAAAATGAGTTTCTAAATAATAATGTTACTATTTAGAAAACCATTATTAATATAAGGATAGCTGGGAGATTGTTAACTATTCTTCTCTATATAAAAGAATGGTCATATTTTATCCTGATATGATTATAAATATCGTGTCAGTTATTTCTACTGTCAATACAACAGATGTCTAGTAGAGTGGTTTGTTTTACTGTAAAAAGAGAAAAAGATTACAGATAATGATAATTATTATTTGTAGTTAAATCCCCCTCAAAAATTAAATTCTACATTTTTAGGTGACTACTTGTGAACATCTGGACAGAAAGTAAAATAAACAATTATTTTAGAATTAAGAGCGGAAGATCAGTTCGTATACAAATTTAAAGTAAAATGATCATCATTTCCGAGCCATTCTCAATTTTTAAGGAATGTTAACTGAATTATTTTACCAAAAACCCTTAGACCTAGTGACAAGGTCGTAAAACAATGCGTAATCGTTATAAAAGTAGCCCCCCACCTCATAAAAAATAAACGCACAGAATATATCTCACAGTAGCAAAATAAAAATAGTTGGTTAACTGCTGTAAAACGCTTGAATGGGAGCTAATTTTACGTTAAATTTATATGTAAAACTGATCCCCAAGTTAAATTCTAAAATATTTTCTCAGGGTGTTCACAAAAAAGATGAATCACATTTTTTAGAGTGGGTGTTCGGTACTAATCTACCATAATACAACAACTATATAATAATAGGAAAAAGAAGAAGAAGAAGAAGAAGAAGAAGAAGAAGAAGAAGAAAAGGAAAATGATGAATTAGAAGTTCTTATATAGTAATAGAATCTACTTAACTTCTACAAAGAAACAAATTCAAACTTTCACATTACATTACAATATAATGTTAAATATGAAACAAAAATTCATAAAAGACATGCTAGTTTTTAATTTTTAATTTATGAAACACATTTTAAATTCCTTTAAAATTGTTAACAAAAATAACTAAGTGGACACTTACATGGCAAATGTTCACTGTTTTTAACTGAGGCCAGTGTACCTGTCTCTTTTCAGTAGAAGGAAAATTTAACTACTGAACTGTGAAACGATTTCAATAAAAACCAAGAATTATTTTTATGATTAGTCTTTGATTTTATTGCATTCTATCACCATCTACATCCACCTATTATATCTTTTGATATTTCTTTTTACAACAAGTTTACAAACTCAAAATCATAGAACAACTGATGTCAAAGTATGTTCTCTCACGGAACCTTGAACATTTTTTAATTCACCAATTTATTTAAACCTAATTCAACTTAAAACATACTCAAAATATTAAAAGTGTTTTATTTCACAACTTTTGCCAACATCTTGTGAGGTTTCTCAATGCTAGTGGGACCAGAAAAAAAAGCCAACCGGACAAAAGCGTATCGGACAAAGTACCATCATATAATAAAAAGGGACACAATCCCAGCAACATAAATAAATAAATTTAGTTTTTATCATACAATTATCGATGACATGTTTTGTCAGGGGTGTTTTACTTGACAAACATGTTTTCTTTAAGTTTTAAACATTATTATGAACTTTGTGAATAAACTACATTTTTTTAAAAGTAACCTAGCAAATTTATGCAAATTTTCATTTTTTCATACAAGTAAAATGCATTTGCATCGTATTTTGATGTTATTATGATCTATAGATTTTAGTTTTACTGGTAGTTTAAAAACAATAAATATTTATTATTTCACCATTAGTAGCAGCAATTCAATTTTAAAAATATTTAAAATAATCCTTTTTGTAATTGGAAATTACCTAATATTTTCCCGATTCGGTTACCTGTCTCATACAGATTGGCCACATCTTGAGATTATCATTTAATATAGATTGACACATGTACATTATTATTTAATATAAATTGACAACATGAACATTATTATTTAATACCGATTGACCACATAAACAATATTATTTAATATAGATTGACCACATAAACAATATTATTTAATATAGATTGACCACATAAACAGTAGTATCTACTATAGATTGACCAGATAAACAATATTATATGATATTGATTGACAACATAAACAATATTATCTGATATAGATTGACCATATAAACAATATTATTTAATATAGAATTACAACATAAAAATATTATCTAATATTCATTAACAACATAAACAATATTATCTAATATAGATTAGGCACATAATATTGATTGGCCAGATAAATAATATTGTCTAATATAGATCTACAGTTAGAAACATTGACAAATAATGACAGTCACCTTTATAAGGAAATAAAATATTTGATTCCGAATATCAAAATTGTTTTACATATATATTTGTTAAATCCAATAATGTCCGTAAAAAAACAGATTTAGAAAATTAACAATAATTTCACCAAAATGTAAAATTGATTTTGCGTTACCATTAAATCATCTTCAAAATATACGAGCGAAAATACTGTCCAAAAATTTACTTCAAAAATATAATTTATTTTTAAAAGGTGTTACAAATAACAACAAAGATTAAACAGTAAAGTTTCTGATAATTTTTGTTTTATCCAGATCTTGCATATACGGTTTATGTAAGACTAGCAGGGTTACCCGGCGTTTCCCACCCGCCCCGTTTTCCCTTCCTCAAATATATGTTGTTGTTGTTGTTGTTGTTGTTGATATTTTTTAGCGACGAGTTTTTCAAGCTGTTTACATGTAATTGCCATAAAAAATGCCCAATCTAGCCGGGTAATAGGTGATAATTTCACGTTCAATGTATATCTTAAACTGATCCTACACTCTATATTCTAAAGTCTTAATTTTTAGTGTCAATTTTTCAAGCTGTTTACATGTAATCGCCATAAGAAAATGCCCAAGATTTGTTATCCCCCCTCCCACACTTTATACCAGTGAATTTTTTAACGAACGAAGGGGACAAGTAATTTGATTCAGGACAAATCGATAAAAGCGCGCGTAATAGCGTGGTTCTCTTCGCGAAGAACGAACTTATGTTTTTAATTAAATACGTTTTAAATATAAATGTAAAAACGTTTATAATTAAAGACAAGCAAGATAATGTGTAGTATTCTCTCTGTTAAAAAAATAAAATGAACATTTTTAAAAAAGGAACTGCTAAGACGCAATAATAGATGTCTCATTTACTGACCTCGATTAATCACGTAAAACTGCAGCAAAATGGATGAAAATGTTTCTGTGAAACGAACTTGATTCAAAGCCGACACTCCCAGGTCCTCAATCCCCGTCGGCAACTACTTAGCGACCGTGACATCACCTTGTTGCGAGCAGTGAAGTATGCAATCAAGAAATGCTTAACTTCCAGTTTCTTGTCTACGCAATTGTGGTGTGCTAAAAACGAACAACGTTTTCCCTTTATATTATAGACTAGAAGGGATACCTGGCGTTGCTCGGGAACATAAAAACAAATAGACGTTAATAGCATGTGTAACATCTTTATATTAAAACCTCTATCTCCCTCCCTCTTTTTCTCGATCTCTATCTCTCACCCTCTCTCTCTCCCTCTCCCTCTCTATCTCTCTCTCTCTCTGACTGTCTATTTAGATTTCTCCTTTTCTCTTTTAATACTCTAATATTAGTAAAGAGGCCTTCACAGAACTGGCAAAAGTACCATTAACACCAAAGTATGAAGAGAAATGATTGTGATAATAATCATTTATCCCGGACAATGCCGAGTTGAACCAATAATCCTGGTAAATCTCTAATTTCTTCCTTCCCTCTCCATTTCTACACGTGAAGAAGATACGTTATGTTGATGAAGTAAATAGTCCGAAAAGTTAACGAAATTAATACTGAAATTGTACAATTATTGATCCCAGACAACGCCGAAAATCATGAATGGACGCGGTCAATGTTTAATTTCCTCCCTCTCCATTTCAACATATTAAGAAGATACATGATGTTGATGAATTCAATAGTCTGAATTGTTCGTCGCATCGCAAGCACGAGGATGACCAAATGCTTTCAACGACGACGACAGAAGATCGAGTACGTCATGGTGTTTGTTTGGCTTTGCGCTTCATTCTCTTCTTAAGAGCCCTGGTTGCTCGATAGGCTTTGGGGAGCCCAGCGCTTCTTTTGATCACTGTCCTCCAACCAGTTCGACTTGAGGCAGTCCCTTCTCACGTTCAGTGATCTATTTCGAAGCTAGTTAGCGTTTCCCATAGGCTATCCTTGTACCTCTTTTTAGGTCGGCTAATGTTTCGTTTGCCACAGCTGAGCTTACCAAACATAACTTATTTTGGGATTTTCCCTCGCTCAAGCGGGAAACGTAGCCTAACCAGCGCAGTTGGGCTGTGCGCAGGAGGGTTTGTATGCTGAACATACCGGCTCTGGACAGAACCTCAGTATCAAGGATCTTTTCCTGCCATCGGATATGGAGGATTTTCCGAAGACAATTTGTGTGGAATCGGTCAATCCGTCGCTCATGTCTGCGGTAACACGTCCACATCTCACAACCGTAGATCAGGACGGGGACGACAACCGCTCTGTAAACCTTCAGCTTGGTTCGAAGGCTGATGCCTCTTCGATTCCACACTCGATCTCGCAGTCGGCTAAAAGTGCTGCTGGCTGATCAGATTCTGTTGCTCTTCGTCAATGTTCGTCAAGGTGAAACTATTTGATTTGATTTGAGAGTGTCTCCACCTACTGAAATTCGAGGATGGGAGTGCTTTTCTCCTGGGGTCGGTTGAAACAGTACCTCGGTTTTCTGTGTACTGATTGTCAGACTGAAGTTGTTGCAGGATGCCCTGACACGGTCCATTTGGCGTTGCATCTCCCCCTCTTCGTAGGTGGTGACAGCATAGTCATCCGCGAAGAGAAGTTCCTGGATAGTTGTTTCATTTACCTTGTTCGCCGCAAGCAGTCGCTGCAAGCAGTCGCCTTGCGTTGAAAAAGTATCCGTCCGTTCTGTATCGAATGTTGACGCCGTTTTTGTCCTCTCCGAACGCATCATTTAGCATTGCTGAGAACATTATGCTGAAAAGCGTGGGAGCTAGAGCACAACCCTGGTTGATTCCGTTTGTCACCTAGAAGGTCTCAAATGCGTCGCCGTCGTCTAGAATCCTGACCGTCATTCCTTCATAGAACTGGCGAATGATTCAGATGAACTTGGAAGGGCAGCCGAATTTTTCCCTGATCTTTCAGAGACCTTCTAGACTGACTGAGTCGAATGCCTTACTGAGATTTACAAACGTTATGTAGACCTCGCGGTTTTGTTCGACACATTCCTCTTGGAGTTGGCATGCAGCGAAATCATGTCCATCGTGCCTCATCCGGGACGGAAACCACATTGATTCTATAGGAGGATGTCGCATTCCAACTGTGTCAGCAAGACTATGGTTGTCACAGTGATAGCGGTTTCCTTTTCGTTTGAATATGCGTACGATCATTGCATCACGAAACTTCTGGGGTAATGTGTTTTCTTTCCACGTTGACTGATTCAATGTTGTAGGTTGGTTAGTTATTGCTGCACCGCCTGCCTTGTAGACTTCAGACGGTATGGCGTCTGACCCTGGAGTATTGCCGTTCGACATTTGTTTGATTGCGTTCCAAACTTCTCTAGCTGATGGAAGCGCGTCAAGATCATTGTTTATCGGTACATCGGGTAGACGAGCAATGGCTTCCTCGTTGATCGAGGCTGGTCTGTTTACAATGCTTGTGAAGTGTTCTGCCAATCTCGACAGCATAAGTGTATTGTCGGTTAGTAGTATGATGCCGTCTGAACTGTATATGGGGGATGCGCCGCGGTGCTGAGGTCCGTAGACTGCTTTTAGCACTACATAGAACCTATTCGTGTCGTGTCTATCTGTGTAGCTTTGAATCTCGTCTGCTTTGACGCTCAGCCACTTGTCATGCATCAGGCGGAGTTTGACTTGAATCAAAGAGTGGATGTTGCTGAACGCAGTTTTCTTTACCATGTTTGCCGGATCGTTACTATTTTCTTCGAATCAGTCCTGTTGTATTCTAGTGATTAGTTTGATAGTCTCCAATGAGATACGATAAGTAGAATCGCGAAATTCCGCCCATTGCTCTTCAATACTGGAGTGTGAGGTGGCCGTGTTGAGGGATATGCGAGACCGAAAATCCGGCTCAACTTCCTTGTCTTCAAGTTTGCTGACGTTAAGTTGCTTCGGCACCTTCCGTCGCTGCGGTCTGCGTCTCGGCCAGAAGAAGAGACTCACCTTTGCGACCAGAAGCCGATGGTCTGTCCAGCATTCTGCTTTGCACATAGCTTTGACTGATCTAACATCCTTCCTGTATTTTGCTCTGACGATGACGTAGTCGATAAGGTGGCAATTCTTGGATCGCAGGTGCATCCATGATGTCTAGTTACCGATTGGTACACAGAAAAAAGTGTTCGTGATAGAGAGATCGTGGAGAGCGCATGTTTGTAGGAGAAAATTCCTGTTGCTGTTGCATTTACCGATTCCTTGTTTGCCTAATACCTTTGGCCAGGCTTAGGAATCGGTGCCGACCCTGACGTTGAAGTCTCCGAGGATGAACAATTTATCAGATTGGGTGTTGTTGGGATTAACGAGTACAATTCCTCATAGAACTGATACTTTACGTCCTCTGAATGGTTCATTTCCACACCCCTACCTAACGCATATTCATGTATGTAGCGCTCCTATTATATAAAAGAAATCATATTAATGCGTCCCTGTCGTTTCGAAGAAACCATATTGTTCATTTGTGCCCCTGAACCAAACTCATGTTCATTTATGTAGCGGTCATATTATATAAAAGAACTCATATATATGATGAGTTGGCGATTTCTTTATATCGCGGGCATTGACGGATAGTGGCAGATATTAACAGGTAGTAGCGGGCATTGTCTACTTAAATGTAAGATGTATAAAATGCTAACTCATTTCCATTTTTGAATTATAAGTTGGCCATTTCTTTACATGCGGGTATTAGCGGGGAGTGGCGAGCAGTGTCTACTAAAATGTAAAATTTTTAAAATGCTGACTAATTTTCTGTTTTGAATTATTAATTGGCCATTCCTTTACATGGCGGACAGTAGCGGACACTAGCGGTAGTGGCGGGTAGTGGCAAGCAGTGTCTACAAAAATGTAAAATTTAAATAATGCTAACTAGTTCCGCAGAATTAGCATCTATTAATTTTGAATTTCTTCTCTCTCCCCGCACCATCCCTCTGATGTAATTTCCGGCTGGCATTGATGAACCTTAGCCTCACTACACACTTTTGTTAAGAAGAGGTGCGACTGTTGATTAACCAACCCTGGCCTCACTACAGTAGTGCGGCCGGAGATTGAGCTTGACTTTGATTGTACAGCACCTGGTCCTCTCCAAATCGTAACCCATTTAGTACTGGCCAGTATAGGGTTTGTTTAACTTTTATTGTACATGTCTTGAAGTATGCGTCGGCAGTCCGTCTATGCTATTGCTGACTCATTTTTCGCAGTCATGTGCGCAAGATTAAGTTAGCAAAATTACTACATATGTACATTGTTTGATATATAAATTACTACATAATAACGTTGACTTTAGTAGAAAAACCACGACCACCCACTACGAAACCCGGCCCTGTAGACCCTCAAAGAATAAATATAATTTTCTAGATCTAAGAGATTATTCGTCCGAGGCCACGCTTTTTAAGAAAATATAAACTTTATGATTTTGTCGAGTATCTTGGAAGCCTTTTGCAGACATACATACATACAAACATACAAACAGACAACTCTACTTTATATAGGAGGCTAACACAGTTACCCGGCGTTGACTGGGTCATAACAAAAACAAAATAGAAGTTAAATAGCATGTGTAACATTTTTATGTTAAAACTTCTCTCTCTTTCTCTCTTTCTCTCTCTCTGTCTCTCTCTCTCTCTTTTATCTCTATCTATATCTATATCTCTTTATCTTTCTCCTTTTCTCTTTTAATACTTAATAGAGCAGGTGTGTTTACACGAGGTGTTCAATATCCTGGATAGAGCAGGTAGTAACCCAAAAATGATGATAAAAGTGCTCCATAGATAGAGCAAGTGTGTTCAAACGCAGTGTTACCTAGGATAAAGACCTCTCTCTCTCTCTCTCTCTCTCTCTTATCAACGTTGCCCGAGATAAAAACTTGTACCGTTGTTTTAGGGTGTTATATACACAAAAAAGTATTGACATAATTTGTGATTTATAGAAAATACTGTAGTATCACTACTGTCAGGTGGTATAATTTGTGGCAAAAGTGGTTAGTACAATAGATAGAGCATACAATAGATATAATTCTCTGGGAGCAACAAAAACTGTCATTATTAACATTAATTAACTTTATACTTTTATTTTAACTGTACTTTTGACAGTGATATGAAGGCCTTTTTACTAAGTTTACAATACTGTATTTAGTAAGTTAAGGGCTACAAACTTAAGTTGTATTCAGCCTTATCCTGGAGCAAGAAATGTATTATTATTAACATCACTTCTCTTCATACTTTGATTTTAATTGTAATTTTGGCAGTGATTTGAATGCTTCATTAGATTACATTAATATACTTGTGTAAGTCAAAAGCTTCTGTACAACTCGGCGTTGTCCAGGAAAAATAAATGTAAGATTACAGTATTACTTTTAAAACAGATAGTTCCGAGAAATTAATTACATTATCATTATTTTTTAACACATGAAAACAAAGGTAGGAATGAGTTGAGTGGAGGGGAATGAAAAAGAGGGGAAACAATGGGGGCGAGGGAAAGGGAGAAAGTTAGAGAGACGACTAAAAATAGGAAGAGAGATTTAAGTTTTTATATAAAGATGTTACACTCACTATTTAATTTCTTCTACTTAGGTTGTTATCGCCCGGGCAACGCTGGATAGCCCTGCTTATTATATTTTTAAATATACTGATTTATATATGATTAAATCCCAAAGGTAATTTTATTATTGGGAAATGTTGCTTATATAATGTCGGAAAATCAAGTATGGTTTGTCTTCGTATATCGTCTGCCATTTGTTACAGTTCTGTAAATCGAATATATTAAGGCCAAAATTATGTGCGCATGTATGTATGTATGTATGTATGTATGTATGTATCTCTTCAATGCAAAAACTCCGACAATACTCGACGCAGCCTAATGATTTTGGTATTTTCTTGACCGACCTTTTTTTTCCGACACGTAATATGTCAAAATTAGAAAAGAATTTTAATTCAAAAACAGAAAACTGATCACGTTTACGTTTTTCGTTACTTGTTAACTCTACGCATGCGTAATTTGACCACTTCCGTTTATACAACTAAACGAGACGGTATTACCACAACACTTCTTTGGATTTTAAAAGTAACACGAAGTTTTTTAAAATCTTATTTACTACAAAAACATATATTTATTCGTTAGTTAAACATATATTTAAACGTTAGTTAAAAGTTGTACTTTTTACTAACGTTTAAAATAAATGAATACAAAATAATCTGATAAATTAAACCGACTTTAAACATTTTTGTGTACATAAAGAGAAGTCGGGACGCTAAAACTGCGTAAAAACTATTTGCCTCAGTCTAAAAGGATTGCTTCTTTACTGAACGATAACAAAAAAATAATATCACTGTATTTAGTCATTTAATAAATGTTTGCATTTATATTTAAAACGTATTTATTTCAAAACATAAGTTCGTTCTTCGTTAAAAATAAAAATGCTAAACGTTTTTATGTGAGACTATTCGCCCCGATAAAAAGTGTTTACATTTATATTCAAAACGTAATACTAAATTGATTTTTCTCATTATCTCTTCGTAACTGCACATTTCTAAAAGTTAAAATGTTTTTAATTACATGTGGTGCCGAATCAAATTACTTGTCCCAATTCCAAAACATTGCGGGGGCCATAATCGAAAGTGATCAATTACAATAAATTTGCAAACAAATTAAACACTTGATAACATTCTTTTAAAAACGTAAGTTCGTTCTTCGTAAAAAAGAATTCGCTGGTAAAAAGTAATTATTTTGTTTTAATTTATAAAAAATGAAAATCAAAGTAGTTGTATTAATAAGTAGCATAGATTTGTGTACATGTTTACACATTCTTGATTGTTGGTGAAACACATTTTAAAATATTTCAAAAAATTTAAATAAAAATATTTCAAAAAATATTTGTTCTTAGTAAACAAAGAATTAACTTCGCTGAACAAAGAAATTTGTTACTAGTTCATATTTCAGAAACTGACAATCATTTTTTTTAAATAAAAACATAAAAACGGGGAGTCGGGTCGAACCTTAAAACTAAATATCTAATGCAACAGAAATGTGTAAAAATATATAATATAAAAATATACCATCTAATATATAACGGTCAATGTAATTATGTATTAATTTGGAAAAAAACAATGATATTATGGAGTAATTTTAAAAACTGCAAGTCATTCCTAACATTCAACCGAAAATGACTTTAGAATGAGGCGGCAGGGGGGGGGGGAGAGAAATTCCAAATTAATAGACGCTAATTCTGGGGAAATCACAGTGTAGTATCTGACCGGTACTGTCCTAAATTCTGCAGAGTTCTAGGAAGTTCCTTATCCGTGTCATTCCTACAACTAATCCGGAAATGACGTCGTAAGGACGTTGGTGTGATTTTAATAAACTAACCGACTCTTGAACGATTAGAATATAAAGTCTGGGAGGGTGGACGTCCTAGGACTGCAGCCCCGTTGGCATTCCCATGTAAGGGCATTTCAGGCAATAAGCAATTCTTATTATGATGTGTTTATAAAATCGGGGGACTTATGTTTTGAAGCATGTCCGTCCGTCCGTCCATCCGGATTTTTCTCCGCAACCATCGATTGAATTTCTCTGAAATTTTGCATGAACTTGTAACTTTGGTCAGGTTAGAAAGTGACATTCTCCGATTTTTGAAAAAAATTTGGTTACCCCCCCCCCCCCCCAGGGTGTCAAAAGACCCCGAAATGGCAAGAAATTACATTTTTCGCCCCATAACTTTTCATCCATCCATTCAATTTCTCTGAAACTTGGCCAAAATGTGGAAGCAATTGTTCCTAATAGACAATAAGTATCGCTAACCTTGGAAAAAAGCTGGTTCGCGGCCCCAGGAGGTCAAAATCCCCCAAAATGGCAAAAATTTCCTTTTTCTCCCATAACGTTTGATCCATCAATTCAATTTTTCTGAAACTTGGCCAAAATGTAGAGGCAATTGTTCTGGATATAAAATGAGCATCCTTGACCTCAGAAAAAATCTTGTTCGCGCCCCCAGGGGGTCAAAGGGGTGTCAAAAATGCCCCAAATTGCCCAAATTTATTGCATTTTACACTCGCCACATCGAGTCACATATAGAGGGGGACCACGCACGCGCGGCTTGTTTTCTTCTTTTTTCTTCTTATTTTTCTTCCTTTTTATTAGTGCTCTGCAGGCTTTCTTTAATTGAGTGTTTCAGTAGCGCTTTTGAGGCTGAGTTTTTTTGTTTTTTTAAATTTCTCATTTATAAAAATGGGAATTTCTCTACAAAAGATAGCGAGGCTGGGTATAAACTTGGTTTTAGTAGTACTGTGGGGGCTTCTTTCATTTTAAAAGTGGTAATTGTCCTTGATAGAGCAGGTGTGTTTAAACGAGATCATAAACTTCTTCAATTTATACGAGTCTATAATGCAAAGTGCTTAAAATCCAGATATATGTTTATTTATTTTTATTTTGTTGACGCTTTTTGTCGTTTACTCTTATCAATTTGCCTTTTGTCAACAATTTGTGTCACCTTTTTTGAGATGGAGAAATTTGTTATGGTTTTTTTTCTTTATATCAGTAATAATCCTTTTTACTATCATAGTATTTGTTAAAGATACGTTTTTCTTCATTTCTTTATTGAAGCTCAAAACTATTTGTAGACGTTTTACCAGTAATTTTCTTGTTACTTGGACCATTGATTGCTTTTCATGCCGCGCACATAGGGAAATATATACAAATGAGGTTCGAGTCATTTTTATCTAAAATTCTGTCTTTCTATATATATTTAGTTCATAATATGATATTACTCTTTTTTTCTTTTATTTTGCCTCAAATTTATCTTAAAATGAATAAATTCACGATTGTAAACATGAAGGGCTGCTTTTCCTGGACCTTCGAAAGGTAATAAATGCGCCAACAACGCAGCAATAAAGGTGAATTTGAACAGGTGCTGGACTACTGTATCTTCTTCTGTGTAAATTTATACCACCCTTTCCTTACATGTCAACTGAAACATGCTTGTTTTATTTTTTGCCAAATTAATTGAATTGAATTGAAAAGAAAAATAATAAACCCAACGTATCTTGATTTAATGTTACACTAAAGATAAATGTAAAGTTAATGGGTCGAACGTTTATATTCACTCTATCGATTCACCTGCTTTCAGGACATTTTATAAAATATAAACACTAGATTTATTTATCCATGACAAAGTTAATATATATATATATATATATATATATATATATATATATATATATATATATATATATATATATATATATATATATATATATAAGCATTTACTATTAGCTGTGTATAGCCCGCGTTGCCCGCGAGTCATTTGACTTTCATTTACGCTTCACTCATTAAAACGTTGTCATCCAACAGAGTATTGAATAATAATTTTTCAGAGCATCGACTGAAGAATGAATATATTTGTTATTCTTGAGTCTAATTAGCAGGATTACTGGTGCCTCCGTAAAACTGCATATATCGATGGCTGATCGACTTGTTGTAAATTATACATGTCTTCGTGTACTAAATACATTATTTTATATGTTATATATATGCATATTTATTTGTTTAGCTGTATATAATTATATGTACTTATGTATGGATGTGTATGAATATATATTGTTATATGTATGGATATGTGTGGATATATATGTGTAGATGTACTGACGTATCTATTGATATATATGTTTTGAACGATTTAAATTATTTTCAAATCATATTCCACATAAATCATATACTCAGATCTATTAAATTCGTTTACAGGTATTTCAAGTCAATATTTAGTTTGAGTCTTACGCAGTTTAACAAATTGTTTAAACAGCGACTTTCTTTAGAACTGTATTTCGTATATATGCAGAAAAAACAAATTCCGCAAACTTTCATGCCCTACCAAAACAAAACTAAATCAAAAACTCACAAGAATAGATCGATTGTAAAATGTTCGGTTATATTTGAAATTATTTCAACGTAAAATATGTTGTAATCTAGGAGATAGATGAGGTGTTCAGACGATTTCTAATGAAAATTTAAAATAACGCTATTTATTGCCTTTTCGCATGGTGCAATCACTCGAAGTGGCTTCTCATCCAGAAAGATAGATAATTTTAATTAAAAAAAATTTCTTTGAAAGAATAGTTTGAAAGAAGAGTATTTTATCATTAGAACAGTTAAGCATTTCAATAGCAGTTCCATAACAGTTCAATAGTAGTTCCTTAGCCTCTGTCGTTTCGATTTTTAGCATCACTATTGGTGCACATTTTCTCATTCTGAATTCCATTCAAATGTACTGGCTGAACATTGTCATCCTCCTTAACCCTATACAAATAATTTGTGTGGTGTCAGTCTAGGCTGGTACCATATTTTAGAATTTTTATTTATTTATTTATTTATTTATTTATTATTTAAAAAAAAGAATTGGAGGGGAGCTTATGGTGTTACTTGTTATTTCTGTTCCTTTGTTAATTTTTGTGTCGTGTCAGCTTATTGTAACATTAAGCGATGTTTCTGTTCTTTTGTGATGTGGTGTTCTTTCTGTGTGTTTTTTTCTTTACTGCTGTAGATTCCATGTGACCCTTCGTAGCTTATGCGGGTTGGTTTCCGCATTCGACGATTGTTTCTTAAGATTGCAGCTGTTCTGATCATTGCCGTTCTTTGTATAGTTTCAATGATCCCTTCGATTTCAATTTCTCCCAGTCTTTTTTCCAGTTTTTTTAGATTGTTTCTAGTGCTCCTACGATTATTGGTATTATACTGACTTTCTTCATGCTCCATATTCCTTTCAGTTATCTGTCTAGTTCCGCATATTTGCCTCGTTTTCCCGTTTCTTTGACCTTCATTATGTGGCGATTTTGCAAGATTTTTTCCTTCTTGTTGATTATTATAACATCCGGTCTCCTTGCTTGTATGAGTTCGTCTGTTTGTATATCCATACCCCAGATGATTTTGTGTTTTTCGTTTTCCAGTACTGTTGTTTGTTTATGTTTGTATCATTTGTCTGCGTATGCGAAATTCAATTGTTTGCACAGTTCCCAGTGTACTGCTTTCCCCACATAGTCATGTCTGTTTCTATATCCTTTTGGGGCTAGTTTGTAACATTAACTTATATGATTTACTGTTTCGTCTCTTTATCCACACAGTCTGCATTTACTGTTTACCTGAGTTTTATCTATTTTAGGTGTAATGTAGTTAGTCTTAATTGCATTGTTCATCAGAAAAGATGATGTTTATCTGTTTAAGTGCCCTTTTCTTAGCCATACCAAGCTATTTTCGTTGGTTTCTTCTCTTGTCAGTCCTCTGAAGGGCCCATGTAGTTGTTTTTCTTCCCACGTTTCTTTTCTTGTCGTTGTTTTTCTGGTCTCGGTGCTTCCCGAGTTGCTCGTTTGAACGGTGGCTCTTGCTGCAGTGATAAGTATTTCCGTGTTTTGAGTTATATATTTTTCCAGCTCTTTTTTTAGTCTTCCACACAATTTTCTCTACTTACCAATCCTCATCGTTTCTTTTCATGTAGCGAATGTCCGTATCGTCTTTTCGGTGTAAGGCATTGTGCATGGTCATTCATTTTCTAGTCCTGTGGTCAAGGTATCTGAGTTCTTATTTAGTCCAGCCTATGAATGGTCCAGAGTATCTTATTAGCGATAATGCCTAGGTGTTTATACGTTTTACTAGATTCCTGCTATATAATTTCGTTTCTAGCAGTTCTCTTGTTATTCGTAAGTATTCTTTTCCAATCTTCTCTTTCATTTCTGTAGATTTGATTGTGTCTGATTCTAGAATTCCCAAATATTTGTAGTAATCTTGCTTGCCTAGCACCCACATCTCCTCTTGGTTGGGGAGCTCCATGCCTTTTGTCGTCTCCGGTTTTTCTCTTTTCATTTTTAGTAGTGCACACTTTTCTGTTCCGAATTCTATTTGAATGTATTGACTGAAGATTCTGGTTGTATTTATCAGCTTTTTCACTTCCCTATTGCTTTTTGTAAAAAGTTTCAGGTAGTCACTGTACATCAGGTGGTTTACCCTTAGTTCAGTGTCTGTAAACTTGTATCCAGCATCACATTATTGTGTGAGTATGTAATTGAGCGGCATCATAGCTATTGCAAACAGTAGTGGTAATAGGGAGTCTCCTTGGAAAATGCCTCTCTGGATTTTTATCTCAGTCAGGTGTTGTCCTCCGGCTGTAAGTTCCAGTCTCCATGTTTCCATTACTTTCTTGATAAGATTAATAATCATGTCGAGTATCTTGTATATGTTTAAACATTCAATTATCCATGCTTGAGGGATTCTGTCGTAAGATTTTCTGTAGTCAATCCATGCCATGGATATGTTCTTTTTTTTCTGCTTCTTACCCCCTTCAAGTTCTTTTGATCTATATATAGCAGATTGTGCGTCATTCTTTTCCCTTTTCGGCATCCTTTTTGTTCTTCGGGGAGTAATCAACGGTTGTTCAGGGATTGGTAGATTTTTCTCTAAGTTGTGCCGTCATAATTTTCCACATTGTTGGTAAACAATTTATTGGTCTGTAGTTGCTTGTGATTGTCCCTTTTGGCATCTTTTTGTATTAGCGTTGTCCTTCCTTTGGTCATCCATTCTGATAGATCTGTTTTTTGGATACATCCTCTCAGTTTCTGCGCTAGTCTTTTATGTAAGGTCGTGAATTTTTTAAAACCAGCATGCGTGTATTCCATCGTGGTCTGGTGCTTTCCAGTTTGCCATTTTCCTTATGGTTGCCTTAACTGTTTCTCCATTAATTTCTGTTTATGTTCCTTCTTCAATGTCCTAGAGTTTATCTTTCATGTTTTTTAACCACTCGGCATTTTTGTTGTGTTTTTGTAGGCTTTTCTCATATCTTGCTCCAGAAGTGTTTTGTGTCTGTCGGGTCTGTTTGTTCTGTTGTTGCTCGTTCTCTGTTTACGTTTTTGTAAAACTGGCTTTCATTGTTTTCAAAGGTCCTGTTCTGTTTTTGCTGTTCAGATTTGTATCTATATCGCCTCAGTCTTCCCTCTATTGCTGCTATCTTTTGTTTAAACTCTTCATGTTTCTTATTCAGTCTTTCCTTATGAACCGGGTTTCTGCTCTTCCATCCTTTCCTATTCCCTTTCATCCTGTTTACAATCTTAGCTTCTTTTCTGAGTTTGGTTATCTGGGTTCCCAGTCTGATTTCCCATCGGTCCATTCTTTTGGTCAGTTTTTTTCTCTTTTTAGTTTCATACTTACTGATTTTGTCCCCGCAAATATCAAGTTATTAAGTGTCAGTTGGGATGTATGCGAGTACTTTGTTTACTGTCTCTGTTTCAACTTTCAACTTTTACCAATCTTCGTTCCTTAAGGATAGGAGTTTTGTTTTTTCCATCGGACATGATTCGTTTGATATTTTCCACTTCTATTGCTTCTTCCTCAGTGAGTTCTGTGATTTCATAATCTTCGTCCTCTTCTTCCAGTGTGATTTCGTCAGGTGGTGTTGCCTGATCTCTCATGCCAGTACTATTTTGTTTGATTTCCGTTAATTTAATCTCAGAAAACAACCACCTCTTGAGTATTTTCCTTGCTTGATCTGCTATCCTCTGTTCCGTTGCATGGTAGTCAGTAGAGATGTCCCATAGATATTTCATTCGTTTTCGGTATCCAATGGGTAGCGACTTTTGTAGTAGCATTCCATTACTAGTATGTTCTCTTTTGTGATCCATTTGTTACATTAAGAATAAAATTGAAAGTCTCTTAAGACCACGCTTCTCGAAATGCGCAAGTTTTGCAGGATTTTTTAACACTCGTTTTTACCATTAATCTGTAAGCGTTTAAACTGTCGACATTAAACAATTAAACTGTCCCTTCTTTGTATATAGAATTTTACTCGCTCGTCGTTACCGCGTGGGCCGTTGTGATCGGGGTGAGAGGTCTCTTTTAACGGGTACTTTTGTGGGTGTACATTTATGCGATGACCAAAAGTTATTACAAACATCTTAACTCCTTTTTTTAACAATTTTCTCACATCTTAATGTATTTTATATTTTACCTTATTTCGTCTGGCCGTAATTTCACTCTTCTTCGTCTAATGGTCTACTGGTTGAACGTTGTGCCGTGGGTTTTTCTTCGATTCTTCGTTTGGAAGTGATCTCCCTCTTGGTAGTCAAGTGGTTTAACGTTTTGCAGTGGGTTTTTTATGTTCTGAAAATGAACACTCTTGGGTACGACAAAAAGGCTTCGAAGACATTTCGAGAGGTTCAGGAAGGTTTTATTTACCTTGAGTAACGCCTGGGAGAGAGTCGCTGTCTTCGACTGTTGTTACTTTTTGGTTACCTTACTAAACTAACTAGATGGAGTAGATAGGTGGGTTTTTGTCTCATCTTAGAGACCCAGTTCTAAACTTCTCCGACTATCATTTTTTTTGACAAACCGTCCGCTTTTCTTCCACAACAAATCGTTCTCCACAATTGTTCGCTTCGGCCTCCATGGCGAACTGTCTCTTAGGACATCTGTTCCCTTTCGCTTCCATGACGGGACTGTTCTCGATTCGCTTCGACAACAAGAAGTGACCTCACAGTTTTTTGTGTTGTCATGAACGAACATCCCGACATTGTGTCTGACCTTTATTGACCCCAAATCTTTTGAAATCAGCAAGGCCCTGTCAAACCTATTATGATTTACAAAACGAATCATTCGTGGTAACAGACTTAATCATCCGAAATAGATGTCAGTTTAACCTGCACTGAATCCAACAAATTCACCCCGGTCACAATTGATACTAGTTGACCTACACTCCTATAATCTAACACATTTCTAATTATTGTTTTTTGGTTTTATCTTTTCGGTCCTGCTTTCTTGTGTTCGGTTTGTGCCCTTGTCAAATTTGGAATTTGAGAGGTTACTTACCTGCATTTTGTCCGTGATCTAGTTTCTGAAATGAAAGTAGCCAACATTCGCGAATGCGGACCGGGTCTCCCATGTTGGCACCTGCTCATGATGACACTCAGATCTTTCTTTTGATTATTATTATTATTATTATTATTATTATTATTATTATTATTATTTTTATTTGTTGCTTTTTCTTCTAATTTTCATTTATTTTTCTAATTATGTGAAAATGTATATCGATAAGATTTAGACATTTTAACCTAGTTTGCTTTTCAGCATCTGATTATATGGTGATAAACCAAATGTTTCTATTTTTATATTTTCATTATTTTTGGTGTCTTCTTTATTATATTTATATTATTGGCATTTGTATAACTATTTTATAGACGTTATTAAATTTGTAAATACTTTTAATTAGTAGAGTTATTGGTAAGTCTACATTCGATAGAATTAGGAATAATTGTATGATGAGTGGAGGGGTGTTAGTTTTTTGTGTACGTATTTTAGGGTTGCATAACTTTTCAAATACATCTTATTTTTTATCTAAGTAAAATGGTTTATCTATAAAGTTTGCTGTTTAGCTAATATTTAAGCCTATTTTTTAGTTCCTTGTATATAATTATTCTGAATTTTTTAACTTTGACTTGTTTGGGTGCCTTATCATAACTTGTCCATTTTCTCTATATTCGTCAGAGTGTACGGAATATAAAGCTCTCCCAGATCTAATGCAAACGCAAAATCTAAAGTCTCCACCTTGAGATCAAATGGATTCGTCATTGCGCAACAAATATCAGTACAAGCAGGTTAAAAATTATGAAATCAAAATAAATGCTTTATAAAACAATTGTATTTAAATTGAAAAAAAAAGAAACGACAACGTGAATCGCGTGTTGAAAAGTGTTAAAGAGAAACTAACAACTAAGGAATTTGAGCAGCCGTAGCCGTATATAGAAAACGTTTGCCTATAAAAAAGAGTTTATAATTTCAAATTCACAGTTAGCTTGACGATTCTCATCAATGAAATGAAACACAACCGTTTTTGTGTAGCTCACTTGCAATATATTTTACAAACGAAACATGGTTCCTATCGAGTCTGTAATGTAAAATATGGCAATGAATTATTGTAGATTGATTTTGGAACCAGGGTCATAGACAAGCATTGATAGTTGGAATAGTATATAGGAAAGATTCGCAGAAAATATGATGTTCCTAACTACGACAGTCATTTTGAAAAACTAATTAAAGAATTAAAATTGTCCAATTCATCGATATTTCTACTCTAAATTTAGTTTTTGCTTGTAAACTGTGAATCGACACTTCACGTTGACTCAAAATAGATTTATATGATGTAACCTAGATAGGCAGCAAGATCCTCGTTCACATTATATATAAATCTTAGCATGTTGGCACTATCGGGAGAACAGGAAGCAAAGAGGGAATTCCAAAGGCAAGCGGTTCGAGAAAGGAAAGTAGAGCATTTTCCAGCATCTACAGTGAAGGGGTGGAATTTTTCTTCTAGTCAGGTGGGTCAGGTGTATTTACGTTAAGGATTACATGTGCAATAAGTTCATCGGAGCATATTCCGTGTAAGTGATGTTCGTCCTTCGCTTGCTAAAATGACCATAATCGTGTAGCTGTTTTGTGGGTCTAGAGCTCTGAAGTATCTCCCGCATGTAAAGCACCTGTGGGATTATTCTGTAGCAGAAGTGCTGACTGCTCTGTCTTTCAGAATAGCACGTTTTATCTTACGTTCCTCAGCATGCAGATTAAGCAATCGTGGCCCTTTGTGGTTTTCAGTACGTCAGAAACACCTGTTCTTAGATAGGTTTTCCCACAAGTCGAAATACAAACCGAATTGTTTGAGGGGAAGCTCGGACTGTTTTTTGCTTTTGACGTACTGTATAAAAGCTGTTTTGAGAGTCTTGAACATGCAGCATATAAGACCCACTCAACGAAACTGACACTGTTGCAGCATAGTGTATACTGACAGAAGGCTTTGTGTCTTGTATATTGTCTTGTTACTTGATTTTCATCAATCTACGGAGGCATGTCATTTGGAAATGATTCAGTTTCTTGGCGTGTCTATACAGTACAAGTGTCGCAGGCGTACATGAGGATAATAGGATTCACAGCTCTGAATACCTGCAGTTTAGTCTGCAGACAGATTTCTCTACGCTCCCATACAGTATATGGAAGACGTTCAAAAACAGCGTTATGTTTGGCTATTTTGCAGTCAACTTCAGCATCTATGTGTACTGCCCTTGACAGGGTTCTGCCTAAGTAAGTGAACTTGTCGACGGCTTTTAGGTTGGTTCCATGAATTGAGATCTGTGGCGCAATATATCGCATCTCCTGTGGGGGTTTTATGCCGATAGTCAGCCAAAGTTGTGCGCTTAAGAAAAACGCTCAACAATGTGTTGCATGTTTGGTTCTTTGTTAGCATTGGGGTCACAATCATCAATAAACAGGTCTCGTATCATGGTGGTCTTAACCTTTGTGACAGCACTTAGTCCTTTTAGGGTCAAAAACCTCCCGTCTGTCCGGTAATTTATACATACTCTGCGTTCTTCTCCGTTGAATGCATCAGTCATCATTGCTGAAAACACCGCCGTTGACTGGGAAATGATTGGAAGCCTGTTCATCATCTATGACACGAGCCATCATGCCATCATGAAATTGTCTGACGATATAGATAAATGTATCATCCAAACTTGACCATATTCTTTCATGGTCATGCCTGACTTACAGTGTCGAAGGCCTTTGTCAGATCAACAAATGTTGTGTAGAGGTCCTGGTATTGTTCCTGACATTTTCCTGGAGTTGGTGAGCAGAAAACACTATGTCAACTGTGCCACATTCCGCACGAAAACAACATTGACTTTCAGGAAGGAGGGTCATCTTCCAGGTGGTTGATTAAACGATTGAGCAGCAGATTTGCAATAATTTTACCGGCTATAATGAACAGAGAGATTCCTCTGTAACTGTCGCAGCTCTATCTGTTTCTCTTCCTCATGTAGATATGCACTATGTATGCATCTTGGAATTACTGGGAAAGTAAGCCCTTCGTTCAGAATGAGACAAATAACTCATTTAGCGTTTTGCCAGTGTGCAACAACCTGTTTTATATATCTCTGAGGGTATGCCATCAATGCCTGGAGCTTTGCCAAAAAAAGGTGTTTTACAGCTTTCTCAACTTCCTGGATGGTGGGCAACTCGTCAAGGGTTTCGTTTTCTTCGATTTGTGGAAGCCGTGCAATCGTGTTATGATTGATTTAAGAAGACCTCTGTAGAGTTGAAGTCTAGGATATTGGCACGCTCTGTCATTAGTGTTGTCTCGTCAGCATTCAACAGTGGAGATGTGTCGGAAACTTGTAGTCCGTATATTGCTTTGATAGCATTGTAGAATCTCTTTGAGTCATGTATATCTGCATATTTCTATATTTCTAAAGATTTGTCATTTAGCCATTTATCTTGCATGTTACGCAGTTTTGCCTGAACAATACTGTTCATTTTTGCAAATATTTCCTTTTTAGGCGGAACTTGAGTATTGCTGAAGTGCGATCTAACAATTGTGCTTTTCTGTGAGTAGTTCCTGTATCTCCTCGTCATTCTCGTCAAACCAATCCTAATGCTTCCTCTGTGACGGTCCAATCACTTCCAGTGACGAAGTGTGTACAGCTTCCTTGAAAGCTGTGCAATCATCTGCGATGACGGAAGGCTTCCGTTAGGATAATTCGCAAGGAGAATTGCATTTGCTTCTACTTGTAATATCCAATCGTACATTTGGAAATGACAACAGTTGTCTCCCTTACACCATAACAATAGTAATGTGTAATTATCCCCCTTTGTTCTTCTGATTGTATATATAAACAACACCGGACACGTCAGCATTCTCTTGATCGACCGGGCGAACTAGAAGTAACACGTTGTTGATTGTTGTCCTTGCTTTGACCTCTGTTCCTCATTTGCTTCGTATCACTTCTTGCTTTCAGCGTATAACCAGAACACAACACTGGCGACGAGAATTCAAACGAAAAACTCACAGTAATCGAACACACGAGCTAACGTTTAATTCAAAAAAAAAAAAAAGTCCAATTCTTTTTTAATTACAAAAAAAAAAAAAAATGTCTTACAACGGAATACCCAATTTTCCAAGTTTTAGCGTCCACGAAAATCCGAGTACTAACGCAAATCGTTGGCAAAAGTGGTTGGAGAAACTTGAGAATGTGTTCGTGGCTTTAGACATTCAAGAAGACCGTAGAAAAAAAGCGTGTTTGCTGCACCTTGCAGGTGACGAAGTTTTTGATATTTTCCACAATTTCACGGATATTCAAAAAGGCGTTGATGCAACCGTCGAAACGGATCACACGACACCAAACACATACGAAGTAGCAAAGAACTCACTGACCGACTATTTCACACCGCAAAGAAATATGTCTTATGAGATCTTCAAATTTCGACGCGCATCGCAAAATGCTGACGAAAATCTAGACTCAGTTCATGTGAGACTGAGGACACTAGCGTCCACGTGTGACTTCATGGATACAGATCGGGAGATACTCGCACAGATCGTCCAAGGCTGTTCATCCTCTAAGGTCAGACGAAGGGCACTTCGAGACAACTCCACGCTCAAACAAGTGCTAGACGAGGCCAGAGCAATTGAATTAGCTCGCACACGAGCCGCAGACATTGAACGGGAAGAGGTGGTTAATGCCCTGTCGTCACATAACAATAAACGAGACAGCAGGCAATACACACGCAGAGAGAAAGAAAGAAAAAATACCGACGAAAAACGCAACTACGGACACACACAAGGCAGTAATCGGCAGTTTACTCCGAGGACCCAGCCACGTGGCAAAGACGCCGGACGTGTCTGCCACTACTGTGGATACTCAGCAACACATGTGAAGTGTCCAGCGAAGGGTCAAGAATGTCGAAATTGCCGGAAAAAGAACCACTTTGCAAAAGTATGTAATTCAAAACCGGTAAGACAAATTTCTTACTCATATCGAAATGATATAGAATCCCTTTCTACGTCGAGTGATGAGTCTGTCTACACAATAAAAACTCCCACGTCGACAAAAGCACCCACAGCCACCATCCTCGTTAATGACTCCCCAGTGACCTTCGTTTTGGATACCGGTGCCAGTGTTAATATAATGTCTGGACGCACGTACGACGGTCTCCAGTACAGGCCGAAAATACACAACACTGCCACACAGATATTTGCATATCGGTCCAGAAAAGCCATGCCAGTCCGTGGATTCATCAATACCCCCATTGAATTTAAAGGAAAACGCTGCAAAGCAAAAATGTTCGTCATCAACGATGAAAACCCTTTGTTCGGGCACGATTTACAAAATCTACTCGGTGCCCACTCTGCTGAAGCACTGGATATGATATCCTTTAATTTTACGTTCAATGTGGCAACATCTATCCCAGATGAATTCCCCTCATTATTCGACGGAAAGATGGGAAAGATTTCTGGACCCACTGTTAAGCTGCACATCGATACTTCGATCCCACCGGTGACACAGAGACAACGAAGAATACCCTTTCACGTGAGGAAGGACGTCGAGTCGGAATTAAAACGCCTCAAGGAGATGGACGTAATAGAGGATGTTACTGGACCTACCCCCTGGGTAAGTCCCGTGGTGATAGTCCCCAAAAAACCGAGTGGCGTGCGAATCTGCATAGATATGCGAAAAGCAAACGAAGCTATACAAAGGGTCAAACATCCCATGCCGACCGTGGATGACTTGTTTGCAGATTTAAACCACTCAAAGGTGTTCAGCAAGCTGGACATGTCGAGCGCGTACCACCAATTAGAGCTGGGGGAGTCCAGCAGATACATCACCACGTTCACCACACATGCTGGACTATTCCGATACAAGAGACTGTTGTTCGGAGTAAATGCAGCCTCTGAAATATTTCAAAAGGCCATTGCGGATCTTTTGAGGGGCATTCCAGGAGTCAAAAACCTCTCAGACGACATTATCGTCTATGGACGTGACCAAGCCTCACATGATGCCAGTTTGAGGTCCACGCTGGAACGACTACAGAATGCCGGGGCCAGTCTAAACAGGAAAAAGTGCCTTTTCTCGGTGAAACAAATAACTTTTTTTGGACATACCTTCAGCGAAAAAGGGGTGTCACCAGACCCAGACAAAATAGCAGCAATTACAAACTGCAAATCGCCCACCAACGTTGGAGAAGTGCACTCATTCCTGGGCATGGTCCAATATGTGGCCAGGTTCATCCCGCACTATGCCACTGTCACCGAGCCACTCCGACAACTCACAAGAAAAGACAGAGAATGGAGGTGGTCAGAGACAGAAGAGAGGGCAGTGATAAAATTAAAAAAGGCCCTGACTGGAGCTGGAGTTATGGTCTACTTCGATCAGAACAAGGAGACAAACATCCTGGTAGACGCGAGCCCCGTTGGACTAGGGGCAATGCTTACACAAGACGGGAAGGTCTTGTGTTATGCCAGCCGTGCTCTCACAGATGTGGAACAGCGATACTCGCAGACGGAGAGAGAAATGCTAGCCGTTGTATACGCTGCTGAGCATTTTCATCTTTATTTGTATGGGTCAAGGTTCACCATCACCACTGACCACAAACCACTTCTCGGTATTGTAAAAAGTCTCAAACCAGCTACATCCAGAATCGAACGATGGCGCCTACGCCTCATGCAATATGAGTATAGCTTGGTATACCGGCCGGGAAAAGATGACCAGAACCCCGCCGACTACCTCAGTCGACATCCTCACCACAAACCCGAGAGGGACAATTCAGCTGAGGCGTATATAAGATACGTGGCTCACCATGCCATACCTAAGTCGATCACCCTCGAAGAGATGAAGCTAGCCACGGGAAAAGACCCCTTGCTACAGAAAGTGATGATAACACTTTCAGATGGAAAATGGAACGACCCGCAGTTATCCTGTCTCGCACATGTCAAAGATGAACTATCTGCATATGATGGTCTCATCCTTCGAGGTCACCGCCTGGTGGTCCCGTCCACCCTGCAGAAGAGAGCCGTAGACATAGCCCACCACACACACCAGGGCGTTGTTAAGACGAAGCAGCTAATGAGGGAAAAGGTCTGGTTCCATGGAATTGACAAGCTGGTGGAGGAGACAGTGCGCAACTGCATCCCTTGTCAAGCTACCAACTCAACATCATCACGCCGTGAGCCCATACGCACCACACCACTCCCTGCTGCCCCATGGACTGAAATCTCCCTGGACTTCGCAGGTCCTTTCCCTTCTGGAGACTATGTACTGGTCGTCATCGATGACTACAGTAGGTTCCCAGAAGTAGAGATACTCCCCTCGACATCAGCAAAAGTGGTCATTCCCCGCCTTGACGCAATCTTTGCCAGACAAGGATACCCCGATATTGTCAAGACTGACAATGGTCCCCCCTTCCAAGGGCAAGAATTCAAAGATTTTGCCACTCAAGCAGGATTCCGCCACAGAAGAGTTACCCCTGCGTGGCCAGAGGCGAATGGAGAGGTCGAACGGTTTATGAGAACACTAAACAAGTATGTTCGCGCCTCCACTGTGGAGGGTCTGAACTGGAAAACCCAACTAGTCCATTTTCTAAGGCAATACAGGGCCACCCCCCACAGTACAACCAAAACTTCTCCATTCGAAGCCCTCACTGGAAGGAAGATGAAAATCGGCATACCTGCTGTTCTGAAAGAACCCATGTCAAAGCCGATTCACACTCACATAGCGGAGAATGATGCACGAGGGAAGAGGAAAATGAAGATCTATGCCGACACAAAAAGAAAGACAAAGGCCTCTCCTCTCTGCCTAGGTGACAAAGTACTTGTCAAGCAGAAACGTCTCAACAAGCTATCCCCACCATTCGACCCGAATCAACTGACGATTATCGGCATAAAGGATAGCATGGTGACAGCACAAAGAGATGACTACCAAGTTACCCGAAATTCCTCTCACTTTAAGCGGATAAGTCCAGATAATCTTCCCAGAGAAAACATAGAATCAGACTCTGAAGATGAGTTATACTCATATCCACAACAGGAAAACTCTGGCTCCAGACACGAAGGCCAGACGCATTTACCGCCCATACCAAAACATAATCCACCAGTGGTAAGACGTAATCCAACACGGAAACGACTCCCGCCGATACGCTTTGAGGACTATATCAGATAGTTAGATGAGTGAGTAAAGTCTCTATTTCTGTCTTGGAAATTCCGTCAGCTCCCCTGAAGAAGAAACAGATTCTGATTCTGAAGAATCGAAAGACGATTCCCTCCCCCCATCCTGCAGACGACGTAAGTAGTTTGCAATTGTGTATTTAAAAAGAAAAAAAAAGGACAGAAAAGAAAACGATTCCTCCTTGACTGAGACAATTGTTAATCGGTGAAACATACCTTGACTGAACTCCCTTCCCTTACCATACGTAAGTACGCGTACATTTAATTGAGAAAGAGAGAGGTGTAATATCCAATCGTACATTTGGAAATGACAACAGTTGTCTCCCTTACACCATAACAATAGTAATGTGTAATTATCCCCCTTTGTTCTTCTGATTGTATATATAAACAACACCGGACACGTCAGCATTCTCTTGATCGACCGGGCGAACTAGAAGTAACACGTTGTTGATTGTTGTCCTTGCTTTGACCTCTGTTCCTCATTTGCTTCGTATCACTTCTTGCTTTCAGCGTATAACCAGAACACAACACGGAAGGCTTCCGTTAGGATAATTCGCAAGGAGAATTGCATTTGCTTCTACTTTCTGTTTGGAGTTTTGCCTGAACAATACTGTTCATTTTTGCAAATATTTCCTTTTTAGGCGGAACTTGAGTATTGCTGAAGTGCGATCTAACAATTGTGCTTTTCTGTGAGTAGTTCCTGTATCTCCTCGTCATTCTCGTCAAACCAATCCTAATGCTTCCTCTGTGACGGTCCAATCACTTCCAGTGACGAAGTGTGTACAGCTTCCTTGAAAGCTGTGCAATCATCTGCGATGACGGAAGGCTTCCGTTAGGATAATTCGCAAGGAGAATTGCATTTGCTTCTACTTTCTGTTTGGAGACGTTAATGCGTTTGGCCATCCTTTTCACTTGGGGCTTCCGCTTGATTGCAATGCGAAGTCTCAACTTGGAAATGACAAGTCCGTGGCCCGTCCAGCACTCCGTACCACACATGGCCTTGGTAATCAGAACATTATGCCTGTTTAGCTTTTTTAGTTATGACATAGTTAATGAGAGGCTAATGTTTGAACCTTTGATGCATTCAGGTAGCTTTATTCCTATTAAACTGACGAAACACAGTATTCTTGATTAGTAGGTCATCGGCGATGAAGGTCCTTAGAAGCAGCAATCCGTTACTGTTGCACATTGAGGTCCCCAAGAATAAGTAATTTGTCTCCTGTAAAAACTGTAGTCAAAAGGGTTTCAAGTTCTTGGTAGAACCTGTCCTTTACCTCATCCGGATTTGTCATCGTTAGTGCATATTTACTGATTAGTGTAGCATGACTCTTCTTCCTCACGGGTAATCAGTTGTCATAAGTTGATAATGGATAGGGAAGTCAGATTTCCGATCTGCTGGGTTTTAATTGCAAATTCAACTCCTGCCTCTCGACGTTCGCCAACACTATGTCCGCTCAAGAAGGTATACCTCCATTTTTGTTCTTTGAGTTGATCCGCCTCAGCCACATGTGTTTTAGACAGGGCTGATATGTCCACATTGTAGAGATCAAACTGTCTTGTTACCAGGGCAGTTCACCTTTCAAGTTAGCTTGCTTTTAGCTTGTCGAGAAGTGTACGAACATGCCACCTATCTATAGTGAGCAAAGTCACCGCTTGTTGTCTTGTAGTTTTTCGACCGCTGAATAGGGCAACCCTGTCAGATACGGTGTACTGGCCCGGGTGCAATTTTAAGCGCATCTTACTATACCCTTTCCTCATCTATGAAGGTGAGTAGTTTATTCCTAAAAAGGGTGCTCTGTCACTCAGGGCTCTGCCGAGTTCCTCTGCTACTTTGGTCAGAAGGAAGACGACCATATAGCCTGATCCGCCTGGGTGAAAGTTCGCGTGCTTCAGCTTCCAGTGTATCCACATCTGCTACGTCGTCACTCCCCCATCGCCACAGGACTTGTTGTTTAGTTCAACTACTGCAATTTCACGACTTGCGCGTGAATTATTTTTAAAATGTTGATCCAATAGCAAGACATAGTCAGTACGTCTGGAGATTTCTCTGAGTACAGGAGTTGCCAGAAACTTGCATGAGTTTGGTCAAATTAACTACCTACGAATTTTCTTAAAGAGTTTTAATTCCTTGACAGTAAACTGCTTATCAGGATTAACGAGTTACACCTACTCGGGTTTGGAATCAGAGTTTTCCTTCCAGATTGATTGCTTACTAATGCTTACGAGTACAGTCTACCCACTATTCGTGGGCATGTCAACACGCCGATGAGCCTAGCATGCCGCACGTCTGGTGGCAGATAACCCCCGAGTCATCACAGTTCAGACTAAGACATCAATGTGCTCATTGTACGTGTGTATCTACAGGAAGGCACTGTGTAGTGAGTGTCTGTAGAGAGGCTATCTACTGATAGATAAGACTTATGCAATTGGCTTTTTTTTCACTTAATGGCTATCCAGCGGCAGAGACTGAAAGCTGGAGGTGACAAGCAAACAACACACAGTTTACCACATTAGCCGCACCTAAAGACCATTTAAAACACATTACGTGGAAGTACTTGTAATAAAAAGCACACAGATGGAACACTGCCGCAATAAGACAGGGGCTAGAGCTCAGCAAACTGTGCAGCACCTATTAGGCTAGTGGTTTGCGTAACAACCCTGGTAGCCGCTATGTTTACTTATAAAACCATATTCTTCATGTAAGACATGTACGCTCTCGCTTCTGTTAAGTGTTAAGTCAATTGTGTCAATACATTTCTTGCACCTATGATTTACTGAAATGTTTCTTATTTCATTGCCGAGCGACCTAGCAAGTATGCTTCATTAGCTTTGTGATTTTCGCATTGGGAAGGTTCTTCTCGTGGCCCCTATTATTCATTCCGAATCAGCCTAAGGTTCAAAATATATCTAGGCACGATAGCAACTAACACATTGTTAAATGAATGCACCCCACTAACTATTCTTACCTATTTTGTCATGTAACAGGCGCTGAGTTGTTTGATCAAAACCTTCTCTTAAATAAATATGTATTCAAATATGTCAGTATACTTGGTGATTGGTACAAGTCTCGGATGCCTCTATTTGTATTTGAAGATTGCTCTTTGCTATACTGATTTTTCGACTTGCTCGGTTTGGGGAGGGGGGATATTGTGCAGACCTCCACTTCTGCAGTGATATATCATCCTTCGGCGGTGACTTTTAACTGAGGGTATGGAGCCTTGTAGTTTTATATGTCGAACGTCTCCAAAAGGGCCCAAAAACGAAAGGCTGTTCCATTGTCCATGAAACCCCCTCCACTGGTTTGTGCTCTAGCAAAATCTCGTTACACAATTGATGATTAACGTTTCCGCCCGGAACTCCTTCCAAATGTAAAATAGCATATGTACATTCAAATTCCTATAATGTGTGACGTCGATGGGACCCTGGTCCAGTCAGTCTCCACTTGTCTCGGTTCCTGAATACTTGGCGAAGAGTCGATCGACTGACACCAGTCGCAACTTCAATACCCTAAAACTGCTTTTCTTGTCACATCCGGGTTGATTTTTCAGATAAGTACGTGTTCTGTCAACTCCCATATGATGCAAATCGCGTAATTCTTTCACCTCTCTATGTTTGTGAGAACAAAGATGTATTAAATCTTATGTGGCACCATTTTACAGTTTTTCCGAATCCTTACAATTCCGTACAAGTCTAAATACGTCCTCACGGATTTCGCCGAAGCCACATCCTCATTAATATCTATCTATCTATCTATCTATCTATCTATCTATCTATCTATCTATATATATATATATATATATATATATATATATATATATATATATATATATATATATATATATATATATATATATATATATATTATTTATACAGACATGTACAGACATGTATTTTACCTGGATTACTATATATATATATATATATATATATATATATATATATATATATATATATATATATATATATATATATAAAATCGTAAATATAGACCTACGCACATTTCTGTCCTCTGTGCATCACTGTTCGATATGGGCACAGAGATATCTCAAAATACAACTGTTAGTCTACTCAGAATAACGATAGGCCATTACAAGACGCCTCTTATCTTTGTTGGTCTGTAATGCAGCCATCAGTGGCATTAGTCCCTTGTGAAGGCTAAACTTCTCTTCAGTATACGGCAGTAAAAAAAACGATGTCTGTTCAGGTTTGCAACTCTTATTCATACTCCTCCCTAAATTTACTAGACACCGGATATTTAGAAATCCGATTTTTAGTTCCTAGTGAACGACCCGCTGACCATTTCCAATCTGCAACCAATACTCTCTTCTGTTCGTTGAATTTTGTACCCAAATCGGTTTTGTTTATATGATGCGCTGCCCAAACGGGTTGCATTTCTCCAAACTTAACACTTCCTGACTTCGCGCTACAAATGCTACCGAGTGATTTAATGCCTTGACTGGCGCTGATAACTCCTCCCCAACTTCGTTTTCTCAGACAATTTATGATCAAGTGTTATTGCGTAGATAACGGTAAGGTTCAAAAGGAATAGGCAAGAAATAAAATCATTAAAAAACATTGTTTGCTATTAGTTGATACACTGTATTTTCTTCGCAAAAATAAATATTTATTCATGAATGTTTCTACCAAAATTACATATTTTTCCATTAATCTTTCATTGTATTTTTTTCGTAACAAAAATAGTTTTTCGTTTAAATTACCATACGATAACTGTTTTCTTCTCTATTTAAATTTGTTTCCTTAACTATTACTAATTGCTAGCGTTTTAACATTGGCCATCATGTTTAACACAATAACAGAAAGTTTTCGTTCAGCACCGTCCGGCGGTTTACGTAATCTGCCTGAATGTGCCGAAGATAAGGCGGTCTATTAGCGGCATGAGTACGGATTTAATTTCAAAGTTCAATTTTATAAACATGCAAAAAAATTTACGTTGTTGTTGTCTTATTCTAAATAATCTGTTTCAAATTTAAAAGACTTTTGTTGATATATCCGAAACATCTGGAAGTTTCATCGGATATCATTTTGGCTTGACAGGCTCGAAGCGTTCCCTCAAATAATGGCAATGGAGAGACAAGTTAACTTACTATGACCACCGCGACATTGGCGCGACATTCATAAACCCAAGCGGTTGAGGATATTCCGCGTATCAGAACCAGTTGCTCTACTCGCCTTCACGGCGATCAGCTGGAATACAAATTTGTCAATCGGCTCTCTGTTAACGCTGTTATATGTCCCAGTTTGTCGTCGACTCTGTTATTGACGAGAGCGCTGGCGTGTCGACACTAGTCGCATCTCATATTAGCTGAAATAAATCAGTTGGGATGTTTTAATATATTTCATATCATGAATTGTGCTTACATTTCCTCAAAGATAACAGCGAGGAATCTAAGATTTTATGTGTTTTTCATTAAGCTCTAACTCTCTAGACATTGTCAAATACATCGACCTAATACTTAAATGTATGCTTACATAGATAATACTTACATAGCATAGATAATCTAATGCGTTGGTCAGATGCTGTCTCTTAGTCTTTTTGCTTCGATGGGCATGCGGTTGTCTTCGTTCATTAGTGTCTGGTCGCCATACGAGACGTCCATATTTATTAAATCAGAGCTGTCGAGTTCATTAATAGGGACACGCAACAAATTAATAGGGACATACAACAAAATCCTATCAAGAGGAGACAATACACGTTTTTACGGTTCAAAGATTTATTAATGTGATATTTCCTTGGCCAAGAGCTCGTAAAACAGTAATTTTTAGTCGACTGATATTAAAAGACTTCCAACCTATGTATGTCTCTCTCTCTCTTCCTCTCTCTCTCTCTCTCTCTCTCTCTCTCTCTCTCTCACTCTCTCTCTCTCACACACACACACACACACACTTACCAATCTGGCCTTTAGGAGAGAGAAGATTGACACAGGCCCCAAGACACGGCTGCCTCAACCGCTCGCTGTTTAAGAAAATGGGCCACCGTTATTTCCTCAACTCGCACCATGAAATCCCTCACGTGATTTCGTCACCCTTCTCTAATTATACAATAATACAATATGTGATTTATACGATATAATAAGCAATTAAATTATCTATATAATTTACATAAGCGACGTGTACTGAACGACGGAACTTATGAGCAGACAATTTTAATCATTTTATTAAAAATGATTAAAATTGTCTGCTTTTGATTCGACACTTAAATCGAGACACATGTCTTTGCACATTAACAAGACATTCTAATTTATTTTTAAAAGCATTGCATTTATTGCAAGTAATGCCATGAAATACGAAACTAATTTAATCTGTCTGATAATACGCGTGTAATTTATGCATGTGTTCATTAGTTTCCATGGCAACAACAGCCTCGGCGACAGCTATCGGTAGATGTATATTACGACAAGATGAGAAGGTAAGTAAGAGAATGGTTGACAAAAAGTTCGTTATATCAGCTTAAAGAGAGATATCGTGTTGCATTAGTTGACGGGAAAAAGAGAAATAATGAGAGAGAGGTGTATAAGATTAAATATGCATATGTTTAGAGAGTGTATCGGGACCACCTAATTATCAAATGAATGAAAAGGCAATCCATACAAAAATATATTCACATTTTATTGGCAACAGACTTTAACCAAAATAAAGTTCAGTGACGGGACACAAGTAAGTACAAAACCTTAAAGAAAAACAAGTTGCACTTATGCGTTTGATTCTAATATTTGATTTGATAGCCTTGTGTGATGAGGTAGTTGTAATATCGACAGTTTCAAGTTGGTTGTCATTAGCAACAAGCCGAATCTTTAGTGGAAGATGTTTTAGCGGGACATTTAATTTGTTGTTGTTGTTTTTGGTATGGAGAAGTCAGTGTGTCAACAAGACTGTGGGAGTTCCTGTCTCTACGCTCTGGCCGGTTGCTGGGTATTGTGTAGGCACATGCTTATCTGTTCAGCCAGACAGAGATTGATTTTGGAGTTGGAGAAGTTTGTTAAATATGAATTTAGCTGGCGCCCAGCAAATCAATATAAAAGCTCCCTTTATTTTAAATATTGCGATATTTAAATATTTCGATATTTTACACGATATTCGCAATTTTGTTTATCTATGAGCTCTACAAGAGTAACACTAGCAATATGTTTCCTTTATTTGATAAATAAATTAAATTTAAATTATATCGAAATTAAATTTTAAAATGTTGTTAATTAATTGTGGAATTTCTACTTCAAACTAATAACAAATATATTTATGTTTGCAAAAACGTTTTTATTATAGCGTACTTTACAAGAAAACTTGTGTGTGTTTCTGATGAAGTAGAAAATCTGTGATTATTGATTATATTTCTAATAGGATAAACAGAAATTGATATTTTTCTTTTGCTTGTAACGAAATTTAATTAATCAGATATTTGAAAAGAGTTCACTGTCCAAAACTGAGAAAATGTATTCGTCATCATTTTGGTAGAGTTCAATGTTTTAAAAAATCAATATTTTTGTTGGAGATTTTGTTGAGTGCACTTAATGAACTGAAGTTTTAATATTTCTGTCGGGCTTTATGGAATTGAATACGAAAGGATTTCCGATGTGTTTTATAGCAGAATAGAAGCAATAGTTTAATTTTTTATAATAATGGAATAGACAAATGATAAAAACTGAAACGAAAAACCGAAGATTGAATGCAGTAAAAACACTTAAGAAATGTATATTCATCCTTTAAGAATAAAATTACTTGATGGGAACAAATATTGATTCTGTAAAAGAACGGACAATGGAAGAGAAAATAGTTTATGAAAGATACAAAACTAAAAATAAATGCTATTTTAATCAAGCGAATGCTTAACAAATATTTCGAAGTCCCGACAGAACCTCTTATAAAGCAGCATGAGCGCATCTAAAAACATTGTTTCAAATTGAACCGTAACAGACAAAAAGAAATGATATTTCAGATAGACTTAAGACATAAATTGATTGAAAGACAGAGCCTATTATAGATATTCTTCAACGTGCAATACACGTGCAAAACCTATTATAGAGCAGAAAGACGTCACCACACATAGAGCTTACTACTTCCGACGTGTCAATGAGACAAACAGCGGTTTTTATCAGCAGGTAATCCAGTGGGGTCCGCAAGATCATCCCATCGAACGTTACAGATGGCTTATTCGTGCAATGTTTTCTTTTTTTGTTCCAGTAGTCTTTCTTCTGTTTTTTGTAGCCTTTAGCCGGCTTCTTTCCTGGTTATCGCAGAAGCTTCTGAAATCTTTCTTCATGTTTTGGTTGCTGTTCTCGCTGTCAAGAATCGTAAAGCCATTAAATGCAGTTACGATAGAACAATTAGCCTGATGTCACATAAAACTCTTGCTAAATGTTGTAGTTAAAAGAAAAGTTAGATTCTGAAAAAAAAGTGACATGCAATTTGTTTTCGAAGCAATACAGGAAATATAGAAGCAAGCTTTGTAATCATCTCTGACTGTTGTAGTCATGTGCAACATTAAGTGCACTGTTGCAACTACGAAAATGCGTTCGACCGAATGCACCATACATAAGACCTATTCCAAACAAGGAACCGCCACTAACTCGGTCACGAGAATATTCAAATAATTTGAAACATGTACGGCAGCAAAAGGCATGCACCTTAAGTAAGAACGAAAGAACAACATCCGTAGCAATAAATCCGGTCGTCAGGCAAAGGTTCCCAATATACACAGCTTTGTTTTACCTGTACGGAGAATTGAAGAATACTTAATAACTTACGATCTGTGGACGATATCATTCTTATTTAAAAAATAAGACAGATAACCTGTTACAAAAAGTCTATTATATAAGTTGAGAATTCGGTTTGAAAATTTACGTGGCTAATTTCTGAGGAAAACAAAAATATACAGACAGTCAGTTGTTGTTACGGTTCCTTATTAATGCAGTCTACCTGGATTCTTTCACTCACCATAAATACTGGGAGCACCTGCCACGAGGATTCGTGCTCAACAATCAGTCCGGCAAGAACTGGGCCATTCCAGTAACCTTTTCCCTGTCGGGCTGAATTATTAGTCCTGGGTTGTCCTATGAGGCCTTGTCTCCCCTCTTTGGGTTGGAGTAAGTATATTGCTTACTTCGTGAGGCGCTCTGACAGGAGAATACCGACAGGGCTGCCCAGACATTTTTTATAGGCCAGAGTGCTCTTTCTTGAGGTGCGCTGCTTGATCTTTTTCATCTTCCGGCCTTGTGCCACATATTACTGCGATGGGAAGGAATTAAATATCTGGATCAACACCAGTCGATGCTGGCAGCAAAAACTCACGTACAACCACTCTTGTTGTATTATACTCTTTTCAAACTACTTGTTTTCTCTAAACTCCGAGTTCCTGTTTGCCTTGCTGACCCTTTACAGGGTCACAATTGGCGACGAGATACAGCAAGGGATTCTTGAGAACCTTAAAATGGACGCAGCAAGAATATTAAGAGGGGTTTTAGAACCCTAAAAAGAACAAATGTAGAGAAATTAACAGCAAATGCAACCGACACCGGCCTAGTTCTAAAATCTGGCTTTACTGGCGTACCAAAAATAAAGAAAACACGTAAACGGCCAATTTATTTTCCCTTAAAAGAGAAAGGTCAGTGATCTTTTTAATTGCTATTTCGGCACTGTGTTGATTTTTAACAAATGAATACATTATATTTTCTTTTCTCTACGAAAGAGAAAAGTACTGCTGCCTATTTTTTCTGTTGACTAAAGTGCTGACCGCAAATCCGACGGGTACGTGAAAAGCGTATTAAAAATAAATAGATTTTTTGGTCAAAGAAAAAAAGGTTTTTCTGCTCTCTTTCTCTTTTTAGAACTGAGATTATGTTTAACAGCTTAATATAAAAAAGAAAACTCGAAAAATCCGTACTCTATTAAGACACATTTTAAACATTGAAGATTTTTAAACAACTTGTAAAATTCTAAATGTAACAGCAACAGAAAGCTGAAGTAAGACAGCGAGAACAGCAACCAAAACATGAAGAAAGATTTCAGAAGCTTCTGCGATAACCAGAAAAGAAGCCGGCTAAAGGCTACAAAAAACAGAAGAAAGACTACTGGAACAAAAAAAGAAAACAATCAAAAGATTAGAATATTAATACAAACAATATCGCATAGGAGTTAAAATACTGAGAACGAATATGCTTTTTCTCAGAATGCCGTTTGGAGTGCAATTGACAACGGCATTTATTCCCCAGACGACGATAAAACATTCGCTTCATATTTCAGAAGGTATGAGGATCTATGCAAAACAGATTGTGAAAATTCGACAGATTCTAAAATAGTTCCCCTACTGCTCCAAAAATTAGGGACCACCGAACATACTAAATTCGTGGACTTTACTTTACCTCCCAAAACGAGCGACTTGACTTTTTCTGAAGCGGTTAAACTTTTAACAGAATTATTTAGCCCGTAGACTTCTCTGTCCCACAAACGGTGGGAGTGCTTGAATTTTGTCAAAAAAGATAGCGAAGACTATTCAACTTTCGCGCCAATCGTTAATAAACATCGTGACGATTTCAAATAAACTGATAACTTTAAATGTTAAATTGTATCAGGAAAAGACGCAGAAATCAGACGTAGGGTTCTAAACAAGTTAGAAAGTGAACAAAATTAACATTAGAAAAATTAACCGAAGACTGCCAGAAATTCGTAAGATTATAAAGGCATTGAAGAGTCTGGTATTGCGTAACAAGAAAGGTACGTCAGGAAACATTTCAACTATCTTTGAAAAACAGCTCAAACCATAAAGAGGGATTATTTTCACGCTCCTACAAAAACAAGCCAGATGAATAAAAACCGAATAAAGTACCGCCTAGCCCCTGTTTCCGTTGTGGATGCCTTCATTAGTTTATGGAATTCCCATACTGTTTCAAAACATGTCTTACTTGTAATAAAGTCGGACACAAAAGTTCACATTGCAAAAAAATGGAGGAAATAAAACACGAACAACGAGCCGGTCTGCATAAATATATGAAAATTTGTACAGGTAGAAATTCTGAATAAAAATGTGAAATTATAATTAGATTCGGGTTCATACGTGTCTATAATCAACCTACATACATGGCAAAAGGTTTGATAGACCGACCGTGTTAAGAACCAACAAAATAGCAGTAAAAATCAAATTCGGGGGTGAAATCATTACCATCGTTAACTGAAATGAGACTGGTAAAAAATTGAAAACGCTCGTATAGAAAAACACGACAGAACTAATTGACAAAACTTTTCCGGAGTTTTTTTCTGACGGTTGATGTAAAATATGTCGGCAAAATTTGAACTGAGCGAGAACGTTCAACCCGTATTTGAGAAAAAAAAGGAATGTGTCTTTCGCCTCATTGGAAAAAATAAACGAGGAATTAGACAGGCATTTAATCTAAAGTGGAATATAGCCAATGGGCAGCATCCACTGTCTATGTAAGAAAGAAATCTAAAGAAATCCGCGTGTGTGCAGATTTTTTCGCAGCACTAAAGGAATACCATTATTCACTTTCAAGTCCAGAAGATTTTACAAAATAAAATGGAGGCATTTTTTCTTGAAAAATAGATTTTAGTGAAGCGTACCTCCTGTTGAATAAGAAAGTTTTAAATTACTATGTATAAGCATGCATCGCAGATTATAGAAGTTTGAAAGGCTTCTTTCGGGGTCAAGGTTGCCGCAGCAATTTGTCAGCAAATTATTGATACTATGCTGGTTGAACTTGATTTCACGGTCGCATACCTAGATGACATTCTAATAAATAGCAAAAATATGGAACAACACCAGGAACACGTTCACCAAGTGGTTTCGCAAATCTAGGACTATGACTTCTAAAGTTAAAAAAGAAAAATGTGATATTTTGTAGTAGAAATCAAATATCTTATTTTCTTTTTTGTAGTAGAAATCAAATATGTCATAGATAAAGACGACAGGAGGCCGTATCCGGAGCGGGCTACGGCAATTAAAGACACGTCGGATCTTGAAAATATCACATTCGTATGGAGTTTCCTGGAATTGGCAAATTATTACCAAACTTTTATCCCAAATGAACATAACCTATGTGCTCCACCAAACGGACTGTTAATAAAGGATAAAGTTTGGAAATGGACACCCGAATGCCAGGAGGCGTTCGACTATTAAAATTTCAACGTCGGATTTATTCCTCACACATTATGACTCGAACCTAGACATCATAGTTGCTAGCGATGCAAGCTCGTGCGGAATAGAAGCATGTATTCTTCATAAAATGACAGACGGAACTCACAAGCCCATCGCTCAGGCATCTAGGACCCTGCTTCCCACGGAAAAGTATTACTCCCAAATTGGAAAGGAGATTTGATAACAAAATTCCACCGTTACATAGACGGAATATACGTAGATCACAAACCGTTAATCACCATTTTTGGTTCCGAAAAAGCCTGCTCGTATATACAGAAAATAGACAATTTTATTAAATTACAATTTTAAAATAGAATACTTATCGTCGAAAAAAGTCTATCACGCTGATGAATCATTCAGACATAAAGATCCACTAGAAGATTACGAACGGGGAAATAAAAGCTATGTTGTGAAGCACAATAAGAGAACTCTCTGTGAACCTACATGAAATTAAACAGGAAGCCCTCGATGATGAGTTCATTAACATTACAAGAACACCTGTCTGATAAGGACCAACTTATTCCAGACAGGTTTTCATTACGTTACGATGTACTCCTGTACAGCGAGAGTCGTCATCCCCAAAAAACAACAGAAGAGAATCCTGAAGGATTTTCACGTTGGCTATTTGTGGACAAATAGGATGAAAACTTTAAGTCGCAGACGAGGACATTCAAAAATCGTTAAAAAGTGTAAAGGCTGTGCCTTGGTGGCAAAGGTACCTTCTATTAAACATAGTCCGTGGAAAAAACAGACCGACCTTGGTCAAGGATACACGTAGATTGTGCGGCCCCCTGAACGGATTTTAATAGTTGTAGATAGTTTAAACAAATAACCCGAAGTCTTCCGATGTAAAAAGCCTACTACGGAAGTAAAGATAAACTAACTTCACGAATTGTTCGCCCGTTTAGGGGTGATTGACTCCCCCGTACCATACTAGGTAAAACGGTCAGGTTGAGTGGGGTGTGGACACTTTAAAATGAGCCCTGCAAAAAAGCTTGCGGCACTCACGTGGAAAAAGCCATGTAGCAGTTCTAAGAAGTATACAGGAGTACGCCAAATGTTAACACACCATTCGCAGTATCTCTTGCATAAATAATGTTTGCGCGTAAAATAAGATCCGTTTTCGAAAGATTACTGCCTAAACAAACCAAAAAACACTACATCCCAAGAGATGATGTACATTTCAAGATGTTTTAAAATAACATATCTTTCTGGGATCTTGGTACGATAGAAAACAGAACTGTAAATATGGTTTAGATAATCCTCATTTCTCTCTTATGGATAAGAGACACCTAAATCAAATTAGGAAACGACTGTCAAATGACACTGAAAGCACTCCTCAGAAGAAGTTATGGATACCATATACGACAGTTTCGACATAGAAGTACCCCAATAAGCTCTGAAAAGTTAACATCTAAAAGGAAACGGAAGTTTCCCGATCTTATCTTGATCAACCCAAAAAGGAAACGATACTGATACTTTTGCGGAGGTTAGGCTTAGGAGAGGGCGTTATGGTACATTACCTATACGGACTACTTAGGCTCTTCCACTCACCATAAATAATGGGAGCACCTGCTTCTCAATGTTGGAACCACACCAGTCTATACTGGCAGTCAAGACAGACGTACAACCACTCTTGTTCTCTGTTGTATTATTATTTTTTTCAATATACTTGTTTCTCCAAACTCCTAGTTCATGTTTTCTTTCCGGACCCTTTACAGGGCCACGACACTTACCTTGGAAGTAATTTATGCGATAATCGAAAGTGCTGCAAAGAAATTAAAAACGGAATTGCCAGATCCAAAGATTATATGATTAACTCCATAGCTCTGATATGTAACATTCATAGTTGTGTTGCATCGCAACTAATAATGTCATACTATTATAGTTAGACTGAGCCAAAACATTGACGATTGATAAGAATCACAGAAACTTTATCCTTTTAATTACGGTGCTACAGAAAAATGTTAAAAAAGAGTTTGACTTCAGGAATCACGAATAAGGAGGTGCTTGATGTATCAGTCTGGAAAAACGACACTGCTTGACCAGGTGATAAAACAACACGTTCTATCTGTTTCATTTCAGTCGTGGGGATTTCGACCTGATGAATTTGCTGAGGGAATGAATGGGATCAATTGCGAGTAGAGCAGCAAATTGAAGTCAGGGAGGTAACTGCCGAGAGAACACCAAGAAAGATGTTAACCTCAACCAGACGGGACTGGTTTCAATTTTCTGCAGGAGAACAATGTTCAAAAAAATTCAAAGTACGCAAATTGGTTATTCCAGACGCGACTTGAACTGAACTTGACAAATAGACCTATTTGCAGAGCCTTTTCTAGAGATGCATAAGACGCACATAAAAATGTTTAACAAACTGAAAAATATAAAATACTAGCATAAATATCCAGCATTGTCAGGGTGCAGTGAAGTTATTTTTAATTTTATTTGTTTACACATTTTTAAACTTATATAGTAAAGGAAAGAACATTTTAGTTGAAAAGAAGACAACTCTTTGCATATATTATTCAATTTCTAATATGAGTGATTCCCCTTGCTGATTCGCATTTTACAGTTATAATTGAAATATGTTTAAATATTACAAATTTTCCAAGCGGAACTATGTATTTTCTTTAAATAAATTGTAGCAAAGTTCCTTATTGTAGTGCCAATAATATGGTATAGCAATAACAAGTCAAAATTGGCTCGTCCGAATCAAATTTTAATATGTCAACTTTATATCTCACAAGATAACGATAACGTTATCTTGTGAGATATAAAGTTGGATATATATTAGATAGATTGTTTCTGGACAAAAGGCTGAAACTATGAAACATCTTTAAAGAGACTAGCAAATGTATGCTCTCTTTAGTCGCATATTTTGCTAGCCTGGGAAGGTGGTATCATAACAAACGAACATGCATTACATTGTCCTGAAAATGAGAAGTTAATTATTTGGAGGAGCGTATCATGACAAATGAAATGGACATATACTAAACTACCCCCAAACGAAGAGGTAAAACCTTGGGGATAGTCTCATGACAGTAAAACTACATATGTTACACGACATTCCAACACTCAATAAGATATGGTAATGCTTGGGAGGATGGTAGCATGACGAGAAAACATGTACTACACTTCCCCCAAAGATGGTTATACTTTGGAGGATGCTCTCATGACAACAGAAAATATACTACACTACCTCTCCACCCACCCCAACCCCCCAAAAAGAAGGAAACAATTAGTCTAAAATAGTATAGTAAACTAAATTGAGCATTCAAAGATAGTGCAATTGATAGAAGTAAAAGTATAGTTTCAGATTCAGACGGACAACTACCAAATCTCTATTTGTAATAGATGTGTCATTGCAGAGATATGAGAATTAATTATAATAGAAGTAAAAATAGTGGCAAAACAATGAAAGAAATAAAGAATTCAATGGAAAATAACTGAATTCACATGAAATTAGCATGAAAATTGAATAGGAAATAATACGAGGAGAAAGTGATTAAAGTCTAGTTTCATCAGACAATTTTCTATACTGAAATGATATATATTTGAGGAAATCCTAGATGTATAAATAGACAGCCGTACTATTTACGTTGCATCATTATTTTATTATTATTTTTATCTTTTTAATCATATTTTTGAAGGAGAAGTATTTTTTAAATTGATGGCATTATCAATAGACTTAAAGGCCAATGTAATTACAATGTTGAAAATATCATATTTTCCGAATTTATGTGGGTCAATCATGAGAATGTTTTAATAGTTGTCCTAATATACTTCAAATATCTTCATAAAGACGTACATGAACATGCACATGCATATATATATATATATACCTTACGTATATCTGCAATATATATATATATATATATATATATATATATATATATATATATATATATATATATATATATATATATATATATATATATATATATAATTAACTTGTTACAAATATCCAGGGGGTATGAATCCGAAGGAAGTTGAAACCGGGTTTATAAGAGTGCTCAATGAAAATTCAGAGCAAAAAATATATTTTTTTGATTTTATTCCATTAGTTGCGACAAAACAAGTTCTGTTTCATTGGCGCAAATAGCGGCCAATTGGTCAGGCTAACGATGGAATCCGAATGGCATACGTTTTAACTTCACCTCAACGGGAGATTGAAAATTGAAAATACATTGGAGGGGGAGGAGGGGGACAGAGTTTGGGGCTTTGTCTATAACGGTGACATGGGACATGAGATGGGAGGAGGGGGGGACCCCAACAAGTCGTGTTTCAAATTATTGCGTGGGAGGTTTTCACGTGTTTGCACAGCACAAACATGTCCCATGTCACCGTTACAAATCTTTGGCCAATGGGAATACAATCTACAATAACTACAAGTATAAGGGTTGATGAGTAAAAATTAAGCATGGAGGAAGAAATGGTTAAATAAGCAGCCATATATAGCAAGTCATATTGTCGACAATATATATATTAGATACATTTTTGATGTGTGAGTAAAAGCAATAGATTGAAATACGATTAAATTCTGCGAATCAGGTCCTTAATTAGATATATAAACTTAATATAAACAATAACATTTATTTTTTATCTCCTCGTAGACAGGAATCATAATAATGTTAGTACATCCTAATTTGAAAAATCTACTATCACAAACTCATGTATTTTAAACTAAATAACATGTTCGTGTAGATGAAAAAACTATAAAATAGTTTAATTACTTATCCGAGTGAAAAATAATATATGCATTATCCATATAATTATTATAAAAAGTATTATTAAACAATGTAACTCCCACAAACTGATCCATAGATGAATAAATAAACCTTTTTGAGGTAATAACTATGATAAATATAATAATTATTAAGGATATGTTCGTAGCTTTTACAGTGTATTGTTAAATTCAACATGATATAATGATGCAAGAACATGCATGTATATATATATATATATATATATATATATATATATATATATATATATATATATATATATATATACTACAATTATTAGTTGTTTCGGACTTACGTCATCATCAGTGAAGGAAGTGATGGTTTCAGGCGGTCAGACGGGTTTAAACGTAGTTTGTAGATTCAGAAGACAATCACGATTCTACGCCTTAATCCATTAGGCTAACGGAAATCACCACATACATTACTGAAATTAACATACATTTAAAGCCAGCGGCAGGGTTCAAACGTTCCGAAATCAAAGAGTGCTTAAACACGCGGTAGTTTGTCTTCAAAGAATGTCCCCACAGAAGAAAATTTCTACTAGCCAAATGGATTAATAACGAAAATACATAACTCATTGATTGTCCCTTCTAGACATAAGTCTAAAGAACTCTACATCATATGTAAAATATAAAGCTTATTTCTTCCACTCCATGCTAGGACCTTTCCAATTATTACCAAATTAATTCCATATACAATATAACACCCCTCGTCCATCGGATATATTATATTATACTTATCATATCTACATTTCCTCTCCCAACCAACTATAACCAAATACAACGTTCACTCGCACGTAATCCCTACCTATCACAAATAACATAAATTATTAGATACTTCACTATATCACCAATGTTTTAAATATTTAAATATATTAAATATATTAACTATCACTAGTTAAATACCTAGAAATATATTCATCGAATATCCTTAAATAAAAAGAAAAAATATATATGACCAAGATCTAAACCTTACCGATTCATACAAACCCTCTGATAGGCTCATAAACGTAATTAGATATAAGCTAACAGAGTTAATTAAACACAAATATCCCACATGAACCAATACAGACACCACACATAATGATTGCAAGCTTTTATTGACAGTTTTTTTTATATATCACTTAGGAAACATTTTCACAGATACAACCCCCACATAGCTAATAAACTAGAATTGTAACAATAGTATTACACTCAAATAGAAGCACTATCTTAAAATTATAAAAAAGTAATATATATATATATATATATATATATATATATATATATATATATATATATATATATATATATATATATATATATATGTTACACTGGCCGTTCTAACAGAAGAAAAACTACACCGGTTCTCACTATAAATAGTGTGAGTAGACAATCACCAGGGAGAAAAAGGACAGTTTCCTTACCTTTGTACCTTTTATGTTAATGCACTTGTTATCTTAACCCAACCTCGACTTTACTTCTTCTTTTTACTGTTGGACTACTTCACAACAATATATATAACACTTAACCCCTTTAATAACAGGAATACAATACTACCCAATAACCCACTCACTAACAAATAAAACTACAGCACACATTATCACTCCTATAGGAATCCATTATTAAAGCAGGGAAACATACAACATCCATTATCAATAATACATTTATTCTAAATGATAATTAGTTTTGATTAAGACCCATATAAACATAAGTCCACCTCGGTACTTTTTCGAAAAGGGATGCTTCAATAAACACAGAGAAGACGTTACAGTGATCTTTGAACTCCATCTTCTGTTTGTTTTATTTCGTTAGTCGCTGATGATTTTTATTGGGCTTGAACAAACTTTTTAACAAACATAAAACGTCACTATATCCCAATTAAACTATGGTATGTTTCTGAAGTATACAACGCAAGTTTTTAAATAAATGATTTGTATATATATATATATATATATATATATATATATATATATATATATATAGTATAAATTTTTATTTATACTAAAAAAACAGCTCTACTGGTTATTGAGCACTTTTTTTTATAAACACTTGAGGTTTATTGAATTAATATCTAGGTAACAAAAATTATACATGTACTATATATATATATATATATATATATATATATATATATATATATATATATATATATATATATATATATAAGAAGAGGTGAGACATCCTTAAGAAAACGTTTTTTGAATTGTATTATAGAATTTTGAAAAGAACAGTAAACGTTATTATTTTTTAATATATACACCTACTAAATTAATAAAATCATTTTTAATAAATGTATGTCTCTGACACTTTCGCTGATATACTATCTCTGTTATTTCTCCTACCCCCGCCACTACTTCGATGTATATTTAACTTATCGTTAAAAAGGAAAAATATATTTATGGGATTCGAACGCTTGACCTCTTGGATTACGTTCTTTAACCGTAACCAACCAACAAAAACAATAAAACTATGGGAAAATACGTCATGTTAACATCGTGTTTTTTTTTTGGGGGGGGGGCAAATCGCGCATGCGTATAACGTAGAAATAACTGGAATAGAAATAAATCTGGTACACTCCCCAAGATGTTCCGTGTTCCATGTTTGTTTGGCATGAAGAAATCGATGTTTTTTTTTTAAATTTCGATATAATGCCCCGAAAGCTGGAAAATTGTTGTTCGTGGCGACAGCTGCCTCTTCTACGGTTGCCCCCTCATCTCCGTTGCCCGAAGCAAAAGCTTTCTCTTCCACGGTCGACTCCCCGACCTCGTCCCTTTTCTTCCTGTTGCTGGGGACAAAAGTGTAACATATTTATATTAAAAAGACCATATTTGTCTCCCCCTCACCCCGCCACCTTCGATGTAAAGTTTAGTAATCGTTAAGAAATTAATTATCTTGGGTCAGTGGGTTTTCGAACGCGGGACCACCTGGTCCCTGTTCTTTATCCGTAACCATTACGCAGATAATAAAATACGTAGGAAAATAAGTCACTTTAACGTCGTGTTTTTTCGGCAAACAGCGCATGCGCACAGCATACATAAGACTGGAAAAATAATGGTTTTATTCGAGTTCCGTGTCAGTTCGGCACAGAGAAATCTACGTTTTTTTTTTAATTTTCGATATCTCTCGTCCGAAATATGGGCGATTTAGAAAATGTCAATATTATGATAGCAGATGAGTATCTCGGGAGCCTTTTGCAAACATGCAAACATACTCACATACACACATACACAAAGACACACATACACACAGAGCTATATCTCATTTATATGATATACTAGCAGAGTTACCAGGCGTTGTCCGGCGTCATAAACATAAAACAGAAGAAATTAAGTAGTGTGTATAAATCTTTATAACAAAACTTCTCTCTCTCCCCACTCCATTAAACGATATTAAGAAGATATATGATGTAGAAGAAGTCAGTAGTCCGAACAGATTTCCTATATCTATATATTAATACGCTAAGGTGTACGTACGTGTGTCACGCTTCCGGCAAACGCTCTGCGCATGCGTGCCGCACCTAGATTATTAATAACATTTAATTAGCCTAATTTCTACATAAACTTTTAATTATTTCCCCTTAGCGGAACGGTAAGCGACGTACTATTTTGGTCTTTGGCCCGACTGGTTTATAGTTCGATCCCAACCAACCGCTAAGATTTTTTTTTCTACATTTCTAGCGGAAGGGGAAGAAATAATACATTTTTTTTAATCACCCGGTCAAAAAGTACTTTTTTGTGTTGCTTAAAACTATTTTTTGTTTTTTATTTTGGCGTTTTTAGGGCATGTCTATTATTTTTTGTTGTTGTTGTTGTTTTTGAACGGACGTTATGCAATGTTTTTTTTTCAATGATAGTTTGAACTAAGTATTTATTTTTTTATTTGCACCACTTCTTAAAGTGTTAAAACATTTATTTATTATTTTTGTATGGTAAGGGACCAGTATTTATTTTTTAAATGTTTTGAACGGACAATAAGCAATGTTTTTTTTTGTTTTGTTTTTTTTTCTCAGTGAAACACCGAGAGCGTGATCGAAAGAAAGAGAGAGTGTGTGTTCGTAAGAGAGGGAGAGGGGATAGAGAAAGAGTGAAAACGCAATAAAAACAAATAAATAATACTGAGAGTTTTAGCAATGTTTGTTTTAGTCTTTGCTATGACTCAACCGGGGATAGAACTCTGGTATCCCGTTTCATTAGCGGAAACGCTTACCAAATAGGCCGGTTTCAGGTTTACGGTATTTATTTATTTATTTTATTTTTTAATATTTAAAATTTCTTCTTCAATTTCTTCTTCAATTTCTTCTTCTTCTTCTTCTTCTTCTTCTTATTTATATGGAAATATTAGTTATTAAAAATAACAAGCAATTTGAACGCCATTAATACGATAGAGTGTGTGTTATTTATTTTGTGTGTCACGATCTGACACTCCTATTTAAGAAGATTTAGTGAAGAGACAGCTTTTGCCCCGGCAACCGAGTAATATAAATTAATATATATACTTCCATTCCGTCACGCAAAATTTTTGTGAGTAAAATATGTGCATATTTCTAGCCACCAGATAATATTATTAACAGTAAATTATACAGATTGATGTAGAAAACACTGTGGAATTTCCACAGGGTCCCGCTAGTACCCATAATTACTAAAAGTAATATCTAAATCTTACAAATTTTGATCCCGAACAACGCCTAGTAGAACACATGTTCCAGGTAAATTCCTGATTGTTTGTCCTCATTTTACATTTTTATCTATATATATATATATATATATATATATATATATATATATATATATATATATACACGGTGCGCATTCTACAAATATCTAACAATGGGCATTCTATATATGTATCTACCCGGTGCGCATTCTATACATATCTCTACCCGGTGCGCATTCTATATATATATCTCTACCTTATGGACATTCTATATTATACATATATATATATATATATATATATATATATGTATAATATAGAATGTCCATAAGGTAGATATATATATATATATATATATATATATATATATATATATATATATATATATATATATATATATATATGCGAAATAAAAAGGAAAAACCGAAAATATGTTATTTTATGTATTCATCAACGTTTCGTCTTTATTTGTAAGACTTCCTCAGGATGATGATTTTAAGAAAAATATCATACAAGTACATGAAAATATTGGGTTGACATGATGGGTTAATGAGAAGAAGTAGTAGCCACTACTGGGAGCACAGTGGCTACTACTTCTTCTCATTAACCCATCATGTCAACCCAATATTTTCATGTACTTGTATGACATTTTTCTTAAAATCATCATCCTGAGGAAGTCTTACAAATAAAGACGAAACGTTGATGAATACATAAAAAAAATTTGCGGGGGGTTTTCCTTTTTCATTTCCCATTACGTCGGATTACCTTCATCCTTCCTTTAAGTATCTCAACGTCCTTAACTCATGAGTTTTCAAAGATAATTCTTTTCCTCACAGGACCATTACCGCAGTGACGTTACTGCAGGTGATAAAATTACACTTTGAAGATATATAAAAATATATTTATTGGAATAATCTTTATCGGACCCGGAAGAAGAAATGGCCGAATATATTGACTCAGTTTGATTTTATTTTATTCAAATCGGATTTAGCTGATTTTCCATTTAACCAGCGAATTTTGGTTTGTGCTACTCCGATCAAATCATTTGAACCCTGAATTTTGAACATCATGATTTCAACACAAAGTGAGTTTATTGAACTTTTTATTTGATTTGGTTCATTTATCATTGTATTAATTAACATAAATATTGGATGCCTTTTTCACTCTAATTTACTGCATCGATTGTTGACGCATTTCCCGACTGGATAACTTTTTCGGTTTTTCAGTTCTTTCAATTTTTTCGCTTTTGGACCGTCACTCAATACCTGGATCAATCTTCAATAAACTTCTTGTATATCTTTCCTGAATATGTTTAAATTTGTATGACTTGGATGGATTTTATAACTTTCACAAATAAGTATGTTTTCGGCTTGATATATTTGATGTGTTATGTACTTTTATGTATTTTTGTATATATTTTTATATATTTTCACCTGCAGTAACGTCACTGCGGTAATGGTCCTCTGAGAAGAAGAATTATCTTTGAAAACTCATGAGTTAAGGACGTTGAGATACTTTGCCTGAATTCAATAAAATTTGATTCGCACCTTATTTTATTATTTCATTTTATATTATGCTATATATATATATATATATATATATATATATATATATATATATATATATATATATATATATACGGTGTACATTCTATGCGTATCTCCAACCGGACCTAATTCTATGCATATCTCTAATAAAAGTTATGAGTTTTGTCTGCTTTTACTAGCAAAGGATCCACAAAAAATTCAACGGATTACTACGGATTCAAGAATAAAGGTAACGGCCCCCGGGTCGAACAACTTGATAATTTTGAAGATGACTTATATAACATGATAAAAAATATAACTTTCTATAAGAAAAAAACCCATTTCCAGAAAAAACTGGATAACATGGTTAATGAAATTAATAACTGTAAACTTGCGCTAGTAAAAGCAGACAAAACTCATAACTTTTACAAACTTACTAAAACGAAATACCAGAATTAAATTACACAAAATATTACAAAAAATTATAAAAAATCTGATCTTAACCTAATCGATAAACTCAACTCAGATAGTAAAACTATAACTGATAAACTCAAGATTAGCGATAGAGTAGGTAAACTAAAAACAAAAGAAGCATATATACTATTAAAAGATCACAAAATTAATTTCCACACTAAACCTCAAACCAGGCTTATTAATCCTACCAGACAAGAGATAGGCAAAATCAGTAAAAACATCTTAGAAAAAATAAATAAGCAAATTAAAAACACCTACAACTTAAACCAGTGGATTAATACCGCAGAAACCATAAGCTGGTTCAATAGAATTAGAAATAAAGATAAATGCTCTTTTATACAATTCGATATAGTTAATTACTACCCCCCAATAACCAGAGCACTCTTCGAAAATGTCATAGAATTCGCCACTCTCCTCTCTAATATCTCGGAAGACGAAATAAACATAATCAAAAAATGTCGAACCACAGTACTAATAAATAACAAAGAACAATGGACAAAGAAAGACCATTTCTCTTCCTTCGATGTATCTATGGGCTCTCTTGACTCTGCTGAGGTAACAGACTTGGTTGGCCTGTACTTACTATACAACCTAACAAAAGATCTCGAAGTCGATTCAATCGGCCTCTACAGAGATGATGGCCTAATGTACGTTAAAAACACAAACGGACAAAAATGTGAACAAAACAAAAAAATAATATTCAAAGAAATGAAACGAATAGGCCTAAAGGCTGAAATAACATAAAATGTTAAACAGGTCAATTTCCTCGATATTACCTTCAACCTCAATAGAGATACTTATGAGCCCTATGCTAAAGATAATTCCTACCCCCTTTATGTCAACCCACTATCTAACCACCCTAGATCTGTAAGTAAACACATCCCGGAATCAATTAGTAGAAGGATTAGCAACAACTCCTCCAATATAGATATCTTCAATAAACATAAGAACTTTTATAATAAAGCACTAAAAAAGAGTGGATACAAAAATACCAAAATAGAGTATATTCCAACTACACAAAATAACCCTAATAGGAACAAAAATAGAAATAGGAAAATTATCTGGTATACACCTCCATTTAATAACTCAACTAAAACCAAATTAGGGAATAAATTCCTGAACTTAATAAACACTCATTTCCCCAATAACAACATACTCCATAAAATGTTTAATAAGAATACACTAAAACTCAGCTATTGTTGTGGTTTTAGAGGTGAAAGATGAGAATAAAGAATTGTAAAGATACAATATTTATTAAAACATCAACAGTTAAGAGCAAGGAGCCTATATCCTATATATATATATATATATATATATATATATATATATATATATATATATATATATATATATATATATATATATAACCGGGGCGCATTCTATATATCTCTACCTGGTGCGTCTTCTCTATATCTCTACCCAGTGCGCATTTTCTATATTTCTACCTGCTTAACAATTTCTATATTTTTACCCGGTCCGCATTTTCTATATCTCAATTCCGTTCGCATTCAATATATTTAATTTAATTCAATATATTCAATTAAAGCGGTAGTGGGAGGAAAAGAATAAAGGAAGGTAGAAAGGGGGAGATAAAGATAAAAAGAACAAGAAATGGTCGTAGAAAGAAGAAAAAAATCTACAAGAAAGTGGTAGTAGTAGGGAATAACAAAGGGAGTAAGAAAGAGTGATATTTGAAGGGAAAGAAGAAACGGGGGAAGAAAGGCTAGTAATTGGGGGTAAATAAGAAAGGAAACAAGAAAGACTAGTAGTGAGAATAAAAAGAAAAGAAGGAAAAAGGGTGGTAGTAGGAGGATTGGAAGAAAGAAGGAAAGGGTGGTAGTGGGAGGAAAATCAAAAAAAGGAACAAAGGGATCTGTGATAATGAAATAAGTGATGAAGAAAGAAATGGTGGTAGTGGAAAGGTAATAAGAAAAGAAAGAAAGTGTGGAAGTAGGAGGGAAAGAAGAAAATTTTTAAAAATGGTGGTAAGAGAGGGAAATTAGAATGAACGCAAGAAAAGGTGCTAGTGGGATGGAAGTAAGAAAGGAAGAAAGGGTGGAAGTTGAAAGGAAATAAGAAAAGAAGAAATAAATGGTGGTTGTAATAGAATAGAGAAAGGGTTGTAGTAAGAAAGAAAAAAACACGAGGAAAAAAGAAAGGGTGGTAGTGTGAGGATTATAAGAAAAAAAGGAAGAAAAGGTGGTAGCAGGACAGAAGTAAGAAAGGAAGGAAGAAAGGATTGTAGTTGAAAGGAAATAAGAAATGAAGGAAGAATGGGTGGTAGTGAGAGGGAAAGAAGATAAAAAGAAGAAAGTGTGGTAGTGGGAGGAAAAAAAGGAGAAAGAGTTGTAGTAGGAAGAAGAGAAGTAAGAAAGACAACAAGGGTTGTAGTGGGATGAAAATAAGAAAGGAAGGAAGCAAAAGTAAAAGAAGAAATGACGGAAAGAAGGAAAGAGACGCGAGAGTAGGAAGAAAGAGGAAACATCGAAGTAAGGAAGGAAAGGAAAGGAAGGAAGGAAGAAGGAAGGAACGAGATGCATGAGTAGGGAAAAAGGAAAAATAGAAGGAACGCAGGAAAGAGACGCGGGATAATGGGGAAAAGAATGGCAGGAAGGACAGACGCGGAAATAGATAGGAAAGGAGGAAGAATGCAAGGAAGGAAGGAGATGCGGAAGTAGGGGGAAAAGAGGAAAAATGGAAGGAAGAGAAGGAAGGTAATAGACGCATGAGTAGGGGTAAAGGATGAAGAATGAAAGGAAGGAATGAAACGCAGAAGTAAGAGGAAAGGAGGAAGAATGGAAGGGAGGAATAAGACGCGGAAGAATGAAGAAACGAGGAAGAATGGAAAGAAGGAAAGAAGTAGACGCATCAATAGGAGGAAAGAGGGTAGAATGGAAGGAAAGAAGGAATGAAGGAAAAATACGCATGGGTAGGGGGAAAGAGGAAGAATGGAAGGATGAAAAGAGACGCGGAAGTAGAGGGAGGAGGATGAAAGGGAAATAGGAAATAGACAGTGGAGTAGGGGAAATAGATTAAGAATGGAGGGAAGGAACTTCAGCTTGTTTCCATGCCATGCGACTCCACCTCGTTCCGATACCATCCGACTCCGTCCCATACCATCCGACTCCGTCCCATACCGTCTGGCTCCGTCCAATACCATCCGATTCATTTGCATACTATCTGACCATGACTCCTTTCAATACTAACTTATTATGATTCCTTCCCATACAATCCGACTAACTCTTTCCCATATCAACCGACTTTGACTCATCCCATACCAGCTGATCCAGACTCATCCTCAAAACATCTAACTAGCACTAAGTCCCATACCAGCTGAGTCCTTACCACATCATGCGACTCGGACTCCATACCATACCATGCGACTCGGACTACTTCTCATACCATCTGGCTCAGAACTCCAGGCCCTGACTCCTACCCGAAACGTAGGCTCTAAGTCCTTCCTCAATCGCAGGCTCTGACTCCTTTCCGAAGCTCAGGTTCGTAATCCTTCCCAGAACTATTCCCGAACCTCCGACTCTGACTCCTTCCCAAACACCAGGCTCTGTCTCCTACTCGAACCTCGGGCGCTGAATCCTACCCGAACCTCTGGCTCTGACACCTCCCTAAACCTCATGATCTGACTCCTATCCGAACCTCAGGATCGTACTCCTTCCCGAACCGCAGGCTCTGAATCCTTTCTGAACCACATGCTCTGGCTCCTTCCTGAATCTCTAGCTCAGTCTCCATCCCTAATCTCAGGCTTTGACTGTTTCCCGAACCTCCAGCTTAGACTGTATCCCCAAACTTCCGACTGTGACTCCATTCCCAAACATCAGTTTTTTTTATCCCGGGCAATGCTGCGTTAAAGCCCACCTGCTCTATCTAGAACATTGAGCTTTTTTTATTATTAAACACCCACTTTATCTAAGATAATTAGAACTCTTTAAATTATGGAGGCATAAACTGACTTCTACTTCCTCTTCTTTGCTCCTCATAACCTGCGACTCTGACTCCTTCTCAGATCCTCCTACTCCATCCCGGACCTCCGGCTTTGATTACATCCCGAAACTCCGGCTCATACTCCTTCTCAGAACCTCCGACTCTGACTCTTTCCCATACTTCCAACTCTTACTCCACCCCAACCTCAGGCTCTGACTCCTACACGAACATCACGCTCTGGCTCCTACTTTAACGCCAGACTCTTACTTACTCGAACGTCAGGCTCTGACTATTACTCGCACGCTTAGCTTTGACCTCTACTCGAACCTCAGGCTCTGACTCCCACCCAAACTTCTTGATCTGAATCGTACCCGAACCGCAGGCTCTGACTCCTCCCTGAACCAACGGCTCTTACGCCTTCCCGAATCCCAGGCTCTGACTCCTTTCAAAACCACAGGCTCTGATTCCTACCTGAACATAAGGCTCTAACCTTAACCTGTACCTAAAGCTATAACCTCTTTCCCGAACCTCAGGCTCTGAATCCTACCCGAACCTCAGGCTCTGACTCCTTTCTGAACCGCAGGCTCTGACTCCTTCCAGAATCGCAGGCTTTGACTCCTTCCCAAGCCTTAGGCTTTGACTCCTTAACGAACCTCAGTCTCTGACTCTTGACTTCTTCCCAAACATCTGTTTTTATCCCTGGCAATGCGTGCTCTATCTAGGATTTTGAGTACTTTTGAATCAAACACCCACATCATCTAAAATAATGAGTACTTGTAAAATTTCTTTCTTTTTCTTCTTTTTCTTCTTTGTTTCCCAAACATCCGACTCTGACTCCTTCTCAGAATACCCTTCTAAACTTCCGACTTTGACTCCTTCCCGAATCTTCGACTCTTACTCCTACCCGAACCTCAGGCTTTAACTCGTTCCCAAACCGCAGCCTCTGACTCCTTCCTGAACCTCAGGCTCTGACTCGTTCCCAAACATCAGGCTCTGACTCCTTCCCGAACATCAGTTTTTATCTCGGGCAATACTGTGTTTAAACACACCTGCTGTATCTAGGATATTGAGCACTTTTTAATAAACACTTTTGAAATTAAGAAGGCCTACTCTGACTACTTTTTCCCCAAACCTCCGACTCTGACTCCTTCTCAGAACCTCTTTCGCTAACTCCATCCCGAACTTTCGGCTGTTACTGTTTCTCGAACTTCCGGTTCTGACCCCTTCCCGAACATCAGGCTCTGACTCCTACCAGAACCTTAGGTTCTGACACTTACCTGAACGTCATGCTTCATGAACCTCCAGCTTTGCCTTTTGCCCAAACCTCAGACTCTGACTCCTTCCCGAACATCAGTTTTTTATCCCTGGCAATGCTCCGTTTAAACACACCTTATCTATCTAGGATATCGACCATTTTTATAATTAAGGAAACCTACAGAGCACTTTTATCTTTGAGGAGATATTCCTTTTATTTGTAAGTGAGGAAAGAAAAAAAGAAAATGTGTATGCCTCCTACTTAAACACTCAAATAAAATTAAGGAGGCCTCTTAAGCACTAATGAACTTTGTTTCGTCGAAGAAGAAAAGATGATGGCTACAATAGTTAAGAAATGATTTAAAAAATACGGAGATTACTGCACGTTAACATTGAACTCATTTTTTAATGATATTTCCCCAATATTATTAATTCGGAAGAAGAAAAAAAGAGAAGAAAGAGAAGATAAAAGAGAAGAAGAAAGAGAAGAAGAAGAAAGAGAAGAAGAAAAAGAAAAAGAAGAAGAAGAATCATTATCTCCAAAAACCTTCGTAAGAATCTGTGACATATTTGTATTCTATGAAGGTCCAGCGCGAACGCAGACCCCACGATAGTATTGTACAATTTTTGTTCAAATTACACCATATTTAACCCATGTTAATGTAGTTTCAGAAATATTATTGACGCTAAGTCACTAACGTTCTTATAAAATTGAAACCCTCTCACGGCTCGACACTGTACAGGTGTCTATATATTAAAAATTCTCTATCAAATTTCGTAAAAAAATTCAAAATTAGAAAAAATTCTTCCTCTCTTAGCCTTTTGGCTAAGATCAGAGTGTAGTATCTGTTCCGATGGATTCTCATTCTGTAGGTCGGTACCGTCTTTGCCTTCAGGTGTTCATTCCGCCGGTCTGAGGTTCACCCTCCCAGGCTTTGCATTTTAACCCTTTGAGAAGGAGTTAGTTTATTGCTAATCGCCTTAAGTGTATGCCGACGGGGCTGTGAGGCATTTTTTGTAGGCCAGGGTACTTATCCTCTCATGCGCTGGCTTTTCATTCCTACTTTCCGACCTTGTGTCACATCTTACCGCTGTGAGAGGGAGAAAATAACATAAATAAAAAGTATCTTTCTCGGCCTTTTCTCAGTTTTTCTTTGGCTATGATCATGCGTAGTATTAGTTCTTGTACCTTTGCATTTTAATTGAATGTTGTGTCTCAGTTTCTGATTCCTCGCGGAATGGGGGTTGGAATTCAGTAACACATTTCCCTTTGTATTGTCAGTGGTACTCTCATCGTCTTACCCACTTTCTCTATCCTTTTCTTCTGGTAGAGACGTAACCTTGACTTTCCCATACGGCTCGAGCGACAAAAGGGGCGGGTCAAACCGTGGCCGTCGTAATAGTAAACTAAGGTCTGTTCACTGGAAAATGACGTCATGCTATAAAGTAACAAACGAGATCTGTCGAACAGTCAGACTATGAGCATTTTGATCCTTCCCTTCACTTAAAAATTCACCAAAATTTAAAAATCAACTAATTTAATGAAATTTTCAGTGCTTATTAATTAACGATCATTGAATATAATTAACACATTACTTTATTATAAATCTCAGTGCAAATGTATTATTTTGTGTAATTTGCGTAAGCTAGACAGCAAACATTAAATTAATACTTAATAATAAAATGGTGTAGTGATAATTTTTTGAATTTTTAAAACATGAACATTTTTCTTTGAAATATAATTTGTCTGATTTAATATTCATTCTTTAAATATGTTCATTTTTTCGGATTATTTTTAATGTTTGAGTTGATTTAACCTGGTCGACATCGAATGAAAATACTAGTATCAGTTATACTGCATGGAAATATCTCTTGGTCTGTAAACAAAAGAAGACAAATCCCATTTTTAGAGAGTTTTATTCTTTATATAAACCTTTCATTATAATTAGTTTTATCTGAATAATATGAGTGGCTCTCATTTCCCCTCACCCCCCCCCCAAAAAAAAATTATGTTTCTTGATTTTTTAACAAAAATCACTTTTACTAAAGTTATAGCACAGGGTACTAAATAAATGGCATAAATATTTTTATGAAAATCAAATTGGTGCATAGGCCCTCTCTTGCCTGGACTGCAGCAGTACGTAATTTTTAAAACATAAATCACATAGTTTTCATACCTTTAAATTTCTTCCTCGTCGCGTAGAGGGTGTTCCTTCTTCTGTCGTGAACCACGCCGCTGCAACAAAAGCTCCGTGATCGGGTCGGAAGACAAACAATCTTTTTAATTTAACTTCAGTTTTATTTCAAGCGTTAGTTATCAAATCAGTTGGGAGATATTCACTAACGTCGAGAGAGAGAGAAAGTAAATTACTGCTTTCGTAATTACTTAATTATTTTCTTAACCATTCGTGAAATATAAATAGATCTTTCGCCTGTATTTTCTTAGGGAAATATTTCCTTTAATCTGTTGTAGACTACATGGTAACAATCACGTCTGATAGGTCCGCCTCCAAAACCCAAACTGTTAAAAGTCGCTTCTCGCGAAGAACGAGTGACGTCACAGATCCCTCTGTTTCCCACACAAAGGCCCGTGACGTAACAGAGCATCTCGCAGGTGCATCTTAAGTCTCGTCACGCGGTGACCCTGTCCCGTCTGTTATTTCCGACTGTGAGAACAGGCCCTATTCTGCACTCGACTGCACGGGTCCACCCCGCGCTAATTCGCGCAAGTCAAACCAACGATTTCCAACATTTCCATTCCCATAAGGCGATTATCCAACATTCCTCCCCTCCTTATACAAAAAAAACAATCCTAAGATTTTGATTTTTACACACCCCTCCGCAGGGTCTGGTCAGAATAAGGGGTTAGCACAGCTGGACATCTCAGTTCCACTCTCTTGACCCGGCTTTTCCAAATCGGCCCTATGACATTTCCTGGGATGTAAGGAAATTCCCCTTACGATCGATATCGGCTCTATGGCCATCCCTGTCACAATCGATAATTGGACACGCTGGGTGTTCCCCTGTCGCAAGGTTGCTTGACCACTTGACCCCACGGGCATATGCACACGATACCTAGTTACACAATTCATCACACCCATCCATTAAATTCTAACAGAACACAGGGCAAAACAGAAAAATAAACATTTTAAAATTCTTATAATCATTTTTTGGTTAGCCATCTAATTTCTCTGTAAGATATGTCTTATCATACCATTCGACCGCTCCCTTTTTAACACGGACCAAAGCCACCCCTTAACTCTCTATCCAAGATGATCCGTCAAATTTGTGTATCCCTTCCAAGAGGGTTCAACAATAACTTCAGGGCCGGCGACTCGCCTTTCAATATCCTACATCTAAGGGGCCCAACTCATTCCACATTGATCCCACCTACTCTTCCTAACTAATTCCGACATCCATCGCTCTGGCGCCATATTAATACGTTTCGGGCAGAACCAAATTCACTCACACGAACCTAATTTTTCAATCATCTAGACCCGCCACACCGCCGCGGTGCTCTCGTGGGACCCTACCGACCCACTAAACAACAATGACCCATACCGATGCGATAACTCCGAGGTCCCCCCCCCCCCCAAAAAAATATATATATCATGCCAATCTGTTCATGGCTACAAAATCACTTCCCCTTCACGCGTGTGGCACCGAAACAACTGTTTGTCCGTATAATCGCAATCTCACCGGCTACCTCAACGGGTCACGCGTTGCGAACATAACTCAATCCCAACCCGTCAGTTGGAAGTGACACGGCTCCACAGGCCTGCACATCGGAACCCCGCCAAAACCCTTACCGCACCGCCACAAGGTCAATTCTCGCATTTTAACTCCGTTTAATTGGCTGACCTCTACTTAATCTTAACTAGTTACTGTTTTCTTCCTTTTATTTACTAATATTTTAATATGAGAAGAGCCAAAAAACAAAAAAAAACAAAAAAAAACAATGTTCTCAGCCAACCCGAAAACAAGGAAAATTAATTCAATGAGTCAGTCTCTCTCTCTCTCTCTCTCTCTCTCTCTCTCTCTCTCTCTCTCTCTCAACGATGCATTTAAGTCAAACAAAAAAGATTCAAAACAATACAATTTAAACGAAAACACCTCACCGAACACAACCAACACAATAAATCAGTTCCTCCACCCACCGAATGCATTGTTTTTAAACATGGACAAAAAGTGTGGTGTGTATGTGTGTAAATTCGTTACCGTCTCTTTTCGTTTCTCTTTCTACAAAAGTTTAAACTGCGTGTGTGCATTGGTGTTTAGTTCTAAATTCATGTGTGCGTGTGTCACTCATTATTATCATTATCATTATTATTATTATTTATTATTTTTTTTGTATGTGATTACTTTTTTTAATATTTAAATTTGTGTGTTCGTGCGTTTGTTTGTTTTCTACTCAGTTTCGCTTCTATTCTCTTCACTGTTTCTACTTTTACGGCACATCAGTCCTTTCTTTTCCTTAACTCATTTTTAAGACGCAGTCTCTCAAACAAAACATCGGCGTTTTACTTACTGTTTTGAAGTTCTCCCTCTGTCTTCGCCGACCACGTGCCGTGCGTTCTATTATCACTTAGGCCCCTTACGTTTTGCTAAGTTCAAATCTTTTTTCGTTTTTCTTAAGAAAGTCCCGGTCACAGCAACCAAAAAGGTATATGTTGCATAGACTTCTCCTGCTTGGACCGCAGCAGCACGCGTTTCGTAAACTCGTAATTTTTAAAACATAAATCACATAGTTTGAATACCTTTAAATTTCTCCCTCGCCGCGTAGAGAGTGTGTCGTCTCGATGTCTTCTAGTGGTTAAACTCCTTCCTCCTTCTTCTGCCGTGAACCACGCTGCTGCAACAAAAGCTCCATCATCGGGTCGGAAGACAAACAATCTTTTTAATTTAACTTCAGTTTTATTTCAAGCTTTAGTTATCAAATCAGCTGGGAGATATTCACTAACGTCGAGAGAGAGAGAGTACAAATTACTGCTTTCGCATTTACTTAACAATTATTCCTTAACCATCTGTAGAGGGGGCGAAATAGATCTTTCACCTGTATTTTCTTAGGGAAATATTTCCCTTAATCTGTTGTAGACTACATAGTAAAAATCATGTCTGATAGGTCCGCCTCCAAAACCTAGACTGTTAAAACTCTCTTCTCACGAAGAACGAGTGACGTCACGGATCCCTCTGCTTCCCACGCAAAGGCCCGTGACGTCACAAAGCCTCTCGCAGGTGCATCTTAGGTCTCGTCACGCGGTGATCCTGTCGCAACTGTGAGAACAGGCCCTATTCTGCATTCAACTGCACGGGTCCACCCCGCGCTAATTCGCGCATGTCAAACCAACGATTTCAAACAGATACGTCCATTCCCATAGGGCTATTATCCAACAAAACGTCGTAGATGTTAACAATACGAAAATCTTTCAAAATATAGTTCTCATATATAACGAAAAAAAGCCCCTGGATTCCGTATTAATAACGACCAATAGATTAAAACATTTTAATAAATGTATTTATTTAATAGAATATAGTTTCTGAAAGAAAACTAATAAAATTTATTTTCAATAAAGCAAAATTTTGGCCAAAAGATTGTAATAAAATATAGTTTCTGAAATTGACAATTATTTTTTTATAATTTATAATGTTTTAAAACGAACATAATAATAATAATTAAACTATATTTTATTACAATGTTATGATAAATTATGTTTTTTTATTTGTTTACTTAAAAATTAATCTAACATGAAAGATTACGAATTCATTAAAGTAACACAAAATCAATAATTCAAAATAATTAATAGAACATTTATTGAAATAAATTAAAATTGTGTGTTTTGCGAAGTTTTTATACAATATAATTAAAATGTGTAATAAATTAAAACAGTCATGTTTTGGGGGGGGGGTGAAACTTATTCATTAGTCTAAAATAGTATGTTTCTCTTAAAATAAAATTCTAAATTTTTTAAAACTTAAAAATAGAACTTTAATCACGGCCGTCGTAATATAATGTAATGCCTTATCTTTGAACGCCATGATGGATTTAAAAAAAAATGTATTTCGCTTAAAAAGGAAATACATTTGAAAAAATGAACAAGTTAATGATTTCAAAGTTTATGAATAATTCTTAGAAGTGTAACCGTGTTCTTTGTAGGGAATAAAGTCACAATAGCAGAGGAAATTTAAATATGATTTCCAAGTGAATGAATAGTCTATGCTGTATATGAATGTGATTTACGCATGCGCATTAATTCATAGCTCCCTTCCGGTCTTGATTAATCGTGGGTCTAAAAACCACGACCAATGACATAAACCAGAAAATCTCGACTCAGTTGCTAGGCGTTAGTATTACGACGGCCACGGTAAACCCCAATTTATCTCTAATAAATCCCATCCACTCGGGAGATTGAAAGTCTTCTCGAAACTTCAGTTAAGTTTTTCTGTTTTACCGTTTTAAATGTATTTTGGATTCTTACTAATCTCAAAAATGCTACCAAACAAGCTAGTATTAACCCTGTTAAACTTTCGGTTTTTTTCTTTCCTTTTCTTTGTGTATTTATTTTATTTTTTATTTTTTAATTTTTATTTTATTTCCTCTTTTCTCTCTTTCCTTCTTAATTTTGAGTCCCAACTATCTTGTAGCGATTAATCTATAAATAGCAAACTAGTGGCTCTTAACAGGCTGAAAATCTCGATGCCCCCTGCTTCAAAAGCTTCCTCGTCCATTTCTTAATCATATTTTCTTTACATTTTTGTACTTCTTAGTGTTATTCTTGCTTTATTGTCTTTCTCTTGATTATCTTATTTGTACTTACTTGCGGGAGGGAAACCTATCTTCAACTTTCTGTTCCCTTTTTCGTATAGAATGAACTTATTTTATCTACATATGTACATATATATATATATATATATTATATATTGAATTATTATTGTTTTTACCTGCGGGGGCTAGGAAATACCCGACTAGTACACGGGCGCAGGCTATCGTTTCCGCTCTTGGAGTGTTGGACCCGTAAGACCTCGTAAGGCTATCCATCTAAGAGAAGGAAATTTATGACAAAAAACCTTGCTACCAGCTAATTACGCCGTGGCAGTAAACCGTTGGGGATGGAGCCCCCCTTAGTCCTGATCGACAACCTTCTTAGAGTTGGAATCTCGAACAAAATATCCGGTTTGCAAACCTACAATTGCTTAAGGAGTAGATAGGTTCTGCCTATCGACGGCCCTTGCACTCCTTCTTTGCTTATTAGTCAGGCGCAGAGTTAACAGCGCTGGGACGCCTCTAAACACTCAGTGCCTAGCCTTGTGTCCTTACTATGACAATGAACGCCGTCCTCTTTCTCTCTATCTGGCCAACTTGGGGAAAGTTTTTTCGTTACTAAGTCTTACATGACCAGTTTGGGTCTCTCTTGCTCCGACAGGTTGAGGGTATAGGTTAGCCAGCTTGTCTGGCTGCTGTTTTCGACTGATAGGAAGGGCCCCAAACTCTTGGGTAGCGCCAAGAATGGCTGCTCCATCATCAGTTGCATAATACTGCGGGTAGTTGTATGTGCCATGTCGCGTATGGAAAGGGACCCTGCAATTATCTCCGGTTGGGCTTTCCCGAGGCCACAACCCCCATGGACCAGGTCGTGACTAATAGACTGGTTGTGTGAGCTTATTGGCACCAAACAAGTACCCACTTTGGCCAACCCACTCTATAATCAAACCAAACATGTCATTACAAAGAAATAAAAGCAAACCTAAACCAGACACCCAACAAAAAACACTTTCGCCTCCGCTCTATCCGGGGACTTAGAACCAACATCAACGACGTAGAAACCTTTCTCCTGACAAACTCCCCGGATATCCTAGCTCTTAGTGCAACTTACCTTAAATCCTCAATCTCCTTACACCACTTTAACATGACTGACTACCTCCCACTCTACCGTAAAGACTCTGACAAACATATGCACGGGCTAAGAGTTTATGTTCGGAACACCCTCCCCCTGACTAGAGAACATAGGTTAGAATTAGATGACCAAGATTACATGTGCTTTAGATTGACTTTACATCACAGCGTCAGTTACTTATATTTCTTATACCGCTCCCCGTCAACCCATGACTGTACTCTGCTAAACTCTGTCTCTGAAAGCATAGATAGAGCACTCTTAATTGACTCAAAGTCCGAAATACATGTATTTGGGGATTTTAATGCCCACCACCGTGACTGGTTGGGATTCTCTAGCCTTACTGACGCAGCCGGCGACTCTACGTATAATTTCTCCTTACCTCACTCCATCTCCCAGACTGTCGATTTTCCGACCCGCATCCCCGATCGAGTCGACCAGCAAGCCTCACTTCTAGACCTCTTCTTGACCTCAATGCCCGAGGCTTGTGTGACGAAAGCTCATAGCCCACTCGGGAATGCTGATCACATTGTGCTAATGATACATATCACCCTAAAAAGTCGTCCAAAAACTGATGAACCGTTGCTCAAAACAACAAGATACTACGAGCAGACTGATTTTGAGTCAATCAGAGATCACATCAGTGACGCCCCATGGAGGGAAACCTTTTCACTGCCTGCAAACCAGTGTGCAAACGAATTAACTGAATGGGTCAAAGCAGGGATTGAAGCCTATGTCCCCATGCAAAAATTATTTAGCAAGCCCCACTCTCCTCAATGGTTCACTTCAGAATGTGCAGCTGCCATTTCCGAGAGGCAACAAGCATTCCGTAAATTCAGCCGCCATAAGTCAGCTACTGATAGACATAAATGTATAGAGTCAAGAAATAATTGCAAGGCCCTGATAGGCGAAGCAAAGAGAAAGTATAATGAGTTAACAAAAAGACGCATCCAGTCACAGAAACTAGGTACTCGCGATTTCTGGAAAATCTACAATAGTGTAGTTAATAATGGTCAATCTACGATTCCCACACTTTCAAACCACAATGATGTCGTTTGCCCGGCCACTGATAAGGCTGAACTACTTGCCCAGCGTTTTGCTTCTAACTCTACTTTAGACTCAGATAGCCACGCCCTCCCTGAATGCCCTTTGCGGGCCGAAGTCACACTTGATAACCAGGTCATCACCCCAGCCCAGGTCAGAGACATCATAAAAAACCTTGACACCTCTAAAGCTTGTGGGCCTGTAATAGTAATAAAGCTGAACTGTCCCCTGTCCTCTCCAAACTCTTCAACAAATGCCTAGCTGAATCGTGCTTCCCCGATAGCTGGAAAATTGCCTCTGTGGTACCTGTCTACAAGAGTTCTGGGAATAGAACCGACCCTCAGAACTACCGCCCAATCAGTCTACTGCCGATCTTTGCCAAAATCTTTGAATCCTTAATCAATCTAGCAATAGTACGGCACTTACTTAATGCTAAACTTCTATCTGACCGCCAGTATGGATTTAGACAAGCACGAGTTACTGCAGACATCCTAACGGTCATCTATGAACGCATGTATCATACACTCGACAAGGCAGGTGAAGCTAGGGCAGTAGTGCTTGATATATCCAAGGCCTTTGACAAGGTATGGCATAAAGGGCTTCTCCTGAAAATACGCTCATACGGTATTACTGGGCAACTACTAAATATAATTAGATCCTTCCTAAACAAAAGAAAACTCCAGGTTGTCCTCGATGGCCGTTCATCTAAGCAACATGACATAAATGCAGTGTACCCCAGGGATCTATCCTTGGACCTTTGTTGTTCATGATCTATATAAACGATCTCCCTGATGACATAGAGTCGGAGATTGGTTTATTTGCTGACGACACCACCCTTTACTCTCGCCATGTTGGTAAAACAGACGCGATCATATCCGAGGGAATGGCTGAATCTTTAGAAAATGACATCCAGGCTGTAGTGGATTGGGGTCATAAATGGTTGGTAACTTTTAATGCCGCAAAGACAAAGCTACTTTCCTTCAACAACTACAAGAAGCCTCTCCAACCACCGATTGACATGGCAAATAACACCCTACCTGAGAGTTCATCATTCAAACTCCTCGGCCTAATCTTCACATGTAACATGAATGGGAACAAATACATTGAAGACATTGCCAAGGCTGTCTCAAAGAAGGTTTGCTCCCTCTACCGTGCTAGTAAACTCCTCACACCTGACATTATCCTGTATCTATACAAAGCCACCATCCGCCCATGCATGGAGTATTGTTGCCACATCTGGGCTGGTGCATCATCCACTAGTCTCTCCATCCTTGACAAGGTCAAAAAAAGAGTCGCCAACCTTATAGGTCCCTCACTGTAAACCAAGCTCCAGTCCCTGTCCCATCGCCGCAATGTAGTATCCTTATGTTTGTTTTACAAATACTTCAATGGATTATGCTCCGATGAATTGGCTACTCTGGTGCCCCCTCGACGTAAATTCACTAGACTAACTCGAAAATCAACTAAATCTCATTCATTCACTGTGGAGGTCCCCAGATGCCGGAGAGCCTTCTACTCAAATAGATTCTTTCCTCGTGCTGCTGGCCTCTGGAACTCCCTCCCTGCCCCGTGTTTCCCCGACAGTACCGACATGCAGAAATTTAAAACTAATGTAAACAGACATCTCGCTGCGCATGTCCCAATTTAGGCTGACACCCCCCCACCTTCTCTCCTTTTCTTTTTTTTCAGTAGCCCCTTACGTCTACAGTGGCGGCCTGCCTTGTTTGGGGTGAACCATGTTAGAAAAAAATTAACTTCTCTCTCCCCCTCTCTCAGTTTTATCGCCTTCTTGCCGTTTTTTTTGGCACCACCTCTTGGCGCGAAAACCAGTTCTATAGTCGACGCCGTAAACTTTTCAGCTTCCTCCTCTTTTTTAAGCTAGCGGAGACATGGAAGAGAGCACTCAAGATATGACGACCCACACCACAAATAAAAACGCTGAAGAGTGTGTTACATCCCTCAGCCCTCCAAAACAGTGGCTCCCCTAGACGGTGACTCCCCGATGAGGGAACTAAAAAGAACATGGCCTATCGCCCGGATGCAAACTTGCTAGGGGCTGCTGCCCCTAAAAAGGACTCCCCTTTGCGGGTATACAAACCAAAAATGAGTTGCTTTCCAAGAGGATGGCTCTCCCAGTGGGGTAGTAAAACCCCATAAAGACACAAACGGGGCTTACCATTCGGATTTAAGCGTGCCGGGGACAACCACCCCTAAAAACAAATTCCCTTGCGGGTGTACGAACTAAAAAGAGGTTGCTCCCCTAGAAGGTCACTCTCTGAGTGTGAGAGCCAAACTCACAATTAAATTCAACAGGGCACACCGACCGGAAAATAATTACAGACATTCATCAGGAGCTGCAGTTGGGTCGATGTCCGGTGCTCCAGTCGTGTTCGAGAGTGACGGTGATACACTCGAAAGTACCATTTTCGCATTACAGCTGCCTTCGGTCACACCCTGCTCGAAGGGCCACCAGCAGAAGTCATAGAGAGGTCTTCTACTAGCTCTCCCCCAGCTTCCAGGCAAAAAAACACCACAAATCAATAAGTAGTTCCCGGTATAGAACACCTACAGACAGAAACGCTCCCAAAAGTGCCCCTATGCGTTGTTGCTGCACTACCAGGGGACCGCATACATGGATTCTACTTTATCAGAGGGTGACGACCCAAAACCCTCACCAAAAAGATAGTCCAAACCAAAGATGAGGAATGGGACCGTCAACAAATTATCAGCTCCTGGTATTACTGGAGGAGTTCAATGGCCACTACTACCCTTCACAGACTCTCCCATCCAAGCTTGGCAGCAATCAAAACTCCCAGTTACCCCAACAACTGCAGCCACTTCACCTTCTGCTACTCAAGCTCTACCTACACAAGTTTCAGAGACCTCAGTAACAGTAACGAAAGCCCAGGAGGAAGTATGATGGCCCCAGGCGCAACTCTAAAAAAAACAGTACCAGACATACACCGAGAGTAACACAATCAAATTACTCCCAGATACTCTGGAAGAGAGTTGTGTCTTTCATAACACCCGACGCCACTGCAAGAGGACTCACCGGCACCTCCAAAGACACCCTTAGACAACTGCTTGAGGCGCTCAAGATTCCAGCAGCCTACATACTGCGCAGTAGCTACGCTATGTGGAGCATAATGATTCAACCCCAGCAGGATGCTGAGAAGGTCGCCAGCGGGGATATGCATGACAAAAAGAAAAACTACAGTGCCCATCCTTGGCGTCCAATTTTACGTCAGCCCCGAACAACTCGGGGTTGCCATGAGCCAATATAGTGATGTAGTGAAGAGAAGAATAAAAGATCCGTATACCTTTATAAAGCTTATATTCACAAAAAAGCTACAACAAAATGAAGTTAAAATGACGAGGCATTTATAGTGGTAACGAAAGAAAGTCTGTCGGACGAGTTCATTAAATAGAAGAGGGGGTAAGAATATTACACTTTCCCCTTCAAGTTTTTATTTTTTATTATTATTATTAGTATTTTTTCTTATTTATTTATTTTTTTATGTATTTTATTCTATTCTATTCTCTCTATATATTTTTTACACTAGTGTCTTATTTAGTAACGAAGTACTTGCATTTCTCAGAATATTTCCGTATTCTGACAGATCTTCGCGGTGGCTCGGGTGACACTTCGCTCTCACTGGCTCCACACGAGGGTTTTCTTCTATCTGTTCAAAAAATTGTGTACATTCTTTTTCACTGTATTGCTTACTTGCGGGTGGCATGCAAACATCCTTTAACATGTTGTCTCCATTAATTTAGTTGAGAGCCAAATCTCTAACGTTGACGGTAGTTTCCATGCCAAAAGGTAGATGTATATGGGCATAATGATGGTTTAATTTTCAGTAACGTAGCAGTGTAAAATAATGAAGAGTGGCAAAAATGATTTGTGGACGAGTTCATTGCAGGTGGGAGGTCGAGAAAGAAAGAAATCGAATTGATAACTGTTAAAAAGAAGGTTCCACAGTGCAAGGCGACGATTTCAGAAACACGAAGAGCCGGAGCGCTTGGTGATCGGAGTATCGAAGTACCGGAAAAATAGGAGTTTACCGATGTTTATGACACCGATGAAGCTTTATTGGCTATGGTACCCAAGCCTGTCTTGCTATTAGGATTTCATATCTATGACTAAAAATGCGATTGATAAGCAAGTTGGTACACTGAAGGAATCCCCTGACTTGTATTTCATCAAACAGACAATTAGAAATGCTTGTGGAACTATTGCTTCAGTTCACGCTCGGATAGACAATGCAGAGCAAGTTGCTTTCCAATCGGATGTATATATGAACGAGTTTCTAGCGGAAACCAAGTCTGTGACCTCAGCAAAAAAAGAGACAAAGGTACGTCAAAAGATTTTTGTATATGTGTATGCGTAGCCGGCGAAAACCACCCGGTGATGTGAAATAAAGAAAACCAAAGTGTTTCCATATACGTTCTGTTCTTTGTCATTCTTGTTGGATCTTACCTGGTACCCCGAAAGAACGGGTAATGCAAGTGTAACCGGTGAGTCATACTTAGTTGACCTAATATGATCTCTGACGTATACTTTGCCTGGTTTTGCCCACAAAAGAATAGAAGTACCAGAAGTTGATTTACGTATGTACTTAAATAATATATCGTGAGGGATCACCTTCGTAGCTGTGCAGACCAATGATTGAATAGAATGTAGAGCATCAGGTAGAATATTTCCCAACAGGATAGTCTCATATTGCGAAAATGTAAAGTTACTTGTGTGGCCTTCCATAGTGTGCCGTTTAGTTTCTCAATTTTCCCATTGCCTTCTGGGTGATATCTACTCGTTTTCGAAGTCGCAATGCCTTTCCCATGTAAGTAATTAGTAGTTTCCACTGACAGAAAATCAGTTGCTCTATCTGTGTGAATCATATCGGGCATACCAAATATCGCAAATAGTTGATTCAGGCATTGTGTAACAGTTCAGCTTGTCGTATCTTTGCATGAGAAAGGGAAAACGAGAGTATTCGTCGATTATCGTAAGTAGATATTGGTTACCATGCGTAGGCAATGGTCCCTTGAAATCTGTGTGTAATCGCTGAAACGGTAGTATGGCTTTTATGAGAGTTCCCTTGTTACCGGTAAAGAATGTGGGTGTTAAATACTGGCAAGACGAGCACGAATTAGTTACTCCTTTTATTTGGTCGAGTAAGAAAGGAAAGTTTCTTTCTTTGGAAAAATGAAATAGTCGTGTAATGCCTGGGTGGCATAATTTGCAGTGAAGTTCGCGGAGATCTTGTAAAGAATGAGTGAGTGTAGATATTCGGGAAAACGTATCAGCAACAGTATTTTCTCTTCCAGGACGGTAGACGAACAATTCAATGCGCCAACGGCATATTTTGGCATTTTTGTTTTTCGATTTCCTGGTATTATCAAACATAAAGGTAATACCTTTTTGGTCTGTAATTACAGTAAAATGCTTGCCAAGGAGAAAATGTTGCCACTTTCGTAGAGCTTCGACAATAGAAGCTACTTCTTTTTCTACTGCATGATGTTCAATTTCCCTAGGGCTTAGTGTCCTGGAGTAGAATGCAATCGGACGGTTTTCTTGATTAAGAGTAGCCGCAATACAGTTGTTACTAGCATCTGTTTCTACTATAAATTCTTTTTCTGGGTCAACCGTTACCAGCATAGTATCTTTCAGGTCGTTCTTCAGCCTTATAAAAGAGTCCAGTGCCGCAGAAGATAGTGGGAATTCTCTATTGTGGTTTAGTGCTAATATTTTCTCTGAAAAATTCTGGATAAATTTGCTGTAGTAGGAGAACATCCTAATAATCCGTCTTTGTGATTTTAGATTTAGAGGAGGCGGCATCTCAAGTAGAGGTTTAAGGCGATCGTTATCGGACGATATCTGATTGTTTTTGATAGTGTACTCAAGTAAAGTTATAGTCGAGACTGAAACGATGATTTTATTATTAAGCCTGATGTTGTACTGTTTAGCGACCTCATAAAATCTTTGTAGATTGTAGTCATGTTCTTTTGGAGATTTTCCACAGATAGTGACGTTATCTACATAAACAAATGTATCCAATAATTGCTCTCTGCTGACAATGCCGTCAATGGTTCTTTGGAAGGCGCTTACTCCATTGGTAACACCGAATGGCAGGCGAGTAAACTGGTATAATTTACCATCCACCTCGAAGGCTGTAAATTTACGATCCTCCTTACTGATGGGGAGTTGATGGTATGCTGATTTAAGATCAAGAGTAGTAAATATATTGTACCGAGCTATTTCTTCGACTATTTTAGATATACTCGGTATAGGATAAGAAATCAGTGTCTTCATTTAACATTGCCGATACGGACGATATACAGACTTTGGTGCAGTGTCCCTTTTTCGAACACTTATTGCAGTTAGAGTCACGGACCGGAGAAAGGCGACGCGGATAATGGGAATTCCTGAAAAAAAATTTCCTTCGGCCTCGTAATTTATGTGTCGCTGACGGACTTGTATTTTTTCCTGAAGCGATTATTGGTGCGGAAATCATACTCTCCTGGTTGTAACATGCAGAGTGTTTTTCTGCTTGTTCAAAGGATCTTGCCATCTCGTATGCTTCTCGAAAATTTAGCGAGCATTTCTCGAGAAGTCGTTGTCGAATTGAGGGGGAGGAGATACCGCTAATAAAAGCCTCCCGCATATAATGGCTTTTATATAATTCAGCATTCACAACCTGGAAATTGCATGTCTCAGCCAGGTTTTCCTACTGTAACATGAAAGAATCCACTGTTTGCGCCGGTTGTTGTTTCATGGTGATAAGTTGGTGACGATTGTAGACTATATTAGTAGGATTGATGTAGGCCGCGTCCTGAGCTCTTATGGCAGATGTATAGTCGTTTGTGTCACTAATTATTTCGAATACCTCTGCGATATGCTATTTATCAAAGCATAGAAGTCGGTGTGGGTGCTTCCAGTTTTTTTAGTGCCGTTAGGCGTGCGTAGGTAATTTATGAACGTTAGTTTCCAATGTTTGTATTTTTTCTGCATTGGAACGAAGTACTATTTCTTTTGTGAATACAATCGTACTGAAGAGAAGAATAAACGATCCGTATACCTTTGTAAAGGTTTATTCACAAATGAGAGCTACCAAGTATTTATTTATAAATATAAAATATTTACAAAATGTAACACAAGGCCGAAAAAGGGGGCGGGAAACCGGATCGGTCTTAATTAACTGATAGTAACTATTCTAACTTAGCTAGCTTTATTCGTGACCATCATTCACCAAAATACCACATTTATACTATACATCCATCTCCAATCACCATGAAAACCTACTCAAAACCCATATATAAAAAATATATGCAATGGAGGGTGTTATAATGAAAGTTTTATGTACAAAAAGAATGATATTTGCAATGAAAAACCGGAAGTTAGTAAAAAGAACCCCCATTACTAAATTGTGACAGAGACGCAGATTTGCCAGTCAAAATCGAAAAATCGAAAGATCCAAAAAAGGTTGATGCATGCCTCAACGTTTTATTCAGAGACACCTCCTTCGAAAATATTGTAGGGTGACCTGCATCTCCGGCAAATCAAGCTCTTTGTAACCTAATTGGGGCAGGAAGGGGAGTTATCAAATTAAAATGGGGAAGAACAAAATAAAAGGGCCGTAATGAAACTATTTATACACTAGCTAAGTTATGAACTAAAATTAACAAAAAACAACAAAAAACGTGTCTTTTAGCAAACTTAAAACGGGGCAAAAATCAATGTTCGTTTTTGCAGCTCAATATCCTATACCTAATGTACGTCTAAATACCGCTCTAATCCAGCTCCAATCACTCTACACAGTCGTACACCTGTCACCCATCTTTAACAAAAATCTGCCGGAGAGAGTCTCACTCTCTCGGCTTTAATGCGAGCTTTCAGATAATATTTGAAAATCGCAATAAGTTCAAGATAAATAAAGGTCTCAGCTCCGTGGACTGCCTTCATACGAATCTTCCATATCGTTTCTCTCATAACGGCTAGTATGCTTTAAAAACAAAATGTTTCTGTCTATCTATTGTCGGAGCCCAGTTGCTACATACATGAATAGGTTACAGGTCATAAAACGATACGTTAAGTATGCGAACCGTGAAATCCGAAAAAAGCATAACCAGCGGCACAACTAAGCCGCAATAAAAGAAGGCGTGACTCAAGGTCTCGTCTTCGTCACCACATCTAACACAAGTCGGCGAATCCGCCAAGCCAGCTAAATTAAGCCTCTTGCGAACCCAGAGTGTGTTTCTTATCATCAGCCAGATCAGCGATGCCTTGTCATTATCGAAGCACCGTAACCCAGGCGCCCAGGCGCCCAGGGCCATTTTGAGCGTAGCTCCCCCCCCCCCTCGCCAACGGGACAACATCAGGGTGTCAGAGAGGCTTTCTTTCACCTTTAAGAGTAACTTCAAAGCATGTCTACATTTGCGATAAAAGGAACACTCGCTCCGGGGTAACCTGTGTGCCTCCCCCTCATTCAACTTCACACTTTTTAAAGCCGGAAAGGCTTTCTTAGTGCCTTCCTTCCAGAAGCCACCGTTTCCCTCAGTTTGTGAACTCATTCGATCTAGGTAAAACAGCCAAAGTGTATGATGTCCAATCTCGACGCTTGGCATACCCGATCAGGACCAAACGCCGAGTAGCTTGCAAGGCCCATCAGTCCAGCTAAACAGTCCCTGTAGAGATATACCTTCGCAGGCACCAATGCACAAGCTCACAGACTTGTCGCAGTTAATTTTGGCCCCTGTTATCGTTTCATACATTCGGATTATTCTGTTGACAAAACAAAAAGTACCTGTCAAAGTAATCCCACGCAGGACCCGATTCACCCTTAGCCTGTGAAGGAAGGACTCCAACACACGCATATAGAGCATCGGTGAGCGCAGACATTCCTGATATAAAGATCTGGATAATCTGAAGGTCTCAGACCTGAGACCATTCACTTCAACCAGCACACAGGGGTTCGCATACAAGAGACGATTCCAACAACGAAATTGCGGACCAAAACCAGCCGCAGACAAAACAGCCTCCAAATACCGATTGTCAACCCTATCGAATGCTTTGGACTGATATATATTGATCAGCGCGGCTTCTGCGTTGACTTTATCTATGATCAAGCGTATCGAGTGCAACTTATCTTGAATAGTCCGACCCTTTACAGCACAAGTCTGTAGAGGGCTAATAGACCAGCCAAAACAAGCTGCAGTCGATTGGCTAAGATCTTGGCCAAAATCTTTAACTCAGCATTTAGCCTAAAATTATCTAACCCATCCCCACTATCGTTACTTTTGCAATTTGACTACACACATGGGCAAGTACTGGGGAATGGTCTCGTTCCTAAACCACAAGTTCAATAAAACTGTCAGTAAAGGGAACAAAAAAGTGCGACAACTTCAAATACACCTCGTAAGGAAAACCATCAATTCCAGGAGACTTGTCAAGGCCAACCCGCTTTAAGGCTTCCTGAACTTCTTCCTCTTTTATGCTACCTTCGCACTTAGCTGCTTCGGTCGCCTCGAGACGAGAAATGTCAGTTAAATAGGGGTCAAATAGTTCTAAAGACAAACCGGGTTCCCTGGTAAAAAGATCCTGAAAATGAGAACAAAACGCCTCCAGAATACCTTTGAAACGTTCATGCGGCTATGGGACACGTGCGATATGTCGATCAGATGCATGTCGACGCTCTTCTGCATGCAGTTCAGCGGCCATATTTGTTGCTTCTTAGGAGTTCTTTCTAACCTAGCTCTAATTACTAAAGCTTGGTGTTTTGGGGTAGCCAAGGAAGCTAGCTCCGCCTTAATTATAGTAACTTTAGCACTATCACCCACCTCCACTGCCCGCTCTAATCTAGCATCTAGTGCCACTTTAGCTGTCCTAGTTGTTAGATTGAGTCATCGACTAAAATCAGCAGTAAAGGGCCTAATTACTTTCTTAAAGTGACCCCACTTCCTATTCCCAATTACAGCTCCCGTCAATTCCCGCTGTAAGGTTAGTAAACAACAAAGTGTTGAGCTGCCAGTACCCAGCTAATCTAGGCCTAGGTCAATCTAAGTTTACACGGACCCGAACAAGTCTATGATCCGAGTAAACTATAGTATGAACACTTGGACATTCTAATAATTCTACGTTGATTCTCCTAATTAAGAACCGGTCAATATAACTCGCAAGTTGTATTGGACCGGGGCTACGTCTACATGTCCAAGTCCATAATCCATCACGGGGCTTTTCATTCTGGAATTTATCGATAAGATCAAACTTATCTAGAAAGTCCCGAAATGCCTTAGCATCCCTATCTTGGTTAGTTCCCTTAACCCGATTACGATCTATATCGGGATCCAGGACCGCATTCCACTCTCCCGCTAAAATGACTGTCCGATTTGTATTCATGAACTGCTCGATCCGTCGAAAGAAGGAACCGAGCGCAGTATGGTTATTGGGCGCATAAACCCCAAATGAGTCGAAATGCCTTATCTTTTATGGTGATATCCAGAACGCACAGCCGTCCTTCCGGATCAAATAAACAAGGGGCATAGGGTCATACAACGCATCTAAAGACTTACTTACTAGCCAGGAAACACCCTTGAGTGAGAATCAAAGTACGCTGAATAGACGTGGAAACCCCTAGCCAGCGCACACAAATCGTCACCTGAAATTAAGTGGGGTTCCTGAATACAACGTATATTCACTCTAAAGTCCTGAAGGTCTGTAGAAACTCGAAATTTACGAGAGTCGGCCATCAGCCCACGGACATTTAAACTAGCTAGATAGATAGCCATTGAGATTATCTTAGGTGTGGGTTCTAGAAACGAATATCGATGAGGTCAGAATGCCGATAGCTTTCCCCAAAGAAGGCATGGACATCTGAACATCGATTTACCCGGTAAGGGAGATGCCACCAACATCCAAGGTGTAGGTTAGTTTTGCTATCCTATACAGGGAAGGGTGTAGACGAACGGGGACCCTCCTAACACAATATTTTCTTAAACACATTAAATTGTCGTTTTTAAAAATTGCCATTGGAGGAGTTAAATTAAAAATAGTATTCGCCTCCTTCAACATCTGCCGCAGTCCTTTGGCTTCCGGGTTTTTCCGCACATCGTCAGCACTCTCGTAACGCAAGTAGTTTCTTCATATCGGAAAGTCTGTGATGTTTTGCAGTGTCCTCTTGGACGTCAGTTGCTACACATAATTCTTTTCTGTCATTTTTCTGCTTCTTTCTAAGGAGGGGCTTCTTCTTCTTTTCTGAGTTTGAAGGGGAGGTGGAGGTGGCATATCTTCCATTGGGGAATGAGAAGGGGTGATTTGTGATAGTGCTGAAGCGGGAGACAGCTGTTTTGTAGGGGATCTAGGGGGAGTACTTTTGGGGTGTTTTGTGGGGAGAAAACTGGAGAAAACTTTGAAAAGGAGTCTGGCTTGGAATTTGTTGTGGGGCTTAAGCGAATGAGTTTGTATCCTCTGACTTTTATGGGACCTGTGATTGGTGGGGAAATTGATTTGGGAGCCGAACGAATTTTTGTCTGCGCTGGAGTGGAGGTGGATGATTTATTTTGTTTTAGGGGAGGGCGGAGAGCTTGCTTTTGGAGAGGGGGGTTTGATTGGCGATTGAGGGTTTGATTGTTGAGGGTTTTTTTGATTTACTATTCCTTTATCCATTTTTTTCTTTAGCTCTTTGACTTCAACATATATTCTCCTTCCTCTTATTTGTTCTAGGATACACGACCCGGCGTTTTTCCCCGGGCACCAACATCTAAGCATTCCTTTCTTCGTTTTTACTTAGATCAGGAAGTACCGAGAATTCCTCGTCAGATGTTTCTGATGGGCGGAATTCATTGGTATCCCAACACTTTGTGTAAATGGTATACCAAGGTGTCGGTCTACTCTTGTTTTCGAAGTAGTGGGTTTTGTGGTAGTAGTAGTGGGCTTTCTTTGAGGGCAATCAATAGTGAGATGCCTTATCTGTTCGCATGTCCAATACATGAGTCTTCTCCCAGCTACAATTATTAGCAATTTCTCTTCACCAATCTGCATATAATAAGGCATGTTGTCGAAAGCAGACTTATGAAGGACGATCTCAAAATTCCATGTTCCTGAGTTAACCGAAATTATTTCCCCATATCTTAGTAGCAAAGCGCCAAAATGTTCACCGTCGACATAGAAAGTTACATTAAAGATGGAGACTACCGTTCGTCTTTTTCTTATACATTCCATTCTCAAGATATAATCCTGAGTAATTATCTCGGTTTGAGACAATTGAAAACATGTTTCTTCATTTGGGAAAAAAGTATTCCAGGTGTTGAATCTTTTACAACGAATAACTCGTTGTGACCTATATCCGACTGGCGCTAAAAGTTTGCAAATTAGGTCTGCTGAGGCTCTTATGTTTTTTAAAAACTTTTTGTCAACAACGAACATTACGATACTTCTTTTTTTATCTCTTACAGTTTTGGAATGTCTACAATTAATCCATTTTCGGTAACAAGGTGTGCGCATTTCTTTGCCTTCTCAATGAATCCCGTCACGTTAATAATGATTTTAGGGGCTTGATGTATTCAGAACTTTCAGGTCCCTTCTTTTTATTCTTCAACAACATCTATTACGTCGGTCGGCACCGGAATACTTGTAGCTGTCGCCATTAGTTATCAAATGATTGATAACAGGAAAAAAAGGCAGATAAAACTGGCAAAAACCCAACTTCAAAAAGTTCAGCAACAACAACAACAGCAATAATGGTAAAAATAGCAACAATAACAGCAGGTAAAAATCCAAATAACAAATAAGAAACAATCAGTAAAAACGCTTTTGATAAGGGTTTGCAAAAGAGAGCGACAACAAGGTAAAGTTAAAATGGCAAAGCATTTATAGTAAAAACGAAAAAAGTTTTACGGACGAGTTCATTTAGTTAAGAATATTACAGGTTACGTCGAGGCGGTTATTCAGATTCGCGAGCCAAGAAACATTCTCACTGGCGATTACCAACTCTGAGTTCCTTACAATCACGGCCAGCTCAAGTGTGAAGGCTGGTCACTTTCACTGATTGTGGAAGGCAGAAGGCCACATTGTTTGCGCTGCCAGGCGATAGGGAATCCAGCACCATCAAAAAAAGAATTGGAGTACCAACACCAGTACCAGCAGCATCATCATAATCATCATCGGCAGCAGTAGCTCCATCAGCACCAACAACGTTAGGCTGGAATACAGTCGTTAAAAAGGGGAGGAAACCATAAAATACTACTCCCAATTCCAGCAAGGCAGAAACATAAAAAGAAAGACGTCCTCCAGTGCAGCCCTCAAAAGCCGCAGCAAAAGCCGCAGCAAAAGCTGTCTACTCTTATGGAAGTAAACACCAGCGATGACTATAAAAAAGAATCACCCGATCCACTCTTCTTAATCGGAAGGGGAGCTAAAAAACGATGGGGAGGTCGACAAATCAGGCAATCAAACGACCAATGCAGAACATGCAGAGACTATTCACATTATCAGATGAACAGAATACCCCTCCCCTTTTCAACACTCCCTCAGTCTGTCATCGTCCTAAATCCTGCAACATGGGATTAGAAGAAGATCAGAATACTAGTACAACACATGCACTACCTCCTCCTACAAGAACAGAAAAAAACAAGAAAGCTCCCCTTTCTTCCGAGGTATGCAGCCACTGATGTGCCAGTAAAGCAGAGAAAGCTGCTAAAAAAGCTTTACCTGTTTACGCATGTTCATGGCAAGCCAGTGAATGATACACAACTGTTCAGAGATGCTCCCGTGATCACCACTTTGATCCGGAAACCAGACGGAGGTAGCCGCGCCAAGGCACTTTGGCGAATGGTGGAAGCAGTCAAGACGGCGATCCCGAACAATAAACTTGTGGAAGAAGACAATTCTAGTCTGATGGAGCCCACAGTAAAATGTGAAGGTAGGGTCGCTCTTTATGTCCATCCCTCTTTTTATCAGGCACTTAAGATAAGCTTTTCTTTGAACGTTGGAAGCGTAGTGTAGGACGGACGGTTTACTACCGAATTGCTGACAGGAAGTCTCGGCTTAGTCTGCGGCGTCCTCATTCCCGAGGACTTCGGTCCTATGTGTGACACTGACTGGATACAGTGATCATGGCCTTGTACCTGGCTAGTTGGAATGTGAGAGGCATGAGAACCCAAAGCATAGCTGTTCGCGTTCTAATGGAACTGGTTGCTCTTAAAGTAGATATTGTTACGATTCAGGAGACCCACTTTGGTTCGCATGGGGATTGTCATGTGCTGACTAATGACTTTGATGTCTACTCAGCATATGACGATATCCATAGTCGTGGTATCTCATTAGAGACGCACACTTTCTTCGACGGTTAGCATTGTAAATACGAATGCGGAAGAACGGCCGGTCGTAGTCGATGTTGCCGTTGATAACAGCAAGTTTCAGATCATTGCGCTTTATGTGCTCAATTCTGCTAGCGAGAGGGTTTTCTTTTCTCCGGCGGTTAAAAGTGTTTTTCACGGGTCCGAAGCCGGTAGTATTAATGGGGTGTTGGAATGTCATAATTGATCCCAAGATAGATAAGATAGGGAGAGTAGCGGGCCAAGTAGGTGTGAAAGCAGTCTGTCTGACCTGATGGCTTCATGCGATCTTGTCGACAGATTTCGTCTGGATAACTCGAGGTGGGAGATGTGGACGTGGTCTAGTAGTGTGCCTTTTGTGTCAAGTACTTGGATCGGATGTTAATTAAAACAGACAACATAGATTTTCTATCTTGTCCAACGTTCCACCAATTAGTTCATTCGGACCATAAACTAGTTATGGCTTGTTTGAATTTATGTGATCAGCATAAATTAGCCGGATACTGGAAGCTGAATACCTCTTTAATGGAGATACATGACTTCGGGGAAGGTGATATTAATTCTTCAGCGGGATCTAATAGGGGCGGTGATTAGTAGTAAGTGGTGGGTTAGTACTTAAGCTAAGGTTAGCCGCTTTTCCGTTAAATACAGTCAATACCTCGCTCTTGATAACGCTAGGGCGAAAAAGCGATTGGATGATAGACTGACCCGGGCGGTATGTGGAAGGTGTCCCCTAGATATAGCACTAAATAAAGGGGGCCTGAATCGCTTGGCTTGCGAGCGGTATGATTGTCAGGTAGTTAGGGCTAGGTTAAAGAAAGTTTCGAACAAAGCCGTGAACGTTGACGCTGCGTCGTGGTTCGGACGGGTACATTCGGAAAGTCAAGAATATGGAAGGACGTACCTTCGTATCGTCTCGTGAGATTTGTGAGGGGTTCCGTGAGCATTTGAAGGAGCGCTTCACCCAACTAGCCAGACTGCACGTCGAGGAGTATGATAGCTATTTCGCTGACTCGCCCCGCCTGCTGGCGGCTCAAGCGGCTGGCTGTGATGGCATAGTTACGGAATGCGAGATAATTACTACACTGAAGCAGGTCTGCTATAACAAATCTCTAGGATTTGATGGTTTCCCCTACGAATTTTGCTTGAAGCTGTCGCCCAGCATAGTGGGGGGTCTAGATAATTATTGGCTCATAACTCTGCATAACACAGAGTTAAAGATTTTGGCAAGAGTTTTCGCGAATCGTTTGCAGACTGTTGTTGGCGATTCCGTAAAGCCTGAGTAAAATTATGATGTGAAAGGTAAAATCAATTTTAAAAAATGTGCATCTGATTCGCACGATCATAGCGGGAATAGAAGACGACACGAAACCTGCGCTGATCAATTTGGATCAGTCAAAGATTTTTGATAGGGTCGACCACCGTTTTTTTGGATCCGTTCTAGAGGTCGCCGGTTTTAATCCGGACTTCCGCAAGTGGGTCTCCATTCTGTATCGTCTGACGACGGTAGCGGTGCAAGTCAATGGTAGGCTTTCGGAGTCATTCGTGGTTTCTCAGTCGGTTCGACAGGGTTGTCCGCTGTCGCCCCGGTGTTGGAGCACTTCCTTCGCAAATTAAGGGACCGGGTGACGAGACCAGTCTTGTACGGAATTGCTCTTCCTGGCGGAGGGTTAGTCAGTGTTTTCGCGTTCGCCGATGATTCTCCCGTATTTGTGTCGATTTGTAGTGACATTGCAACGTTGCTTAAGACGCTCGCTCGTTATGAAAATGTTTCAGGGGCCGTCGTCAACCGCAGCAAGTCCAATGGCCTGCGGTTAGGGGCCTGGAGCAGAGAGTTTGCGCTTCCAGGTATTTTCAACTGGCCAGATGGCCCGGTTCGGATTCTTGGCATTTGGTTCGGACCTGGCCTTCGAAAGTACAGTCAATAGTCAAATTGTCGGTAAAGAATTGGGATTCGAAAGAAACTTTCCTTAAAAGGTAAAGAGGTGTGCGCCACTTCCTCTAGCGACTGGCTGTACTGCCTCTCCCTGCGCATCGCTTGTTGGCTTTCAAGCGTTTACTTTTCTCGTTATTTCTGCGAGAGAGAACGTATATGTGCAGAGTGGTCTGTACTCAACCTCCGACCGAGTGATGCGTTAGAATGCCTAATTTGTCAAGTCATAGATGTGCCGAAAGATTTGCTTTCCTGAGTCGCTCTATGTTAGAGGATACTCCGTGGGTCCCTGTGGTTTAGAGCGCTTTTCCAAACTCATACTTGACGATAGAAGGCCGTTATAGGCCGTAGGGAGAATCGATGTTCTTCACCGAATGCTGAACCGCACTTTTATCACAGCCAGGGGCCAGGTCCCTTGCACAGCCTCGTTAAAACTATATAGGGAATTAGTAGAGGGTACCGCTTCGGATTCGCTTGACAAGCGGCTGGGATAGTCGTAGAAGAGATCCGCTTTCAGTGAAGTTAGGCGCCAGGCCATGGTTATCTCAACAATTCTGAGTATTATCTTACCTGGCGATTGGTCCAGAACGCACTGCCCTCTTTAGTGAACTACCCGGAGATTACTTAATGGTCAATTCTTTATGTTCGCGCTGTGAAAACACAGAAGAAGAAACGGCCAAAACTGACGTTTTTATCTGGGAGGACACCATCCATTTTCATCTTCTATCACTGATCTGTTTTATTTCGTATGCCATTCTTAGCTCCCACTCCCATTTAGAGACTGACTTGTTTGTTCTTCTGCTTGACCCGAAAAAACAGTTGGCAGTCAGACACTTAGTAGAGGTTTGGGAGGGCCTTACTAACTTGTCCCATTAAGAATTTTATTTTGTTCTTTATTTTTTATTATTTTGGGGTGTTTGTAGATTGTCCCACTTCCCATCATAACTCATGTGTATTTATTATTGTAAATAAGAGCTCATTAAAACTATTGGGATCTTTTAAGTAAGATTTAAGCCATGTAGTATAGTGATAGTGTCTAGGCAAAAGTTTATGTTGTCAAGAATGACACTCGACTACCTATACCCCTCCCAAAATAGGGCGTCAGGTCAAAACCAAATGGATTTGTAACTATTTTCATTTGGCTAAATCAATCGGCGTATTGGCTAAGATCAAAGTGTAGTAGCTGTTCTTATTCCGATTTTGGCAGATTACTCTTAGGCAATCACTTGTGATCGTCCAAAAGGAGCAAGCTAGGATTCGGCACTCGGGCGCCTGTAAAAACCCGAAGGGGAGTGCTACTCCGATAATGAAGAGAAAAATGGCAGTTGGTGTCGCCAGCACCCAGGAGAGTGTGGCGAAGAGACATCCGCAGGTGTCGTCACAATCTGACTTACCATCCCTCCTGATTTAGAAGACACTGGCACCGTCACCAACACTGCCTATTGAAAAATCGATCCCGGCTGGACAAGCGATATCAGTACCAGTAACTCCTACAACTACACCAGCGTCTTCAGTGAAGATGGGAGCAGCCTGTGGGCCCCAGTCTCAGTTGTCACCTGAGGACTACAGGGGCCTCTTTGCCTCCACATACAAAGTCCTGACGGAGGGAAATGTGTTGAAACCGACCCAGGTTCTGTGGAGGCCCTACACAAAAAAGGATATTTATATTTGAAGACAACTGGTGCCAAGAATAAGGAACTGACTGGGGTCCTCAAAACCAAAATTGCAAAACTCATTGGGATTTCAAAATCCCGGCAACTTACATATGCCACAAATGATAGGCCTCGTGGGATTTGCTGCCCCCAACAGCTGAGGTCGCCATGATGCTGGCTACATCAGTGTTCACCCATGACAGCATCAGAGTGAAACCGGAGTATCTGAGCCGGAGGAGAACGACTGTCTCCATTCTTGGCGTCCCCTGCTACATCAGCTCCAAACACTCAGGAGCAGTGATGAGCTAATATGGGGACGTCGAAGCCATTGTCCGGTCTGAGGCCCCTATAACATAATGTAGGTTACTACAAGATCGAGATGTGCCTGGACCGGGCCGATTTCAAAGCAATACGACCGAGGCTCAGGTACAAATGTGGGATTATGTTGAGGGCACTAGGCCCATTTGCTAGCATTGAGAGCAGTCGGGCATAAACTGCCCAACAAAGGCACCCAACAATCCTCCGGCTGTTCAGGTCGGGATTCAAAAAGTGGCACAGAAGCAGCTGTACCGACTAACGAGAAGGGAGCACTGTAGTCGGCAAAAAGGCTACAAAAGCCAGCTCCAATCCCTCCGATAAGTTGATGCGACCCCCTTGATGTCGAAAGGGCGCAGCCTACTGCAAAGTCATCTAGTACCAAAATGCCCACCTCTGGGTGGACTTCAGCCAGCTCCAGCCGTGCCGTCAAATTTATCAAAGAATAACTGACGCCTTTGAGGTTTGGAAGAAAAAGATTTCGGTCAGAACACCCCCGACCTTTTTGATCACCCCCAGTCTTTCCTCGCTCACCGTCCCAAGAAAGCGAACACCAGCCAGAGCCGGAACAGGAAGTGTTTGTCAACACAACGTCTGCTTCTCATTCTCCTTCTTCGTTGTTGAGAACAGAAAGGACGAGAAAACTCCCTTTCATCTCAGCAAATACCTACACTTACCTCCACCAATGAATTCCAATACTCTATCAGACTTTTGTCTGAGGAGCCCCTACCGGTGAATTCCGACAATTTAAGAAAGTAAGAAAATGTGGTAGCGGGACAGAAAGAAAAGAAAGAGAGGTGGGAGTGGGAGGGAAAGAACAAAGAAAGGAAAAAAGGTTGTTGTATAAAAGAAAGAAAGGTAGAAAATGTGGTAGTAGGAGTGAAAGAAAAAAGAAAGGAAGAAAGGTGGTTGTGCTTATATCTATACACGGAACGCATTCTGCAAATATATGTCTACCCGATGCACATTCTATATCTATCTCTACCCGGTGTGCATTCTCTATGTATCTCTACCAGGTGCGCATTCTATATCTATCTCTACCCGGTTCGCATTCTATATGTATATCTACCCGGTGCGCTTTCTATATATATCTCTACCCGGTGTACTTTTAATATGTATCTCTACTCGGTGCGCATTCTATATGTATTATTAGCAGGTGCGTATTCTATATGAATCTCTTCCCGGTGCGCAGTCTATGTATATCTTTACCGAGTGCGCTTATATATATATATATATATATATATATATATATATATATATATATATATATATATATATATATTAACTTTGCATTCTATATATATCTCCACCCGGTGCGCATGTTCTATATTTCTACCTGGTACGCATCTTCCATATATCTACTCAGTGCGCCTTCTCTCTATTTCTACCTGGTGCGCCTTCTCTACATCTATACCAGGTGTGAACTATATATATATATATATATATATATATATATATATATATATATATATACTCGCTGTACATACTTTATAGGAAGAATTGAAGGAAGGACGGAAGGAAGTAATGAGACGCAAGAGTAGGCGAAAGGAGGAATAATGTAGGGAAGGAGACGCGAAAGGGAAAAGGACGGAAGGAAGGAAGGAAGAGAGGAAAACGAGGAAGGAAGGAAGGAAGGAAGGAAGGAAGGAAAGAAGGAAGGAAGAAAGGGAGGAAGGAAGGGAGGAAGAGAGGAAAGAAGGAAGGAAGGAAGGAAGGAAAAGAACGCAGGAGTAGTTGATGGCGGAGGGAGAAATTTCTACCGAATTAGCGTCTAATTATTTTGAATTTCTTTAAACCCTTATCGCATCCCCCCTCTGATGTCATTTCAGGTTTAGTTTTAGAGAATGACTTGTATTTTTTCCAAATCAGTACATAATATCATTGTTTTTCTTTTCAAATTAGAACATAATTACGTTGACTTTGGTGGAAAACGTATCACCACCGTAACAAAACCCGGTCTGGCATTAATATAGAATGTTTCTTCGAAGAAGAAAAGATGATGTCTTCAATAGTTAATAAGCGATTTTAAAAATATGGAGATTACTCAGTGTTTAATGAATTTTCCCAATAGTATTTATTCTGAAGAAGAAGAAGAAGAAGAAGAAGAAGAAGAAGAAGAGGAAAGAGAGAATGAAAGAAAAAAGAAGAAGAAGAATCTTTATCTCCAAAACCCTTGTAAGAATTTGTATTCTATAAAGGTCCGGTGCGAACGCAGACCCCATGATAGTATTGTATAATCATTGTTCAAACTGAACCATACCTTACTCATGATGATATACTTTCAGAAATATAATTGACGCTAATTCACTTACGGTTTTTTTTAAATAAAACCCCTTTGCGGTTCGACACTGTACAAGTGTCTAGATATTAGAAATTCTCCATAAAATTTTCTAAAAATTAAAACAAGAATTTGCTTTCTCGGCCTGTAAACTAATTCGTGAATACCTTAAGTAAGACGGCCCCTAGAGAAAATGGGATATTGTGGTGACTGAGATGATTCTAGTTAATAGGAGAATAGATATTTTGATTACTCAAGACCAAGGATGACTAACGACAACCCTACCGCACACTTTTGATGATCTTGTGCTTAATTTGTTTTGAATGAAAATCTTTTATATTTTCTGCAAATAAATAATTCAAAGTGTAGTATCTGTTCTTGTCAATTGTTTTTCCTGAGATCAAAGTACAGTATATAGTCCGATCTTATCAGTCTCGATAGAAACCCCAAAGAACTTTCCAAATACCCTTTGTGCGGCAAGCCAATGGCACGCACTCAAAGGAGCTTTGGAACATGACTGAAGCGGCAAAGAACGCGACCCAGCTGGAAAAGGATTGGTCGGGGGTACAGTCAAATGTTTAATCGGCGGTCGCCATCTGGATTCGCAAGAAACTTTCCTTAAAGGATAGAGCTGAGGCATGCGCCACTTACGTCTTTCCTCTCATCTTTTACAGATTGGCTGTCCTACCACTGCCTGCGGCCCGAATTTTGGTTTTCACTCGCCTGCTCTTCTGGCTCGTTTGAAAAAAGGGAAGCCATATGTGGGCAGACAGGTCTGTACTCAACGTCCGAGGGAGACTTGGGAATACCGGCTCTTCCGAAAGATCGGCTTTTGTTAGTCGACCTTTGACAGAAGATGCTCCTTCGGTCCCTGCGGTTGAGAGCGCCTTTCCAAGCCTCATATAAAAGCCCTTGGCTAAAGGCTGTCGTAAGCCGAGGAGAAAACAAGAGCATAACACCGAATACCGGGGCCAGGGCCTTCACACAACCTAGGAAAAGACTATGTCGGGAGTTAGTAGAGGGCTCCACCTCAGATCTGTTACCTAACTGTGTACGAAAAATAAATAAATAAGTAAATAAATAAAAGTTTTGACTGTAATTCAACTTCCAACCGATTTTCGATACAACCACTTTCTCCAATCCAAATCGCTTCTGCCGCTTCCCAGCTGTCATCTTCATTCATATCAGCTGATTTCCACATATGCAAATCAGACACCCCTATAAAAACCAAGCGAAGCTCTTCTTTACCCTGCAGACAAGACATGCGAAGCATCTCATTCTTTTTCCTGCCGGTAAGTGTTTCGCTTTATTGTCACATGATCCGTTTGGGATGGTCGAGGGAGGAGATCTGCTCCCAGTCGAGTTCGGCACCAAGCCGGAGTTATCTCAACAATTCTAAGTACTTACTGACCTGGCAATTGGTCCGGAACGCGCTGCCCCTTTATGAGAAGCTTACCAGATATGGAGTGAGGACGGATCCTTACTGCCCACGCCGCGATAATCGATAAAGAGAAACGAGATAATCGATAAAGAGAAACGACTGAGTACGCCTTTTTCGCTGGCAGCAAACTTCGGCGATTTTGGGAGTATGTCGGTGAAGTAACATCTTGCATAGACGCCGAGCATCCAATGGCCCTGAATGTAGCATTGGTCATCCACAACGTATCTCCGCCATGGTCTAGGGAGAAAAAAAAATGTTCTAACCATCCTAGCCGTAGCGAGAATAGTGAGGCTGAGTTTACGTCTCAATGAGGTCCATGGGGCTGGATCTGTTTCTGATTGAGATCCGGTTGTCTACTTTAAACATCAGCTCATGGTGAAGATCAGATGCGATTGGAGGCGATTACACCGCGGGGAGTTTGATAGTTTGTGCATCTGTCGACTATCCTGGTACGAGCTCGTGTTCCCTGCTTAAGCATAGCACACACGGTTCTGGGTTCTGCAGAATCCATCACTCAATTTTTCTTTTAACAAAGACCCTTAGCTACTAGAGTAAATGTGTCCTGACCCTATTTTTATTTGGTACTAGATAACCTCCAAAGATTCCCCCCAACATTTCATTTTGTCTCCGGTCACCCTTGATGTCTCATATCATGGTGGATACCATCTATTCATACATTCCCTCGTGATTTACTTTATGTTTTACATCTAACTTAGCTCCCACTCCTATTTCGAGATCGACTTGCTTGTTTCACGACCACCCAGAAAACAGTGGGCGGTCTATCACTTAACAGCGGGTAGGAAGCGCACTACTAACTTAATTTTTATCTTTTTTTGTTAGAGAACAATTCTAAGTATTGTCCCACTCCCCATAGTGAAATTATTGTAAATAAAATAATTTTTTAAACAAATTGGAATATTCTAAGATGGACGAAACTAAAGAGAGAATGAGGTATTTTGGTGATACTGCCTAGTGTAGGGTAAAACAAAATTTTCTGACAAATTTGTAAGACAAAATTGGATTTATTTAATCTAGCTTCTTAGTGATGACACCGAATGTGCTAGTTGTCTACCCAGTAATGATATGTGGATAACGTTGCGGATCGTGGTGATTATTGTCTTTCTGAAGTGTGATAGCTTCAGAGCGCAGTATTTGAGCGCAGTATATATATATATATATATATATATATATATATATATATATATATATATATATATATATACTAAGCAACAACGATAATGGAAAGTTATAGAAAAAATGATACGTTTTACATTATTTATTGGCCGACATTTAATAAAACACGTGGACTTATTGATTAAAACAAAGCGTGTAGTTACATGATATTTAACTCCAGTGGTTGGCTGTTAAACATCCCGGTCTGTAATTGACTGCCAGTTAACCTTTTAAGTTTGTGTTTTAATTTTGTATATTGTTGTAATGTTTTAGTTTAGATGCTTTTACATTTTTATTGATTCTGTTTCATTATTAAAAAAAAGTATCGTGTTAATAACATTAAGCGGTATTGCTTAACTGCAGCGGCCGTATTGATAGTCAGCTGGGTATATGTGTAATTGTCGCCAGTTTGATTATCCTACCTGATATAAATATACATTGGTTGTCAGTTGTAATATTTTGTTTTTGGCTTAATCAACGACAGTACAAATACTACAATAGACACCTCCGAAAAATGTCTTATGTACCATCTTAAACACAACTTGATTTCACCACATACTAACTGCTCGTTTGAAACTAATCCCTCCAGACTAAAACACTCAATCGTTTACCTCTTGTAATCTCCGATCTTCTTCAATTTCACCACGTGAAACAGAAGATAACTTCCATTGTATCACCTCATCAAAACACAAAACCAGCACCACACTACAGATTAGACCCATTATCTCCACCTCTACAAATACTCAAACACATATTCTCCACTTTCCTCGGACATGTCAGAAGTTCCGATGATATCACCCGTAAACTTCACCAGCTACAACGTAACTAGCTACAACTCAGCAGCTACACATTCAGCTCCGACTTAGTATTCATGTACACATCTGTACATATGCATCCCGACATCGATCTGGAAATTGAGTGCATTTCTCTTTTAACCTACACTGGTTCGGTCTCACATCCGACATACACCAATTGCTATCTATCATCGTAAACAATACCTAATTCACATTCAACCAGCATACATACAAACAAATGACACTGGATCCAACCTATTGGGATTGTTAGAAATGACCTACATGAACTTATTCGAACACCGATTGCTCACCAGCTACCGCTCGTACATCGTCACCAAGTTTGATGTGCTCATAAACTCGTCAAAAGGCTATTAAAATGTATACAGCATTAACTAACATGGTCCATCATATACAGTTCCACATAGAGCACTTCGACTATACTTGATCCCTCTTACTTTCTCATGTTAAACTTAAGATAATGGACGAAGGTGACATCCACATATCATTTTACAGGAAAGCCGCCAACAAGAACACATTTGTACACTACAAATCAGCCCTCCTTCTCAACGTCAAGTTCGTAAAAAACGAAATTGCACGTATCTGCGATAAATCTACTAATGGTTGGCGATAAGTACACCATCGCCTCACGCTTTCTACGGATGTTTGAAACAAATGATCATTCATCATCCATCAAGAACCACCCCATGAAACACTAGAAACGCCCAAATACTGCGCTCTGAAGCTATCACACTTCAGAAAGACAATAATCACCACGATCCGCAACGTTATCCACATTCGGTGTCATCACTAAGAAGCTAGATTAAATAAAACACCTAAACATCAATTCTTAGACAATGGAAAATTATCCCATACAAACCACAGGTATATATCAGCAACAAGTTCAAAGTAGCACAGTCAAACAGTTCGAGATGAGTATATTTGCTAACACCATGATCTATTCTCGACATGCGGGCAAATACAACAAACATATATCCAAGGCAATCGTTGAAACTTTAGAAAATCACCTCCATTCTGTAGTAAAATGAGACACAAAAATAGATAGTTATATTCAATGCTACCAAGATAAAACTCTTTTTCTTGAACAATTGCCATGACTGATAGCCCTTTTCCCGGTAGTATAACATTGAAATTTCTCGGCCAGGTAACATACATAGAAGATACTGTCAAGTCTGCAGTTGGGAAGGTAAGCTCCATATATCGGGTTAGAAAACTTCTTACATCTACCAGTATCTTATATCTCTATAAAGCCACCATTTATTCATGCATCGAGGATTGTAGACACATCTGGGTTGGTGCATCAACCACTAGTCTCTATTTCTTGGAATGGAGCAACAGATAGTTGCTAACCTAATAGGTCCCACACTGTCTAACAAGCTCTAACCCCCTGTCATATCGCTGCAATGTTGAATCCCTGTGGTTATTTTACAAGTACTTCTACGAAATGTGCCCCGACGAACTAACTGCACTAGTCCATCTTCAACGTAAATACACCCGACAAATCCAACTAGTGGCAAAATCTTATATCTTCCCAGATGCCGCAAATCTTTCTACTCTAACAGCTTATTTTCACGTATCGCTTGATTTTGCAATTCCCTCCATGATCACTGGTTCTCCAATTGTACCAAAATTGTGAAATTTAAATGTAATATCTTGCGGCACAACTCCCTATTTAGAATATCATCTGGCCCCTAATCACAGTAGCCCCTTACGTCTCAGTGGCAATATTCCTTGTTTGATTTGATAAAAGTAAAAAGAAAGAAAAACATTACACATCCGCATTAAATAACACATCACCACACAAGCATCTTCATTTACAGAGAAAATCTAGGAACGTAGATAAAGACTTAACTGTAAGTATTAAAGCCTCCTCAAAATCGCAGAAGCGATACTCATAGCTAGACTCAACTCACAAAAAGCAACAGATTAAAACTCAACACTGAATTCTGAATTTATCTCACTAATACATACTGACAGCTACACATCTGTCTGACTACACAGATAATGAGGGACTGTTATATCTACTTGGCAGAATAATTACTTCCAGGAATAACTACATAAAAATGTTTAAATAAATCAAATAAAAACATATTTATACATATATCTATCAATATGCAATAAAAAAGATACAGTTGATTACAAATAATATATTAAGCATAACGAATCATAATGATCAAAGCTATGCTACCAAAGTAACAATCACAACATTTACTGGAAATCAAGATATTAAAACTATCGATCAAGAGTATTACATCCATTACAACAAGACTATCCTAGTAAATATAAAGCAACAACAAGCAAACGTAGGTCGCATGAATGCTGACAGTCACTATTATAGTGCTAACGATAGTTAAGAAACGAATAATGTGACAGTAATGACTTCTGAACCATTGTAAGGTCACCATTTGTGTGTTTGACCCACTGAAAAGTGGATAGCATCAAAATCCCTTTTGAAACAAATAGAGTTAATTTGTAGAATTTGGTATATTCGGACAACTGTTCTCATCTTGGGTGTTTTTATAACAACGGTTCGGCCGATGTAACCACTGACCAACTTCAGATGTACCTTGTCGAACTCGGGAATCTTTCTGTCGAACTCGGGAATCTGGACGCAATTTCTAACGGAACACTTTATTAAATCAACGACAATGTACAACTGAAGAAGAGCGGAGGTTACATCGACCGAAACGTTGTGATAAAAAACACCTAAGATGAGAACAGTAGTCCGAATATACCAAAGTCTACAAATTATCAACCCTCATCTAAAAAATAGAGTTAAATTCATTAGTTAAAGGAAACAAATACGTATAAAATGAAAGGGTAATAAAATTAAGGACTCTGATTTGTTGCAATCTACAGTGGGTACTGCTTAACTACAAAACAACCTTAGAATGTATTTACATGCTATTAGTCTGATGATTTCCATCGGGAATGTGACACAAACAATTCTACGTAGCTCACTTGCCATACATATCTGTGCATACTGCTTTATATATATGAGTGTGTGCATGATTTTTATATGTGCATAAAAATTATTTTATTTAAAAATTATAAATTACTGTTTGGTGTACTCGAGTTTATTGGTCTTGTAATGTGTGATCTAGGGTACAATTCATTGTTTATATTTTGTTTTTTTATATAATCAATTTGGGGTGTTGGGGTGTTGGGGGGTAGTGTGTTTTGGAGTTTGTTAGTCGAGATGTATGACGATATTATGGTTGTATATGTGATAATAGATGTAGCTGAATATGTGTGTGGAGTGGGTATATAAATTATTTAAAAATGGCTTATATATTATACTTCAGGGTGTATCATAGTTCAGTTGATGGTAGTATAAGGTAGCGAGAGATTCTGATGATTCCTTGTGTGATACGTGTTTATATTGTTGGTACATTTAGCCTAATCAATTTTTCTCCTGTGGAGGCACATTTTGAAAACCTCAGATCTGATATTGATGCAGTTTATAAATAGGTTGTTTATAGATTCTAGTATCATGAGTACCTCTGTAGTGTACATTAGTCACCTCTTTGATATGGATTGTATGGTGTTTGTTGTTCATTATTTAACCATTTGATCGTGTATGGTGTGTTTAAGTCTTTGAAATCCCATATAGTAGTTGCAAGGGAGGTAATACGTTGTTTTGTCGGCGTATCTAAAGGTGTTATTATGAGTGTATAATCTCCGTTTGAAGGTTCCTTGCGTAATCCAGATATAAATTTCGTTTTTTGGTGTTTCATAGACAACGGATTTAACTGCGTATCCTTCTTCCAAACGACATTTCCCCTGTTCTCTATGGGCCGTTGTGGTTAGGCGTATTCATAGGAATTATCGTTATTTAGATTATCAGATAATCAGTATAGTTTTTAAATAAAATACTTTATATTAGCTCTTGTAGAACCTATAACCAAACACTTTATTGGATTTATTTTCAACTAACTTCTGATACATGCTATATATATGTATATATATATATATGTATATATATATATATATATATATATATATATATATATATATATGAATGTGTGCAGGGTGTATATATATAACAATAATAAATATATATATACGTAAATATGTATATGAGTGTGCTTTATATATGTATTATATATATATATATATATACATATATACATACATATATATATACATATAATAATTTAGCGCATATAAAAACTCGACCAACATAATACTAAAACATGCTCATAAATAATGTATATATATATATATATATATATATATATATATATATATATATATATACATTATTTATATATATACATTATTTATATATATATATATATATATATATATATATATATATATATATATATATATATATATACATTATTTATGAGCATGTTTTAGTATTATGTTGGTCGAGTTTTTATATGCGCTAAATTATTGACCATTCCTTAATCAGTAATATCTGTATGAGTTTTTCTTATCATAAAACCAAAAAGTAAAATTCGATCGCAGCGATGGCTTTATTCATTTGTGTATCTGTTCGATTAAGTGAGTCTGTGTGTCAGTGAGCGAGTGAGTAAATTTAATGTAGGAGAGTAAGTGTGAACATAAGTGAGATTGAGAACATGTGACTATATTAGAGTGTGAGTGAGAAAGAAAACGAGAGTGTTTTGTGTGTATGTTTTTATATACGTGTGTGCGTGTATGTGTCTATCTGTCTTTTTTCCCAGGCCGATTTGCTGGAAATCAATTAAGTCAATTCCTTTTTACATTTTTCCTTCTCTATCGAAAGCAGATCAAAAAAATATAAGTCTTCCATTAGTAAAGCACTTCTATCATATGTGGGACACAACTTTGATTCACCGGATTCGATTTCCCCCAACAAATATGACCGATTCATCTAAAAACGCTTCTATGTACTTTTAATCTAATATATATATATATATATATATATATATATATATATATATATATATATATATATATATATATGGCAGGTAAAATAAATTCCATGAGCAGAACAAATTTTTCACCACTTTTATGTTCTCTTATCAAAATTCACATCAAGATATAATGATACTATACTTTATGTCAATAATCCGTATTCTAATTTTTATCAAAATCTATTACATGATTTTGATTCTTAGAAAATTAACGGCATAACGGCATAAGTAGAAATTGAAATTCATTGAATCTTGCTTAATTATTGTCTAATGATTATGGATTCAATTCAAATCTAATATATCGAAATTGTAAGGTTGGGCCCATATTATTCCTCTTTTCAAATATTCCTAAGAAACTGAAATTTGGGGAAAATGATTTTTTATGCACAAAAATCGAAAGTATCTGAATTTTCACGAAGAGCTTCCACCCTTTCTTTGCCTATATTACAGAAAAGTAAATTAAACTAAACATAGCCCACATTACCCACATTACCCACCCTTGCAGCTGTGTTCTAAAATTCTTAATCGTAGGTAGGAACGATGCAATTGTTTCAACAGAACCCAAACGCGATCCCCAGGGCCTACTCTCCGCTTTTCGCAATACTTCAGTGCAGACTCCTCTCTTGATTCTGAATCAGTAATAGAAAATTTTAAAAAATGAAATAGCCATTATTTATAATTGGCAGCACTAGAATGTCTTTGGGCATTTTCTTTTTACTTTAACTGGAAAATTCATCTAAATGCAAGTAAGATATTATAACAAAAGAAACTCAACTTAAATATCGCAAGTACGGGAGATGAAGAAAAAAGTCAAGAAGGGAAGTAGGGATGATAATTCAGGCGGAAGGATTATCAGATGGCAAGAAGAAATGTAGTTCATTTAAAAGTTTTGTTTCTTCTTTCAGGACTGGAATAAAAAGTCCCTGGAATGGAGAAACTTAATTTCACACATCAGTCGTATATTTTTTATCTGCAATCAGATAAATGCAATGACTAAAGTTATCATGTCGTCATTTTCTTCTGCCTATTTATTTGAGTGAGACACACGATCATTTTTAAATGTGGGTGTCGAGATTCTAAAGGAAATCCAGGTTACATGTTCATAATACAAGCAATGCCACATGCAAGGCAAAATACTAATTCATAGGCAATAGGTTGTTTAAATAAAGCGTTTATTAAACTATGTAACGACAATGAAACAGAGTAGATAAATACGTATACAGTGTGTATGTGAAATGATGAATGCTGTGTGTATATATGCATGTATATATAATGTGAGTGGAGTTGATAGACATTAAAAATTGCCTCAGTATTTTTAAAAACTTGTATTCATCCCAAACAAAGCATATAGTCACTGAAACGTATTTGTTCAGGTAATTTGTACGCACTGCCTTTAGCAGCTAACAGCTCAGCAATCGGATCCAGTGCCACGGTCATCAGGAGGAACCACTTTGCAGTTTCGGTCCATACTCCTCTACTGCATCTCTGAAGTGGTGGAGCACCCTTCATCAGGAAGTCGTATTGGTACTGGTGTATCCTATTCTTCTGACCAACACTCATGCAAAAAGGTCTAAAATCATGCATATCTTGTCCTTCTCTTGTATCCTGTACATCACCAACAGCATACGTGTGCTCTAAGTTGTTAATAGCTGTCTTGGTCGCTTTTTTGCCTTCCACTCTTTATTTCAGGTGGACCATCTTTAATCTTTTAGTCGTTAGAGAAACGGAGCATCTAACTGTACTTACTTTTGACACTATGTACTCCTCCACAATTGATGCAATAGGTAACTTCAGCTGTCCCTCCTTTCCAGATGCTGTATTTTTAAACATTCTTGGCAGTCCCAACCATTCCACACCGTGGTTCGATCCGTTCTACTCGCGTCAATAGTACTTCATACATCTGCAATGGCCACATTATCCGAGGATACAGAGCAAACAGCGGACATAAACATTTGTACTCTCCAGGTATTTGTTCTTGGCTTGTTGAATACTCTCTCATATTGCATAAGCATGCTCAATACAACCAGGTATTACAGGTATTCCTGCCTTTTCAACTGACTCATTGATGAAGCCATTGCTTTGCACATACTTTATCATTCTGTTGGCAACAACCCGAACATAATCTTTCGATCGATATTTAGTAGCGATATGGATCGGAATGGTCTTTACTGCTTGGCCTGTTCTTCTTTTGGTAGGTATATGCCTTCTGCTAGACACCACCATTCAGCAACATCTTCAGCCCTCCACATATCAGCAGAAAATGCGCCAATCCGAGGCATTTGTAGTGCTGAATCAGTAATAGAAATTTTTTTTTAATTAAATGGCCATTATAGTATTATAGTATTATTAGTATATACCTTGTAGCTGATACCATCATTGCCTCTTAGTTCTTACCTTTTTGACAACGTCATCAACTTATTCTTTCTTGATATCGCTTACATCAAACATTGTCCCTGCCGTTATTGGCTTTCTTACCTTTCGTGTCGACGGATAATTCACTCCTCTGTTTTCATCACAATATGTTGTTTTCAGATGCTCCTCTAGTTCATCCTTAGAACATTCCAGCTTTCCATTTTTACTCTCTGTGAATTAACCCTTAGCAAACGTGCATGGGGACTTTACAAAATGTTTCTTACACTGTTCACTTTTCCTTCTTCTCTTCGTTCTCCTGACTTCCCTCATTTTATCCCTAAGCCTTCTCTTTACATCTTCATACAGTTTCTAAATCCAACCTTTTCTCCTTCATCTGCTTTTATCCATCTATTTTTTAATGCCCTTTTCTCTTTCTTTATCCCTACGATTTTTATTTCCCTCCTTGATGGTTGACTAGCTTGCCTTTGTTTTGGCAATTCCTTCTCGTCAACTCAAAACCTTTCTCGTCCTTTTTCATAGATGAGTTCTTTACCCAAGTGATTTTTTTGCCATTTTTGCCACTTCGTCATCGAAGGTTTTTTACCTCATTACTCTTTGGTCCATTTATCTTAGCTTTCTTGTCTGGATGTTTCCGTTCTTGCTTTTCTGTCTCAACTATAGACTGTTCCTCAATGTGGTGTGTATCCTGGGGGTTCTGGCTACACGTCCCATGGTCGTTTGACCCAGCCTGAAGATCGAGTTTCTTGTAACATTTGAGAATTGGTCTTTTCTAGAATAATATATAATTTTGAGGCATATTTCTTTCAACTTATTTTGTTTTCTTTAAAAACGAAATATAAATATGTGAAATTGAAATTTCACCTATTTATATTCCTATTCTAAAAGTTACTTCCTAACGAAACTAATTAAAATACGAAAAACTGGAATACCAAATTAGTAAACAAAAATATTTCTACCTATTGTTGTTGAAGTTTACCATATGGATTTTACGTGTGCGACTCTGAGTCGAAGCGAATGCGTGTGACTGTTACGTCATGCGAGAAGTAAAAGACATTACCTTAAACAGGCTGCGAAGATGTGGGAAGAAACAACCGGCACTCTCTCCATCATCAGATTACACAGTGTACATATATAAAAGATGTCAACAGGGAAACAGTCTAGTTCACACTTAGACAATTAGATAATTCTATTGTTTGCATTAGTTTCCACGATATCTTTTAGTTACACTCCTTTCTAGAAAGACATCAGGTACTTACGGGGAGACCACGTGAATGTGTTTCTGTGAACGAACTGGATTTTACCTTAGCACACACAGGTTGTCAGTCGTATGAGTAACCACTTAGCCACAGTAACCTCTCGTGAGGGGGAGGGGGTGAAAATGATTAATGGAACTTTTCATTAGTTATGATGATGCTTTACGGCAAGTATTTACTGAGATGAGATTTAAAGATGGCTATGTTGTAGACTGCAAGGAAGCAGTTCCAAAAATGTATTCAATTCTTGAAAAGAAACTCTATTCATGGAACATAAAGATAGAAAGGATTTTTTCCATTAAGGTAGTAAGACGAGTTCTTGCTGTGAATGTTTTACAAATATTTGAGCTGAGTCAAGCGCTTTCTATCGCAATAACGATAGAGTAGAGAAAGACATGCAATGTCTCTTCTGTGAGAAGAGGCCTGTAAAGAACAGGAGAGGCCAGCCTCGTCGATTTCGAAGCCAGTGTTGTACTCTGTCAGGGAAAGAAAATGTGTTATAAAATATAGTTTAAATAAATATAAATGTTTGAAAATGAATATGAATTATTTAAAATTAATATTAATATTTTAAACTGGAAGTGAATATTTTAAAACAATTATTTTGAATTTTCTGGAAAACTAAGGTATATGGTAAACTGAAATTTAAATGCCATCAACTAGACCCTAGAACCTCTATCTCTGCCAAAAATCAGCTGAATCCATCAAATAGTTGATGAGATACAGGGTGGCACATACGTACGTACACACGGATAACATGATTTCATGATCGAACTTTCTGGATCTGTGGGTTGTCTAGACTAATGATGCCGAAATTCTACACACTTATAGAACCTATCAAATAAAAATGTTGTGCAAAATTTAAACTAATTTGGTTTATTGGTTTTTGAGTTATAATTGATCAAAGAAATGAGATGTCCAGCATAGGCCATTCTAGAGTCTATTAAGGGATAGAGCGCTCTCGCGCCTCCCTTGATTTTAAAATGTATATGATCTTTTGCAAATGAATATGAATATTTTTTAATAAATAGTAATATTTTCTTCTAAATATAAATATTTGTATATACATAAGAATATTTAAAATAGATCTGAATATTGTAAATAGATATAAATATTTTTAATGAATAGGAATATTGCAAATAATTTTTTATTATTTCAAGTTTATATAAATATTTTACATGAATATGTCTATATTTCATGAATATAAATATTTTCAAATGAATATCAATATTTTTAATTAAATATTAATATTGTCAAAAAGATATTCATGGTTTCTTATGAATATACATAGTTTTTAATGAATATGATTATTTTATAATTCATACGAATATTGTCAAATGAATATTTATATTTTCAGATAAATAACAATATTTTCTAAATAATATTAATATTTTTAAATAGAATATTAATATTACAAAATAAATATGAATATTTTTATATAAATATAAATATTTTAAAATAACTATTAATATTTTACAATAAATTGGAATATTTAAAATAAATATTAATAAATATTAATACTTTCAAATAAATATGAATATTAAAAAAATAATTATATTTTCAAATGAATATTTGTATATGAATATTAAGATTTTTAAATTTATAGTAATATTTTTTAATTTATATAACTTTTAAAAATATATCTTAATATTTTAAAATAAATATGAATATTGTCAAATTAATAAGAATATTTTTACTGTATATTAATATTTTCAAATAAATATGAATATTTTCAAAAATATTTTCAAATATACTTTTTTTTGAAAATTTCTTTTAATAATATTATCATAAGAAAATTCCAAATAAAAATATTTTGTCTCAATGACTATTAATATTTTCAAATGAATATGAATTATTTCAATGTATATATTTTTTTACTGAATTTGAATATTTTAAAAAAATATGAATATTTTAAAAATTTAAATGATTATTTTCAAATAAATATGAATATTTTCTAACGAATATCAAAACTTTTAATGAAAATGAATATTTTCCAATAAATTCGAATATTTTTGAATAAATATTTATATTGTCAAATCAATATGAATATTCTCAGACTCACATGAATATGTTCAAATAAATATAAATATTTTCAAATGAATATGAATATTTTCTAATGAATATGAAGATTTTTTAATTTAGTATAATGTTGTCAAATAAATATAAATATAGTTAAACAAATATTAATATAGTCAAATAAATATATTTTTTTACAAATAAATAAGAATATTTTCAGATAAATACGAATATTTAAAAATAGATATCTCTGTTTTTCATGAATATTTATATTTTCAAATAAATATGAAGATTTATGAATTAATTAAAATTTTGAAAAAATATGATTTGTTTCTAATAAATATACATATTTTCAAATAGATATGAATATTTTGAAATGAATATGAATTATTTCAAATAAATATGAATATTGTCAATTATATATGAACATTGTTTAATGAAAATTAAGAGTTATTACTAAATAGGAATATTCTCAAATAAATATGTTTTTTTTAATTAATATAGATATTTTCAAATAAATTTTAAGATGAATATGATTATTTTCAAATAAATATGAATATTTTGAAATAAATATAAATATTGCCAACCGAATATGAATATTTAAAAATGAATAAAAAATTTTCGAAATTAATATGAATATTATCAAATAAATATGCATATTGTCAAATGAATATGAATATTTTCAGATAAATATGAATATTTTCAAATGAATATTTTTATATGGATATAAGTATTTGCAATATAATATAAATATTTTTCATTATAATTCATATTTTTAAATAAATAAAGATATTTTCAAATAAATATTTATATTGTTAAATGAATATGAATATTTAACCAGATGGACAGATCTGCTCAATGAGTCAATTGACTCGTGCAGTTATGGTTGACATAACCATAAGCCGACCATGCATTAGTGATTGACAGAAGCAACGCAAAATCATTATCAAGAGATTGTTGCCCGGAGTCAGAATGACTCGACCCAAATTAGTGTAATAGACGATAACCAACTATAAAGCGACTTTCCCTCTCTTTGTCTTTGTCTTCATAGAGAAGTAAAGCAGTTTTGCGCAAGCGTTTAATTTGACAAGAGGTTACGGCCATTTAATAAAGTCACAAGGATCACCAGAGAAGCGTCATATTCAGTCAAGTACTGATCGATTATGCAGGGCTACATTCAGGGTTAGAGTTAACATGGTGGGGATGAGATGAAATTTAGGGTCGCACATTTATCACGTTTTATAACAGTTAAGTCCGTGAGACCTTTGAAGACTCTATTACCGGATAGTAGACGCAGTCGTTTATATAGAGTGGAAACAGAATAAGACGCGACATGGAGCCTTGAGGAACACCACTGCAAGCACCCATATCAGATGATAGATTGCCATTTACCTGAACCCTGTATGTACAATCACCATGAACGGATCTTATCCAGTCTATAACCGATTCACGAAGGCCGTAAGTGTTGAGGTATATAGAAGTAAGCTATATTGAAAGAGTCAAAGGTCTTGGATAAGTCTAGAAAGACAATGTCAGCAGTTTCGCTATCATTTATTATACTCGTAACACATTCTCCCATCACAAGTAAATTTGTGAGACACAAACATTTCGGAATTAACCCATGTTGAGATGAACAGATTGTAGCAGTAGACGTAAGATTAGCCATGAGTGCTCGCTTCTGTATAAATTCCATGAATTTGGAGACGATATAAGTGAGGCTCCCCAGTCTGTAATTCATTGGGTCTTCTTAGCCACCTTCTAAAAGTAGGTTCAGGATAGTTCGGGTGTAACAGCCGGTAAAATTGCATTATGTAGTCTATCTGAACATTGTCCCTTATTCAGATCTAAGGACAAAAGTTGCTTCTTACTTATCCTGAGTGATGGGTATCGACCGCATTGGTAGTGTTATCATTTGTAGTGTTGTGGGTTCTCTGCCATCCTCGTCTTTGTAAATATATTTGCGAAAACATCGACGAAGAGAGATGATTGTTGGTTTGCGTTTTCAATTTTTTCTTTCGTAAAGTTACAATTTTATTGTGCGCTTTTTACACGTGAGCGTAAAATCGCTTCGCATTACAATCTGCATCAAGAGCAAGCTGCCTCTCAAAATTGTTTCTACTAATGCTGGAAATGGGTTCAATATAATTACCTTGTTGTCTGTAGACCTCAAAAGCCGCCTCAGACATCGTCTCTTGGTGATGCCAGCACGTTTCTCAGCTTTTGTTCCCGGGGAATTTTCCTAGTAATCAATGGTTTGTGTTTTTTGTGTTTGAACGTTGTCAGATGTATGGGCATATCTTAGAGGCACAACGGAGTGTTCTTTATATCTGCCCACATTGTTTCAACAGACTGCTATTCAGTGAGGCTATGTCAATCTAACTCATTGAAGGCCGCTTGAATAAGATCATAATTCATAGCATCAAATTTTTCCCCCGGTTCATCTGAAACAGCAGGTGGGGCAAGCAAGGTGTGCATGTAAAAGCTCAGTATAACATGATAACTCTTGTAGAGGGAAAATTTGCCGAGAAGAAACGAAACTAGGGAAACAAGGTCAATAACAGACGATCTCTAATCAATTCCAGTTATTGTAGGTTTCGTAAAATGCTAGCAATTTAAACATTCCTCCATTGTGTCTAAAAGCGATTTCTCAAACGCGTCATTGGAAGTGCAGGGATTTGACTGCCAGTCGATAGTCGGGGCATCAAATTCTCCCAGTATGAGACAGTCATTCTGGAATTTGGAAACAGCTTTCATAGCATGAGTGAGACTTAGGTTATCAGCTTCTGTAGAACTTGAACTGCGATATACAGAAAGTACGGGAATATTTTCTCTGTCCACGTGTATATTGCAAAGAACAGCATCAACAGTAGATGAACATTTGGACAGAGAAGTAGTTGGCATTGCTGGAGTAGGGATCTTGCATACACTATAACTCCACAACCTTTTCTTTAAGATCTGTCACAACAAAATGAAGTGAAACCTTGTAAGTGAATCTCTGCTTATTTGACTTCTGATCATGGCTAAGTTTCAGTTATTAATATCAGGGCTGCTTTTTTATCTCACTTAAAGGATTTTCGAGTGGAAGTTACAAGACTCGGACTTGTTTTCGTCTGATTTTGTCTCTAGTTCTTCCATGGAAGTTTTGAGTCCCTGGAGATAGTTATTGGGGGCGACTAGAGGGTCAAGTGTATAATCTTTCTGTTTCGTATCCGCAGACCAGTAGCTATGTGCATTTGAAGTTCGACCTTCCGGGTTCTACAGCGGATTAATTCTTTCAGAAAACCTTTTTTCCGAAAATCTGAACATTTTTCGCCCCATTTTAGCGTTTTGGGTTCATTTAAAAAGCTGTTTGCATGTTGAGTAGTGGAAAATGTTTGCATGTTGAGTAGTGGAAAATGTTTGCATGTTGAGTAGTGGAAAATGTTTGCATGTTGAGTAGTGGAAAATGTCACCTTGATCACACGAGGTCTTTGTTTTGTAGGTTTGCTCTCTTGTTGCGCACCAATTCTGAGGGATCTACTTTGGGTCTGTTAACCTTAGTTTCCGAATGTGACCTTGATGAGATGAAAATAGCCTCCAAGTCTTTATGCTACATCTCCAACTCAGTATTGGCCGAGCTCTTAGCAACCCCGTAGGCTAAAACAGATTTGTATCGCTTCAGTTTTAGTACCATAGACACCGGGAAGAGAAGGGTTGGCCTGAGTAGTGCTATTGCTATCCGGGATATTATGCCGATGGTTCGTTGAAATTCAACTTCATTTATCTGACTGGCCAATAAGACTTGTGTTTACCGCAATATACTTGTCTGTTGTTGGATTCACAGGAAGAGTGGGCCGACACGCACTTTTGGGCATGAGAATTGTACCATTCACTTCTGAGTTGATAGCAAGAGTCGATTAACAATCCTGATTTGGCATAGAAGCTGTGTTAGTAACTTATAGTTTTGTCTTCGATTTTTTGCTTTTTCTATCTTCGTCTGTATTGATTTACTAAATCAAGTAGATTTAGTAAATTTGGTGGTTAAATCAGCCAAAGACTAAAGTGATACTACAATTTCTTCCATTACCAACATTTTCTGCTTGAGGGGATCTACCTGAGCTTGTAAGTAAAGATTATTTTGTTTTAGGTCATTTTTAACTGCTAGCAGTCATAAACGCAGGTTGGTGGCAGCGCATTACGAGCAACCTGGTTTCTGACTGGGGTTGTGTTGTAGGCATATTGCGCTAAAAAGATGTCTTAAGCTTCCCTGTGTTCCTTTTAGATAAGCATACACTAAAGCGACGTTTGCACGCTCGATCTGTTTGCAAAGTTACAGCAACGGCCAGTACCAAGCGTCTCAAACTCGATGCAATTTTGTTTGATTTTAATTTTGCTTTTGTTGTTTTCCCTTTCCTGAAGTAAAAAGAAAAGCATCCACAGATACGGCCAATAAGAAGCGTCTCAAAACCTGTACTATTATATAAAACATTAGCTACCTGACGCTATTCTCTATTTCTACAAATCTACTAGCAGACCATGTAAATGGTACTGTTGTCATAATTAGGCTGGTGAATCTCTGACTCATTTAAGGGTTATTGATAAAGTGCAGAAACGTATCTGTAATTTGATTAGCCTACCCTTTCTTCGTCTCTGCCCCCTCTTTCTCACAGACGTGATGTTGCTAATCCCAGTCTTTTTATACTATAATGGCATGTGTTCTTCAGAATTATCTGATCTATTCTCAGCTTCCTTGGTTCCAGCTCGTTGTAATTCTTGGTCTAGTGATCTCCACCAATCCGCTGTGTTGATAGCTCATTGTAATACAGCTTCCAATTCCATTAATTTCTTTCAAAAATCTGAAGGCTTGAAGAATTCTCTTCCTGTTAACTGTTTTCCTCCTACCTATAGCCTTGGTCTCTTCAAGACTTAGGCCGATAAGCATCTCCTCTCTTTGCGATAATCATCTTTCGTTTCGAGGACATCCGATGAAAATTCCTGATATTTGCAGATTAGTTTTGAAAAAGGACATTTTCTTAAATTATTGAATACATTTTTATTCGTAGTAATTAGTAACAAAATATGTGATGACTAAAGATGTGAACGGATTGTCTATTTTGATGTACGATATGTTGTATAAGAATATTTATATAAAATCAGAGTGCTTCATAAATTCTGAATGGTTGATATAATTATTGATTTAACCAATCCAAAATAGCACATGTTAACTTTGATCAACAAACTCCGGAACTCATTATGGTTTATTATTGATTACTTCTAGTGAAACACGTGTTTACGATAATTTTTATGCGTTTAACAAAAATTTCAATCGAGTTTTTTTTTTCTTTTTTACTAACTTTTTTCTTTTTTTTTTCAAATGAACTTGATAAATTGTTTTCTTTGATAATGGGTTACCACTAGATGGTTAAGGTTAATAAGATGCACGGACTGTCGGCTCAATGATAAAGAATGTTGTGAGAGGATTGAAAATGATGAATGGGATGAACAAAATTTGATTACTTATAAGGAAGGTTTATGAAAAGTATTCGTTGAGATTGGATTTGAAGACGACCATATTGTAACTTGTGGGGAAGCAGTGACGTGGTAATTCGTTCCACAGATGAGATATTATTGGAAAGAAACTGTTCCTTGATATTCTATTTCATATGAAGAAAATAAATTTCTTGTAAGGAGTCGTAGAAAGAAAGTCCTGCTGTGAATGTCTTCCCAGAAATTGGAGTTCGGTCTAGTACCTTCTAGAGAAATAACGATACAGCAAAAAAGACTAACGACGTGAGAAAGTGGCTGTAGGGATCTCACGTCATTAGATTCCGCAGTTGATTTGTGTTCTTGTTAATACAATTAGTCGCCTTAGTTTCTCGTCACCCCATCTCGTACTTATCTGGAGCTGATCAATTTCATATTTTTAACAAACATTTCTGTAAAGAAAAGAAAAATAAAGATTAGCTTCTGAAATTAAAATATCGAACAAAAAAGAAATGCGTCGTGTCATTTCGGGTTTTTCTGTCTGTGTCATTTTTTACCACTTTGCTGAATAAAGGTCTTCTTTTCGTCTTATGGTGTAACTTGTAATCTTTGAAATGTTTTCATCGGCTGACCTTTCGTGGCGCGTAATCGCCGTTTTGTATCTGTTTAGCTCGTGCCCTTTACCGTCGTACTCGTCATCTGTCACCGGCAAATGAGCCGCACAAAAAGACAGAATCATTTGCAATCCTACTTGTCATTCTGATTATGCGTAGATTCCCACGAAGTAAAACGCGATAAATGACTGAAAATGCAAATCAGTTTACGGGTCGTGTATCTGCAATTATCTAAACTATCAACAGTTTTATGGGATTTTAACTTATGTTTAATAACACGTTGTATAAAAGTTTGGGAACTTTTACTGTAGGCGATTACCCTTAAATAACTTTCACCATTGGTTTGGGAGTAACAATTTATATAAAAACTAAAGTCAGATTTGCCTCTATTGTATTGACCGGGGTAGCTTTTTTAAGAAAAGGTGGAACAACTATCTGTTTCATCAGACTTATTTGCCAAATACTGGTCCGTGTTCTTATATATATATATATATATATATATATATATATATATATATAATATTTTTTTGCCGTCGTAGGTCATTTCTTTAGCGTACCTAAAAACAGAAGTCACTGTCTGAACCCCACCCTGGGTATGATTATTTTACTTGTGTCGCAAAAGGACATTAGACTTTTCAAATTACAATGTTAAAAAGATTGTTTACTTTTTCTGTAATCTATGTAATTTACGGAAATTAGGACCACGAGTGACGCTGGGTAGCCCTGCTATTTTTTTATATAATAGAGTTTATGTCTAAAACGTAAAGGGCATCTTAAGTGAAAAAGATAGCACTCCGTTAATGAGAATAAATTCGTCAATAATTTTTACTCAGAATGCGAAAAAGACACTTGGAAAGATTTTGTTTTTATTTTCTTTACTTTTTTCCTTTATAACAAATTAAAATTTGTATTTTATTAATCAATGTATTAAATGTATAAGATTTGATACAAATAATTCTACAAATAATATATATCGTACGTTTTTTTAATTTACTGAAAACAAATACATGATTGATATTTGATATTCAGACAGTTTTTTTTATACTAATCACCATTTACCGAGGCCAAAATCAACTCAAGGATGCAGGTTAATGAGATTTTCAGTTGGATGATGAACAATACTATGAGAGGGTTTTGAAAACTATTAATTAAATGGACAAAATTTGATTACTTAATAGGAGGTCTCGATAAGTATTTGGTGACATTAAGCTTGAAGACTACCATGTTGTCGTCTGCATGGAAACAGTCCCGTAACAATATTTTCCAAAGATAGACATTTCTTAGAAACAAACTCTGTTCATGGAAATTTGTTTGGTTTCAGTGGTGGTACACAGAAGTATTCTTGATGTGAATATTTTACGAGGAAGAACTAGTAATTAGAGCTCAGTCGAGTATCTACCATAGAAATAACGGAAGAGTATATGAAGACTAGCAACATCTCTTCTGTGTGAAAAGAGTCGTGGTGAAGAAAAGATAACATTTGCCACTAGATTGCGAAGTCGAGTTTTGTACTCGGTCGAGGCAGAAGAGGATATTCTGACCGGCACCTCCCAACATGTGGCAACAGTACTTCATCTGAAAACAATGAATTTAATTTCTAGTTTTCTTTAATTTCGTTATAAAGTTATAAAATGTTAATGTAATGAAGGTACAAAATTGATCGATTTGATACAAATAATTCTACATAAGCAAAAATATATCGCAGAATATTTTCTGATTCTTTTAAATTTTCTGAAAACAAATAAGTGATTGTTGTTTACAATATTTACATCTTTCCGACAGTTATCTCTATAATTGTTGTTTCTATATATACTGCGTTTCGATTATTGTACTCTTTGCCAATCTTCAAGTGCCTTTGTTTGTTCTTGATAACCTTCAGCAATTTCTAACTGAACGCTTTTTCTTCTCAGCTAATAAATGTCAGATATCTCCTATCAATCAAGGAATATCGAAACATTGTGAATATCAGAACAACTATGATGCGGATAATAGTCTAAAACATGTGACCAGTGAAAATAACAACAATACCACAAATACTATCAAATACTACAATATTCAATTCAAAAAACTATAAACATGTGAATATATAAAAATATTCACATGTTTATAGTTTTTTGAATTGAATATTGTAGTTAAAATGTACATAGTAATTCCTCTAACTTTTCAAATTTAAAAAAAAATATTCACGTAAAATAAGCATTTAAACATTAACTTTATTTTAATTTAATATAATATGTTTTTTCTATTAAGAATATTTATTTTTTCGCAAGAGGATCGTATGGCTCCACTAGTTTATATTCAATGGCAGCTATTGTAATATTATACGGATATCCATTTGGCATAACGCTAATGGGTAGCGGGACCAGGGTTACACGCTCGGTCGTATCATACCAAAGAAAATTGTACTTGATGCCTCCTTGCTAAAAACTCAGTATTATAAATTGAGGATCAATGGTAAGTCGAGTAATGCAGAAAAAGAGTGGTGCCCCTCCTTACACAACGGTGCAGAAACCAATGAAAATGAAGCTTCTCGGTCACTCGCGACTACGGTCGTCTCACGGCATAAGGTTATTCAACGCGAGTTTGGGTTAGGGTTTCTTGAATGTTTGAGTGTTATACGTAAATAATCAAATAACCACATTTTAAAAATATAACAGCTTTCCGACACAGTTAAAAATGTAGCCGACTTTTAAATATGTTAATTAAAATATAAAATTACATTACTTAACAAAACACATGATCTGAAATGAAAAATAACACAGTCATAGCATTTATTTAGAAAACTTGTGTAAACACGAGGTAACTCGTAACCACAATGGAAATGGTTGCTTTAACCCCGCATAAAATTTTCTCGATACTTATACTTAAATTGTTAAATAACTACCCATTTTTTATTAAAAAATAAGAACAGCCTCTAAACATATTTAAACAACTCTTAGACTTCCTCTTTGTATTCCCCCCCAAAACATATGTCCGTCCAATTTCTAGCACATTAATACCTGGCACATGGGTAATCTCATTTTCGTTGTTTTAATCTTTTCTCTGATCAAGAACAGAGGGCGTTGGAAATATTGAATTTAATCTATAATAATAAAAAATTATCAGCAAAAATACGACATTTTTTGTGCTTTAAATTCCACACATCATTTTTACTATATATATATATATATATAGAGAGAGAGAGAGAGAGAGAGAGAGAGAGACAGACAGACAGACAGACAGACAGACAGACAGGAAAATAAAGATATGATGTATAATTTTTATTAGAGCCTATCATTAGAGAATTGATGCTCGATATACGAGATAGAGCAAACAATTATTTAGATAATTAAAAGATGAGAATAAAAATTGTAAAAATACAAAATATATTACGTCTTCAGTTGTTCAAAACAAAATATTTATTTTTACTTCATAAAACCATATTTCAAAGAATGAAATTCTTATCATCGGGGGAATACAGAGTGATAAGTGGGTAAGGGACTTACCAAAGTTAAAATTTTAAATGATAAAATATTATTTAAGATAAATACAAAAAGAAAGAGTAGAAAATGTCCAATGCAAAGATGATGGGTTAAAGATATATGAAAAAGCTTACGGTTGAAGGCGTCGCGAAAATTCCATCAGCAAACATTGTAAAGTTCGTAGAATTTTGGAGAAGCCAGGCCACAACAGGCCCCAAAAAAATCGGGGCAGCGCCGAGTGTCCATGCTGATTTTTAGCAGTCGTCAGTCTCAACAGGAATCGGAGAACAATGGCCGCCTCCTTGCGCTCTTTCCTTTCCCTCTCCCCTTCTCTCTCTTTTCTCTTCCATCCTTACTCTCTCACTCTTTTTTCTTCTTTTTTTCCTTCTCTTTCTTACATTCTCTTTCTGTTTTTTGTCCTTTTATTTCTCCCGTCTGCATTCGTCGTCACCCCAGCATTTTAAAACCATTTTAAAACAAAAAAACATCAAAATATTTAACACAAAATTATTACACGTGTCTAACACACATATCTGCAAACGTGTGTGTGAGCAAAGACCCTTTTTCTCTTTTTTTTTATTGTTCTGCAACGACACACTATCTCTTATCTTTTTTAACAACCTACATTCAATGTTCAATTTCTTTTCTCTCTCTCCTCTCTCTTTCTCTTTTCCTCCTTTGTCTCTCCTGCTTTTTCTTCTTTTTTCAGACCGCACACGTTGTTTCTTTTCCTTTCCTCTTTTCCGTTGTGATTCCGACTCGAACGCCCCCACGCGGGGAGCACTGGTTACGGCAACCAAAAGGGGATTGTTACATAACACTTGAAAATTAATCTTCTCGAAACCGAAAACAATACAAAACCTTATGAAAGATTATGAAGCGTTTTCAAACTTTTTAAAACACGTTTTTAAGGCCTATTAAAAACGCCTTAATGATATGTGTTTAAAAAAACACATTTCTTTAAGGCGTTTTTAATAGGCACTTTTAAGCCTTTAAACTGTCGGTCTATTTGCACATTACTTTTTAAACATAGTTCTTTTTAAATTCTTTTCTCATTAAACACAGTTCATTAAACATTGTATCTCAAACAACTTATTCTAAACACTTTTCTTCTTTTTAACACTTTACATTAAGCATTGTTCTCGTTTTCTTTCTGGTTTAAGTCTTTCGAAGTTTAACAGATTAGGACTCCAAAAATGTGCAACACACAAAACTTACCATACATTTTTTTCGTCGTCTTGTTGTGATCGCCGTTAGTGCCGTCGGTTTCCATAGCGTATCTCTTGGCCGTGATCGATGTTGGTGATCTTTGCTCTGTGGATACAACTTTATATACTGGCAGAAGACAAACGCGGAGACATTTTTTCTTGAGAGAGAGATTCAAGTCTTTTATTCTGGACTTCGTTGTGGAAGGGTTTTGTCCATTCGTTCGCTCGATTCTCATTCATCCTTCTCGTTGTGGGATGCGACTATGCACGGGAATTTCTGCTGGATCTCGAGAAGATCCAGACCATACAATGAACGACTACATCATCGACTTCACGCTCTCATTTCTAAAGCCCTTCTGTTTCATTTTAGGACCACAAACTGTCACTCTTTTAAAAACATTAGTTTCTCACGAGGAAGGAGTGACGTCATAGTCCTTTGTCTTGTCATACAAATCATAACTGGCCTCTCTTTATTGAACCTGACCTTTATTGAACCTCAACTTTTGAAGTCGGCCAGGTTTCACCAGTTGTTATGACTTCTAGGGATTACTTATTCTGAGGAAAAATCTATTTGTCCCAAAATGGATGTCATTTAAACTTGCACTTAACTCGAACAAAGTTCACCCCTCTTACAATCAAAACTAGTGGACCTATACGCTTTTAGGCATACAGGGCCCCACATAATATAACAGGAGCACACGCGTTAATTCGGCAGTTGCTCATATATAAACAAATAACTATTTATCACATTTTAGCGTGGAAAGTGTTATTACCATCAAATTCTTCATTAACCATCGCTGTTACAACCGGAGAATTTGGATCGTTAATATTTTTGAAAGCATTAAATGCATATACACATATCTTTTAAACTGAGATCCATATAACGCTCCATTCCTCGAAAAAAATAGATGAATTATTTAAACTCTATCATTGTAACAGTTGACAGTTTAACGCATAATGTCTAGCTAGTTACGGTGGGGGGGGGTCACGCACGATCTTCAGTCCGACGATTTTCGATAACGCTAAGCCTGCTTAAGTGGAGCGTTGTCAATTTTATTTGTATACGGAGTTACAAGCTGAGAATGTGATGTGCTAATAATTTCAAATTATATTTATACAAAAATGTCATTTTGCAGATAGAGAAATCATTTTATTATGTACTAGCAAATATATGCTCCCTCCGGTCGCATATTTTTGCTAGACTGAGAGGATGATAGCATGGTCAACGACCCCCCCCCCACACACACACACATAAAAAGTGGGAGCTAATGCCTGAGAGCATGATATCATGACAACATAATAAATAGTACATTACCCCTCCCACGTACACACACAAAACGAGAAGGTAATACTGGGAGGATGGTATCGTGAGGAATGAACGTATACTATACTGCGTCCCCTCAAAAGAGGGTGTAATGACTGGGAGGAATGTATTGTGCCTAATGAAAATATACTACACAGAATTAAATAAGTATAAACCCTGTTAATATTAATATAGTTAGGATATGTGGAATAAAAATTTTATTTATTCATTAGATAACATTAAAAACAATTGCAAGTTTCATTGTCCACGTGAAACGTTGAAATGGAAATTGGGCAAAAACATATTTCTAAAAAAGAGAAATATGCTAGCTAAGGAAGAACGATAGTTTCCTTTCATAATTTTATAGTTAAAAAGACATGTTTATAAACTTGAGGTATCGTTCTTCCTTGGCTAGCCTCTGTACTTGTTTAGATAGCGACTATAGTTTTCCGACCTAACTTTTATTTCGGCGTTTCACGTGTATGGTGAAACTTGGCATAACGAAAAAAACATTAAAACCCTACATTGATTTTTTACTAAAACATGGTTTAACTTTTAAAAATATGAGTTGTTTATGAGTAATGCTGAAATCTATTTCACAAATAATTTACGTGACTGAAATAGAAGAGTATTTTCAGAGTCCTATTTCAGTCACATAAATTGAACTAAAATAAGAGAATAAAGGCCAGCATGGCTGATTTGTTTTAATTCTTGATTCATGGGGGAAGGTAGAAATGTTGATAACAGGATTTAATAAAGTGAGAAGTGAAAGAAAACTTTAAATAAAAAATTATAATTTAAATAGAAAATTCAATTTTATTGGTTTTCATTTGAAGTGAAAAGCGTTTTTATTTCAGACTATTTATAATTCCTTAGAGGGAAGTCTTATAATAACAGAACCCACCCATATTGAAAGATATTTCGATTAAATCGAGTTTCTTTTTGTTAATTTAAAATGCCTAGTCACAAAAACATTACTTTTGTAGTGTTCCTTAGCCATTTGGCTAAGATCACTCCCATTTAGAGATTGACCTGCTTGTTTTCGGTTCTGAACAAACAGAGGGGGGGGGTCTATTATTTATAAAAAGTCGGGAGGGTCTTACTAACCAAATTTTTGTTTTTAGTTATTTTCTTCACTTCCCGTTTCATTCCAACAAAGTCTTTATGAACAATAAAATGCCCAGTTCATTTTGATATATCGTAAGTAGGACGTGCCGAGTGTAAATGTGGTATTGTGGTGACTGAGATAATTATAGTTAAGAGTAGGATAGACATTGTTATCACTTTAGAATAATGGTCACCAAAGACACCCATTTTCCCCACACTTTTGATGACATTGTGCTTAATTTGTTCGGAATCTACTTTTTTAATATTTTGTGCAAATAAATAATTCAAAGTGCATTTGTTATCTACATCTGACGTTTAACTAATACCGGAAGTAAATTGATTTAAAATGAAATTCTAAAAATATTTTTAAAACGCTATTTTTTATAAAATCTCTTTATTTAATTTTATCAATATTTATAATAGTACTATCGATAAAAGGATTATATAGAAGAAACTCCGACAATACAAATTAGAAAGGTATATTACAGAATATTAATTTATTAGAAACTTAAAAAGAAAGAAATATGCAAATGAGCAATATCGAAATTTGTTTGAGGGAGTCTATATATAACATATTTCAAAATAATCTTATGTCTTTAAAATTAATAACCATGACCGGTTTTGATGTTAAAATACTTATGATGGATAGAAAAAACTTACGCATTTATTCATTTAGATTATAACATTATGTTCCCTACAGTCGCATATGTTCGCTAATTGTTTTATTAAATTGCTCAGTAAAATGTGTATGTGTGTTATTGTACAAAAAAAGAAAGAAAATCATCCCATCCTTCATTTACATAAATAAAACAAGGAATAATAAAAACATAGTGTTTTTTAAATACTCATAACGGCGTAAAATGTGAAACAAAAAATCGAGGAAAATATTTTAAATACATCTGGAACTCTTTATATAAATTTACTAGAAGCTTCAAAACAAATTAATTATTTAAATTTGAAAGACGCGTGATGTTTGGGAAGTTTTGGAATGTGTGTATATATAGAATCTGATATAAAATGTGAGTGATCAAAACGAATAATATATTGTAGTACAATTAATAGAAGTAATAGCTTAGTTTTGTGCTTCAGACAAACAGACAGATACCAAATCTTCATTAGTAATAGAAGTACAATAGTTCAATTAATAGCAGTAATAATATAGTTTCGGCTTCAGACAGACAGATACCAAATCTTCATTAGTAATAGAAGTACAATAGTTCAATTAATAGCAGTAATAATATAGTTTCGGCTTCAGACAGACAGATACCAAATCTTCATTAGTAATAGAAGTGCAATAGTTCAATTAATAGTAGTAATAATATAGTTTCGGCTTCAGACAGACAGATACCAAATCTTCATCAGTAATAAAAGTACAATAGTTCAATTAATAGCAGTAATAATATAGTTTCGGCTTCAGGCAGACAGATACCAAATCTTCATTAGTAATAGAAGTACAATAGTTCAATTAATAGTAGTAATAATATAGTTTCGGCTTCAGACCGACAGATACCAAATCTTCATCAGTAATAGAAGTACAATAGTTCAATTAATAGCAGTAATAATATAGTTTCGGCTTCAGAAAGACAGATACCAAATCTTCATTAGTAATAGATACTTTTAACTGCTATATGTTATTATTATGATCATTTTTTTTATTATTATTATTATCTATATAATAATATGCTACGGCAGTAATCGTGCGTACGTTATCACATTCCACACCCATTTATTTTAATGAAATCGCCCGATTGCGATGAAATGTAATGCAAAATGGTAATTGAAAATGTATTGGTGTTGTTAAAGTAAAAGTTCCAACTTCTTTCTCATTTTTAAATTAATTGTTACGAAATCAAATCCAGTCACCCCGTTTAAAATTTTAAAAATACTATTTGCATTCTTTTTATTTAATGCCATTTGAATATACATTTATGTGTTAAAATTTCTAATAAATAAACGATATATTCCTTTTATTTATTTAAATTTTTACTTGCAATAATAACTACTTTTACGGAAGAAGAAAGATACGCCATTTTTTTATATTATTAAATATTCAATATGTGTATAAGCATAAACAGTAACTCATACAGATTAAAGGGAGGTGACGGCGGTGGTGAAATAATTAACGACGCGGACTAATGTGTACCGGTTACATAGCGTTAGTTTCGTTCATGGGTGTAAGCAAACTTCAACAAGTCCTACCTATAAGTACCCCATTCTAAAAAAGAATTGGATAAACCAATGTCAATAACAAAAGCAAGTCCGTCAAAAAAGTCGTACGATACTGATCCATATGAACGCCCATACAGATAGATGAAGAAAGCCACCGTGGAATTTCCACGTGATCCTGCTAATTATTATTATTATTATTATTATTATTATTATTATTATTATTATTATTATTATTATTATTATTATTATTATTATTATTTAATAGTAGTCTCAACTTTTGGATGTTTTTAGTTGGAGTTTTCTATTTTTGAACATCAAGTCAATTCCCTTGACCTTAGACATTCAAGCTGAACCTTAACACTTTCGCTGTTCCTAACAGGGAATTTGAAAAGAAATTGTCCTGTTAATCTGTTTAAGCTATTTATGGTTGCTTTTGTTATGGTTCCAAGCGTTCCAATTACAACGGGAATCACCTTTACTTCTTTACATTTCAATAATCTAACTAATTCCCATTTTATATCTTGATATTTATTTATTTGTTCGTGTTCTTTCTCCTGCACTCTGGTATCGAAGGGGCAGGCTATATCAATGATTAAGCAAGTTCTCTTACTTTTGTTTAGAAACATTAAGTCGGGTTTTAGGATGTTCAAGAACATTATCAGTCTGTATGCACATGCCCCAAAGAAGTTTGACATTGTCGTTCTCCTGTACCACTTCTGGCTTAGTCCATACCAATTCATAACGTGTGTATATATTCCAGTGTAGTACCTGAGCGACTTTGTCGTGTCTCCATTTTTTATACTGGTATTGTGCTAGCATTGAGCATTCACATACAATATGCGCTAAAGTTTCTTCCTTTTCATTACATAATCTGCATATCGGTGATTCTGCAGTTTTGTCAATGTAATGTTTGATGAACCTAGTGCGGGTGATTTGTTCATGGGCTGCCATTAAGGTGCTCTCGGTAGATCTTGTGAGATCACCCCTGGCCCAACCAATTCCAGCTGTCATTATCTCTAAATGCAGTATTCTTAAAAAATACACTATGTAGTTTTTTTCCAAATAATTTTAACCTTTGATTCTTTTTCGTCCCAGTTCTTAGTATTTCCTCTTTTTTCACTTCACGATGAAGAATCTCATTACTTTCAGAAATATATTTATATAGACAACCTTCTTCTATATTCATAACATCTTCAACATTAAGCAGACCTTGGCCACCTTCCTTTCCAGGTAGATACAATCGATCTGCATCTTCTTTCTTTGCAAAAACTCTATAAATTGTAAGCATTTTCTCGTGTTTTGGTATCCAAACATTTTAGTCCATCTACATTCCAGTCAAATATACCGGCAATATATCGAATGATATCTACTGCTTTGGCATTGATAGCATAGATTTTATTTCGACTGTGGAGGTGTGATTTAGGAATACTCTTTAGTCTTCTGTTGCACTCAGCTGTGACCTGATTTTTCATTCCCTTGTTTTTGAACTTATCCGGCTCCAGAATTCCTAAGTATTTGTAGTCCTACTCACTGTCTACATTATTTATCAGATCTGTTATTATTATTATTATTATTATTATTATTATTATTATTATTATTATTATTATTATTATTATCTTAATTCCCTTCAATATTATAATACAATTTATTCTAAAAAGTATAATTATTAGTAGCATTTATTAAGAACTATTTTCCTAATAATTAATTGTTTTTAAAACAATTGTTTTTGTTTCGTCATGCCATAGTTCTTTGCTGTACATATTTTTAATATTTCGCGTTGTACGTTTTGTCGTGACAATTAAATTGTTTTAAAATGGTGTTGTAGTTTGCTTTAAGCATTTCGCGTAGTGTGTAAGAAGTTCAGTTCTTTTTTAAAGGCAATCCCAATGCAATTCTGTTTTAAGATACCGTTTGGTAGAAAATCGCACGAAGCAAAGGTAAATAGATGGAATGATAATATTGAAGAATTCGATAATTTTCAATTAAATATTTATTTATCAACGTAGTGAATCGAACCAATGGGGTATTGTATGGTTTCATATTTTATTAGTTTTTTAATTTTAATTTTGAAGTATCACCTCATTCTAAAAAAGAAACATGTTTTCTGATACAATATCACTCTGATTCGATACATTACGTTGGTAAACAAATATTTAATTGAAAATTATCGAATTCTTCATTATTGTCATCCCATCTACTTATATTTGCATCGTGTGATTCTCCACAAAACAGTATATTCGACAAAAATCGCATTGGCATCGCTTTCAAGATATTCAGCTTAAATTGTTTTAATTTAATAAAATTTGAATTAATTTAATTTAATGTTGAACATAATTTTTAACAAAAAATTATAAGTCTTCAAAAATGATTATACATATGATGATGATGAAAGGAGAGGAAGGAGGAAGAAACGTCAGTTTAAGCCAAATGTTTTCAGAGAAACCGACACGTAAGGAAAAGAATTAAACGCAGTTTAAGACAATCATTCAATTGCTGTAATAAAATATAATTAAACTTTTGAAATAACCATTAGAAGACAGGAAATTCATTCCAGTTTCTATTGCATCAGATTCCTTTCATATGTCACATAAAAAAGAAAAAATGAAATATTTTCAATTTATAAATAACAAAAACAAACATTTCTGATATTCAAAAGTATTGAACGTGTTTGATTTTTTAATTGGTATACTCGGTTCCATAGTCCGGCGAAATATGTATTAAACAAATCCAGAAACAGAAAAAATAATAATTCAGATGATTATTATAAGCCATACAATTAAAATGGAAAATAGTAAATTCTTCGTATATACGAAGTATACCATAAGTATAAAAAATAAAATGTTTTGAAAATGCAGCAGATAAATAACCCGTAAAATTTTTGGCCACAAATAGGTTACCTTATTTGTTATTATCAGACATTTAGAAAATTTCAGTTAAGTCCCTTTCAGAAATTAAGCATACTTTAATTTTCCCTCCATAGAAATCTATCTCTTTTCAGCTTTTCATTGTGTCCAACAATCCATCCCAATTATTCTACTTCAGAAATGTGATTACACTGGTCAACACACTTGTTATCGCCTGTTAATCAAATGTATTTTAATAATGTTAGGGCTTCTGAGTCTAAATCTGGCATAATTTGTTGCCTATCACATCTCAATTGTTTAGTTATAAAAACTTGCATTTTTGCAGGATATGAAGACTGCACTCATAATTACAAAACAGAAAATAATTATTAAATTGTTAAAAACGACTTACAAGAGTAAATATAATATACATAATTCTGAACGAACTAAGTATGGTTTTTAAGAAAATATGTACAAACGATGACTTTATTCCAGTAGCAACATGATGGCAGAGATGATGTCCATGTGCGCGTGTGTGTGAGATAGATAGATAGATAGATAGATAGATAGATAGATAGATAGATAGATAGATAGATAGATAGATAGATAGATAGTTAGTTAGTTAGTTAGATAGATAGATAGATAGATAGATAGATAGATAGATAGATAGATAGATAGATAGATAGATAGATAGATAGATAGATTGTCTCATTACACCTAGCTGCATAGTGTACGAAAAATATCTGTTAGGTTTGCACGGTGTGCATATATTTGTTTAAAATGCATATGGGTATATATGACATTAGAGCGCGTGAGGTCATTCAGTGACATGTGTATGTATTTATATGTAAACATTTTCGAATAGTTTTAATTTAATGGTTACTCATGTTATATATAAGGCATGTATATGCATGTGAGAATTTGAATATGGATATATAATTGTGCTTGTGCGCGTGTGTTATTTTAGCATCTGTATATAAATAAAGAAAGTGATATGTTTTGACAACTTACCTACTTCCACCATTATGAATTAAAGCCAAGGGATTGTGTCGGCGTCAGGAGCGCGGCTGCTACGAATTGTGAAATTTGATTATCTGATTTCTCTAATTCTGACTATTTAGGGTGAATTATTTTCATTACAAACTTCGGCCTCGATGAAGTACAAGCAGTTCTGAAACGTAATTGTATTTATGCAAGGGATTTTAAATGTTTATAAAGTGTATATTTACATATATATATATATATATATATATATATATATATATATATATATATATATATATATATATATATATATATATATATGTGTGTGTGGGTGTGTGTGTAAATATACACTTTATAAACATTTAAAATACCCTGCATCTTTCAGAGGTGTATTGCGGTTTCGCTAGGATAGATTGATTTTTAAACTTTTAAAAGTCGTCTCTAGTAAAATATATTAAAAGTTTTAAAAGTCGGTCCATCCGGATGAAACCGCGGTATGCCTCTGAAATATGTTGTAACGTATAGTTTTTTTAAAATAAATAATTTGTATTTAGCTCTTACTTTTTACGATCGAGAACTTTATAGATGTATTTTAACCTAACCTAACGCACTATATATATATATATATATATATATATATACATATATATATATATATATATATATATATATATATATATATATATTGAAAATATAAGCCATTATCAATGCAAGATTAATTTATTATTATTTTTTACTTTAATCTTATATATATATATATATATATATATATATATATATATATATATAGGGGGGAGAGAAATGTGTATGTAGAAAGTTTGAAAATAAACTTTTATAATATTGGCGAAAGAGCCATAATTACTGAAAACGAGTGAGGCCTTTATTAGCAAACCAAACAAAAAAAAACACGAGTAGAGGGTATCAAGAATCTGTTTCTTTTCTTTTTACTTTCGTAACATGGTTAAAAAAAGAAAATAATGAATCGAGGAGTAAAAAATGTTATTGCTATCTAGACGTCTTTAGGTCGACCTTTTGTCAAGGATTAAATTACGGCTAAATCAAAGTAATTGGCAAGTCAGGGTTAAAAATAATTATTTATGAGGTAGGTATTTCAACGTACACTTATCAGTTCTAAATTGAGAATCTTGAGATGATTTCTCGAATGAACCCTGTGAAAAACTGAAAACGTCTCCTCAAAATACCCTCTAGTGCACAATTGTCACTCCAATAAATTGGCACCAATGGCCGACTGATTGGTTTGTAAACGCCCGAATGTCAACCACTTTCTGTGCCTACGTATCGAACTGGGGATGTGTTAGGAAATTCTTCCATATAATCACTGAATGATACGCCCCACGTAGTCAGTCTCGCACTGGCCACAAAAATGATAGACAACAATATTGTATTGAATGAGTATGATTATATCTTTACAGAAAGAGGGGAAAGCACTTCGAGTCCTAAACACCGTTCCTACGTTGGTTACTAAATAATAGCGGGACACGGCTGAGGCGATTTTATGTGATAATTCTTGACTTGTGGTGCCAATCCATGGCATTTTCACATAAACAGAGTATTTAGGGACCGAAATATTTTCCCCTTTAAATGCGGCGATTTTTTCTTTAATGCATCTTTCAATGGTGTATAAGGGATGACAATTTAAGAACTAGAGCAGATCAACAACGCCCGATGCACTAATGTTTTAATCAGATTGATTTTTCTGGTTTTGGGGGAGAATAAATCCCAGCTTATATACTGGCCTGTAGATGTAGGCTTTCTGTATACGCTGGTTAAAAAGCATTCATCGAATCATTCGACCAAAACGGCTGAGAATGCTAACGAGGTATTCACATATTGTAAACTTCAGTGCAGGATGAAGTATCATCAAAATCATTAACGAAATCAACCAAAGTTCAACAAATATATTAAGGCAATGCCAATATGAATGTCAAGACTGAATTGAAATTGTCATGGCGTTTCCTTAAGCTAAATAAAAAGGGGTGGCTTACTAAGGGAATTTATGACAGAATACGTCTTGTGAGGTCTAAATCCCCGGTATGTATGGGTTACTTTAGATGCATAAGGACAACGTCCCTATGAGACTTATTCTATCTAGTGTTGATGCATCCCAGCATTAATCGACCAAATGATTAACTGAAATCCTCACACTTGTCTTGCAGGCATACTCTGGACTCTTTTCGGTTTGCAGAAATCATTCGTGAACTCAGGTGTTCTTCAAATACTTAAAAACACTGCTCTTTCTATATATCAAGTTTATTTACCAATGTTCCTTTTTATAAAACTATCAGGATTTGTGTCCATAGTCTTTATCGTAGTTCCCTAGCTAAACCGGCATTCCCGGAGAATATATTTGTTGAACTCATAGATTTGGCTACTAAGTGAGTTGAGTTTAGTTTCGACGGGAACATGTATCTCAAAATTAATTGAGGTAGCAATGGGTAGTCATTTGGGTATCCTAATATTTTTGTGGAATTTCAGAAACAGCTTTTATTCAGCAGTTGCCGAAGTCATTGTGTTATCTCCGCTAGGTGGACAATAACTTTGCCATATTTAAATCTCACATATAGGCTAATGATTTTCTTCGGCAGGTAAATCTATATTAATGCATTAAAGACAAAATAGACGCATGTAAAGGGCAAAAATATTTTGGGACAATCAGTTTAAGGAATCGAAGTGATTTCCCCTTTTTTGTAAGGATTAACATCTCCCACCATTAAATACAATGTTTTTCGTGGCCAGTGCGAGGGTGACTACGTTGGCGTACCATTCAGCGATTAGAGGCAAAACATTTCCCAACACATTCCCAGTTCGAAGCGGCTAATATTTTTATTTGTATGTCTTCATTAGGGTTGTGATTCCCTAATATATGTTTTTGAATGCCTTGGTCGTTATATGTTATTTTATGTGTATATAAAGAAATGTTCTGCTGAACTGGCCCCTGTCCTCTCCAAACTCTTCAATAAATGCCTAGCTGAATCTTGCTTCCCCGATAGCTGGAAAATTGCCTCTGTGGTACCTGTCTACAAGAGTTCTGGGAATAGAACCGACCCTCAGAACTACCGCCCAATCAGTCTACTGCCGATCTTTGCCAAAATCTTTGAATCCTTAATCAATCTAACGATAGTACGGTACTTGGTTAATGCGAAACTTCTATCTGACCGCCAGTATGGATTTAGACAAGCATGATCTACTGCAGACATCCTAACGGTCATCTCTGAACGCATATCTCATACACTCGACAAGGCAGGTGAAGCTAGGGCAGTAGCGCTTTGACAAGGTTTGGCATAAAGGGCTTCTCCTGAAAATACGCTCATACGGTATTACTGGGCAACTACTTAATATAATTGGATCCTTCCTAAACAAAAGAAAAATCCAGGTTGTCCTCGATGGCCGTTCATCTAAGCAACATGACATAAATGCAGGTGTACCCCAGGGATCTATCCTTGGACCTTTGTTGTTTCTGATCTATTTAAACGATCTCCCTGATGACATAGAGTCGGAGATTGGTTTATTTGCTGACGACACCACGTTTTACTCTCGCCATGTTGGTAAAACAGACGCGATCATATCCGAGGAAACGGCTGAATCTTTAGAAAATGACCTCCAGGCTGTAGTGGATTGGGGTCATAAATGGTTGGTAACTTTTAATGCCGTAAAGACAAAGCTACTTTCCTTCAACAACTACAAGAATGGCAAATAACACCTTACCTGAGAGTTCAACATTCAAACTCCTCGGCCTAACCTTCACAGGTAACATGAATTGGAACAAATACATTGAAGACATTGCCAAGGCTGCCTCAAAGAAGGTTGGCTCCTTCTACCGTGCTAGTAAACTCCTCACACCTGACATTATCCTGTATCTATACAAAGCCGCCTGCATGGAGTATTGTTGCCACATCTGGGCTGGTGCATCATCTACTAGTGTCTCCCTCCTTGACAAGGTCAAAAAAAGAGTCGCCAACCTAATAGGTCCCTCACTGTCAACCAAGCTCCAGTCCTTGTCCCATCGCCGCAATGTAGCATCCTTATGTTTGTTTTACAAATACCTCAATGGATTATGCTCCGATAAATTGGCTACTCTGGTGCCCCCTCGACGTAAATTCACTAGACTAACTCGACAATCAACTAAATCGCATTCATTCACTGTGGATGTCCCCAAATACGGGAGAGCCTTCTACTCAAATAGCTGCTTTCCTCGTGCTGCTGGACTCTGGAACTCCCTCCCTGCCCCTGTTTCCCCGAGAGTACTGACATGCAGAAATTTAAAACTAATGTAAAGACATCTCGCTGCGCAGATCCCAATTTATGCTGACCCCCCAACCTTCTCCCCTTTTTTTTTCAGTAGCCCCTTACGTCTACAGTGGCGGCCTGCCTTGTTTGGGGTGAACCATGTTAAAAAAAAAAATGTTAATATGCAGTGGCCTAACTTTCCTACCGATGTGGAAGTCATTGCATATCGCACAATGTATTTGGTATATTGTATATGTGCGATTGCATAAGCTTGTGTTGTAGATGGGGCAATTTGGTAGAGTGCAGAGGTTGTTGTTGTGTGGTGGCTTGGGTTTTGAATAGGTGGTGTTTTAGTGTTGGTCCGGCGTGTGTAAGATGTATGTCTAAGTGTTCCCTGTAGTAATCTTAGGAAGCATGTGTTAGAGAGTGTGTATTGTGGCTGTTTTTTAATGTCCTAGGGTGTTTTCTGGCGTTTGGCATTTGTGGAATATCCGTTCCGCCTAAGTATTTGTTCCAACAAGTGTCTAACAGAGGTGAACTCGTCTAATTCTTCAGTGCATATGCTACGGGCGCGGTTTTATGGCATATCTTATTTGGGCTAGGGAGGGCTGCTCTGTAGCCTATGAAAATATAATTGCAGGTGTTTTTTCTATAAAAGTTGGTATGTATGTGTCCTGTCTCGATAATGCGGAGGGTAAAGAATGTGTTGGTGTGTTCAACGGTAAATTTTATGTCGAGTCTTTTTTTTTAATGTGAAAAAGATTTTGTTAGATTCCGTACTATATATATATATATATATATATATATATATATATATATATATAGAGAGAGAGAGAGAGAGAGAGAGAGAGAGAGAGAGAGAGATGTGTGCGTGGGGAGTTATGTTTGTATATCGGTGTATTTTTATTGATATTTTCATATCTGTTTCCCTCGTTTATATAATTAAAGAAATAAGAGTCGTTTATAAAGGTTGAATAATGAACGGTGTTCAAATGCCGTTCACAACAATTGATATCACATTGGTGTCGATGGCGATTGTATTGACAACTTTTCTTCCTATTGTGATTTATTTCCATGTCATTTTGTCATATGAGTGCTCTACAGAAACACAAAATTATAACAAATGACCGGCTATTGTTCGCAAATGCACATTTTCTACTGGCAAGCTTTGGCCGGAATATATCTCTTAAGCTTCGGATATTACGGGTAGTGCATAAATTATTCACAGATGCATTAAATGTATTTTAAATTATCGCGTACGAATCATGGCGTTGGAAAAATAATAAATAAGGGAAATGGTTTCAAGAAATAAATATCTATGAATAATAAAAGTGTCCAGCACGCGTTCAATGTTATTTTGATGCAAACATCTGTTCGGAGCAACATTCTGGTTGCATATTACACGCTAACGCATGTGGCGCGATGGTTACAAGTGCGAGCTTACAGGTCGTCTTTCTTAGAACTGCCAACTGATTTGCAACACTACAGTGCTGAATAAAATATAAAAAATATGCACCACTAAGCGACAAGGTCGTTGGTGTCATTTTGCAATATTCTGTCCATTATTACAGCACTCAGGTGGGAGAGAACGGCACAGGAACAAGACTGTCACATTACCACTCCTACTTCAGCCAGTCGAACACCTGGTTCTGTCGACGAAGTGGACTACAATCAAACCGTGTGGATGGAAGAACATTCCATACTATACTACAGATTACCTGTTCTCGAGAGTGAACCTACACAATACATGATCTATTATAATAAAATTCACTCGTCGGCTACATCTGATAATCAGATGATCAAATGTAACAAAGTGACGGGACCCCGCAGAAAATTTCGAGAGATTGGTATACTAGTATATATTTGGGGATTCGCGCTGATTGCGATAAGAAAAGGAATTAGATTATTTTTCACACTGAATTATTGTTATGGTATTTCTGAGTAAAAAGTCACATTAGTGGAAACATTGCTTTCGATAAGGCTGACTGATTTCGCAGCTGCAAAGGCCAAAGGAAAGTCCAAGATCAACCCCGCTAGCCAGCTGTCATGATTTGAAGGATACCACTCGAGGTAAGTCCGTGCACGAACAATATGGGTCGAGGACGCGGTGCGAACGCGTGCAGATACGTCCACGACGGAGCACGGCCTGAGTTACGGCCCACCCGTTGAGAGAGAGAGTGGCAAATGAGTGAAAAGTGATTGTTCCTGAACGTCCATTACTAGTCAAAATCCCAGTCTGAGTAGTCTGAGTAGACTGAGCCAAATCAAATCGAGTCAAATGTATTTGACCAAAAATAGCATAGTACAACAAGTCATGTCAATAAACAGGTGGAAGCTATTTGCATCCACATAGAGTCTGAATGTTTGTTCTTGGTCAATTTAAACCTGGATATGGTAGTCATCATTACAACCTCCTTTGGCAGGTTGTTCCACGGAGCAGAATCATGGACAGAGAACACTGTCTTCCTTTCTTCAAGTCAGCCGAACGTGACAATTGTACATCTTTTGCGGGTGTCCGCGATGACCACAACTTAGAGCTGGGATGAAAAATATCTCGTTAGGAAAACTTTAAATTGTTTCCTTTAACTAAATGTTTTATATTTTCCAATTTGATGTCCAATTTTGATTAACTTAATTCCTATATTTAAAAAAACGTAATATTTATTCCACCGCTATCCGACACCAAGCGTAACATTAGTTTTGTCCCCAAACAATACAGTTAAATTATCGAACCAGCTATTCAGATCCCATATCACTCCTCTTCAAGATGGCAATCCTTCGACGCAGGTCATGTAGAGAGACAAGTATTAAGCTCTTAAAGTTTCCCCAGATACTGGTTGGAAAATATAAATTTTATAGGAATGTGTATTTTGGGAGTTATCTCTCTTCTCTCTATTGCTGTGTCAGCTGATAAAAAGTAAAATAATTTTATCTCTTTCTTATTATTTATAAATAATATTAGTGTAATCGTGACATCAAATACAAGGTCCTATATTTTGTGACACAAATTAAAAGTAATATAAAATTAGATTGTTACAGGTTTAATAATTGAGAAAACTGTTTATAAAAATGTTTTCCTTTTTTCATACATGAACATTAAATAAAATTCTATTAAAATTTGAATACAAGTAATTCATTCAGTTCTAGTGTATTCATTAACTATAACGAAAACAATACATTACAGTAACTGTTAATAACAATCATTATTATTATTTACTCACTAGGAGTTATCACACTGGTCATCGTCAGTGATCGCCCACTGCCAACAACCTGTGGTATTCCCTGGAGTCTGAGTGACAACAAGTCTCCTCAGACTTATCTTTTTAATAATACATGGAATGTGTTAAACATTTCGGCGTGTAAATAATGTTAATATTTGGATGGGAATACACTCTACAGTTTGTACAGTTTACATTGGACACCCTTTCTGACTCAATCGTGTTCGTTTTTATTTGCATTCCTTTTTGGCTAGTATGATGCATTTTGACTAGTATGATGTAATTTACTGTTTCGTCTCTTTGTCTACAGCGTCAACATTTACTGCTGTTGTTGCTATTATCATTATTATTATCCTTATTATTTTTAGTAGTAGTAGTAGTAGTAGTAGTAGTAGTAGTAGTAGTAGTAGTAGTATCTCTACTTACTAAGAGTTATCACACAAGTCACGTCAGTGATTGCTCACCGACAACAACTGGCAGTGTCCCTGGAGTCTGAGTGACAACAAACCTCACCAGATTTCCAGTACTCTCAACCTCTTTTCGATCACCACCGCAAATGACCTTGCGGGATCGCAACAGCCACCTACCATCGATTTCTCGCTGGCAACAACGATTGGTTTCCCCTGGTAGTTACGTGGCAATAAGCTTCTCCAAGGTACTAGCACTCTCCACACTCTTTCAGTGGAGGTCTGGTTAGTGCTGTCCCTCCTAGGTCTTCTCATCCTCCTTAGCCCTCTACGACAATTTTGCATGGTATCAGCAGCAGATAGTGTTTCTTGATTCGTTCGGTGGTGTTCTTTCTGTGGTTTTGTTTTCTTCTTATGTGACTGGTTACCATTCGTAGCTTATGCGGGTACGTTAACGCATTCGAGAATTTTCCTTAAGATTGCAGCTGATTATTATTATTATTATTATTATTATTATTATTATTATTATTATCATCATCATCATCATCATCCCGAATCGTATTTTAAGGCAGTTAATATTGTGCACTATTTCGTCGTCTATTGCCACCCACAGAGTAGTGTCGGGAATAGTCCATGTTGTTCCCCTTTTTAGCCTTGCTCTGTATGGAGTCAATATGCTTTTCATTTTGAAATGTATCGCAATTAAGTTCGTGATCTTTCGTTTACTTTTGGATCTTTTATGTTCCAAAACCGCTTATTGTATCGGAATCTACAACGTGTCAAATCCATTAAGTTTTCCTCTGGACGATTGTTTTCGACGACATGTTTTCGACATTTATTTATTTGCTTCGGGTGTCTTTTATGAATAAACTTTGGTCCCTTGATCATGTAAATTTTGTTCCCGATCTATTTATCTGTTGTATCTGTTTTCCAGGAGGACCTGTTATTTTGGAGCATGCGAAACACATCTTGTAAACGTCTCTTCGTCATTTTCAGTGTCTTTTTAACGTAGACTCGCTGTACTCCAATTTTGATAATACGCCCATTTCGTCGAGTCTATTTAATGTCTCGTCACCCTGATTTAATTATGCGAACAGAACATTTCTATTCGTTTTAAAAACTAGTTAAATATTTGGTGTCAATTAAAACTTGTCAAACATCTTATATCTCCCAAATTCATTAACTTTTTATTCTCTCAGCTTCGGCATTTAAATTTTCTATTTTGCACGTCAAAAAGTAAGTTTAACTGTGGTCATCGTCAGAAGTGTCAGTTTCAATAACAACTTTACTTTAGTCTATTTAGTGATAGATTTTTACCGTAATAATTAATTCATTTCTTAAATTAATATTTTCAAAATTATTTCATAATTTGCTGAATAATAAAAAGTACTATAAAAATTGATCCATAAATGAAAGTTTCATCCGTATCATATACACTAATATTTATCATCTTCTTAACTACTTCAAGTTTGAAACACTCACCGTGGAGAAACGGGCACACACATGCCAGTAAACTGTATTCCATTTCGATAGGAGGGCGTATTTACTTCATAGTTACTTCTTTTTATTACTATTTACATATTGAAAATAACATTGAAACTGAAAGTTCTAAAGTTCAGTTCTGGGTGCAGTCTTCTGAAGGTTGTAGGTTCAATCCTCAGTACGGCGATACTGTGAATTGTGAATTACTGAAGATTTCTACTCGGTCATGGTTGACGGAACGAAAGCGTCCTACTCCCGTGGATTAAATAAAAGATTCCGTCTAAAATTCGGTTCAGATTCCCGAGTTTGACAAAAAGATTCCCGAGTTCGACAAGATACACCCGAAGAAGGTCGGGGATTACATCAGCTAAAACGTTGTGAGAATAACTCTTAAGATGAGAACAGTAGTATGAATAATCCAAATTATACAAATACATTGATATTTATTCTTTTCTAAACAATTTCAGGAATGTGAGCGATTTCCATAAATGAAACACGGTTGCCATTTCCATTGTCGATTCACAAATGATCTTTCATTCTTAACTTGACGTCTACCATCACAGTATTCCACATATAACCAATTTGCTGACACTGCAAATGCCCAAAGACAAATACCTACATTAAAGTAAATAACTTTACATTAAATATTTATTATTTATCGTAAGTATACAAACATTCAAAAGAAGCAAGAATTTATTTATGGATTTCTTAAATTTGGGAGATTATCAAAAATTAATCATCGAGTTGGTTTCTGTTTTTTGCTTACATTACTGAAATAAGGGATACTAACATATTGGTTAAACCTTCATCGTATATACGTTTCCTTGTTTTTAGTATTTTTTATATATCATTTTACAAAAATGTACTTTTATTACCCCAAACAATGCATATTGCCAGTGTAACGTAAAGAGCTACGGTTATTAGGGGCCAGATCTAAAGGAGGCATCCTAAGTTAAGAGTAGTGCAGCAAAATGTTTTTCACATTACATTTAAATTTCTGCATGTTAGAATAGTCGAGGAACTAGGGAACAGGCAGGGGATTCCAAAGTCAAGTAATCCGAGGAAATAAGCCATTAAAGTACAACGTTTTGCAGCATCAGGTTACCTCTACAATGAATGGGTGAGATTTCGTTGATATTCAGGGTTATCAGGAGTGTGACAATATTATCGAACAGAACAGGGTTGATTCGAAACCGGACCCTGGTTTTTCCTAAGAATGCTTTGAGTTTATTTTGCACCAAAGTAAAACGTTTCATGAAAAAAGAAAGAGTTATTTTCTTTTTCGATATTTTGGAAGATAGGAAATCCTCAAATGAAGCGATTACAGTCATCATGGCTTTCGTATGTCGCAGACGCAATAGTTTTTTTCTGACGATATAATGGCGATTGTAACAATATTGTCGGATTGAAAAAGATTCAAATAAGAATGGTCTTGTTTTCTTAAGTTATGAAAACAGAAAAGAATACAAAAAAGTGTGTTGGCCCGTGAAGAGACCAACGAAAATTGATAAGAGAAGGAAAGAGTTGTTTTCTTTGCCTTGAGATTTGAGGTATGGAGAGGCCAAGGTCGAAAATGAGTGACCCACCAGATTTTAACTGTGTTAAGAACTAGGTAGAGATGTTTACACTTTCGACGTTGAATGGGCGTTGAAATGTCGAGATAGCATGCGTCCATGAAATCAAACCTTTGCAAGAAATGACAATCAAATTGTTTTTACAAGGATCCCATACATTGTCGGGCCTGGCGTTGCCGTATGGGGTAATGTAGAGGTGGAGCTTTTGCTGAATGGCATTTCCCCATCTTTATCATTAATGTAATTAATGGAAATACATTTGTTCCTATGAATAAGTTTCGAGGGGGGATCTCCTCCCCCACTGAGGTCACAGCAGGAGATAAAAACAGAAGAAAAGACGGAAAGAATACGGCGAGGTAGAATTCGTTGACCACTCAGAGGCGAGAGGGCGGATCACCGCGAGTGGAAATTACCAATATGGCAGGAAATAATAATGAGAATATATATATATATTTTTATTACTGAATACATTCTATTGGGAGATGGGCGAGGTCATGCCCAATCTCAAAACATCTGAATCTCAATATAAGCCAGCAAAAATTGAGATTCGGAGACTCACTTTTTTTCACCACCGAATTCACGTCGTGTAGACACGGTCTCCGGACTAAGTGTTGAATCAACATCGCCCAGATTGTTAAAATCTGCTGGTCCGAAACAGAGAAATAAAAGATAGAAGTATGAAAGTACCCTGCTTGAACTGAACGACTTTTCTACCCAAATAATTATTATTATACAAAAACCAACGTACGGATTTGTTAATTACTTTTCTTTCATCTTTCTGCTATAAAATGACCATTTGCGCCTCAGTGGTACCAAGTTGCTGATCAGCGTCGGACAATTACCCTGTGATCTTTTAATCACAATGTGGGGGAGCGGTGATTGCCGGACAAGTACCCTTCGACATATTCGGTCTTCATCAGTACAATTTTCCCCGAGTATTACCAGGTGGCCAACCGAACTCAACAACGGTCAAATTGGTGACGTCACTTAGTTAAGGTGTAGGGTACATTTTAGTTGTGCCAATAACTCAGGGATGCCACATCTCGTGGTACAGTCTTGACCGGTATTTACGCTGAGAGAGTACAAGTGCAATAAGTTATTTGGAGCATATTCCGTGGAAGTATTTATAAAATAAATGCAGGATTTCAACATTGCAGTCGCAATGTTGAATTCCTGCGTTTATGGACAGCAATTGCAACTTGGTAGACAGTGTCAGGCGTAGAACCGTAATCTGGCCCAAACTTTCCCCAAATTCGCATGCAAACGCTATTTCGATGGGCCAAGGCATGCACATATCTAAACGACCCATGTACGTTATGCTTTAACGAAAAATTAAAATGTTTTAATTTTTAATATAAAAAAAATCATAACATAACATAAACGAACTACCAACAAACTTTAGACACAGAATAAACTTTACTTTAGGATAACTTAAAAAGATAAAAATAAACAAATCAAAAACTAAAATAAATGAATCTACAATAGCGGCAGGTAAGAAAGTAAATAGAACAAATAAATTATTTAAATCTTAGCGTGAGGTGACCTGTTATTTGACCCACTTAAAAGTGGACATCGTCAAAACGTCTTTCAAATAAAGGTCTCTCAAGATTTTGTTTACGAGAGAGTTTGACCAATGACACTAATATCCCAATAATACTAATAAATCTGATTGAATAGTTACGGCAAACACCACTTCGATATACAAATAATCGCAAACAATACATCCACGCATTTGGCATGATAGTTTCCTGCGAGAATGACAAATAAAATGTTTTGTGTAACTTACTTGCCATCGATAAATTTTCATATTATATATATATATATATATATATATATATATATATATATATATATATATATATATATATATAGGAAAATAACCACATGCATCACGGGCTACTGAACTCACAATTACATTGCACTTATTCACTTGAGCGTGTTTTAGTATATCTGTTATTCTTCTTTCCAAACTAACACTGAATATTACATTCGGCCCGGCCGCCACGACTCTCCAAAATACCAACTCCATATAGTAGTAAAAACTTTTCTCCCTAACGATTCTGTACTGTGACTACACTCATCGACATCGACTAATAAACACAGTATAATTTACACAAAACACCCATTGTTATTTCGTATTTGTCTGGCATTATTTTACTACATAATATTAAGCAATACGCAAAAACTTAACAACCGCTCCCTTACACTCCGATGATTATTCGCGATTATCAGATTACGTTCTATCTAATTCTACCTTCTACATTTATATTCATTCCGGAATTAAGCGAATGAAATTAACGAACACAATTCATGCACCATTCATGATTCAACATGGCGGCTAAAATTTCTTGATCGAATCGACTTCCTATTTAATTCAATAAGCACCAAGATACTGCTAGACCCGGATACATTTACATTTTCAAAATCATACACCTTAAACACGCATATTATAGAAAAATTGCCCAAATGAATTTACTTCATCAAAAAATGACCTACACCGTGTCATTGTCGAACTTTCCATTTGGTCGGCAGAATCTAAATGTTAACATAACACGCATGTCAATAAACAAGCATAGCGTTATTAGCCTATTTTCACATGCATTTTTAACTCGAAGCCGTGGCGCTTTGGGTGAGAAGGGTGGTGTACTGATTGACGGTATCAGCGTTCGATCCCGTTCAACTCTGTCACTTTTTTCTTTTTTTTCTAAATTTAAAACATTCGCCAACACGGTATAGGGGGTGGGGGTGGAGAAAGAACTATAGGCCGTTTTTTTTTTATTCGACGTCATGAAATAGGTACTAATTTCTCCCGTGCAACGCCAGGCGACGGGTTCCGCTAGTTGGTAAATAAAATCGATACCAGTCTAAGAGTTGTAGCATCCATCGGAACAAATAGTAAACTTTGAATTATTTACTTGCAGAAAATATGAAAAATTACATTCAAAACAAATTAGACACAAGGCCTTCAAAAGTGTTCTAAAGTAATTAAAATATCTATCCTACTATTGACTAGAATGATCAGTCACCACAATACCACATTTATTCATAATACAAATAAGGCACAAGTTCACTGAAAGTGTGGGGAATGGGTGTCGTCGGTCATCATTGTTCTAAAGTATGAAAACAATTAATATATATGTTAAAAAACCCAGCTTAGACATTTGTTGCTGAGCAAGGTTAGTGGAAGGTTAACATACAAAAGTAATTCCTTTACGGGTAAGGTAACATTGGCATTTTCCCTTTAATGTTATCAATAATCAAACACTGCTTTTAATGTTATCCAGTAAAAGACACTAGCAAATCAGTCAGCATTTTTTACATTTAAATTTAACAAGTTCTAGGCGCTTGATTGTGATAGTGCTCTCTAGGCCTCCTTAATTTTAAAGGTGCTCATTATCCTACATGGAGCTGGTGTTTTATCAAATAGTGTTCAATATCATAGATAGAGCAGGTGTGTTTATACGCACCATTGCACTGGATAAAAAAACTGATGTTCAGGGAGCAGTTATAGTCAAACGTTTGGGAAACAGTCAAAGCTGGAGGTTCGGTAAACAATCAGGAACGAGTCAGAGTCTGAGGTTCGGGAAGGAGTCATCCTGAGGTTCTGAGAAGGAGTCAGAGCAGACGGTTCAGGTAGGAGTCAGGTCTTGAGGTTAAGGTACGAAGCAGAACCTCAGGCACAATATCTTAAATGCAGGTGTGTTTAGATGCAGTATTGCCCGGGATAAAAAAAAAACGATGTTGGGGAAGGAGTCAGAGTTTTGGGAAAAAAACGGTCAAAGCTGGATGTTTGGGAAAGAGTCAGAGCTTGCAGTACGTGAAACAGTCAGTCTGAGGTTCAAGAAGGAGTCTAAGCCGACTCTTCAGGAAGTAGTCAGGTGCTAATGGTTCGGGTAGGAGTCAGAGCCGGAGGTTCTGGGAAGGATTCAGAGCCTGATGTTCAGGAAGGAGTCAGGGCCTGGAGTTCAACGCTGATGGTATATTACGGAGTCTGAGTAGAATAGTATGGGAAGGGTCCCTATTCTTAGCACTAATATTTACATTCATATAAAATAACGTCTCGGTCGGTAAATTTAAAGAAAAAATTCATTATATTCATATAAAATATTTAATAGTGATCGACCTAGGTTATTTCATCTAACATACAAAAACATGAAAGAAGTAAATAGACACCATTATTATCATTAACAATGAAGACTGCTCTTGATCGACCTAGATTATTTTCTGACACACACAGGCATGAAGAAGTAAATAAACACCCTTATTAACATTAATAATGAAGACAAATATGGTACTTTTAATAGAAATGTTACATTTTTGCTCCAGGGAATGGAGAGGTGGTGCAGAGTTTAGGGGAGGCCGGAGATAGTGTAGCCAGGGTGAATTGGCAACTAGGTACGTGACATCTTTTGCTCCTGGCAACTGTAGAAGGTGGTGAACCTGATGAGGGCAACGCAGACGAGACAGCTTTCCCCGAGGGCAACAGGTGTAGTGTCCAATGGGGTGAAGAGGGGCGACTGGAGAAGAATGATCCCCGTGCAACGGCGATAGGTACGTATATAGTATACGCACCGTAGCGGTGATAGATACGTATATAGTATGTGCATGTGGGCGGCAATAGGTACGTATATAGTATGTACACCGAGGTAACGATATGTACGTATATAGTATGTGCACCGGGGCAGCGATAGGTACGTATATAGTATATGCACTGAGGCGGCGATAGATACGTATATAGTATACGCACAGGGCCAGCGATAGGTACGTATATAGTATTCGCTCAGGGCAGCGATAGGTATGTATATAGTATGCGCACCGGAGGCGTCGATAAGTATGCACATAGTATGCGCACCGGGGCGTCTATAGGTACGTATATAGCATGTGCACCGGGGAGGCGATAGGTACAGATATAGTATGCGCTCTAAGGCGGCGATAGATACAGATATAGCATGCACACCTGGGCGGCGATAGGTGGTATTTAGCATGCACACCGGGGCGGTGATAGGTACATATATAGCATGCGCACCTGGGCGGCAATAGATATGTATATTGTATATGCACCGGGGCAACGATAGGTACGTATATAGTATGCTCACCATTGCGGCGATAGGTACGTATATAGCTTGCGCACCGGGGCGGGGATAGGTACATATTTAGCATTCGCACCGGGGCAGTGATAGGTACTTATATAGTATCTGCACCGGGGCGGCGATAGATATGTATATAGTATGCGCACTGAGGCTGCGATACATACATATATAGTATGCATACTAGGGCGGCGATAGGTATGTATATAGTATGCGCACTAGGGCGGCGATAGGTATTATATAGTATGTGTCCCGGGTCGGCGATATGTACGTATTAAAAGACTTATAGTCAAAGTATGAATATATATGAGGGGATAAGTGACATAAGGTTAGCATAAAGTTGATAGAATTACCCTGAGGAAAAGGCTGTATATTATGGAAGACTAATAACATCAAAGTGGATTAATTTTAGAATTGGGAGGTGGTGGAGTGTCAGTGGGAGTTTGAAATTAGGCGTATTTTTATTTCCTCCTATTACAGCAATATGAAATTATCTTATTTCTTGATATCATTTTCTATTTCTCTTTATTCCGTCTATTGTCTACTCTTCTTCTTACCAGCCTCCTAACCTTTGTTCTCCTATATTCTTCTTTCTAATTTTTTCCTAATTTTTTCTCCCCCCCCCCTTTCTATCGCCTTGCCCTTTCTCTTTCTTTTTTCCCTTTCGTCCTTATTTAAAATTATGACGATGCTTCTTTGTTTTTCTTAATTCTCTTTTTCTGTCTTTTTCTTTGCTACTTTTCACTTTTAACCGCCTATTTTTCAAACGATATATTTCTACTCTCATTTATGTTTTTGAACTCTTTATGCTTACATATGTTTACTTCTTTTGAACTTTACTGCTCTGCCTGGAAGCAGGAATTGGCATAAGATATCATTACTCGAATTTCAACCTATTAACTTGCATTTTGGATTCTCCGAAATTGTGCTTTTCGCTTTTTCCACAGGTCTCTACACATTGCAGAGATCTATCTGAGTGTAATTGCTCGGAATACCCGGACTTTATGCATGGCATTTAAACATTTGAGTATGTGTAATATTTTCCATTTTTTAATTAAATATCATTTATTGGCGTTGATTGCCCTATTTATGATCCTTTTAGCCAAAAACTCTTTATTTATGTGTATATATTTTCATATTTTCAAAACTTCTATGTTACCGGCAATAGGAAGGTAATCCCTGGGAAGATGGTCTCATAACAAAAGAACATATACTACATTAACCCTCCGTCACAGGAGAATGAAAGACCTGGGAGGATTACCTCCATCCTCTTAAAAAGGAGGAGGTAATTCCTGGGAGGACGGTCCTATGACAACAGAACTGATACTACACTAATATATCCCCATTAAAAGATAATACGATAATAGATTAAATCATTTTATTGGAAGGGGGTCATTCATTTATAAATGCCTAGTTATAAAAAACCTATTTTTTATAGTTTCGATGTCTTTTCCCTAAGATCTCTCCCACTCCTCATTTTAATTGAATCAATTTCTGTCAATAAATTTATTTATGAAAAAATATTCTCAATAATTTGAAGATAGTTACGTAAGGATGCCCGCCTTCAGAGTAAATCTGGTATTGTGGTGACTAAGATGATTCTAGTTAAGAGTAAGATAGACATTTTTATAACTGTTGATCAAAGATGTTCTTTGTGCCTAATTTATTAGTAATATAATTTTTTATATTTTGTGCAATAAATAATTCAAAATGTAGTATCTGTTCTTAGCATTTCATTTACTCTTTTACTATCGACTCAACTATTGCTTCAAACAATAATAACAAAAAAACAATAACATAATAATATGACGTCGTTAACAGGAGAGAGAAAAGGAGAGAGGGAGATAAAGAGATAGACAGAGAGAGAGGGGGAGACACTGAGAGAGATTAGATAAGTTTATTTTCTTAAGTAAAACTTATCGCGCGTTTTTTTAAACTTTACTAAGATGTAATTCGCGTATTTGCTTTTTTTTTTCTTTTTTGTGTGTTTGTTTAGTAAGTTTTATTTCCATTAGATGTTTTCGGTTTGTACAGTAACATTTACAACAGTGAGAAATCAATTGTTATTGATACAAGTAAATTACTATTCCCACGGGCAATACCGGGTAGTCCTTATTGAACTTTATCAATTGAAAGTAATCCCGCCTGGTCGAGTAGTGACGAGGTCAGTGACTTAATATCACGTGATGGAATAACTACGCTCTGCTAACACGTGACATGTAAATAGTGCCGAAATTAGGCGCCAAATTGTATTCAAACGTTATGTGTTCAGTTCCCAATAAAGTTTCGTGCAGCACGCACGCGTATTAAGTTTTACCTCATTGGTCTGTTTTTGAAGTGAGCGAGAAACGTTGTTACTGGATTTTCTTTACGATATACGATTTTTTTTTTTTTTGCAAGTTTGAAGGTGTGTTTTGTTTTTTTGTTTTTTTTTTGTTTTTTTTTCTCTATTCGCGTTTTTTTCTCTCTGTTGGACTATTGTTGTTATTTCCCGTTATTTGTTCCTGTTGTTGTTATTGACTTTTATTGTTACACGATAGTATTTGGTTTTTTTTCTCCCCCACTTATTACCCCCCCCCCTGTGTTTTTTTTTATCATGGCGGCAGCTACGAGCTCTAAGCCAAACGACCAAATGGAAATCAATATTAACACTGAATGGGTTAGACCCCCCAAAATAGTAATTAATATTGATCAATTCATTGAAAAAGCCAAAAAATGTGCTCACTTGGTGACAAACGACGGCCTTCTAGTGGAAGAGATTAAAAAGCGAAGTGTGAGTATGTTCGTCTTTGACAAAAGAATCAAGAAAACCATCAGAGCGACGGCGGATTTAATCTGCAAATTATTTGCAACGGCCGGATTTAAACCGCAAAGAATTATTCGAACTAAAGGTTACAATACATGGAACACCTTATTTCCCAATGAGGAGACTTGCCTAAAATTGTCCCAAACGGAAATAATTACTCAAGATTTTATTTTAAGGACCGAATACATGGGGAAGCGTAGAACGGCAGTAACCATCTTCAACGTGCTATTCCACGTGGATGGGGAACATCTTGGAGCATTTCTGCTTCAATTTGGTCAAATCACATCTGTTAATTAGGACGAATACGCTGGGATTTGGAACTTTGAAATTTATCTAAACAAATCCGGATTTGACACCATGCCCCATTTTATTAAAATAGGCGAAGACAGGCTTTCGATAATTGTGGCAGGAAGGAAGCCGATTTGTTGGATTTGCGAAGAGGTAGGGCACCTCACCTTCGATTGTCCCCTAAGAAAACCAAAACCAACAGTAATCAAAACTCGAGTGGGCCAACATCTAGGGTTTCCTCTGACTCAAAGAGTGGGGTGGCCGTTAATTCCCCCCCCCCCCTCCCACCGAAGTCAACAGAAGACTACCCTGTATTACCGGATCTTACCAAACCCAACGAAAGAGATGAAAATGACGAAAGAGAGGAAGACGACGATAGTGAGGAAAATGAATGGATCTTGGTGACCGGTAAAAAAACGCCCGGTCGTGAATCCTTAGATAAAATGAGAGAGGAAGCCATGCTTCCAACGATCCGGGCAAGGATAAATATATAGAAATTAAGGAACTAAAAAACAAGATAGATAAAAAAACTCTTCGAAATCACAGTCGCCCACCAAAATTCCCGCTCCTAAGCCAGGTCCAAGTCACCATCCCTCCCCTAAAGAAGCAAAAAAGAACCCCATTAGCTCTCCCTCTCAAGCAAAAAATCGCCCGACCCCGAATAAAATGCCTCCTCCAGTTACTGGCCCCCTAAAGGACAGGTCATATAAACTAATTCCTCTAAGCCCTGTTAAAAGACGTACGCCATCTCCCAAACCTTCTCCGTTTGTCTCGCCACAGAACACCCCTAAAAATACTCCCCCTGCATCCCCCATGAAAACTTATTCTCCTGCCTCACCCTCAGCTCAGAGTTGTAGTACCCCTTCCCACACATCAACGGAAGATATGCCACCTCCACCAACCCCTACTCCTCAAAAAAGACCGAGGAGCCCATCCCTTGACAAAAGCAGGAAAAGGGCGGCGCTCTTACATGGTACCGAACTATGTATAACAACTGAAGTGCAGAAAAGCGCCGCCAAAAATCAAAGAATGCCTGAAATTAAAAAACTACTCGATTTCAAAGAAGTAGGTGGCAAATCGATTGAGGATCCCCGAAATTTCCCAAACCCAGTGAGAGTGCTCACCGTCATCCGTAAAAAGTCGGAGGCCAAGGCACTTTTGCATTTGCTCGGAGAGGAAAATGAAACTTTTAAACTAGAAAAACCTATGGCAATTCTTAAAAGTGAAATGTTAAATTGTTTAAGTAAAGATTGTGTTGGGAGGGTCCCTGTTAAATTGCACCCATCCCTTTACCGTATAGCCAAACTAACATTTCCTTTGGATGTTGACGGTATCTCCGATACCGGAGAGATTAATGAACCAATGGGTATGCATTCTTTTGGAGGTGTTGTCGGCATCCTGACTTCGTCAATGTTCGTTTCTGAAACCCAACCTTAAGGTATTCTCAATGGCTCTATTTCTAGCAAGTGTGAATGTCCGGGGGGCTGAGGGCCCACTTACGTAAATTTCGTATTGCACTGGACCTTCAGCAGCTTGGAGTGAATGTATGTTGTATTCAGGAAACCCACTTGGTTTCAGGCGACCATTTAGGTGCGTTGTCTAAGCGATTTCATGCTTATTCAGCGTACTTCGATTCTCGCTCAAGAGGTGTATCCTGGCTTAGATGCGTCCTTCGAATCACTATTAATTTAAAATAAAATACGTCATCAAAGATCCGCGCCATACTCACCACATCAAAATGGCACGATTGAGCGCACGTGGCGCACAATTTTTTAGATGGCGAGATGTATGCTGAAACATGCAAATCTTCCAAAATATATGTGGACACACGCTATTTTGACATCGGCATATATCCGAAATAGATGCTACAACAACCGTAATACCAGAACACCATACGAATGTTTTACGGGAATGAAGCCGAATATTTCAAATATGCACTTATTTGGAAGCATCTGTTATGCATATATCCAAAACCCAAAAAAAATGGATAATAGGAGTCGAGAAGGCATATTTTTAGGCTATGATAGAGGAAGCCCAGCTTACGTAATATATTTTCCCGACACAGGAGAAATAAAAAACGTAAGAATTGTAAAATTTACTGATAAATTAACAGAATCTATAGGGAAAGAAAAAGACAAAAATGGTACTGCTAATGATGGTAAATTAACTGAACCAGAAACAGAAATAATAAGTGAAAATATAGGGAGAACAAGATCCAGCCCGAAATACCTCAGCGATTATTATGTGGGAAATGAAAATAATGACGCAATAAGTTACACAATAGACTATTGCTGTCGCATAAAAAATATACCGAAAACATACGAAGAAGCTATAAATTCAGAAAATTCTGAAAACTGGCAAAAGGCTATGAAAATTGAGATGGATATTTTGAGAGAAAATAAAACGTTTGAATTAACGGAATTACCCCAGAATAAAACTTTAATTCCAGCGCGATGGGTGTATACCGTGAAAAATGACGAAAATAAGGGAGAAATCTTTAAAGCTCGTTTAGTAGCGAAAGGTTACGCTCAAAAACCATACGAAGATTATGATGAAACTTTTTCTCCAACAGCGAAATTAAATTCAATTAGAATGTTAATGCAAATTGCAACACAATATGATTTTAAGATACACCAATTAGACGTAAAATCAGCATATTTAAATGCACCTATAAATAAAGAATTATATATGAAACAAGCGAAAGGATTTGAAATCAAAAATGAAAATCCCAAACGTAGACTAGTATATAAATTAAATAAGTCGCTATATGGGTTAAAACAGAGTGGCCGAAACTGGAATAATCTATTACATACACATTTAATAGAAAATGGATTTAGCCAATCGTTGTGTTTACACTCAATATGAAAAACATACAATTATCATAGTATGGGTAGACGATATATTAATCGCAACAAGGTGTAACGAAAATATGACAAACACAAAAACTATCCTGAAAGAAAAATTTGAAATGACTGACCAAGGCCAAATCAAATATTTTTTAGGCATAGAATTTAAATATGAAAATAAAACAATATACATGCATCAAAAACGATATCTCCAAAGCGTATTAGAAAGATTTGGAATGAAAGACTGTAAGCCAAAATACACACCTAGTGAAAACAATATTAATAAAATATGCAGTGAAAATAATAAATTAGCAGACGAAAAACTATACAGAGAAATAGTCGGTAGCTTAATATATGCAATGACTGCCACAAGACCAGATCTATGTTTTATAGTAACAAAATTGTCCCAATATATGAATAAACCGTATGAAAATCACATGCTATTAGCTAAACATGCACTTAGGTATATTAAGGCCACAATTAATCAACAGTTAATATTTAAACCCACTACAAATAGTTTGAACATCGTAGGTTTTTGCGACGCTGATTGGGCGAACTCGCAAGATAGGAAAAGTTTAACGGGATATGGATTTAAAATCTCAGACGATGGACCACTGATTTTGTGGAGAACGCGAAAGCAACCAACGGTAGCATTGTCAACTTGCGAAGCCGAATACATGGCATTGAGCGATGCAACGCAGGAGGGAAAATATTTAAAAACACTCATGAAAGATT